>JAVHJL010000012.1:0-1200000 GCA_036971715.1 Arthrobotrys musiformis | reverse complement strand
AACGCCGCCATTGCGTGCAGTTTCCTGGACAAAGCGTATTTTCCATTAATAGTCCTATTCCCCATTCGGGTCCGTCTAGCTTTAGATTTATGATAATAGAACCTACATCCATAACTCGAGAGAGCTCTACTTCCCAATTGCGAATATCTCTACACCAATCAAACCTTTCTCAATCTCAATTTCTAATAAACAGTCATTCTGAAGCCTTGAATGGAGTTCAGAATTCCCCATATTCTTGGGGTCATGACAATATTGTTTCGGCCAGACCAGGACAGCGACATATTCAGCCTGAAGATGTTCTACAGCATCAAAGCAGAGTCCAAGAGTAATTACTGTCTTTGGATTTTTGCAGAGGTTCCGCGACTCTAAACTCAATACACGCGCTCGCACCCGCATCCTTTTAATCATCTCAGAATATTAATCCCGATCAGCGCGAAGTACCTGAGACCATTAAAAGACTCAGATTTGATCATAAGATTAGCACCAGACTCGATTTTAAAATAGGTCCCAAAATTGGTTTTGAAACCAGGCCCAGATTTGATTTCCAAGCTACTCCCAATACTACGGTTAATTGCGAGATTGGTTTTAGTTCTAGACTTGATTACCAAATCAACCCTAGATTACTGCATCGATATTCAACAACTCCCCAAACGGAAAATACTACTCAATCATACATATTTCGACCGTTACAAAAGCCACATTCTGACACCCGTCCTCAGGGTCAAACACGAAAGCGGAGTGCACCAGAACCATTAACCCCTCTTGAAATAACTTGTTCTGTCAATGATATTATAGATCACCTCGATCGAGATTTCGCCCACAAGACACGAGAGTCGGCCATGTTCCCTAATCTACCCTCTAATGTAGAGAAAAATATAACGGAATTCACGTCCAAACTTTCATCGAGCAGTCTACCTATGGCTACATGTCTAGTTTGTGGTCGCTTGACTGCTCAGTTAGCTGGGCAAAGACTCTCCTTAAATGATCACCGCCTCGATGAGCTGAGGACAATCGATGCTGATGGGAATCCCACACTCATGATTTACCATTGCGCAATCATCGATGATGCTGGGTGGGTCTGCTCAGAATGCTTTACTTTTCTGAAGAATAAGCGCCATCCGAAGTTTTCAAAGCTCCGCGGATTTGATGTTGGATGCGAATGCTCAGAAGGAACGCCCTCCTACCTCGTCAGCTTAACAAACGCCGAGGAAATGTTGATTGCCAAGTACCGTCCAATTGCGAAAATAAGAAAACTCGTAAAGTGGAATAAGAGAGCCTACGTACATATTGCTTCGCATGTGGTTATTGTACCTTTGAACGTTGATAGTGTTTACAATGTCTTACCAGACAAAAGCATTCAATGGCAGGAAACAATACAGGTCATTTGGGTATCACCAGATCGTCCCTGCCCAAAATCCCTTCAACGCTATTTTACAGTTCATAAAGTGGTAGTGAGAGCAGCACTCTACAAGCTGAAAAGAGATAACCCCTTGTATAAAGATATCTCCATCAACAAGGAACTGCTTGAAGCCTCGAAGGAAGAATTCGTCCCACAAAAGATTATAAATTCTCTCAATTATGCTCCTGATCCAAATCAAGATTAAGCAAAACGATCGGAATATGTTCCAACCTCAGATAAGATCAAGAATGAAGAAGAAGAAGAAGGGGGACAAGATCTTTTAGCGCTCAACAAAGAAAATACAGGATTAATGAACTATCCGGATATACACACCTCTATCAGTTCTACTATCGATGTCGTCGATAAGGATCTGGTTGATGACCCGCTATGTGTTCTCGAAAATCTCCACGATCTTATTCTTTCTGAGCAATCACCACATCCTAACAGAAAGTTTATCAGATATACAACCGGTGCCAAACTAGTTAACGAAAATTCGACCCCCGAATTGTTCACAGGTACCTTTCCATCTCTTTTCTGGGGCGGGCGAGGTGGACACAAACAGCCTATATTCAAAACACATCCAGTTAGTTTTGAAGCCTGGGCCAAATACTTATTATCTCATCATTCTAAAAGGTGGGCCGAACACTGCAGTTTCATTTATATTGCCTTCAATATCATTCTGCGTCATGGGAACAGTAGACAGGGGAATTTAGCAACAGAAGGGGCTATATGGCCACAGTTGAGAGCAAAGCTTCAACATTTGACGTCTCACGATTTCGAATACGCATCGAATGAATTAAAAACACAGGGTATGGTGTCAAATCCAAATATCAGATCGATTATGCGCTCCATCACCAGCTATAGCCAGGTAGTCCCCCTGTCAAGCGACCGCCGAAGACTGATGCACAGGCAAGCCTTTTCAATGTTGATAAGATATAGCGCTCCCGCCATATGGCTCACTTTTAATCCAAATGATCAAGGCAGCCCCATAGCGCTTCAATTTACCAGGAAGATACTAGATATCAATATGATGGTTGTACAGTGCAAAATCTTCCGAAGTGCAGCTATTACCCAGAACCCGGTAGCATCGGCGCAATTCTTCCACGCCATCGCCCAATCGTTTTTTGATTCGATGATCAAACCATCTAACGGCGATAGTATATTTGGATCAGCGGAAGCATATTTCGGAGCAACTGAGACAAACGGCCGAGGGGCTCTCCATATACACTGCCTTATCTGGCTTAGGGGTAACGTTGATTTTGATTCCATGCATCGCCGTCTACGTGAGAACAATAACTTTGCTGTACACATAATATCTTACCTCAATAGTATAATATCAACAGACTCAACACGTCCTCCTGGATACCCTGTTATAACTGAGGAAAAAAAGGGATTACTAGCACGGCCCTTTCAATTATCATCCAGAACAGATGATTTTAACAAACAACTAATATCCGAGACCAAAAAAATAGCATTCCGAGTAAATCAGCACAAGCATTAATTAGGATGTTATAAATATTCTACCGGGACCGCCTCCAAGACATGTCGATTCTCTGCCCCTTGGAAGGCCGAACCAAAAACGTATGTTGACGATACCGGAGCTATGCACCTCAAACGAGAAGAATAAAATAGATGGATCAATCAGTAGAACCCGGCAATTGCAGTATGCTTAAGAAGCAATCATGATGTCTCCTTTCTTCCCACCAAGGTTAAATTCTTATCACTAATATATTATATTACCGATTACGCTACTAAAATGTAAAAACCCATATATCACTACTATGCATTGACAGCCGATATTTTGCGAAATTACAAAAAGGAGCAGAGAAGACAAGCCCAACTTCCAACACAAAATACTAAACCGCTTGTCCGTCACGAGAGAAGTTTCCGGTCCCGAGGTTGCACTCACTATTCTGAAGCAACCTGAGCAATATACCAATTGTAATTTCACTGGTCTTTCTTACTATTGGGTCCAACGAGAGATTCAAATTAAGTTTAACAAACTGAACCCAGCCCCTAATGCTCAAAACTCCTCGAATATTAATGGAATTAAATTTATTATTTAAATTATGAAACTGGTATTTGATTAATTAGAGGATTATTAATATCATAAGCCCTTTTTCCGAAATGTTTATCTTTATAATTATAAATCGTTTGTTAAGCATGTGAGTCGGGCCAAATACTCTCCCAGAAGCTATATCCCGTTTCATTTTTCCCATTAAGGATATGTTATATACGCACAACATCTCCTCTCACACGATAAACATTTGGTACTTTGCCTTAATGGGAGTCCTCCTTCTCTTAACTATTCTGATTCTACGGAATGTGAAAGGTCTGTTTTATTCAATTTAAGTCCCACGAATTGCGTGATATATGTTATATATACTAACTAAAATTGATGATCTATAGTTCGGCAGCAACCCTTCTTGGCCTTTGTATACCTTGGGAGGATATTGATCACTATCTCGATAATGTCCCGCCAGAGGAAGCTTCCGAATGTACACCCCTTAATGTCTGGTATCATCTGTTAAGTCGTCTAGCGGGGAGAATCGCATTCATTGTGAATAACTTTAAGTTCTTGCGAAAAACGAAGAAGGAGCGCGATATCGATCAACAACAGCGAGATGCCTTGAGGGCACAAGATCCAGATAGTCAGGAACACGATAATGACGAGTACGAGCCTATAGATGATGATGGCGTCTATGAAGACGACTTCGCGCTGGACGCAGGAAATTTAGGGGCAGCCCTCGAAGATCCTTTATACCTACGATTGCAAATTCAATATGCCTTAAATTCCTTGGTAGGCAGCGCCTCAGGTCTCAAATTGCCTTTTGGAGAATATGGCGTGGCAGATTCGTGGGAAGAGGGCAGCGACGACTTCGGCAGCCTCAGCTTTAGCATCGAATTCGGAATTCCCCATTCTTCCGATCAGATAGAGTCGTGGAAGACACAGCATAGCATACTACGAAATATTAAAGACCAAAATTCCAAAGCTGAGAACCAGAGCTTTCAGAATATGTCGGATATTCCAGGAACTGAAACCAGAGCTGTTCTCGAAGAACAAGTCTGTGCAAGTTAGATTGTAGCAGCAGAATCTGTACGAAATGATTTCTCCTTGAACCGCAAACAAATCTATGTGGTGTTCTTGATAGTTATTGAACTTGATAAGCCGGACATCGATCGCCAATAGCTTATATTTTATATGTGTGGGGAGGGGAGTACTGGAAAGAGTCACTTATGGGAAGGTCACATAAATTGGGAAAGTATGCATACTCGGGTGTTGCAGCGAACAATGTCAACGGTAGCACAACATATAGCTCTCTCGGGATCCCAGTCAGACAGAAATCAAAAACCAATGAGTTGGTCGGAGAACTCCCCAAAGACGAACTCCCTACCACTGGCACTAAATCCTCCCCAGTTCAGATTCAGCAATTATTAGACCGGTAAAAAGAACTAAAGGAAAAATGAAACCAAATACACATAATAATTATTAATAAAATTAGCATGATTGGGTACAGATATTTGAACTAAATTCATACATATCTTCAGAAACACCGAGGCTCTGAAGCTATTTACGGTAGCATTCCTATAACGATGTTTTTTGGCGATATGTATCAGATAAGGCCCGTGGGAGATACTCCGCTTCATGGCAGAGGTGCCATAGATTCTTCCCGGCGAACCGGGCGTCGTTCGCCAGATGAGGTTATAGCAGGATTCAATCTCTAGGCCCAACTCACAGACTATATAATTTTGGATGAGTAAATGTGGTAGCTCGACGATTTACAGTATCACGGCATTTTGATGCGATTCAGAAATGATATCACAAACAACAACGACATTGACTTTCTTGAATCTAGAAATCTCGGCTTAAAAAGGGGTATATGTATGTGACTTTTTCAATTTTCGACTTGGATTTGAATTCGCTCGTTTCCACAACAAACCTATATATCTATTTACCTCTACCCACGAACTTTCAAAAGAGGACCAGACGAGGCTTCATGCCGCTGAATATTTTAAGATTTCAGATGCAATCTCAGGATCTTACAGCTCCGGTATCTTCATGTTCGTCGCGGGGATGCCGATCATGCTCACAGTAAACCAGTTTCGCAGTTGTTAAATCTCCAACGGCACAGAAGGTACCGCTGTCGATTTTGTTGCTGATCCCGACGCTACCTTTCTTGAGGTTGATAATAACGTTTACATTGTAAATCGGCCACCTTCAGCAGTCATCATCGAATTCCCCAACTCTTCACATACCCAATTTGCCGGATTAGAACCCGAAGTTGTTCCCATTCTGCCCGTTACATCACGCATTGCAACGTCCATCAAATCCCAAGGGCGAGCCCATCATGGGGTTGATGCAAAGGTTTATTTTAAAAGATATCAGGTACCCTGCACGCCCTCGTTTGCTATAACAACCCACAAGTCACAAGCAAAAACATTTGAGAAAATTATTGTGGACCTTCAGATAACATCACCTGGAGGAAGCAGGAGTAGTGGGTCCAGGAAACCCTTTAAAGAAGTTTATGTTGCACTATCAAGAGTCAAGTCAGCGTCAAAATTGCGTTTTCTGAGACCACCGCCGTCGAAAGTGTTTAAAGAACTACCACATCCATATCTTAAAAATGATAATGATCGATTTTCCAGCCTAGAGGTTCAAACCCTAGAGCGATTATTCAAGCGTGTGCAAATAGATGAACAGGGCAGGATTGTACTCAATATTTGTAACCAGTAAATATCAATAGAGACATTCATACATTATGATATTATTTGTGACGCATACGAAGAATATATTAATATCGAAAGTGGGATTGCTCGAACATGTTTGGGTATAATCAATACCTTATGTTGGCTATCTTTCTATGTGATCGCGATTAGAGTATAATATCAATTGATATTAAATTTTAGTGTGTAATACGATTTGTTCACATGTTTGACTTTGACAGTCTAACTGAGTCGTATCGAGAACGCGGTATTTGTCGAATAGAAGGCAAACAACTAAAGCTTGAAGCACAAAGGCATCATCATGATTGCCTTTGAGAGCTGGCGAATGTCTTTGTATGACAATTTAGGCTAAGCTTATAAGGTGGGACTAAACTGCCTTCTATTTAATCTTAGATTCACTAACATAGAGGGCTTCATCTTCCAATTCTCCAGGTTGCCCATCCAGCAAAAGAGATTCAATTTTGAATGGGTTGGGGATTTGAGGATGTTGTTATCATTTATAGCCTCAATATCAGTCTTTTCGGTGGGATCAGTCTTGGGCTTAAGTTCATTTTCCAAGCCCAGAGATACTCCTTCCATTTGCACCTTTTCTTTATCCTGGAACTCGGTTTCCTCGTTTGTACACTTTTTAATGTTATCTCGACCTTTTGCTTCGCGACTTCGACGAGAGTTAAACTCTTGAAGCCGCTCTTTAGCCAGCTTCTTGACTTTGCGTTTGCGGTTGCGGTCTTCTTGTGGCTCCCCTAATAGACGTTTGAGTTTTTGTGGTCGACCACGTCCGCCTATTCTGTATGGTACCTTCCGGCCGTTTTTACTATTTTGTCTATCCTTCTCCCGTCTCGCTTGGATGATGTAGTAAAAATTGATAGGTCCGATTTCAGGGACATTGTTTTTCCAATTTAAAGGCTCCCAATTATTCTTGAATGGGGTCATGTTGGGATCTAGAATAGTGTCAGTTTCGTCAGGCCGGGCTAAAATGACAGTGTATGTTTGAACTCTCTTTTCTTGGCCATCTCGTTTTCCTTTACTGTATGACTAATAGTACACAGGAAGCCATTTCCGAGAAGACTTTTGCTTATCCTCGAGACCTGACAAAAGCGTAGCTCCACCTTCTTTCATCGTGGCTCGAGTGATCATTTTTCCCTCACTATCATTAGCCACCTCTCTTGTTGCATCAACTGTCTCGGTATCCGTTGCTTTCGATACCCTAGACGCAAAAAGCCCCGGTATGCTTTTCTACCTCGCATTGTCCCCGATACCCCCTTCCGATTTCAAAAGCTCTATAATTTCTTTCGCTACCAGACAATTCTTCTTCATATAAACTTGTGCAAATGACTGGTTGATATAGCGGTCGATTCCGACAGCCGAATCGAATGCCATAACGGCCTTTCCGCCGGAAGGAACATTTTTCAAGTATTAAAACGCCATACACTAATCAAAGAACTACGCAATAACTCCTAAAAGGCAATTGCAAATCTCAACATGCTCAAAAACATAGTTTACTCGATAAGCTAGATGGATTCAAACCATATAGAATATATCCGCAACGTGTGAAGAGCCAATTCCATTCTAAAATCGGTTCTTGCTCGGGTCGTTTAGTTCGATGAAAATTGCTCAACAGCACTGTTTAAAGTAATCTATGTTTTTAATAATATTGAGTTTGAACTTATTCAATTGTTAGATTAAACAGGGACCATTGCAGCAATCTGCCTAGGACAGTTGGCACTCAAGTTCGCCTTCAATTGTTACAATATCAGGAGACGGCCGTCCGACCCAGAATTGCATCCAGCGAGTGTGATCTGCAAAAATAAAAGCAGTATCCTCTCCAACTAGTGCCAGAAAAATTCGGATATCAGTGTTCTTATTATCATCCCAGGAAGTTTTAGTTAGCTCGTATTGAGCTTTGGACATTGTTGTAACATGGCCTTATTCTTCCAATATAGTCGCCTCGGTGTTTCCATTTTCTTTGCTTTTAAACCATCTTGGGTAGACTTGTAGAGATATAGTAATCGCGTTGAATTGTGCCTTCGCCATCCGCGACATATCAAACAGTATAATGCCTTCCGGCATGATAAAGAGGTATATCGGAATATATCCTAGATAAAGGAAAGCTGATGTTGAATAACAGAGGTTGGAGATTTGAAAGATGTTGCCGAACAGCTGAAATAAGAGAGCTATGGGATTTGATATACAAGAATTTGGTGGATAAACTTAGGAAGAAGCTATAGTTCGGGAATTCTAAATTTTGTGTAGTGGTGCGTATTTACAAACCAGTGAGTTCTAGATATTGTCAGACTAACAGCTAATCCCACTTTGATTAGCATCACGCAAGTTCATATAATCCAATAAACTGGGTGCATACCTTCTCCAACAAGCAAATCACATCTTCTAAAGGCATATAAATATTTTATCACCTTATTACAGAATATAATCATACTCCTATCCAAATATCACGCACCCGGCACCCCCAAATATTTTCCGATACACATAGCTTGTCATCAATATCCGTAACAATTCCTTACTTACCGCTAACAAGCAATCCCGTAGTCTAAACAGCAGATCGTGACCAAAGCGGCTGACCCCGGAGCTATCCATTCGGTCCCAACTCAAGATAAAACTTTATATATTCAAAGTACCAAATGACCACCATAAAACTAAAAGGTTCATCTTTAATACTGGCTTCACTCATTGCACTTAGAACTACTGTTCTCATCCACATTACTGCGCTCAGCAGGGAGTAGAAGGTATACATCCATCGATAAGCAGTATTGTTTTGTGACGACACAGATCTGAATTTCAGGGCGACTAATTTCCGGCTTCTATTTTTGGTATTTGCATTCTAAACTCTCCAGACATCCCACCGGAAAGAACAGTAGCGATACGGGCACCTGGTTAGCCGTGCTCATATAGACTATTATTACCATATAGTTTTGACAGCACGCATCTAACCAACTGGCCTTCCGCATCAGAAAATATTTAATACAACATATGGATGATAAGACAGCCCTAGCCGTTCAAAACCTAAGGGTTTAGGCGATAAAATGCAGAAAGAGATATGTGCGGTGCGTAAGCCCCCGAACAAAGCGTGAATTGAACCTGGTGGCTGCCTCAAAGCAAAAGCCTTACCCTCTAGAAATATTGATGTAACCTACAACTGGCAAGCTATAATCAAGCCATAGATAAGGCTCCAGTTTCGGGGAACATCTTCCTATGACAGAATTGAGTAGTCTGACGACAAGGCAATTCTACCCTGGATTCTGTAATCATTTACTTTTATGGTTTGTTGTTGAAAGATCCATGGCTTATGTTGATAGTGATAACCATATACTACAGTACCGAAGCGTTTTAATACAAGACTATGTGAGAATATGGTAGAGGAGCTCTTATATATTAAATTCGATCTTGGTCCTTTGGTTCCGTTTAATTAGCGCCCATATATTTTAATAAAAGTGAAATCAAGAACAACTTTGCGAGCTCGAATGACGGTAAATAATTCCAGTTTATAGTTAAATCCGTTTACTTGTCTAGGTATATAGGCCTGCGAGCAAGCCCGGTAACAGGCTTGACGGTCTCCGTCCTGTACGAGCTTTTATGTCGGGATTATCCTTTTCGGTTATTTTTTTTTTCATCCCGTAATGTAATGGTGCCCGGTCCTGGCCGCGCGACTGATAGGGTTATTAAAAGAACGGAGGTCACTCGCATGCGTGGGGTTGTAATGGAGGGAGACTGGGTCCAACAAACGCGGGAACGGGAATAGTAACTACCTAGATATATATCGTACTGTATGATCTTTGGAGGAACGCAGCTGCCATATGCAGAACGAAATCGGGAGGGTAACAGGCCAAAGCGAACACACACAAGCAGCGCCGGTAGCCAAAACACTAATAAAAATAGATGGCTGTGAAACGAACGGATGGCACCAACATTCTAACTTAGTGCTTGGAGTAACAGTAATAAACGGACGGTAAAGCGGTTATGATAGTACTATTTTAAAGTTGCTATCCTCGACTTACCACCCAGTTATATATGTAAGCCCTACAGACCCATGCTTGAATATCGTCAAACAAAAGAAATTAGGACTCGATAATGGATAGGTAGAGATAGTAGGATTTTTTGTAACTGGCGTTCTTTCTGTATACTAGTGGAGATTGGAAAGCGCAAGGCAACGTGGTGTGAGAAATATAACCCAAGGAGCTTGTAGCTTTGTAGTTTGTGATCGCCCCTAGCGAAATACTTGATGCAGCATCAAACATGTTCCTGCGGGTTAGATTGGGTATTATGCCTGCTGGTAGAGACTGTTGAAACCGGTACTAAAACCGTTGAGACCAACCTGTCGAGCCGGTCGTCGCAACTAGACTCGCCTTTGCGGGTTCGGTGACAAGACTAGCTGTACTATGGGTCTGCACAAACGTTTTAATATGGTGGCAGATACTATCCGATGTTGTAAAGTAGAGCCTATGTGCAGCGGCACTTGCTTGCGGGACATGTACAAGCAGGACTCGCCGCTATAGAGTGAACGTACACCATACGTACAATCGTATACAGGTACAACTACATATCGCGATTAATACTCCATAAGCGCCAGGGGGGAATCTCGAACCTATATATATATTCAGAGAAGACGCCGTGGGTGGCATCGTGGGCGAGTAGGTATAATGGAATGAAAGGCGCCCCCTTGTTCACCCAGCCTTATCCTAGCCACATACGTCTTTAAGGATTGAGATGGCTAGCCCGGAGTCCTTTTTGGCCTCAAGTATCAATGGAGTAGAAGTTAACTTGCTAACAATAAATTTACACGCATTCTGACTTTGAGTGGTACGACTTACGAATAAGGATGAGGTTGTAATTGAATAGCTAATTAGGTAGAATTGTCAAACATCGATCTAGTTAACGCTACTCTCAATCATATCAACTTCAACTAACCGATATATAAATAATGTATAACTGGGGCTACTTTGATCCATCAACAAATAAGAATCTAGGACTCTGCCAAACCCTCTCGTACTTTCTCCTGGTTTACTGCCATTTACGAGATGACAAACAACTTTGAATGCAGTGTATAATTATAATTGTATTGAATCTCCATACATTAATAGGATTATTCGCAAACCTGGATGAAGGTGAGGAAATGGTTATAATGAATGAGGAAGATAACCCGGCATCTTCTTGTTAAACTGGTAATTTGATTATTTTTCCTTTACCTGTCATCAAGTTTTGGTTAATGTTTCATATTTATATCATATAATCTTGTACTGAATAAAATCTGCAAGAATATAATTCCAATGATAATAAGGTGAATGAAATAACATTGAGGACCGCAGGCTTGAAAGTCAAAGTGAACTTGGCGGCAGTCCTATATACCGATATACCAAACATAAAGGAATGCCTGGTTCGAATTCCAAGCACTGGAAGCTACAGAAACAGTTTCAAATGGCTATATCGGCCGGGTAAGTTGCTTGTATGTTATGCCTGTTGTGGAGGAAGTTTCCCCATTCCAGGTTGTAATATTGCTTCCAGACCAGCCCACTCGAATTCTCAGGTATTTGGCAGAAGCTAGGAAGTACTGTGGGTACTGCTACTTCCTGGGTGGGGAACTTCATTTTCCGAGGCAGTGCACAGAGTATCGTCCGGAAAGGAAGAAGACTATCTTCCCGCCCAAGGTTGGGTGTAGGTCCTGCGGTATACCTTGTGAGCATTGTCCTGGAAAGGCCTGCAAATGGGCTGACACCTGCCGTGCCGTCTACAAAGCGGCCTTCGACGATGCCTCTATCAGGAAGAAGCTGCAGGCGGAGTTTTCTGGGGAGCTGGCCGGAGGATCTCAGAAATGGATATCATGGATAGAAGGGTCTAATCGCCGGTACACGAACGCATGGAGGCTACTTCAGGCCCTAGATAGGCTGCAGTTCCTAGTTAAAAATCCCACGCCATGATCCTGAAATTCGTATGCATCTGTCGGCGTATAAGTCTCCAATTCGTGTGCTCACCTTATAGTCATAGCTTTTCACAAGTCCAATGAAACAGAGGTTTCACAAAACCACAGGCGACAGAGGGAAGGAAAGACGCCCGAGGGCGGACTCTGACACCCTCCCTTCGGTTGGAGAAACAGAAATTTATCCTGCTCAGCAGCAGCGACGTCGTACTCTGCGTTCTACGAAGGGACTTTCGCGGGTTATGATAAAACTTGGGGCTAGCTCTGAGCCGCAATCTACTCCGAAATCTTGGGCCCAGTCCTTGGGATCTACACAGGAACCACGTTCAACAAGATACCAGCCCATCCTGGGTACGAGACTAGCCCAGCCTGCTCAGACAAAATCAAGATCGACTGTGAAAACTGGGGCGATAACCGATCAAGCCAACCATAACCGCCTCTCTAATCGATATCGACGCTATTTCAGAACATGACTCCTTTGGGAGCGATAATTCGGTGGGCAATTTGGATGATGATGGTTTTGCCGGCGGTAACGAAGATGATAATGGTTTAGACGGCGATTTTGACAATACTGTTTTGGGAGATGCCGATTTGGCCGTGACGATCTGGAGGATTCCGGTTTGGAGGGTGCCAGTTTCGGGGTAGAGATGACGCATTGGGTTGACGATTGGAAGTTCCCTTCGAACGTCGAAAGGGATTCAAATATACAATCTCCCCATATGTGAGGACACCCGTGGTTGATTCCGTAAGGCGATAGCTAAGGATGGAGCAGCATCTTTTTGTCTATAACGTCATTAATATTATAGAGGGTAGCCAAGAAATGTAGTCCGTCTCCCTAGCGCACATTTAGCTCTTTCGTCAATTGGAACTTCCACTATGCTTCCTGTCGTAAATATCTGTTACTTTAACAGTTCTAGTCAACGCTGGAATTACACAAGGTTCTGGACGTCGGGCTTGAAGGAAAATAATATATCGAACATGGTCGTAGTAATAACAATATTGATAAAAGGGCCTAAAGCAAACTATATACTGTAAACCAGGCAGGCTCATACTACCATGCCCTCATAAGCAGTGTCCACGACAATTCGATAGTCCAACTCGGCAGGATTGTCGCCCTCAACCGAAGGCACTCCGCACCTATATTCACTCCCAACTAGTTCGGATGGGCACGCATCGGCCGTAGACTCACCATCATCCCAGCAGCCGGCTTTTGGGTCGATATCGTCACTTTCCGCAGCCTCGTACGACGATGCACTATTCATAGTTTTAACTAGAAAGCCAGCCCTTGAGCTGATATGTTGAGTTCCCGCGAACTCGAGCGGAATTGACGTGACCCCACCCTTGTTGTCCATATCCCAATCTCCTTCCTCCAAATCTATATTTGTGGCATCTACGGTCTGCATTTGAATTATCTCATTTACCGAGTTTCTTTTCGACAGCGTTTTGTTCGCAGGGCCGTCACTGCCCCGGCGTTGGCCCCCCTGTTTAAGAGGTAGGAGTGACCGCAGGAGATATGCTTCAGTGCCGAAGAAAGTTATCATAATCTAGGATGTATCATTTGGACAGACTCAGGGGTTAGATCTCTAAACGAATAAGGTGTAATCAGAACGCTCTATGGATAGTAGCCTACCAAGCCGACCAGTGGCGAGTCGCTCTTTATCATAAACCCATACAAGATTGCCACGATAACAAATACAACTCCACGTATCAAGGTATAATAAGATAACTTTACTCCTAATAGGGCAGTAAGTTTTTCATATTGTAGACGTCGAGAGAGTAAGTAAATAAATATCGAGGAGGCGACGAAGTGGCCGCAGCCCTGGATAATGATGGGGCGATAAGTCCATCTACAGATAAGCACCAAATTAGTGGCGCTGAATCATCGGGACTATGCAGACTTGGGCTAACCTGGTCACTAAAGCGGAAATTTCTAACAACGTGGATAAAAAAAAAAGTGGTATAGTCGCTTTATCTGGCGTCGATAGAAAGTTTCGTATCGGATGTGAGAATCCTTCACTATATTGATATCGTGATGTATGCTACACATGAGGGGTATGCATATGACCAGAAAACTGCAGTATTGGTCGGCCCATATGTCGCATCTTGACTACTATCTTCAGAATAAAGAAGCTGAGGGGTGCGGGCGCGAGGAGCATGGACTCGGAATGGTCATTACCTGGGTTCTATGTCCATGTGACGGCCCGATAGCCGACCCTCTCGACGGCTTCTAGCTTACCGACAAAACTCGGAGCCATGCCTTCGGGATCTCAGCACGCCTGACATGACTCTCGCCTGATCGGAAAATTCTAAAGTTACCGTCGTGCCGCTGTATCTGGACCCTAAGTTTCCGCCAGCCAGAATACCACACCGCATTGCTACATCGCTTGCATTGCCGCTCCCGTTTTTTTTCCCCCTGCTTTTCCATAGCTTCCTTTGCTCCGAACGCATTCAGGGAAAGGGGTAATAGCTCATGAGATAATATGTTCATTATTTTAACTATAGCCTTAGCCCTGGTATCTTTGGAATTCGGATATCCTCTTTGGGAAAATCGACATTTTTCCTGGTAACGTATACGTATCTTTGAGTGGCCAATGACGACGACACATCTAGCGATCTACCAGTGATAGACAAAGTGGTAAGACCACCCAAGGGCGGTTCTGCGCAGGAGGCAAAGTGGTAGGTTGGGGCTGTTAAAATCGGCTTTACGAACCCGTGGCTGGTGTTTCATTATACGAGGTCGTAGAATGGCTGAGTTTTTAACATCACGGAGTGCATTCTCAAGATTTTCGGTGTCGAAAATACCTCCGCGATCTGAAACCACTGTTCTACCCTAGAACCGACAACCATTCCAGAGGTCACGCCCCTAGCAAATACTCTCCAGGGCTCTGATGTTGCTATACGTATATACGGGCGGTTAGCGCCGTGTAGAAAACTAGCTTAGGTAAAAATTTGTCTCTAGGCCATATACCACCCCGAGGTGCTTGCATCTTGATTCGATTCAAGTTACTGTGCTAGGAAAAAAGTGTTTTTGAATACCATTGTAATCTGAATTAATGGCGTTTTTTGCTCCCAATATATACTGTTGTAATACGCACTATGGTCATAATACTGTATTGATACCGTATCAATAACGAATATAACCCCCTTTCCTGACATATTAGCTATCTATAGAGACCTCGTGGTCCCAATTGATCAATATCTAGAGGTTTTTCAAAAGCCAAGTTGTAGTACAACATTCTAACATTTCGACGGAGTACCCCCTCTATAGATCCATTCCTTGACGACCGCTAATTGCAGGAAACTATTAGTGATAAAATACACGTTCCCAAGCGCCATGCTAAATGGTCCACCAAATATAATATATGTTCTCATATATACCGGAAGAATAATCTTACACTACTTACTCTACTCCTCGTTAGCTTCGAAAAAGGAATCGCTATCGTCGTCGTCGTCGTCGTCGTTGTCATCATTGTCGTTTCTTTGTTCAAGATACTCCTTATTCGCAAGCACCTCTTTAAACCGCGGCAACAGCAATTCCACAGTTTTGCTCACATCCGGCATCTCCACGATCTCCTTCACCCCATCCCCATTCACGATCTCGCCGAGCCCGGCAACTATTTCCTGCCACTTGAACAAAAAGTTACCAGGCCCCTTCTTCATCGGCTTCTTCGGCTCGCCGCTCCCGTTCAATGAAACGATAGATTCCATCCTCCTCTTTGTCTTCTGATTCAGCTTTTGGAGGTACTCCTCGTACTCATCCATCTGCTCCAACACAAACTTTTTATCATCCTCGTTCAGCTCGTTGACGAGTTTATTCAACGTAGCCGTGAAACCCCCCGCGCCTTCCCCGGTAACACCTTCAGGTCTTCGAAACTGCCTGGCCGCGTATTTCGCATATTCTAACCATAAATCTTTCGCCATATCCCCCTTTTTATAGAATTGATGGAGGAAGACGTGGCAGCTCTTTTGGTATCTTTCGAATAATCTTACAAAGTCTTCCACACCTAGCGGTTTCTTCGTTCCGTTTTCGTCCGTGGTTGTCGGTGTTGAAGGTGAGGTTGGGGATATTTTGGCGGTTTTGATCATATCGTTTACGAAGCGTTCGAAGTCGGCGACGGTACTGCTGAGGTCGACTGCATTGTGGATATCTTGGAGGATAGGCTTGTATATTTGTACGATATTGTGGACGGCGGCGGTAAGGATGTCTGGGTTTGATTTACATAAAACGAGGATCAGGTGTTCTCTATTGTGGATTGAGAGTTGGATGGAGAGATATTCGAGGAGTTTGTGCTGGTCTGCTGTGAGGTCCAGGGAAGGTGAGGAAGGTGCTAGTGAGATTATTGCGTGAACTATGGAAGTTGATGAAGCTTTACTGATCACGCGGTAGTCTTCTTGGTCATAGCGTAGGAGCTTTGTGTAGGCGAGGATGGCGGCGAGGTGCTGTTTTGAAGGACAGTCTTTGGTTTTTTCGAGCTTTGTGACTCGGGATTCGAGTTCTTTGATTCTATCAAAGCCGAGATAGCGGTAGCTAACGTCTTCCTGATGCCCATGGAACCCTTATCGTACGATTCCGACAGATTCGCCTTGGCGAGGTCATCGATGAGCGGCTGGACGCGTTTCGTCCAGAAATCCTGCGAGATATCCTTCAGGCCCGGGATGGGGACCACGAACGTCGAGAAGAGGAGCTGGAGCAGCGGGGATTTCGATACGGTTTTGTTTTCTTTCGGCTCGGATTGTTTCCCTTTATCTTGTTTTCGATCGGTGGCAGCATTGCTACTGTCGTCGCCGTCGTCGCCGTCGCCGCCTTTGGAATTGTCAGTACGGCCATTTTTATTAAGATTTATATTACTATTATTCTTTTTAATATTACTATTACTGGGTGGATCGGGTTGGAAAGGTGGACCGTATGAAGTGATTATTCCAGGAGTCTTGAACAGCTCGATTTCAGCTGTGTAGGTCTCGCGATGGGTGAGGACGTCAAGGAGGGCGTGGGACTGGGCGGGAGTGAGAGATATAGGAGGTCTATTATCGGGGGAGGGAGAGGGAGGACGGGATTGAGGACGGAGGAGGTGAGGAGAAGAAGGAGAGTAGGTGGTAGTGAGTGGTCATGATGGAAGAAGGAGATGGGATGGGATGGGGTGGGATGAAAGGTGGGAGCGAGCGAAGGAGGAAGGACTTGCCATTCCCACCAACGTCATATGCAACACAGCTCTTATAACACCAACTAACACGCATCATCCTTTCATCACCGTCTCTTTATATGTATCTCCATCATGGAATGTATATAAAATACAATGCAGGGCATACGGTAAGTCTACAATCAAGCTAACGACAGAGTATAGATATCAGAAGGACCATGTTCCAACCGAGATGTCTCGAAGCTTGATTGCTTGCTTAGCTAGCTTCGGCATTGCATTGCTTATGCATTTCCAGCCGCATGCACGAATGAGTCCATGCCAGGCTAATCCTTCCTCCGCGAAAGCCAAAAACGAAATGACAAAAAAGAGAGAGCTGGACATAACAGCAATAAAAAGGAGGACCAAAAAGAAATCAATCTGATCAGGTCAGAAGTAAAGGGCCACAGTCGGATTTGAACCGACATTTCTCCTCAAAATTTGATTGTAAATCTAAATGGAGTGTGCTAGTCATTACACTATGCGACCTGTCTTGCAACATATTGTTAAACATCCCATACCCATTATATCTTTGGCATTGATACTAACGGGAACACCAAAACTCCAGGGAAAAAGGGAGGGAAAGGCCATTTGATCTAAAGAAAGAGCCACAGTCGGATCTGAACCGACATCTCTCCTCAAAAGGTGCTTTGGAATGGAATGTGCGAGTCGTTACACTATGCGGCCTATCCTTTGCAACATCGGCTCTCTACAACAATACCCATTATATTCGCGATCTTGAAACCGACTCAAAAGAGAGCTAGAAAGCTACTCAAGTAGCTATAGGGGCCGGGGAAACCGAAAAAGTGATCTATTTAATCAGAAATATAGGGCCACAGTCGGATTTGAACCGACATCTCTCCTCAAATCGTGGTGGTGGTTTGGAATGGAATGTGCTAGTCTTTACACTATGCGGCCTGTCTCTTGCAGCATCGGTTCACCGCAACAATGCCCTTTATATTCTCGATCTTGAAACTGACTCAAAAGGGAGCTGGAAAGCTAGCTATAGAGCACGGGGGAAACAAAAAAAATATCTATTCAATTGGAAGCTATACGGCCTGTCTTTTGCAACACCCAAGTTACTCTCGCAATGCCTATTTTATACTCGACATTCTGACACTGACATCAACACTAGCTTTGATATTGACGGAATGTTTTACTGAACGAAATAGCTCCGTCGGGCAAGGTAGCCTAGCACGGATGAGGACCTTAACTACCGCCGCCTCGGGCAGCTTAAGTTCCGTGGATCCCTTACCAAAAAACCAAGAAAACCTTACCAGGTTCCCGTCTCCTTACATCAACAAAAACCATGACAAGGCTAATTGGTTAGCCCGAGCTTAGGAGATGCCTCGGCTCGTCCGCTTTTGTCGAAAATCCATGCATGCAGTGTCTTGCTGTCGCCAAAAATTCTAATAAAGATATCAAGAACTATATAAGCAATTTCTCCTTTGCTTCTGAAGTCTTGCTTCCCATATCTAGGCATATAATATTTTTTAGCATCTGATTTGAATATTTTATATATATTCGAGTAGTTATATATAATTTCTAACCATGTTCGCCCCTTCGCAAACATACTATCACCACCGTTCTCCCGTCCTCCTCAAACCCAAGGATTCCGATATCTCCGAATATCTAGTATCAGTCTGTAAATCTGCGATCCCACCGTATTACCCACACCCCCTCCTCCTAAACGGACATCTACAAACATGTGCCATCCTATTCGCCTCCGACCGTGTCCCAATCCACTACAAACGACATCTACTAAAATCCGAAACTCCAAATGATCCGGGAACATTCAGTATCGACATTGTAGTCCCCGCGGCTGAAGGAGAAGGAGGAACAGGCTCAAAACACCGATCGAGTTCACCAAAGGGCTTATCGGAAAGCGACCTGGTTTATTTCCCCCCACGCACGACTTTTTTCACGGAGGATGAATTCGAAGCGTGGAAATCGGACGATGAGACGAATCCGTTGGTTATAGCGCTACACGGCCTCAGCGGCGGATCGCATGAGATGTATGTGCGGTTAACGCTCGAGCCGCTTGTTCGATCCAAAAAGGATGGAGGATTGGGATTCGATGCTTTGGTTGTGAATGCGAGAGGGTGCGGGTGGACGAAATTGACGGGTAATGACTCCCTTTCAATCAGATATTCAATATGATACAATATATAATCTACAGAAGATCTCGAACTAATACCGAAATATAGATAATAAGATGTTTAACGCAATGTTCACCAGAGATATCAAACATGTCGTCAACCTCATGCGTCGAAAGTTCCCAAAACGCCCGCTTATGGCGGTTGGGTTCTCCCTCGGCGCAAATATCCTCGCAAGTCTGTTATCCCATCCCCTCCACACCCCCAAGACAAACGTATCCCTTACTAACAAAATCTCCAGACTACCTTGGCCAGGCCGGAAGCTCGACCCCACTGCATGCTGCGGTCCTCCTCTCCTCCCCGCACAACATGGACGTCTGCGCCAAAATCATGTTCATGACCTTCACCGGCCGCCTATACTCCAAATTCATGGCCGGAAACCTCAAAAAACTATTCGAACGAAACTTCGAAATGCTCTCCAAAAACCCGGCCATCGACATCGAAGGCGCTCGTAAAGCGACTTATCTCTACGACTGGGATTCCGCCGTTACCGCACCGGTGTTCGGTTTCAGAACCGGGGGAGAATATTATCGCGCGTCGAGTTCGGTAGATAAATTGATCGATGTTAAGGTCCCGACTTTGATTATAAATGCCGAAGAAAATCCGATTTCGCTGCAAAACGCATTCCCGAGGCAGGAGGCGGAGGCGAATCCGTATATCTGCTTTGTGACAACAGGATATGGTGGACACCTGGGGTGGTTCGAATGGGGGATGCAAAGGTGGTTCCCCAAGCCGATTATGGGTTTCTTGGAGAGAATGGCGGAGTTGGAGGTTGTAGAAAAGGAAGGGGAATTTGTAGATGTCGGTAGAATGTAGGTCGGCGTAGATTCTGACCTCTTTTTTCGCATATATTTTGTATAAATGGTATAAATGGAGTCATCATGGGTATGCTTTTTTGTATGATAGATGGTAAAAGAAAAAAACTCTGCTTTCGATAAAAACCGGACTCGAGAACTCCAATAACGCCAGTCGCTGCTTTGTTTTTGAAAAGACTCTCGAATTTCTTAAGCAAAGGATACGCTCTTCCTCTTTCCGGCGGACTTTGTGGGCTTCTCGTCGTCGTCGTCGTCGTCATTCCTAGTGTTTCCGCCCTTTCGATTTCTCTTCTTCTTTAACGAGTCCTTCACGCCCTCCTATTACACCCATAAGCCATTAGCAAACCGATTCCAAACATCAAACACCCAGCAGTATTCAAAAACCTACCAACTTAGCCTCCTTATCCTTCTCCCTCCTCTCCTGTTCCTTCCGTTTCTACTCTCTTATAACCTCCAATCGTCGATTCTTCTCAACTTTACCCTGAATAACTCCATCAACACTGTTATTCACTAACTCCAAGATATCCATCATAGTCTCTTTATCCTCCACAAACACCTTCCCCTTCTTCTTCCCACGTGGCTTCGTAACACCGGCGGGGACGATGCCATTAAGAGTTGGAAGTTTGAGTTGGGCATCCGTGTAGCGGTCCTTCAGCGGTTTCTTATGGGGTTTACGGATTCTTGCCGAGGCGGTGGATTTTGCTGCAGTAGTTGACGGGGTGGTCGTAGGTTTCTTGTGACGTTTGGAGGAGGTGAGTTTTCCCGGTGTGAAGGGTTTGGGATCTGTGGTTGATGATGATGAGGATGAGTTTAGTTTTCGCTTTTTGGAGGATGAGAGGGAGTTCTTTGGTGCCGATGCTGCGCGGGGACGTTTTACGGGCGCCATTTTTGGTGGTTGCGATCCGATTGTGGATTCGTTGGAGGGTTGATGCGGGAAAAAATACAAGAAATGCAATGGCAGGTTTTGCCGATACTAAAAGAAAAAGGAATGTTTTGCCGGGCTCGAATTACAACAGTTTCAACACTTTTCATACAGCTACGGTCTTCACCGACGTGATGGTTCTGCTTCCTCGGTTGTCTAATATAAACCTAGTCTCGTTCCCGGGTATAAAACCTGCAGGAACGACAAGGCTGAGAATCTTGGGAATCACTTTATCCCCCAAAAAGGACACTGGTAAAGTGTGTATCCAAGATTACAAACAGTGAAATTACTTTGTATACACTCAACTTCAACCGCTCCAAGTGCGAGACAAAATAATTCCCCGGGGGCATAAGCTAGCACCGTGATCCCGGGGGATGGTAAAGTGGTAAAAGAGGTTCAAAGAATGCATACTTCTTCTGCAAGGGCACGGTCACCCGGCTCCACCACTAAGATCTCTTTATGATGACGTCAATCGGATTCCGGCACGCGCTAGTACTATCGACGACAGCTTTACGGGAATATGCTTTCCTTTTTAGGGAGGTGTATATCTTGAGTACGATTGCTAACGCTCATTTGGCCCTCACATTGACAATTGAGAACGATATTCAACCCGTGGAAGTGTGGCACCATCTTTTCGGATATGTAAATGAGGCGACAATAAAATCTCTCCCAAATTTCGCGAACGGTGTACAATTTGGTAAACCGAGAGACATGTTTAATTGCGTGGGATGTATTTTGGGTTTAAATAATATAGAATTCTGTTACATATTCTAATATCCCATTTAACCGATCCTGTTCAACCGATTCTGGACACTGAACTTGGGGAGATTTATGTGGTCCGTTTCCATGGATCCAATCGACATTTCTGGGAACAAATATTTTCTGCTGCTTCAGGATTCAAACTCTGGGGGAGCTAGCTAGCTGACATAAGTACTTAAGTCGACATGCGCCATTGCATTATAACGCAGTGTATATAGGTACTTGTAGTCATACGCCTAATAGCTCGTTAGGCAACCAAAATGTAACAAGCTCTCTGGCGGCGTCCTCACAATCTAGAATACTGCTATGCTACCCGGTCTCGTGAGCTGCTATTCGTCTGTGGAAAGGCTTATCGCTGCTATAATAGCCGTCTCTATGGTCGTTGGTATCGCTTGACAATAGTCGAGCGTTCTCAAATTTAATGCACCACATGCACATCACGATGGGAGCTGGTCTCGCAAGTCAGCCAGACAAAGCTAGAACAGGAACCGGCCACCCAGTTAGTTTCGTCTATTTTAAGGGTTTTATACGAGACCAGGTTTTATCGGTATCATGTAATTATGGAATTGACGAGCAACCTGCTAATTTCGGCGCTAGAACTTTCGAGCTTATCATGTTGATATATATATATATATATATCTACATTTTATAACCACTGCCACGGGCAAAGTAGAGAGAGCGAACACTTGCTTCGTGTATATAGGACGTTTTAAGAAAAAAGCGAGATCATTTCTTGTGGGGATTAGGATCAATACATAGGGGCAAGCTCCAGAAAACCTCCAGAATGGTTATAAAGAAGGGACGTAAGTACATGAGTGTAAATGATCGCAAGTAGGTTGAGTGGCCTTGAACTTGAATACCCTGTCAGGGTGCCCGAACCCGACTTTAGATTCCGGTACGTGCTCACAGAGAGTAAATATAGGAACTTTGATTAGAACAGTTTTGTGAGAATATCGAGATCCCACGCTTCCGGGTTGGTTTCATTGGCTTTCCAAGCGCAACCTAACCAGACCCGCCCCTCCGCTGCATACATTGGGGTCAGGTGCTGCTGTAGTGATTTTGAATCGTGGTCCAGACGAAGATATGCGGAACGTTTGTGAAGCCTCTGATTTTCCTGTGGGTAAACAGCAAGGTGTGATTTTTAAGTAGCCTACTGGCTTTTGGTGGTAATACAACGCTTCCATATTTGTACTGGCTGGAATTAAGCTTGAGAGGAGATCATTGTGAAGTACGATAGGGGCGGCTCCTTCACTGAACTTATAAGTCAGACAGCAACTAGTATATCTATTAACTATTGAACCTTCCTAAAACGACTTTCTTCTATGGGAGCCCGAAGTCCAATTACCAACGAACCCCCACCTGGTACTAGGGTTGAAGAAAAATTCTCCTGGAGCACATGACTGGAAACTCAGAGTAGTATTATCTGCTCCACCAATACATTGATTATCTTTGAGGCACCAAGTAAATTCGAAGCCCTTCCATCGATAGATGATAGCACCATTGCCGTCTTTTATAGTAGCAGCGTATGTTACTTGAAGAAGCAACAAAGCGAAGGCAAGAATAAAGAACAAAAATATGTGGATTTGTTTCGTACAAACTTGCATGATTTGTATTTTGTGGGATAGCTGTAGCCTCGAGACCAGGCGAGATAGTCGCGAATTGATTCGAGTGGCAGATTTACTCGAAATGTAATATTCTAGTAGACGAGGAGGTAAGTGGCTCGATATTACCACAAGTGTATTGTAGAGTTGAGATGCTATCGAAATATCGAGATCGATTATGGGGTGGTATACCTAGGTATATACTCTATTAGATACGTCAAGAGGTGCTGGGGGTTAGCAAGCTTGATTAATTAGGAGCTTTTCCCTTTCGCGGGCGCTAAGGCATTTTCGTTATCTGTTGGAGCGGTCCTGTTATCTTGGTGACGCCGCGAATCGAATCGTTTGCAGTGTCACCTAGTACGTATTAGGCTTTTGCAATTTTTTGGCTGCAGTGCTTCATTGCGAGTTAAACACTTACGAAACACTCTATGGCAAATCAAATGCTGCTCCGAAGGGTCAAAACACATTCTGGCAAGGTCGACTGCAACAATGCAACACGCCACCAACACGTTGGATTTGATAGCAGGTTTTTAGTTCGAAATTTCATACAATTGCAATGATGCGACACATTGCGCGGTATTGCCGACATATCAGATTTGACCTGGACTTGACCTAAATTCGAGGCTTGGATTTGACAGTACGTTTTTATACCAACAACAATTGTCGACTGCAGCAATGCAAGATACCAACACTCCGCTCCCACACTAGCACATTTTTAATGGAACGTTTTGTCCTAGCAAGGGTAGTCAACTGTGATGCCAAACATCGCCAACGTTACACATTGCATTTGACCTTGATTCGAGGCTCGGATTTGACAGCACCCTTTTGGACCGTCGGCCGCAAAAATGCAACATACCAACACTTTATTTTCGACCACACCAACACATTGGATTCGACAACATGCATTTGCGCGTTGTTCGGCCATAGGTTGTTGGATTCGGCTGTCGATTCGACGAATCGGGTAACTGTGGCGCTGGTTGGTTGGTTGGTTGGTTGGTTGGTTAGCCACTGCTGGTGGCACACGTCTTCCTTCTGATATATATATCTGGCTAGCCAAATTCGATTCATAATCAACCACAAGTACCTTGAGATTCTGTTCGCCCACTTCTATATATATAGTTTGTCTACGGTTTGGCTTTTTACCGCTTGTCTTCGTCGCCCACGTAGCCGTTTGTCTGTTTGCCAGCTGCCCAAAGTGAAGTGCTGATGCGGATGGGCCTGGACCCCCCGGTGGGAAACTATATAATGGTAGCCACCCCGGGCCTGTTCTCCTTCCTTCTTACACCTCACGCCCAACACGTTAACTTTCACACCAACTATCTTTCGGAAACAAAAGTCCTCACCGGTCTCCAACGAACGTCCCCACCATCCTACCACCTTACAAGTGAGTTAATTGCACCTCCTTTGGGGCTTTGGGGGCATATGGCACGTCCCGGGATGATACTGACTGACTGACTGGCTGGCTGACCGGCGAGCGATAGGCGAAATGACGGGCGTCAAAAGACGTGCCACTGATTCGGCGGCTAGCGAGCCTGTTTCGAAACGCTCCAGGTCGAAACCCGACAGGAGACCGATTTAATGGGCTCGCCTGGACGTCACCGAAGAGCAGTTGTTGACTCGTTTCTATTCCAAAAACTACTCCCACGTGTTCTTCCATAATAAAATGGATTTCGGCAGGTTCCGTCGGCGACAGTACGATACTTCAGTCAAGAAAGGTTAATAGCCGCTTATTTGCTTCCGCGCTAGTGGCGTCGTTTGATCGATAGGTTGACTGACGGTCTCGGTGCAGCGATGGCTATTCAAACCTTGGGATCCAAGGCACTAAGGGACTATAATTCCTGTGCCGAGAGCAAGGGGCCATTCAATTTGTACAAAGGCCTATACAAGGAATCGGAAGCTGCGTATGGCAATTACACCACCGACAGACGAACTTGTAACAGTGCTCGTATGCGAACAGTTATCTACCCTCAGTCAAAGGCCTCTCGATTAGCAGTCAAAACCGCCGCCCTCCCCAAGTCTGCTGAAGAAGAATTAGAAGGCGACGACAACGAAACCAGTCCTAATAAAGAGAGCTCGTCCAGTGATGAATCTAGTTCAAGCGATGAATCCAGCTCTAGTTCCGAAAGTTCTTCTGAGGAAGACTTTGAGGAAAGTTCTAGCAGTTCTGAGGATGACTCCTCGTCAGAAGAGACTTTAGACTCCTCCGACGGCACCGACACCAGTGATTTGGATGACGAAACAATCGATAAAGAAAATCAGTTGGCTGTACTCCCATGGCATAGTGCATGTTGTAGGTGGTGATAACATATGGTTCTAAAGCCGCGAACTCGCCAGGCTAACCGCCCAATGCATATCTATCGTGTTGAAGGAGGAGGATATGTTCATGGGCCCAGATTCTTTTGGCGATGATGTTGAAAATTTTGTCAGAAAATCATTTTCGCAGATAGTTATAAACAGAAATATACCTGAGATTTGCTCCCAATATTATGAAAAGTTAGTATTGTTGGTTGAAATGTTGGTTGGAGGTGGTGTAGGTAGATTAAGATTTGCAGGGGGAATATTGAATCGATTCTGAGATGGTATCTGGGTTTTGATTGGATTTTAATTCTTTTTTTGCCCCCTGCTGCGTTTTACCATCTGCTTCTTGATCTTTGCTTTCTTCTCGGCAACTTTCTCCGGGTCCTTCATCCAGACCGGCTGGCCGTCGTACCCATCGCATATTAATCGCAGGTGGGAGCACCGCTCGCATGCGGGCCGGGCCTCATCACACTTCTTCTTGCGGAAGCGACAAGTCCAGCAGCCTGCAATGAATTCAGTTTTACGAATTAGAATGAGAGAAAGAAAAAAAAGTGGAACTTTATAAACGTAATAGCGGGAAAAAGTGAACAAAGGGCATAAATAAATAAACTACGAAGAAAAGTATGGAATTCTGACAAAAGGATATATCGATATTAACTTACCGGTGCGAGTGCGCACATGCCGAGTAGGAACCGACATGATGTTGATTTTTAATTTGATACTAGAAAAGTAGAAGAAGAAGATCTTATCTGACAAAATTGCAAAAAAAAAGGCGTATTGCGTTCGAATGAATGGCTGGCGGGCGTTCACGTTAACTAACGTTGGCGGGTGGCTAGGTCCATGCAACTAGTAGAAGACAATTCAACAACTAAGGAACTGAAGGCTCAGAATCAAGGCGGGAAGATGGATAAGGAGTTCGGGATGGGACTGGTTGTGGGTTCAGTTATATAAAAGCAAGTATATTTCCTCATGCAGAGTTGTATCACATTTGCTCTTTCCTGGACAGTCGGGACAGGTTTAAACTCGGGGAGTGGTTCTAGGAGCTGCACAAGAACCCAGGTTTCCGGAATCTTTAAAGAGTCAAAAAAAAAAAAAAAAAAAAAGAGGAGAGAAGGGAAAAGAAAAAAAAAATAGAGGAGAGAAGGGAAAAGAAGAAAAAAAGGAAAGAAGGAAAGAGGTATGTATGTGTATGTATTTATGTATGTCGTAGGAAGTACGGAGTAGGATGAATGGCCGTATGTAGGGCTACTTGCTGGCGCATGAGGCGCTGTAACAACCGGATGCGTTGGGCCTGAATAATTTATTTGGTTAGCAAGCTTTCAAACTAGCCGTCAAATTTAGAGGGTGTTCACTTACCGATGCGTATGGTCTGTTGAGGGATGGCATCGTGAAATATCTTAAACATGAAAGGTGTACTACAGGGCATTTCAGGTGTCTTACGTCAAACTTGGCTCTTTGTTTTGAAGCCGATTTGCCAATCATGGTTTGCTTTTGAGAGAGGGCACTGTTCTCTTTTGCCCAGTCAATTCACATACTACAAAAACCCTAGTAAGCCACAATCCAAATATGGGCGTACGTGGAAAACCTGAAATGCCCTGTAGTTAGTTACAGCTGTGGGAGATAATGGTAGGGACGGGTGGCAGATAAAAGAGCGGGATGGCCTACAGCCAACAGCCGACTCCGTAGGTCCACCAGTTTCTCCCGCAACACACCTCCAATTTAATCTAGCTTTGCACAGTGTACTCTCTTACGGAGAATCACGCCTAAAGAGGAGGGCACGGTCACAGAACGAAAACTGTCGATTGAAGATATAAAACCGGGTTATACGAGTAAAAACGGGCAGAGAAAAAGAATATCAAGGTTATAGCAAGTGACCGTGATCCTAATTGGGGAATACGCAAAAAAAAGTAAATCACCACCAAAATATTGATTGTTTACTTTTGTTCGCGATGCGGCTCTGTTGACTTTTTGTATGGTGTTTTTGCGTATTCCTCGATCACGGTCACTTCTTCCCCCCATGCCCGACTGCAAGGAGGGATTTAACTTTCTTCCTGCGAGGATTTTTTCCAGTGGGCTTTTGGGTCGGCTGAATTCGCGTCAGTTTCGTTCAACACAACGCGTCAAAAATTATTCATTGATTCAAATTCCTTCCTTGTGTAGTTACATAACTAAAGGCGTGAACATGGTCACGGTACTCTGCGCTGACCACTACAACGAAATGATCAGACACTAGCAGCTATAAGCACAACAGCGAACACGGCAGCAAATACAACTATGACGTTCCTCAGCAATTCACGGAGCCGTCTTGGTCACAACAGTGTCAATAACAAAAGGTAACTCCAATTCTGGAAAGCCAGAACTCTTAGCACGAACTTTAAGGGGAACACCTTAAGCTAGACGAGTATATGACCGACACCTCAAACGAGGGAATAGGGGTGCTAACAGCGATACTACCCTTTCCTGGATTTGCAGACAAATAGGAAATCATCAGACATGTCTCGAGAAAGAGGGGCCAGCTCAGATGGATTTTATGGATCCGAATATCTTCTCGGGTATAGCTTCGACTTCTAAACGCCTATTCAAAAGACCGTATTGCCCATCTTCTACCGTTCGCCTTTCAAAGCTCTCCGCAAACAGCCCTAACGACCTAGGAGAACTTTATTTAGGTCGTGGGAGTGACAATCCTTCCAATTCGACATCCTATGGCTAGTTTCAAATGCAATATTTTAATCTAAGGATTTTTACTGATAAATTGACCAGAGCAAGCACATATCGCTGTCAGGCCATACGCTTGTATTGTAGAGGGCTGTGGGAAGTCATTCAAGACCAATAGAATTCTAAAGGCACACCGTAAGTTTCAACCCACCCCATACTTTCATTCAAGATTGTTTACTAATAAATTGACCAGGCCAAGTACATACTGCTGTCAGACCATACGCCTGTATTGTAGAGGGCTGTGGGAAGTCATTCAAGACCAATAGATATCTAAAAATACACCGTAAGTTTCAACCCACCCCATGCTTTCATTCAAGATTGATTACTGATAAATTGACCAGAGGAGAGACATGCCCCTGTCAGACTATACGCCTGTATTGTAGAGGACTGTGGGAAGTTATTTAAGACTAATGGCGAGTTAAGAAGGCATCGTGGGTCTCAACTCCCTATGCTTTCATTCAAGGTTGATTACTGATAAATTGACCAGATGAGAGCCATGCCCCTGTCAGACTATACGCCTGCGTTGTGGGGGGCTGTGGGAAGTCATTCAAGACCAAGGACAGGTTAAGAAAGCATGGTGAGTCTCAACGCCCCATGCTTTCATTCAAGGTTGATTACTGATAAATTGACCAGAACAAACACATGCTACTGTCAAACCATACGCCTGTATCGTAGAGGGCTGTGGGAAGTCATTCAAGACCAATAGATATCTAAAGGCACACCGTAAGTTTCAACCCACTCCATGCTTTCATTCAAGATTGTTTACTAATAAATTGACCAGATAGGGGCCATGCCCCTGTCAGACTATACGCCTGCGTTGTGGGGGGCTGTGGGAAGTCATTCAAGACCAAGGACGTTTTAAGAAGGCATCGTGGGTCTCAACTCCCTATGCTTTCATTCAAGGTTGATTACTGATAAATTGACCAGAGCAAACACATGCTACTGTCAAACCATACGCCTGTATCGTAGAGGGCTGTGGGAAGTCATTCAAGACCGATAAATATCTAAAGGCACACCGTAAGTTTCAACCCACTCCATGCTTTCATTCAAGATTGTTTACTAATAAATTGACCAGATAGGGGCCATGCCCCTGTCAGACTATACGCCTGCGTTGTGGGGGGCTGTGGGAAGTCATTCAAGACCAAGAACAGTTTAAGAAGGCATCGTGGGTCTCAACTCCCTATGCTTTCATCCAAGGTTGATTACTAATAAATTCAATCAGAAAGAAAATGTAGTATCAAGGATAGACATACTACGTCAATTACAGATTATAATATTATGGTGGTTAAGACTACGGCATCGATGCAGAGCAAAGGGTGGGAGCAGGTGGAGACGATAGGTGGAACTTCAACTGAAAAGGAAGTAGCCGCCGTTAAAGTAGGGGATAAAAATGGGACGCAGGTAGATGGACCTAGCCTCGTGGGCCAGCCTCTAGATCTACAGGGCCATGAAAGAGGACTTTTGGATAGTGTGAAGTCACTTTTGGAGCCTTCGGAACCCTTGGAGCCCTTAGATGCGGAAATGATATTAGTAGAGGAGGAGACTGAGGGCGGCGGCCCTAAAAATCTTCTGCCTGTTTCACTAACCTTCGAGGACAAATCAATCGCTGGAATTCTAAACGAATTCGAAAGCGTACCGCGACAACCAGTCGATCAAACCTCAGCAACTAAAGCAGTTAACGAAAATTCTAATGCGCAGAATATCGTAGAAGGAGTTAGGTATGGCAATTATCAGCTGTGTAGACATATATATCAGTCCATATTCCTTTATATACATTTATCTAACTTTTTTTTTTTAGGGAATGGTTTTGCAGAGCTGAAGATACCCCCAGAATGAAAACCAGGTCGAGGGCATCTACTACACCTTCAGCAGGCAAAAAGACTAGATTCCAATCTCTGGGAAGCGGTTCCACGAAACGCGACGGGCTTCATGGATTAGGTCCCAAGAAAAAGAATAAGAAGGATGAAATCAGACGCCCATCATCTAATAGCCCGTCTATTACATTGGCTACTACGATGGCTGCGGATGCAGACAAAAGTGTTGGGGTTGGTGATGCGGTTATCATTCAGGATGCTGCGGGGCAAGTGAATAGTGTAGGACCGAAGCCTAGTAGGAAGAGGAATAGGTCTTTGTCACTCGTGCGGGAGGGGAGGGGGAAGCCTCCTTCGGTGTCGAAGACACGGAGGTCAGGTTTGTACTATAGCAGGAATAAATCACCCTCCGGACTACATCCTGACAAAAATGATGAGATTAACCGGGAGCATCCGGTACCGAGGCGGTCGGCACGGCTCAAACCGGGGGGCTTAGAGCAGGAGTTACACAGGAAAGGACGAGCTACTCAACCTGCTAAGAAAGGAAGTGTTAGTCTGACTGTTGAAACCACGCTTGAAGAAGGGGGTGAAACCACAGTAATCGCCTTGGGGCCTCCTTCGAAACGTCGAAGGCTTGAGCCCCCGTCCACCGTCCTTAGCGAAAAAGTAGGGAACGAGGAATCAGTAGACGAGGGCTCGATAGTAACGCCGACCGAAGACCTTAAAGCTCTGAACGCCGTGCTTCCAGGGGCACCGGGTACGCATGAGATACACGAGGCGCTTCAGAAGAAACATGGTGAGGCAGCCGCTGAAAGAGACAGACCTAAGCTTGGAAACGCAGGATCTCAGGGGAAATTGGACGACAAGATTGTCCTAAGAGTCTTCAAACTGCGCTCACTGGTAGGCGCGTGGAAGACCGTGAACAACAAGGACGATGAGGTCACGCTGAAAGAGGCGAGGGAGAAGTTGGAGGAGACGATAAAGCAAACTCGGGAGGAAATAGAAGAGCTCAAATCGTCAAACCTCGCATACGAAGCCTTAACGTGTCGCGATGAGGACGAAATACGGAACTCCGAAGGAGCGGACAAGGACTTCGAGAATCGGATACCAGCGCTTGAGGACAGCCATAGGCAGCAATTGGATGACTTGAAATCAGCACCGAATGCGGTCTCTAGCGGACGAAGCGGGAGCCACGCAGAAAAGGGGCAGGAAGAGGAAAAATCGAAAACCAAAGACCTCAAAGACGAACTGGAACGACGCAAGAAGCTCGAAAGTAGTTTACGCAGGCGCCCCAGAGCCGCCGAAGGGCGGCATCGAGAGATCGGGGGCAGTGTCACCAGCAAGGGCCGCCATTCTGTTTCTCCTGAGCCGCCTTTTGCTCCTGAAAAACTAAACTTTGAGTTCGAATTTAGAATTTCGAATCCGATGCTACCTACCTCCAGTGTCGAATTCGATGCAGTCGGCGATCTCCCCGAGGGTTATCGAGTGCGAACTACGCAATCGCGGAAGGAGCATTACGTACCCTGGTATAAGCGTAATCCGACAGTGCACTTACACCGTTCCTGCGCACGAAATCTCCCCAGCATTAAGGGTAAAGTTGAAGTCTTCGAAGCCGATGGAAGTCAATGTAGCTCTGCAAAACATAAAATTGATTTAAGAGGCCGAACGATAAAAAGAGGGGATATGACATTCAATGAATTTATAGGGTTAAACCCTGATCAATTCAGACCGGTATCAATACAGGGCTGCAGTAAGGTGGCGTTTAAGAAATTTGAGAAGGTGAAAAATACCCTTTACCATCCTGCAATTTTTTGAATGAGGTGATATTGTGATATCTAACTTATTTTTATAACAGAGTCGGAGGACGAGAGGTCTTAGAAGACATGCTGTTTTCTACAAAACGGGGCGTAACGTTCCTGGTGAATTGAGGGGTTGATGTAGCAACATATCCTTCAGCGTAGATTTGGGTTCTTTTTTTTTTTTTGAATAAGAAATATAAATAAAAAGTGCAAAATAGAGGTAACTTTGGACGAATTTAGACGCTAATAGAGACAAAGCCGTAGTAATATTTTATACTGGTGAGAATGAATCTCCGAAGAAGGCCACCAATGCCACCAACATCAGATAAGGAAAAAATGACAGATCACGTAATAGGGGATCTATGTGTCTTGCAGAGGATCTGTTTCACTATGAGAGGATAAAGAATAATTCCGGAGGAACTTATATGGCGTGTATGTACGTTAGTAGAAGTAGTTTAGAAGAATAAATCGTCTTCGTTATCTCAGGTTATAAGCCGTTACGCACCAAAATCCTAAAAATTACCGTGAACCGTCACAAATACCGATATTGCGATGCCTCCGAGAAGACATAGACGTCAGCTTAATGCCGGAAACGCTGGTGGTGCTCCCGCTGCACCAGTCCTAGGCCCACCAGCTGCCATTCTAGTCCTCGGCCCAATCGCGACCCTACCCGACCCGGCCGAATACGCCCTCGGACCCGGCGATGTTAAGGGCATATCGAAGCTGTGTAACACAGAAGACTACCAACTTTGGTCCATTCAGATGCGTGGTATACTGAATGTTTTTGTCGGTAAACTGCGTTACCTTAAAGCGAGGATGGCTGCGGCGGGGTTTGATATCCCAGACACCATGCTTGCGACGCGCTTGGCTGCCGCTGTTCCAGCCATATACACGCCTATCGTGGAAGGATACTTCGGATCTACGGCGAATGACAACCTTAATAACCTCGCCGGAGTCATAAGAACTGCCGAATCCTGACACAAGACCGGTTCTCCAAAGGCTGTGTCCTCGAATTCACATATCTGGAAGACTCAGAACAAGAATAACCCTACACCCACGACTACAAAGTCACCGACCCCCGCGAAAGAAAATTCCAAGTAATATAAACGAACTTTTAGGAAAGATATGTTCCGCACTAACTGCAATAAGCAAGGAGATAGGAAAAACTACTCCTGGGACAAATATCTAGAGAAAAAGCGGAAATATAACCATGCGGCAAAATCAGAGAAAAACACAATCAGGAAGACAATGACGACGCCCCTCCCGGAAACGACGAAGGTTGGGTATATGAGGAATTTTAAGGCCCATTAAGCAATGTCTGTTTCGCCTTTCGGCTGGTTTCGTCCTTCGGGACATGTTTCCGTTTCGTCCGTACGTTCGGATAGTTTTTGTTTCGTTTTGTTTCGCCCCTTTGGGGCATGTCGACGTTTTGGTTTGGTCTATGGGCCGCAGTTTTGTTTTTATGCCTGGTTAGGCGTGGTTTCCTCAGGACGTTTTACCTGTTCGTAGAAAGGCTGTTTTTGTTTTTGTTTCCTTTCGGGTGTAACGGGATTTTTGTTTTCCTTTGGATTTTTGTTTTTACTGGGAATAAACGGGATTCTATCAACGGTGCCTATTATCGTTACCGCGATAAGTCATCGTTATTATAGAACCTACTACCTACTACATATATATGTATGTATGGTGATCATAGATGCGCTCATGACAATTGGGAATAAGTTAAGTAAATATGAAGTGAATAGGCAGATATATATATGAATTCCGCATTTGATATATTCCTTATGACAAAATAACCATCACAATCTACCCGTTAGATTTCCTGCGAAGACACCAATATATCGGACAACAAATTAGTGCAATTGGAGTACTTAGAGAAGATTACAGAATCTGTTAAGGCTCCGAAAATAATCCCTACCAGATAAAGATATGCCCAATACAACAATTCCAATAGACGCTGGAAAGTCCTGGGACGAGGAATACGATATCACCATGCATAAAGATGAAAGGGGTAACGTGCCCATTTCGATGCATACCGAGACCGAACGGGACGCCCCGAGCAAGCCTACCAAGGATGCAAACCCCGATATCCCCATGCACTACCAAAGCCGCAGCATTCAGAAACATAAAGATCCTAGCACACTATGTTCGCATCCCCCGAGAAAGAAAAATGGATAATAGCAATAAAAGAAGAATTGGAGTCGTTTATTACAAACAAGGTTTTCACCATGTGGAAGAGGTGATAGAAAAGGATTTGATAATACCAGGAAGATGGGTATATGATTTAAAAAGGAACACGAAGGGGAGGTGGTAAGATACAAAGCAAGATTAGTAGCGAGAGGAAATTTATAGGACTCACCGATAGACTGCCATACCCTATACGCCCCCGTTGTTCGTTCAGCATCATTCCGCCTATTTTTGGTAATAGCAGTATCGACATCCAGAAAATTAATAATGTTCGACTTTACAACTGCGTTTTTAAATAGGGTAATCACAGAAAACGTCTATATCTCGCCACCCCCATACAAAGGGAGAAAGAAAGGAGAAATATGGAAACTGCATAAAGTAGTATACGGCCCGCGCCAGTCTGCGAACTTGTGGTACCAGAGACTCCACGAATTCCTAAAGAGGAAGGGATATAAGAGGGTGGATGCCGACTATTGTTGTTGGACAAATGAAAACCTGGGGATATATATCATAGTCCACGTCGATGATATGCTATGCATTGGCCCGGACAATGTAATAGAGAAGCTGGAGGAAGACCTAAAGAAGGAATTCAAAGTCAGAAAATTGGGGCCCGCCACCCTCTACACAGGACAAAGTTAATAAAAACTATGCCAATTTAACAGCAACCCAGAAACTCACCACAACGACTATTTAACCGATATGTTTCGATATGTCGCAGGAACAATGCCCGCAAAACTCGTTTACTCCAAATCTGATATATCAGATTTACATATCGAAGCATACTCGGATAGCTCTTGGCACAACCATCCGGACTCAACCTCTACCAGCGGTTACCTTATATTTCTTAACCAACCCTCATCGATCAAAGGCTGATGGATTTCGTCGATTATTATCCTGTCAAGTCTCCTCGCCAAACGCAGCTTGGTGACCTCTTGGATAAAGAGCTTGGAGGTTGCGCCTTCAGGCGTGGTGATTATAACTCCGGGGGCTTCGATAGGGAAGGATGTTGATCGCGGCTGTCCTGGCGTTGAGTAGTATGACGATAAACCCATTTCTTGGGCACGGCGATCCTCATATGTACTGATGAAGGGCTCTATGATTATAGTTATGCCGTTTCCGGCAGCAACTGCGAGGAGAGCTGTAGTTGTCTTTCCAGCGGCACACGGCAAAACCACCAAAAGTGGAGACACGTTATTTCGGTATATGGCTTCTGCAGCTCTTGCTTGTTCTGCCAATTTCCACGTCACAAGCCCTGTTGTAGTGTTGGAGTACTGCCTAAACAGTTCCTGGTGCAGGCGGAGAGGGAATGTTTGGGCCGACTGGTAGAGAGTAATTGCCGGAGAGCTACGCGGGTCGAACTTTGGGGCGCTTGGATGGGGAGCAGTTGGAGCTACAGCAACCTGTCTTTCAGGAGGGGATGCGGCGACAAACTTGGGCGGGTAGGGTGCCGGAACATGGGGTGAGTACCGTCTACATGCTACGTTAGTCTACTTCTACGTGCGAAAACTTAAACTAATATATGCCTACCTCCTACGAATTATATGTCTGAGACTTTTAGCAACCAATCAGGGAGTGCTGGTATGGCTCCTATGAAGAATTGGTACTGTTTGCTGATCTTTAAGAACTCCCGGACGTTGACTTCCTACGTTTCAGCAGTAGATCGTGCATCAGTGCCATAAATGGCTTCATGTACCAATCTAGAGTGCCCGAAATACGTCATGTCGTGGAAAGGCAGGAGAAACTACGGAGCTCGCTAATCAAATCAAAGAATGACATAATACAAACTGTATCGCTCGATAAGGGGCAAACAAGTAAAAGCAAGAAAGAGAGTAGGTTTAAACAGCGCTAGATGTATCGATGGAATCGAAGATGCTGGTAAATCGTGTACTGAGAAGGGTATACGTGCTAAAATATACAATAGAGCGATTAAATGAATAAATTGAAGCAGATACAAGAACTTTATCAACCGCAACATTCAGCGCTCCCAAACAATAGCGACGACAAGAAAAATAAGTATAATAATATAAAAAAAGAGGGGCTCGTATTGAATTCAATGCAAAGTCGTAAATGGGTTTTCTTCGGGGGGAATTCGTTAACTAATTGGTGTGCACATGCGCATATGCATGCGTCGATCATGATACATATGCACATGGTCGAGTAATGGGGTCGAAGAGAATTGGCTTGTCTAGAAGACCAAGACTAAACGACTTAGGGACCTTTAATAGCCATGGATGGTTCCGTGAGTATCGTGAATTTGAATGTTCCCTATCCATAGCCTCGTGGTCGTTGCTTCTTGCTCTCATATACGTCAAAGCCTCGCCGTACCTGAGCGCATCATGGTCCCCCCCATATGGAGATTCCTCACGTGCGTCCTCTAGTTCGCTATCCCGCAGATCCCTTTCTCGTGAGCTGTATCTTGTTCCATCCACCCTGAAGAACCTTGAAGCACCTTCTTCAAAAAGTCGTTCCTCCAGAAAGTTCAGGTAACCAAGCGGGGGTGCTAAGCGTGACGGCCGTAACCCGGGCGGGGCTCGAGCTGGTTGTTCTTCGGGGTAGGATGTATGATGAAAAAGGCGTGATGTAACGTTTCTTCCCCTTTGGTCGGTACCTTCGGACTGGATTGGAGTTGAGTCTACAAGCACCCCTTGACTGCTGGGGTCCAAATGGGCTCTCCTCCTCTCGTGCACTTCGCTGCTGGTCGAAGATTGTCGAGTTCTCTGAAGCAGAACAACTCGATTCCCTCTAGATCTATAGAGCTGAGGGTTTTCCCCATCGCCATGACTAGACGACAGGTTCGGGGATAATCTTCCCCGAGATTGGATATCACCATCCTCGCTTTCATCCTCGTGCTTCTCTCTCTCTTGCCGATAATTCGCTCGAGAGTCGTTCGAATTTGTTGAGTTTCGAAAATTCGCATAAACGACCCGTAAGCTCCGGTCCTGAAAACATAAGCCATCGAGACCAACTTGCGTCTCGTCGTCCATATCTGATATCAACCAGTGTGAGGTGTGATTTGCGAAACTCATAAATTCTGTGTCTAGAGGCTCTAACTGGTTTTCAAGTACCCAGGAAGCAGCCCCAGTCTCCGTGGCAAGACAGAATAGTAGTGAGCTTGTGGTCCTCCCACCAAGGCGGACATTCCGTCCACCGAGTACCGCAACGGTCAGAAGCTGCCCACTGCGAAACTGTGCAATTGAATTCCCAAGGCCATTTTGCGAACTCCGTATTTCGGAACCTTTAAACTTGTAATTTGGGTGAAGTCGAAGCTTTGTAAGGGGAACGCTCAATGGTTCTCCAGTCCGCAAGTTAAAGACGTTGATTTTCCTTACACCTTCATGATCCCGTTGCTCAGTTGCGGTATTTGCCGAACGAAATTCGGGACGGAGCAAAAATGGGTCGCCGTAGTGATACTGCCATTGAGGTTCAAAAAGGGTCGCAGGAGGGAACTCTTCATGAACACTCGGATGCATCTGCTGGTTGTGATGGTATATGTAGTGGCGGTTTGCATTTGTTTTAATAATGGGTTTGGTGGACCCATACTCTTTAAAAACGCCATGGATTCGGAATTGTTGTATTCCTTCAGCTGGCGTTACACGATCCAGACAGAGGTTCCCGACCTCTCCTGTCCTCTCGTTTATACCAACAGGACAGTCATAACAAATGTTATCCAGGGGGACAAGGATTCTGTCATGCCGCTGGTATTAAGGGACAGGAATTATATGATTGGGTCTTTAGCAGGTGTTTCAGGGTATCGCCATCTAAGTAACCTTCGACCCGCAAGATGTCATCACACTCGTCGACGACACACTCACGTCGGCACTGGTTTACTCTGTAACGAACCTGCCACGGAATATTAATACCCTGCATTCTTTCGACAGACTGTTCATGCACTTTAGCGAGTTCATTGGGAAGAGTGCTTAAACTATCGTATTCATTTCCGTGCTTAAATTCATTTTCTGCAAATTGAATACGCCGTTTTATTTCATACATCTCCATAAAATCTCCGCTGGGTTGAGATGGCATCTCAAGCACATCTGGTGGACTTTGTGAGTCGAGAATCTGCTGTAAGTTTGGGGCGTCTTGTCCATATGTACTCGGATCCGTGAGCGTCTCTTTAAGAACCTCATGATCAGTTTTTGAAAAGAATTCTGTCAAACACGAGATAGCTTTTGCGAGTTCTAGGCGGCGGGAATAGAATACATTAAGCATACCCACTATGAACTCGGAGCGAACATTTTGAGGGACACTGTCCGAGTGAAGAAGTCGTTCGGTAGAGATGATCTCGAGCGTCTCAACTTCTTCGTCGTCATAGTATGTGCTAAAGGGGAGCATGATCAACTCCGAAACGGTTTCAGGTGGCAATAACGGGAGAAGAGGCTTGACAGCTAAAACGAAGCACTTTGCGCCAAACCTTGCAATCTAGAGGAAATATACGATATATGCGCGATCACTGGTGATTCGTACTCTGAGAGCTGCAGGAACCTTGCGCGCGTTTCAAGAGACCTTTGGCTTTCTACTAGAACTGGGGGCCAGAGAAGCAATCGAGCACTTGACATCTCGAAATTGGGAATCTGCGGTCGAAGACCAAACAACCGTCATCGAAGAGGCACTAACTCTATCAAACCTTAGCGAGCTATCAGAAGATCCCATTGCAAAGTGCAAATACCATGAATCCCTACTATCCGGCCACCTCCCAACCTATAGGTACAAACCTTTTTACTCTCTTGGACCAGAAGACAACGATTTACAGTATATACCACCTCTTAAACAACCAAAATTTGCACCATTAAAGCTTTGGTAAGGAAATATTGACGCAGATGCTACGGGCTCACCTACTAAAGACCTGGTTCCAGGTGGACAGCAATCTACCCAAAGCCCACATTCAAGTCCTAAAGCCCCACAATCAGATTCCCTGGATACTACATACGTCATTCTTTCAACCACAGAAGACAATGATGTCTAGTATGGAAAAACAGTTTATAATTCCAACTTAATTGTCGTCTCCTCTATTGAGGATTCCAGGTGGAAAAGGGCAGAACTTCACTTCTTATATTAGTCTCGGAGTCCTTCTTGTGTTCCATTCTATCTGTCTTACGTCGTCTAGTTCATGAGGCTAAATCAATGTATTTTTTGTTGCTTCTAATGTTGTTTTATACCGCCTGCAATGTTCATATTACTTTGAGAATACGAGTTCACTTGTTTTGAGAGAGGCAAAGGAATAATGAAAGCTGGAAGGCTCGGGGCATTTTCGAGACCCCCAAAACCGAGGAGTCACATAAGCCCCGACCATAGTCTCAGGCCATGCACAAGGGAGGGGAGCGGGGTACCCTGTTAGTAATATAGAAATTTGCAACAACCTGAGGCCAAAAGAAGAGTCAAGAGCCTTTAGAGATTTTTCTGGGGTTTCATGTGTATATCGAAGAAATTTTTTTTTAGAAAAAAGTACGGATAAAACCATAAAAAACATGAAATTCTTTGGCAGATTGTGCAGACGCAAGGCTAGACTAGGGTCCAGAGTTGGTACCACACACATCCTGTGCCACATATGTTGGCATGCAGAGGCCAATCGCTTATAGTTGCTTTAAGAATGAGGTCGTCGCCGCAGGGCCCTATGGCAATCTCGGTCGGGTAGCCCGGGGCCTTCACTGGAGCCTGTTCTAAAAGTCCTATGCGGCTGAGGTGCATAAACAATTCTCCCGTTTGTCCCTGTACATGTGTGATGGGACCAGGTATGATCCAATCGTCAATGTCGGAAACTAGTTCTTTGCCGAGGGTTCAGATTATCAATTTGTCTTTTCTCACAAAAGGATGTAGTGCGCCTGGAAAGTGAATTCTTACTATCTGCTTCTAATCCTGGAAGGCATAATGTAGAGAACTAGTAGCTCGGGGGTTCGGAATGGCGGTTTCGTTCCGTCGTCGATTGATCTTCCTGTGAAATCTCGCCGCTAGTACTGCTTGTCGAACACTCTTCGGTGCCGCTAGTCTGAATTCGAAACCTCTTCAAACCCTGGGAGAAAAAAGAGAAACCAAATTAGAAGATTCACAGCGAAAACATGGAAGCTGAGCTCGAAAAACTTCAGCTGATGATTAGGCTCTTTATTTATATCTCTTTATTTACACTACTCGTATACGATTTAAACGCAGATATAAGTTCAAAACGCGAGCGCGAACGCAAAAGGGATATCACTAGTGCTCATACCCCAAATGTTCTGGACTCATAGCCGCTTTCGGCAAGTCCCATTTTGTTGCAGCGCTTGCTCAAGGTGGCTGCGGAGGATTGTGACTTGTCATTTGGATCGTACGGGTGCAGCAACAGAAAGGGGGAGAAAAAAGAAAACTACGCTCATTTAGCGTCGGCCGTCGTGTGCTGGCCGAAGGAAGATGGAAGGCTGAGAGAGATATTTATGAATTAATTTGGTGTTTACGTCATCACGCCGAAGCCTTCCACTTGGACTCAACTAACCGATGTTGAATTCTATGGACCTGCGTTTGTGTGAGAGGTCACCGAATCTAGGATCAGGAAGCTCGTGCTTGAGGCAATTTCCAGGCATGTTTGGGAAGAGGGAAGATCGAAGAGAGAACGGTGTCTATATATAGTTAGCGGTGGCTTGAAGCTTTTGGAAAGTGAATTGCAAGTGAAATCACACACGTACCAGAGGAATTTCGCAGACTTTTGAAGGCAACTCGACTGGGATCTGTAGCAGACTTGAAGGCCTAGTCTAACGAAATAAGGCCGTAGGTCGACTTGCGTCTTTTGCATCAGCTCGTTAGTCTGCCAGTACGGCAAACGTTGAATTGTGGTTGTTGAGGTCGAGACTTTCCTGTTTCGGAACTCTGTTGTGGTAACACGACACGCGAAAGGGGCACCAACAAACCTCAACTCGTCTCCCACCAACCTCATCTCATCTCCAACCTCCCTCCAACTTCATCATCTCACCTCCAACCTCATCCATCTCACCTCCATCATCCCATCCTTACCCATCTACCCATCAGCTTCGTGCCTCCTATCCCTTACCGAACCTCTTATCCGTCTTCTGGCGGGCATCAGTCACATTGGCCCTGGCATCCAAGCATACAGGTTTTGCGGTTCATCTGCAGAGACTACGGTCACCGCGTATCTTTGAAGCCTTGAAGCACAGACAACTCGATACACCAGTGTTTGCGGTTCATCTGCAGAGACCACAGTCCACGGGGTGTATTTCGATTCGTCAAGCTACACAATGTCTCTCGACGGCCCGTTCGATACCATCGAGGCCTACCATGGTCTTCTAGATAGACTAGAGAAGGAAGGTCTCGTCCCGGGAATGGATGTCCCCTGTTGGTCGGCCCTGGTCCCTCGCGATCGCCTCCGGATGCTGCCAACCTACACAAAGCAGCAGCTCCCAACCACCCTCCCGAAAGACCACCCATCCGTCGTCAAGTCCTACTTTGCAGCCGACGACCCAATCATGCATGCCATCTCGCAAACCGCGAACAACATAGATTATTGGAGCTCGAGATATATACATATATCCATCGATCGATCGATCGCTATGCAATGGCGCTATATAAGTATGTATTGGATTGATCGACAGTCGACCGTTTAAACTTAAGCCGAGACGGATAATCCTAGAAGGGTATAAGCTAGAAACAACATCGCTATGTACCGTAGAGAAATTAATTCCGCAGACTTGGGAGCCTAGCCGGCGGGCGGGCGGCTTGGACGTGACTTGAAGGGTTTGTGGCAGACTTGAGGGCCGGCGCCTTGGTCCAACTAAAACAAGGCTGTAAATCGACTTGCGCCTTCCGCGTCGACTCGTAAGTCTACCACGGTCAAGTTACCCGTACGGTATATACGCCTTGTGTGTACTGTGTATGTACAATGCATGCTCCGGCCTATCATGCAACCTGGCTATGCGCTGCAGTGTATATGATATATTCAACAATCACATTATAGAGCAACATGATATGATATCTGTGCTGATCTTGAATTCAGCGCTGGGGTTGCCTTGTAGATTAAAGCTGGTCGAAGAGCTCAAGATTCTTAACTAATACTGGGAATATCGATTTGGTTCTAGACGATGCTTGCTCTTCCCGCTTGGATGTTTAAAGAAGTCGGTAGACCTTTTTCCGATGAAAACTTCTAGACGTCGAGCGTGTGCATGTGCATGTAGCTAGTAAAATTTACGAACTTGATTCCGTCGTATTTTCTTTCTTGTTTTGTACATCTTCCTCCCCTCACGGCTTCGACAACAAATATTAATACCAATATTAAAATATTTAAAATAAAATATTTGTTTCATCATGTCTTGTCGAAACGTTCTTCTTCAGCTTGCGACTTTGATGACTCCGTACATCGTGTTGCTCAGTAACGCGATAAGCCTTCTTCGCGGGGCTTTATTGCTGTTGCCGGCATATCGTGTCGCGTTGAGCCCTCTTCTTCGCAGCCTGGAGGAGTTGGAGGAGATGTTAGATGAGGGGCACCGTTGGTGTTTGACGGGGTGCATATGCGGGCGGGGGTGCCCTTAGGTGAGTAATAAAACTTATCGAATGCTGCTATCGCATGGCAGAACTTTTGCTAATCCTTTTTTCTTTCTCTTCTTTTTAGTTACCTGTTAACGTTCCCTGTGCGGTGAAAGTTGGTCCTTTTTCTTTTTTCTTTTGGCCCCGCTATTACCTGTCAAATTCGAATAGGTGTTCCGGGTCGCCTTGGATAAAATTATATTAATTATACGACTTTTGACAAGACCAAACCGTTTTCCTCCAGTCATGGAAGGTTCTCTTCCAAGGCCACGGGTTAAAAACGATTTGATAAAAAGATTGCTAATGCATTTTTTTTATTGAATCCATCTGTCAAAGATCGCTTCGTCATCTTATATGATTAATGCTGTGGAATCGCCATATTCTACAATCGCAATATGAAACCGTTTCGCACCTTTCCGAGATATCTCGGCTGATATCACAAGTTTGGAATTGCGTCTGGTAACGTATGATCGCTTCATCATCTTATATGAATAATGTGGCTTGGCAATGTCTGGTCTTGGGTTGCAAATATGGTCCACATCCATTCGCGGGCCACCTTGTTGTGCTCGTGGTTGTTCGATATCTCGTTTCCTCTCTTCCTTTCTCTCTAACTCTGGTCTCTCTTTCTCTCACCCTCTCTCCATCTCTCCCTTGGCTCCTTTTCTTAAGATTTTCCTCTCGATTAAACTTGTGATCGCTCGAACCCGGTACGTACATATATATAATTCACGAGCGATCGAGCGAGTTGCTTCTTGACTCTTCTTGACTGGAACTATATGCCTGGCGGGCCAAGGAAGCTTCCGAAACCACTATATATATATATATTGGAAATAAGCGAGGATACTATATCGCAAATATTATGGTTTTTCCACCGATATTATGAACGTGGTTGACCGAGTGGAACCACTGCATTCCGCCTGAACCAGACATGACATGGATCGAACTTTTATCAACTCGATATAATGCATATAGACCTCCACGCTTACTTGTTGACTATTGGTTCATCGTCTGATGCAGGTGCTTTGGTATCAGTGTCGGCCCTGATTATATTATTATATTTTTGTTTACATTATGCATGTGAGCACCATCGGCTCTTGTTGGACGATTCTCTGGTCACGGTAGACATGATATATATACATTAATAGAAACGAATTTGGAGCTTGATACCGCTATATTAAAAGAAAACAATGGGTCTTTTTTGAGGATACTATGAGTCGGTAGCTCTGTTTTTTAGCTCTTTATCCAGTTCCATGCTCTGAAAGGGTTTCATTTTCATCGCAATGTTTATGCAAGTTGATATATACCAGCCGACTTCTACCCTACAAATAAATGAGAACACAGTGACTATCCCAAAACCATTACATACCATGATGGCTTCAATTGATCAAACATCATCAAGAAGGTTTGGTGTTATCAATATGAATCTAAAACGGTTGCTGCCATCAACCGTTTTTTTTCTTCCAATCTTGATATCATTTTTTCCATGGTGCCTTCTTCCTTCCCGGATCTTATATATATATTCTTCTCTCCCGAATCTTCTTCTGGCTTCTCCTCTGATTCCCGGGTACATTTTCTCGCACATAGTAGCGTTATGAATGGTAGATACAAAGCAGTAATGCGTACATGTATATAGATTTAGTTGTACACGTTGATTAGTTTCGATTTTATTGCAAACGCTATGTTTCCTTTTCCCGACCGATTGAACTTACTTGAAAAATCAACATGACGTGAAACCGATTCATTGTTATATTCAAGTTGTCTAAGGAGAGAACGGGTGGAAGGGTAAAGAAGGGCTTCACAATCTCAACAAATCTATATAGCTTATTTATGGTTGACTTGCTTAAACGGTTGGTTGGTGTTGTTGTTGTGTTTTAGATTTCAAGCTCCCAATATGACAGCGCAACTTCCAATGCAATACAAAGCAGCGCAGTGCCAAACCAACTATTGAAATTCGATTCCCGAAGAGGATCTTTTGCAACCATGTTTGGTGTTAATGCAACCCCTCTTTAGTAAAAAAACAAAGCGGCTGGCCGGCCTTGAGGACAGGTGTTCGGTTGGTTGATTCAGTTTGGTCTTACTGTGAGGGAAGCCCTTCGTGTATATATTCTCTGCGCCCCGACCGCTCGATAGACGTATACATGTACATGTTCTTCTTTGAACCTCGAAGCTTCACTACCTCCTTTCCGTCTCATCACATCTTCTGCAAAATATGCAGAACAAACCTCTTTCCGAATAATATTAAAAAGATAAACCTACAGTATATATATCGTCATCTCGATATATTATTCGTTGCGTCACGATATCGCTAGCCACAGCATACCCATATACGAACTCTAATGAAGGAATATGTATCCAAAGTTGGGCCTCTGGCTGTGTCAATGGTCACTTCAGTAATGAGGAACGTACCGCTTTCGTCTAGGTTGGTGTCGAACTGCTTCGTTGAGCCCGGTCTGATTTCTTGGACTTCAGTCCCCATCCTCTGCATCGAAGAGCTTGAGGTCGCCAACGATCGCGCCGGTAATAAGGAACGTACCGCTTTCGTCGAGGTTGATGTCGAACTGCCTCGTCGAGCCCGGTCTGATTTCTCCAACCTCAGTCCCATACTCTGCATCAAAGAGCTAGATGTCGCCAAGGGACGTATCGAAGTGACGACTATCGCCTTCCTTATTCTCGTATCCCGTTGACCGACTCTTTCGGTTCTATCGGTCTTTACGATAAATCGTATTTACGAGGTTGAAGACTATGTATATTAGTCTTGAACTGCAGATACGGCTCACACTTGCCTGTGTATATATATGATTCCACTCTTTATACACGAATCGAGCTCCTGTAATTCTACATCATGGCCAAGATGGATTGCAGTAGTGTTGTCTTGAGTTCGCGATCGATTTCATTCTCGAAATGGGAAGACTTTCGAGTATCGGATACCGGTACCACGGAATTTGGTCCGAAAGATTTTGAGGAAGCGAGACTTTGACTACAGAATTACTGTTCGCGTCGATGAGTTTGTCTTCCGTACGAAGCAGCCAAGACCATCCGACAAAGCGACTTTGCTAGTTGAGTGAATTTCAGATATTGAAACGTAGACTGTTTATACGATGTGCTGGTATACATATATAATTATAAATGTATCCAGCTCCATCCATTGTGTGCATGAAAATGAGCGGCTTATTCCAAAATACTAGTGCCGTTTGTCTTTGAGGTAGATGTCAGGTAGATATATTCCAATGTGTTAGCAAAGACCTTGACCTCCGATTTCGACCTTCGCGATAGTATATCTGCCTGACAAGTCTTTCTAGAATCGGACCTTGATTTTCGGATCAATAGACCTGGTGTATAAAAAGATTGTGTTTTTGTATACTTGGATGGAAATAAATTACACTGACGGTATATGTGCGGGCTCTTAACTGTAATTCTGTTTAGTTTATAATGAGATCGGAACGTGTGAATCTGTGTATGCTTCATTGGGTTTTTAAATAACCTATATCGCTCGTCTAGTATACCTATAATTTGGAGAGCCCGACGATATGATGGAATACACTAGTAAACCGATATTATTACTGGTCGTGCGGCTACTTCTAGCTCCTTCAAACTCAACGAGTTTGAAATCATAATCAAATCAAAATCTATAGGTCATTATTAAATGACAATTTTATATGTTTATAGTATATCTAAATACTTTGTAAATACATTACCTTGTTTGAACTGCATAATACCATCGCGCATCATGTCATTGATGATGAGTCGACTATAAATTCGAACATTCGGAAGGTTGGATTTTCATAAGCCAGTAAACTCCAAATCCAGAATTTGCAAACCATGCCATTCTGGGCCAGTAAACCACCCTTAGCGTGGTTTACGAGCATGGGATTCCAGACTACGCCATTCTGGGCCAGTAAACCACCTTGAGTGTGGTTTACAACCATAATTTTGGCTTCCGCGACAGATTTCGCTTCAGACCACACCTGAGTGTTCGATCCATAGTAAGGTTCGCTCCAAATCTTCGACGTCAAACTCCTAATATTAGCATTGGCTCAGACCCTCAGCGAGTCCGCGCTGTTAAGTGTGAAGGCGCATATATATACGGACTAGGAAATCGACCGCTGACGTCTTTCGCACGATATGCGATGATGGAAATATGTCAATAAGAATCGTTGATTGTCGATGGGTTGATATCGTCGAACTATGTGTGTGCATCGCGGGAATGATTGTTTTAATGCGTTGTTTTGACTACTTCGAAATCAAAATCCACATTCACATTAATATTTTGGAAACTTTGAGAAGATTTTGGTTGAGAATGGGTAAAACTGAACTCCGTATTGACAAAAAAAACAACTTCGTATTGACAAAAAACTTGGCAAAAGTCGCTTAGATTTTGGTTAGACAGAACCCCGTATTGACAGCATACGGAGTAGGGAATAATGGTTAGAAGTTATAGGCCTTGTATCGGCTGACGGCACCATTTTCGTCCCTTTTGCGTTTAAGAACCCATTTGTAGTATAGAGGCCTGGAACCTCGTGGTAGCGAGTTTCTACCCACGGTAATCCAGACACCATGTTCTACAACCTTGGTAAGTTCTTCCCTAATGGCTTCGGCCCATTTTGGTGCATCGGTTGAATTCATGGCTTCTCGGTAGGGTGGTTCATCCTCAGTAGTTTTATATACGTTGAGGGCTGTGTATATTTCTGCGTCCGCCGGAGTGGAGAGGGAGTGGAAGGCAGCCGGTTCCTCGTCTTCCTCCCTCACTTCCCCGAAACGAGGACCCATGGGTAGGACTTTAATGTCTCTGACCCTGGCTATTCTCTGACCATTCCATACCCTGTAGACGTGAGTATGTTCAACACCTAGGAAGATACCTTCCCAGGCCTTTGAATCCAGCTTCTTTCTATCCTTCAGGGGGATATGTACAAAACATTTTGAGCCCCACTGATGTAGGTTACTGACGTCTGGTCTGGTACCGTAGAACTTTTCATAAGGGGTTCTGACGTCTTTCGCCACTGCGGTACCTGGGATTCTGTTTCTGACGTGACAGGCGTACATGGCTGCTTCTGCCCATAGGTTCTTGGGGCACGAAACCGCTTCCGACATCATAGCTACTACATCTTCCATGATGGTTCTGTTGTACCGCTCTGCCCTTCCGTTCTGATTGTGGGCGTTGGTGGCCGTTACCTCTGTACGTATGCCGTGACTCTGAAGCATGAGTCTGAACCTGCTGGCTTATATTTCGGTAACTTGGGCGCGGCCGCCTCCAAATTCTGCCGCAGGGTCCTGTCTCATAAAAATAATAGGATCCTGGGCCAGGACTCTGCATTCCTTTCTTTTATGAGTGCCTCTGTAACTTGATAGGTCTGAGAGCGCTCTTTCAGGAAGCGGAGCCATACATAACCGCTGTAGCAGTCCATAAACACCTGCATGTACTTGTCCCCTCCAATAGTCACAGCATCCGCAGGCCCCCAAAGATCGGTATGGTACCTGTAATTGGGTCTTGGGGCGCGGGTTCCTGGCCCATGGTTGGTTGTTTGGTGCATCTTTCCTTCGAGGCATGAAATGCAACTGCTGCTGGTGTGGAGGTTGGCAGCCTGTCCTACCGGTGGAACTGCTATCTGCATTCCTGTTACCACTTGGGGCATCTGTTTTATGGCCTGAGGGTTGGCGTGGTTTAGAATTCTGTGCTATTCATCTAATGTTCTGGCTACGTTCACCTGAACTGTGAGATGGAGAGGAGTTGTAGGTGACATGGGTGTGCATTGCATCAAGATCTCGTAAAGGTTGTTGGGTAGACGCCTTGTTTGTACGATGGTTGCGCCTGTAGTTTCGTTATACAACTCTAGGCCTAATGGACCTTTGCGATAAGAAACTCCCTTTGGTTCTAACTGTCCAAGAGGGAGTAGTTTGGCTTTGAACTGTGGTACCCAGTAGGCATTCGTGAATTGGACGGTTTCTGGCCTTCCATTTATAGAAAGGGTAAGCCTTAGGGTGCCTATACCATGAACTGGTGTGGTTGTTCCATTTCCCATAACCATTTTGCGATTGCAGGGCCTTATTTCCACGAAGTCCGATTCATCGGGAGTAAGGTGTCTGGCGCAAGCTGTATCAAGTAACCAATTTAGTTGAGATTCTGAGTTTTCAGATAGGTAGGTTCCGACATCGGCCATGTAGGTGCCTTCTGTATGATTGACAGGTTCTTCCTCAGGTAGTGTAACAGAATTCGTATTTGGGGACTGGTGAGTTCCTCCACGTCCACCAAAATTACCTCTGTTACCTCTGCCCCTAAAGTTATTACCACGGGCCCTACGGGGATTAGAATTGCCACGTCGTGAACTGTCTGCGGGGTAGCCCTTTAGTGTGTAACAGTCACTAGTATCATGGTGGCCTGACACAGGCTGTACAACGAAATTTCGGTAAATTTTGCGTTGGTGGTGTTGGAGTTAGTGGTACCGTTTTGTGTGCCACTTGTTGCATTTTGCACATTCCTTGTGTTACCGAAGGTTCCTGCAGACCTTCCTAGCCTATTTCCTCTTCCAGTTCCGATTCCACGGTTTCCAGAGCTCGAGCCCGCAGTTCCTGCATGATACGCTGCCAATTGACCATTTCTTGCAGGCCTTAGTTTGAGTTCCGTTTCTTTCTTCATTAGGCGTGCTGAACCGTATTGATAGATAGTTTAGGGTCTTTTGTTAGGTCGTAGTCGATATTCTCCCTAATGCTGTGATACTTAGAGGGTAGGCCACGTAGGACGTTTAGAATGAAACGGCTGTTGTCGATGGTACCCCCAGCAGCCATAAGTTTACTTTTGAGGTCTACAGCCCTAGTAATGTACTCGTCGATAGTTTCTTCCATCATAAGTAGGTTGTCCAATTGCATTTCGTAACGGCGCTTTCCTTCTTCATTCTGCGCCTGCCATATGTTTTTGATATCCGCCCACATGTTATATGGGTCTTCTTCCATAGAATGAAATCGTGTCCATAGGCTGGATTCCACATTTTCGAGGATATACGTGGAACAATCCAATCTTATAGCCCATTCGGTCTCAAAGGCCTTTAGTTCCGTGGGTGACAGCTTGGCTTTTTCTTCTTTGTTATGTTTGGTGCCCACCACTTGTGTGTAGTGTAACCATCCCAACCGTTTTATGTTCCGTTTCACCAGAATCCGCCATTGAAGGTAGTTGTCCTGTTTCAGGATTATCTGTTTAGGCTGGTAGGCACGCAATTGCGGTGGTTGTGACGTGGAAGTACTAGGTTCTCCTGAAGCGTCTGCCATGCTGTTTTCTGTTTCTGTTTCTGCGTCCCTTTGGGTTCTACGTCCGCGAGACTGTGAAGTTCTTTGTCGGTTACCTTCCTGTGACATATACAACAGAGAAGGGATCGAATTTTATATATAAAGTAGAATAGATTCTATTGTAAAGTAGATTCTGCAAAGTTCGCTTTCGTGGAGGAGTGAAGTTTCACGCCTCCGGGCTCATAACCTGTTGTACGTAGAACGTAGGTATGAGGCGAGGAATAATGGAATTCGATAGTAGGCTATTCTATGGCCTCAATGGGCTCTCTTATATACATAGTAGGCGTCACGTGTAGACAGGCCTGGCAGGCTCATAGGCTCTGCGTTACCTACGCTCTATAGGCCGGTGATACCGGGCCTAAGGTCGGTGGTTACATATCTCCGACCCTACCTATCTATATGGGTAGCCTCAACAATTCTATTATAAAGCCCTGAATTTAAGTTGTCAAATTGTCACGTGCTTACTTAAAGCAATAAAAAACTAATTTTGTGCCAGTGTATTAAAAGACTACGTATGAACTTGTGGTTTTCTCAATTAGCGCTTTGAGACCGAAATGAATAGAAAATCTAGATTTAAGCTCTCAAAATTATCACGTGCCTATTTGAGTATCCATATATAAACCATTAAGTTTTATTTAATGATATGGGAAATCTAGATCCAAGTCAGGCCTAGTGTCGAGGCTGATTCAAGTCTTTAAAATCATCACGTGCTTAAATACACATAGAGAAAATTTTAATTTGTGTATATAATGATATATTAAATTATGTTTTGTTGATCTTGTTATTATATTTTTAAATTTTATAGTTTCGCCTTTGCGAACCTCAACATGTTTCTCGAGGAAAATCGCATTTGACAAATTGTCTGAACCTTCGTAATTGCGAAACAAGCTAAGAATTCGCGTTTGCAAACTCCCAACATTGTTCGCAAATTTTTATTTCTCAAGAGAATTCGCACTTTACGAATTTTTTCCAATTTTCGCGGTTGCTAAATTGGTCAAGATTTCGCATTTGCGAACTTTGAGTTAGATTAGCAAAATCTTGTTTCTCGAGGAAAATCGCATTCGAGAAATCTTTCCAGGTTTCACATTTGCGATCTCAACTAAATTTTCGCATTCGCGGAATGAATAATATTTTCGTCTTTTGGATCTTGTATGCATTGTTCCCATTAACGGAATAGACAGAGGTTTTCCCATGTGCGAATGTATTCAATTCTTTCGCAGGCGCGAATTCGGTAATGGTGTTCGTCTTTGCGAACTTAGTTAAGATATTCGTTTTTGCGAAAGTAGTACAACTGGTCGTCTCTGCGATCTTGGTTAGCGCGTTCGCTTTTGCGAAATCGATTCATAGATTCGCTTTTGCGAATTTGATCAAAATACTCGCTTTTGCGAATTTGGTTAAAACATTCGCTTTTGCGAATTTGGTTAAAATATTCGCTTTTGCGAATTTGGTTGGGTTGTTCGCTTTTGCGAATTTGGTTGAGTTGTTCGCTTCGGCGAAATTGACTGAGATGTTCGCTTTTGCGAAGTTAGTCAAGTTGTTCCTCTTTGCGAATAACGATATCTTCCTCGACTTTGCGGAATTGATGAACGATTTCGCTTTTGCGATTGCTCGTGCTTCTTTCGTCCTTGCGAAATTCATAAACATATTCGTCTTCGCGGTATTGCATATGCTTTTTGAAAAGACGAAACTTGGGTGGGTGTTCGCTTTTGCGAACTCTTATACTTCTGTCGCAATTGCGAAGTTAATGTGTCTGTGTCCGCTCTGCCGAATGTCTGGTACACTTTTCGCATTTGCGGAATTAGTCAGCATATTCGCCATTGCGAACTTTTGTATTCTTTTTCGCAATAGCGAACTACTTCACCCTTTCCGCAACAGCGAAATTAGTCAGCACATTCGCTTTTGCGAAACGTTATATATTTTTCGCACTTGCGGAGTTAGTCAATTCATGTTCGCTTTTCCGAATGTGAAATCCATTTTCTGCATCTGCGAAGTCTAGTCAGCAAGCATGTTCGCTTTTTGCGAACTGTTGTACACCCTTTCGCAATTGCGAACTTAATCAGCATGTTCGCTTTTGCGATTTGTCACAACACTTTTTCTTATTGGCGAACTTGACGGGCATATTCGCAAAAGCGAATTGTCACCACAAGTTTCGCATATTAGTGTTTCTCGAGAATATTCGACATTGCGAATATATCAAAAGTATTCCCACGTTTGAGTCTTTTGAAATAATTCATTTTTGCGAATATCCCAGAAAGATTCCCAATTGCGATCTCGCCAATACATGCCGCATTAACTACTCTTTAAACTAAATTCGCGTTCGCGAAAATCTCGAAGCTTTCGAATTTGCGGTTTCAACAAACAATCGAATAGGTTTAAAAGGTTTCAGTATACCTTCAAAACTTAGCATCCCGAGGTCCCCAAGCTCTCACGGCTCAGCAAATCATGAACCATGGCACCTTCATTTTTTTTTTAATTTTTTTTTTTCAATTTTAAGTTTAGAGGCGCGGTCTCAATCTTGTCCAGCAATGCGGATCGTTGATTCGGCTTCTCTCACTTTTCCGTTAGATAGCAGCCGCATGTTCCGCCCCTCTTAATACTCGCAAGCGCTATTTTGCCAGTCCCAGCGATGAGCGCACAAGTATCGTGATTTTCAAATATACGAATTCCCGAATGTGTTAGTATTTGGGAACTTTTGGCCCCGTTGTGGCCATAACTTTATCTATATTCGTCTCGCCGACCACTTACCCGACTTCGCTTTCTCGGTGATTTGAGGGATTCCGCAATGGCGAATTTGACTCAACAAAAACCATTGCGATTATTTACGTTTTTGATCGTACTTCAATCTCATGCTCCTCCTCGTCGTCTTTGCGTTTTCCCTCTATAAATTCGCATTTGCGAACCTGCGGTTCTTTTTCGATTCCGCGATTGCTAGTAACATGTTCGCGGGCAGCAGCGAAATCGTTTCACATCCCAACATTGCGCACATGCCCATCAGCACTCGAGCTCACAGTAGCATGCTAAAAAACTCAATACATCGTCGCGTCATCCATTTCTATATAAATATACATTGGCATTGTAACCTGCAACCCACATATGATAAATCATAACCACCGTATTCCATGGTAGTTACGGTTCGAATCTCGTCCACGAATCAACATTGATTCTAGAAGAAAAAGTAGTACTACATTGATGATTCTGTTTCTTATTCCGCTCATGCGAAATGGAATCCTGTCGTTCGCATTTGCGAAACGGGACCTTGTTGTTCGCACCTGCGAATTGGAAACTCGGCGGTCGCACTGGCGAACGAAAACCCGCCTTTCGCTTTTGCGATAGTATCAATATTTTTCGCCCTGCCGAGAACTCCAGAATCCGAACCACGAACTACGAGCGGCAGACCCTGCAATTTGCATCGGAAGTATCGTGTTTATCATTATTTATATGAAATGCAGGTCTTCGACTACCCATCTGTAAATCTCTTATATAGCTTTTCCAGTTCCTGCCCAGTGCTAATTCAGCCTGATCGCACTTGCCAAAGCAGAATACCTTTGATCGGATTTGCGAAGGTGAAGGATTATGTTCGCCGGGTCCAAAATAACCCTCGATATTTTATGTATGCGATCGTAGCTCAAACATCAAACTCTCAACCGAGAGGACTGTCTCTCAAGGTCTCCGGACGGGCAGAAACTTCTTTTGCGAAACTCATGACACCCGTTTAAAGTACAGCCAAGTTCGGAAAACGAAACCAGAGTTTTCGATTAATGTACTCTTGTGCAATACGCACGAGTACATGTGTAACCTATTTTGCTTACGAGACTGTATGTATAGGTTATCATATGGCGACCTTCATTAAGTTGGCCGTCTGGCATCGAGGCCGGTGGCTAAGAAAGCCCAACGACCATCCCGACCGACCTTGTCCTTGACAACATGCATCTTTCTTGTAACCAGTTTGCAAGTCAGCGAGGTTGTGTGCCAAGCTGGAAATGGTCTGAAGTTCTCTTTTCGTAAGCGAACTCCCGAGGTTTCTGTGGCAACCGAAATCAACATCAACAACCAAAAACCAAGCCGATGACAAGCACGTTTGACCTACGACTTCCCGACCTTTTGACCCAACTTGTTAATCATCCAACCTTTCTCCAGCTATTCTCTCATCAGAATCATCCGGTAGACCCATATTTTCTCGCATTTAATCATTCCCGATCAAGATACTCGATATAACCATGTTCCTGCAAGACGAAGACGCAACACCCCGGCCGGTTCGTAGAATCAGGGACTTCGGTGTCGTCTACACGAGCCATAGCGAGATCACAACGGAAGAAGGCTCATCCACCGTCGATCGCACTGATGTAGTTGCTTTTCTCACTGAATGCACCGCAGTGCCGTCACCATCTTCGCCCTCGCCCTCTGTACCCCAACGAAAGCGACAATTGGACTGGGATTGTGAAGAGTCAACCGCCCGGAGCCTGGGGTCGAGCAGCAGCAGCAACACCAGTGGTAGCAAGAAGAGCAGCGGCAGCAAGAGGAGTAGGAGGAGCGAAGCCAATGCAAGCTACCCCTTCGGCCGCAGCAGGGGCAGTAGCCTTTTTTCCGACAAAATGAAGGATCGGTTGAAAGATTACTATCGCAAAACCTGTTTTGCGTGTGGAGCCGGAGGTCGCAACCTCGATATCGCCCATGTTATTGCAAAAGCTGACAGTGAGCAGAGGGAGGTAAGGACATCCAACGACCGTCTATCGGCCCGCACCCCTTTCCCTCCATTAGCCGGATTGACTCATAATCATAATCATTAGTTCGAACAAGCGAAAGAACGTGGTCTCGCCCCTCTCGATAACATTGGCGACCCGAATAACGCTATACCCTTATGCAAGACATGCCACGATGCATTTGACGAATGTATACCCGGCTGTATTGTTCTCCCGAGCGATCTGGCTTGGTTCGTAGATTGGGAGAAGCGTGATTTTGCTGACCGGGAGAACGCCCTGCGAGTGGAACCGACGAAACCCCGCAAGAGAAGTGTGCCGACGGCTGAGATCTATCGTTCCCACCTGATCAAGAAGTGTGATGACGGAGATCAAAGGATGCTCGAGAATATCCTGGCCGGGGGGGACTACGGTGGCTTGTATGACGTTTATGCAAGGACTCCCTACCTGCAAACCGCGTTTTCGGGGGGGGCTCCAGTTGTTGGCAAGATACGGTCGTTCAAAGGTTGGCACGGCCAGCCCACCGCACTCATATTACATGCAGCCAGGATACTCGCCAGCCCGAACCCAACCGAGACCTGGATTAAGGACGAGACCGTGGATCTGCTGTGGGAGTTGATCCGGTTGTGGAGGAGAGAACCAAAAATACCCGAACCGAAGGCCGGCGGCGAAATACTCCCTGAGGCTATTGCAGTAGTCGATGAGGCTCCTCTGCCGCAGGTTGCGCGGAGGGAACAGGTAGAGGCCAAGGACGGAGACCCGGTTGTTCGGACAGAGTGTGCATCCTCGTCCGCAACTGCCGTAGCCGAGGATTCTCTCGGAACTGCATATTCCCTGACACTGAAACAGGATCCAGATTGGAAATGGGGGCCGCTTGTCACTTCCAATGATATAGTTACGTTTTTCAGCGCTGTATTATAAAAATGAAATTCGTTCGTTCCATTTTGTGCCTAATTCATGTTCATGCCTAAATGGTAGCATCGTTATTCACATAAACGAGGATCTCAAGCTCATTTCGCAGGCTGATTCAACTTGATTTACCTCGACAAACTAAATAAGGTCCGGCTTTGCAAATCATAACCAGCCGGTCTAACTATTTTCCAACTCTTTCGGCTTCGGTGTAGAAGTTCGAGAATTTCTAGATCGTCGAGAACTAACCAACCTCGATGCCCGAGATTAACATACCACATGCAAATTCGTGCACAATAAAGCTGCTCTTTGCATTCAATCAAAATCACGCTCTTTTAGAGCCATTTAATATTCATATACCATCCGCTAAATAGTAGAACCGATAACAGTTTGAATTATAATGGTGTACCAGAACATTCAGGACTAGAAGGAGGTTATGCCTTCGGAATTTTTGCAATTCCGTAGGTGATGTTATTAAACCTTCCAAGTGCAACATGAAAGTAACGGTAGTTAAATACACAATGGTGGTACATGTACATCAATGCCATTACCCTCGATCCGCCCACCCCCCCCTTTTTTTTTTTTTTTTTTTTTCCTTTCCTTAATTCTTTGTCTTTCCACATCTTTTATCTACTTCATCTTTTTGTGTTTGTGCGCTGTCAGTCCTAAACAGCTTTCCAGATTTCCGAGAGAAGTATTTTTGTACTTAGAAGACATCTCGGGCGGCTACGAGCTCCGAATACAGCATCGGGACAAACATCTCTAGATCTGTCAAGTTGAAGTGATATTCCGCCTCCGGTAGGGTGTACGTCTCTCGTTCTTCGTCTACCCCGCCGGGCTGAGAACGCTGGGAATCGATAAACTTGCCCTCATCATAATTCATGCAATGCCTGGTGAAGGGTACAACCAAATCCTCACGTTCCCCCGGGACAGGTGGTGGCCAAATAGACTGACGGTCGAAGAAACTACCATCTTTTCTGACGACCGTGGCCCAAACACTTTCCTGTTGTTTGCAAAGGACTACCGCGATGGAAACGCCGGGGCACTCCAGCCACGAGAGTGCAGTGTCTATGGCCAACGACACGTCATCGTGTGGACGTATCCATACTGAATCGAAGACTAAGAAGGGTTTCGATGAATACGCCGGTCTCTAACCGGCGATGATTCTTTTCTTGCCGAGCCCTTCTTCAAACTCGCATAGGGTTGCTTGTGGAACCTGTAATGGGCTTGCTAATTAGGCACATCACCATCAGCATGCATACCGACTACGGTAACGATTTGTTACATCTATCATACCTAAATTTAGGAGAGTGTACAACGAGGGCCTATAAACCTGTGACTCTTTGATACGGCTACCGAGGCCCTTCTTGCTCGCAACACCATATCCCTCCTCTGCGATGGCTTCGTGGCGCTTGTCACCGTCTTGCTTTGATGTTTCCTGTACGTCGGGAGTGGACAAGCGCAGGAAGACTTTGAGTGCCTTTAGGCGGTTACCATCAATTTCTTGACCACGAATCATCGCCGCACGGGTGTATTCTGATATTCTCAGGAGTTTTGACCTAGGTACTTACGTGGACTTCTCCACCGGGGCAGTCTCCGTCTAAGTTAACTCTACCGACGTAGCGTTTGTGGTATCGCGGTAACACCTCGAACGTTGCATCTTCTTGCAGACATCGGTTTTTCTTCATGTACTCTATAATCTCAGTCCACTCAGCGACACCTTCTTGATGACCTCGTAAGATCATCTTATCTCTAAAGTGACGCGTCGTATTCAGAGATGGGACTGCGATTTCGGTTGATCCCTGGGCGAAAACAACGGCCTGGCCTGTTGGGATGTAAGATAGGTCCCTTTGTAGCAGATTTCATCAGTTAACTCGTCATACACCCACCAAATCTCCATTCGCGGACACCAAGAACATATATATATTAGCTTACCGCTCCTGAATGTAATCCAGTATCGCTCGCATTACCTGCTGGAAATACTTGTCAGCACGGGCACTCCATTTCGGATGTTAGACTGTGCATTAGGGATAGCTTACTGCCTGTGCCATTGTGATCTGGTCTAGGACTGGCCAATGTACCATTGCATATGTATTTGAATTTACTCAGATATTCATTCAGTGTAGCCTCAAGACCACATTCAGTGGGCCCGGGACTCCTAAGCCTCGGCGTATGGTGAAAATTGTTTCGAATCTTCCTCATAGCTTACTAGTATACGCCAAAGATGATTTGGGACCACGAACATGATATTTTCTTTGGTTGTTTGAAGTTTTCGTATATCACGGGGTTACTTCTCAATCGATACAAATTGGAACAAACAGAAAATTCTTAGCGTACAAAAGAAGTTTTGAAAGAGGTAGAGTTGGGGGGTCGAAAAGACCCTGAAAATCGAAAAGTGAGTGGCATAGCCTTTGGAATTGCCTGGGATTTGGATGATACGGGCCATTCGGCGGCTTCCGTAACTTGTGACAATGAGCGCTACTCATCGGCCCTATTGGTGGAGCATGGGGTACGCACATTTCTGAAATTTATTGTATATTATTACCCTGTCGGCTGCTAGCTGTTGGATTATAGTCATGCGGTGCTCTCGTCTCGGGATCAAAGGTAGTTAGAGATGCGACTTCTCGGCTGCTCCTTGATTGCCAGTTAGAATTGCTTTTCATTTTCAAGTCCGACTTTATTGGTAGGAGGTGTCTGTTGCCTTTCCAGCTCATAGTGGGCTACTCCACGATGCCGTTTTTTGGCCTTAGGATCTTTTGCTTTTGCTCGCTGAAATCTATTGTTCCAAACACGACGCATGCAATACTCAAAAAGCCATCGGTGTCCCTCCTCGTCTTCGCTGCATTCTGTTGCCTGAAACATTTCAAGTATGAGAGATTGGTATTCCGAGTCCGTACCGCTTTCTTCAAGTAAGACAAAAAATCGCGCATATACGGCATTTTTAAGAACACCACTTTGTTTTTGAAAAGTAACATCTTTTAACATTTTGCTTTGATATTCATCGAAAAGCATTTCGCATATTTCCTATATTTTCCCCCCGTTAATTGTGCTATACCGTGAGAACAATCACTCTTGCTTAACCGAACCTGAATTTTGGTTAGAACGGTGCCAATAGGAAAATATTCAACCCAATTCCCCGTTCGTAGCATCCAGTATTTGTCATTAAAGGTCTCCTGTACTACTTTTGTAGTAAAGTTTTGACCGTGTGGTAGTCTCGGTTTGGAGACGGTGGGCGGCATCGACATCGTGAAAAACGAGGTTGAGAAACTAGGACGTCAAGTCAAGATGCCGGTCATCCTCGATGACAGATCAAGATATCACAATTAATTTCCATCCATGTCAGTATACGTGTCACATTCTCAGATTATGCAACAACGGGCTAACTTTGCAGATATCGCTCGCAGCTTATTGGCCGCTTAGCGACAAACGGTCCGGGATCACAAACTACAAGGGCCAGCCTCTCAACCCAGAATCGGTCGCTGATGTGTCCAGGCGAGATCGGGCATATTTCAAAAATTTGTGGGGTTTCGCCTAGCACTCCACAGGGGTCGGGATTACTTCAACTACCTTCATATGCGAATTGAGTTTTGATTTGATGTTTTTAGCATCGAGGTCTACTAGAGGAATGCAATTACGCTTGTCGAGAATTGGCCCGCGTTTTTGACTGAACTACTCTATAGAGGGCCGCTTCCAGACAGCCATTAGCAGTCAAAAGACCCGAAACAAAGTTATCGTAAGTTCCCACCTCCCAGAGTTAGGATGATTTACGGTACAAATACATTTTCCATCTTTCCCCGGCTAGATCTATGTCTCGTTGTGTTCCTCGTGTAAGGCTTTTGTAGTGCCGCTCTCCCAGATCTTGGGAGGTGCCGCTGCTATCGCACACGTCATCGCCAAAGATAGGGATATTGCGGACTCGTCTATCAGTATCTTTGCCCATTCTTGAAATTGACGTTGGTTTTCGCTGTATCTAGAGGGAGAATATTTGGGAGCTAAAGTGGTCTCCTTCCCAGCCCCGACAAGCGAAGTTCAGGATTATCAGGGAAGCGGGGTCTTTCCTCGTAGGGTCTGAACCTTGGCACTATAGTTACGGCTGATCAATGGGTACTTGGGCTGAGAAATAGAGAAGTCAGTTTCGTACAAACGATGGAGTTCGGAACCTATATAAACCGCAAGGCAATCGTATTGTTCGAAATGCGGTAAAGCTGTCACTGATTTGCGATAAGTAGGTAATCTTCAGATTGAAGCTGCATTATTGAATGATGGTATCGAGGCCATGGGCGCGGTTTAAATATTTTGGGACCTCTCTTTTAGCAATAAAGCCAGAGAGAGTAACACGGACATGTACATAATGAAGGCTGTATGCGGGGCCTCTCTGGCGCTAGTACCACTTTGAGCAATTGAGCTCGCTCAATTCGAATCCGAATCTGAAGTTCATTCGGAAAAAGCTGGTCTCACGTAGCCACCCAAAAGTGTTGTCGAAAAAGCTAACAGTCAAGTTTCGTGCACTGGACAGCAATAGTCTAATAGTCGGACTTCACAAGGGGCTACTTCACTTTGTCCGGGGCGGCAACTCTCCTATATGTTGGTGTTGGATACATAATATACATAATTGTTCAACCGGAGGATCTCAGAAATGGATAGAAGGGTCTAATCGCCGTTAGACGAACGCATGGAGGCTACTTCAGGCCCTAGATAGACTATTTCCATGTTGCACTTGTACTTTTACTTCGGTATTTCCTCTTCCAAACATCATATATTGTAGCTACACTTTCAACTTGAATAGGCATCCTCGGAGACAATTGTGTTGGGGGACCTCGGAGACCATCGTGGCACATCTTCTCGAAGGGTCTGGAGGGGTGTACATCATAGTTTACTTTGTAGTAGGATATCGTAAGTAGCTAGAGTAGATGTACCTAATTTTTAAATCAAGTCTGTCTCTACTCGGCCAAATAGTACTTCCGTAGGCGTTGTTCTGGAGGGATTCGAGGTTAGCTCTGGTGTGTAATAGTTGGGGACCCATAGGTGGGAGGATATCTCAGCAACAAATTTTTATATTAACAGCGCAACAACGACATTTTTTCTCCCACCATCTTGACCTCCTTTCATCTCCCTTCACCTACCAACAACCATTAAACCATCGACCATCGACCATCATCAAACCATCTCTCCTTCACCACTACCTTCATCGTCTCATCATCAAACCGATCAATCTCTCTTTTGTCTCCAATTAGCCTTCTTCCAGTATCGAGTAGCTTGTTACCGGAGGAAGACCAACTACGATGGCCTATCCCATCCATCAACTCGTAAGTGCAGCTCCACACTCCTTCACTTCCATCCTATCTCCCATGTCTCCCATGTCTCCTGTCTCCCTGTCTCCTGTCTCCTATCTCCTGCGTCTCCGGCTGTTGTCTCCAAACTCTTCTTCCAAGCCGTGTATGTTGTCTACCAAGCTAACTGCCATACTGTAGTCCATCGAAGAGTTCGACGAACCTCTCCTTGCCCAGCATAACCTTGTGTATTGTAGGGTAGGCTATGTCAGGGTCCTGTTTTGCCCGGAATGCCGTTGTGGTGTCCAACCAATAGGTGGTATAACATACCTGACCAAGGAACATCAGAAGAACCATGCTGAACTCTGAAGGACTTGTGTCATCATAGCCATCAATAGTCTCCAACTCTTGAGTGAAGATAAGATGAAGGCTTTCTTATTGCTTTTAGTTGTTCTTGTCATTCCGGCCTTGGACTAAATTGATCTGACCTAGGGCTACAAATTCATCTATTGCCTCCAAGTCTTCGGAGTGGAAAATACAATAAAAAACCATCATACAACCTGCAAGCCACCTCAAGGGCCCATCAATGCCCTCAAAGACATACCACGATGCACCTACCAGGCAATCTTCACTGGCAAAGGGAAGGGATTCTTTGAAGTGGATTTGAGGCCCGCAGTCCCCCCACCTTTGGTCCACACAGAAGTCAAGGCTTTGCTTGACATCCAAGCTAACCAACTAGTTAACAAAGACATAGATGCGCAAGAATTGACCCTGGAGTTATAAATACAAAGAACTCGCTGGAAAGATTTCTGCCAAGGTGGCCTCAAGCTCATTGCTGAGGAGCTAGCCCCCATGCAACGGTTGTCGGCCAGGATAACAAGATTGGTCACATCGCCATGGTTACTAAAATAATGCTGCGAGATGGGCTTGCAGCAATCGATCATACCATCCCCCACTATCTCTGCGTCCTCAGATGACCCAACAACGACGTTGGCAGCAGGCCTCCAAAGCATTTCTTTGCGCTGAGTGTCACATTGTGGTTATCCAGTCTAGATAATATCTCTCGATCCTTCTGCGCGTGGTTAAGGACGTCCCTCAGGAATTGGAAACCACGGCGGTTAAGGTAGTGAATTCGGATCAACCTCTTAAGCTTAGCGCGGAGGGCGGCGCGTCCGTCCACATGGGGGTCCGGGGGCTTCGGAGTTATGACCTTCGCAAGTGGGGTGGGTTTCGATTTTCCGTGTACATCGTCCACATATACTCCGGCCTGCTCTAGGTCCTGTAGTTGCCCTTTACTTCTCTTTCCATAAACTGAACGGATCCGCTTGCTCCTATTGGGACCACTTGCATCACGTCTGCCCCTCTATGAGATATCTACGCCCATAAATTTATAAAATAAATTCATAGTTTGACATTCGTTTGACGATCGACGTGACGACGTTCAAGTTGTGTTTGTTATTTGTCTGAAAACAGTAAGTTTATCGTATCAAACAGAAATATTCTCTTAAAGTAGTAAGTTTGTTGTGTCAAACTAGTCTTCTTACTGAATATGGACGATAGCACGGGTGTAAATTAGAACGCCATGAGTAGTCTGGGGGTCGGCAGTTGAGCGGCCCGGCTCCGGGGAGCCGCCACGAGGCGTAATGTTAAGGCTATAATAGGTATGGTCGGAGATAAGTAACCACCGACCTTAGGCCCGGACCTTAGAGCCGGCCTATAACACAGAGCCTGTGAACCCCAGGCCTACCTACACGTGACGCCTACTATGTATATAAGAAAGCCCATTGAGGCCGTGGAATAGCCTACTACAAGGAGGGTCCTTCGGACCGCGTAAACCCGACTCCGGCAAGAAATCTGTTTGCTCGCCCGTCCACACCAACAGATTTCTTGCCTGAAAGGAGGGCTCTCTCGCGATCGATTTTTAAAATAAAATTATAGTAGTAGTAGTAGTAGTAGTAGTAGTCGTCGTAGTCGTAGTAGTCGTAGTCGTAGGTGTGGCTTGTGGCTTGTGCACGTGTTATCAACCCGCGAAAATGACACCGAATCAGCTGATCGAAAAGCCCACTGAACAAATTCGCAGGAAAAGAGTTAAATCCCTCCTTTCAGTCGGGCATCGAATTCCATTATTCCTCACCTCATACCTACGTTCTACGTATAACAGGTAAAATAAGGAATATACTAATCACACACCCATGCAAAGTGGCGTTCAATTATGTATAAATGTAGGGGAGTACTATTTCGGTCCCCCGCGTTTGCTAGATGTCCCATTACAACTTTCACGCGTGTGACCGCCACTAGCACTACTAGAAGAAAACAAAAAAAAAAAAAAAGTGGGTAGACACTGCGCAGCTGCACTGCAAAACAGGCCTATTCACAGGCCTATTCGCAGGCCTATCCGCAGGCCTATTCTCAGGCCTATCCACAAGCCTTCCCGTGCTTTGTCCATTTCCAGGCCCATTTTCAGACCCATTTCCAGGCCCATTCGCAGGCCTATTCATAAGCTCATTCGTTCAAGCTAGCAGAATTTTTCTTAGTGTTGTTTTGATTGTAATGGAGGGGGACCGATCTAGGGAAACACGGGGGACCGAGTATCTCGAGGGATTTAACTTTCTTCCTGCGAGGATTTTTTCCAGTGGGCTTTTGGGTCAGCTGAATTCGCGTCAGTTTCGTTCAACACAACGCGTTAAAATTAATGTATTTCCTTCCTTGTTACTATGTAGAGCTCTACTATGTGCTGCGAGGGCTGCTGCGCTGCAGGTCATGTGTTGTGCCCCTATGACCTGCCAGCTGCTCCAGAGCCTTCTGGAATCTACACCTTGTTCACTACACATCACACATCATAGCATAAGCTTGACAATTGGTAGCATTGACCATTGCACCCCCATCCTGAGCCTCCTCGGATTGGATCAAGAGTCGAGGTATCAACTTCAATAGCTTCTGTTCGATAGCTTCATTCATCATTCTCACTTTTATCCTTTTTCCCTGGCGTCTGAATCGAGTTCTGCTTCATCGCAAGTTGCTGAAACGCCACCGTGAAACGCGTCCGAGACGCGTCATCCAACAACAACTTTCTTCCAACAGCCTCCTTCCCATCCATCACCTTCAACCCCACCTCCACCATCGCACCACCCTCCATCCTCGCATCACGCAAACACCATCTCGAGAACCCCTTGTTAAGCTGACCATTGAGCTGTTGCAGAAAGCTAATCCTGCTGCAGCGGACTAATCTCAACATTATCTAATCCCCCTTACCGTAGCTAAAGTGGTTCCCAGAAGACATTTACCCTTACCAAACAACTATGATCCTGGAGCTTACTCCCACACTAACCCACAACAATATTATCGTCACTTGAGAAGTCAATCAGCGAACATTTTTTCTCCCGAATGCCGACCTGAGTATCGACTTAGAGATAAGACGATTATCCGGAGAGCAATCTACAGAGCGGAGAAATTCAGACTTGCGAACGCTGTAGTGGTTTATAGTACTCATCCGGAGTTAGCTAACAAGCCATACATTCGCTACCTGACTTCTTCTATCTGAAGACTGCCAACGACTACGCCAACAGTGATCTGATCGACCACCCACCAACTAGGTTGCAAGCCATCATCAAATCTAACCCTGTACTCAGAAACGCAGAATAGTTTCTTGACTTCTTGGACAGTTTCTGTGACGAATTCCGAGTCCCGAAAGTCAACCCAGTAGAAGCTTTAGCCAATAGCACCCCCGTCAACCTACCCAGCCCTGATACACAAGCTCCCGAAAACCCCCAGAGCCCCTACTCGCGGAGAACCAGGTCTCCCTCTCCGCCTCCCCTGTTTCGTTCCCACAGGAACAGTCCTGAGAACGACGACTACAACTGCGACAACTACGACAACTACCGGAGGGTTAAACCTTTCAGAGTAGACAACAGACGGACGACCCCAAAGCCGAAGTCCCTCCTCCCTGCTTCAGCGACTCCTACCCAGGATCAAACAACGCGTACCGACCAGCTGGTGGTTGCAAGTCAGGAAGTTCTACGCCAGAACCCTCTCCTTCTAGAACCTGATTCGCCCTATATCAACAGCCAACAACCATTGATAAACCAAAATTTACGTGATATACAAGCCAATTCCATCACTTTTTGGTCTATCGTTCAAGGGTTCTGTGAAACGGCTCAGAACATCTTCCGTGGGAACACCGGATTTGAGCAAATCTACGCAGAGCATCTGAGTAGACAGGTTCAAGGCCAACACGAACCCTCGGCCCCACAGCCACAGTCTCCTTTTCACGCTCCAACTATCCGAACTCTCACGCCTTCCCCCTCTCGTCCCCGACCAGACGAGATCTCACCACTAGCCACTCCCGAGTACGCCCCTCCGGAACCAAGCGATACTCAACAATCCCAATACCAACAGACTACCCATAATTCTACTACCTCCCCTTATCCTTCATCAGCGTCCGCTTTCTCAAATCAAACAACTCGTTCCATCACTGAACCGAGATCCCAGTTGGACGATTTTGGTCTGGAAAGTTACCATCGATTCTTCGGTATAGAAGAAAGCGATTCAACCTCTACTACAGACGAAGACAGACACCCAAAGGCGACAATGTCTGGAGCAGCTCCTGGTGGAGGTGCAGGTGGTGGCGGTGGTGGCGGTGGTCCAGGCGGCCCTGGTGGTCCCGGTGGTGGCGCCGGTGGTGGTATGCCCCAGAATTTCGATTGGAATTTGTTCATGCAAACCTTCGCCCAAGGGCAGCTGAACATGCACGCCAACAACAATCAACAAGCACTGCTCAACACGTTGACTACAACGGCGAACCTACAGTACAATCAAGAGAACAAACGCCCGTTGAAAATCGAGCAGATAGGCGAATTCGAACCTGAGTCTATTCCAGACCTAGAGGCGGCCTACGACTTCATCCAATCGATAACCGACGCATGCAATAGCTATCCGGCTGGAAGAGTCCGAGCTAATTTACGCCTATGTCTCAAGGGAGATATTGCTACCGCTTGGTTTGCCAGCCTTGCTCAGAAGGAGAAGGACGAGATGGATCTGTCTATCGACTCTTGGAAAACCTATCTGAGAAGAGACTATATTGACATAGTCAAAGGTCTCCGAGAGGATGCCTATCAGGAGAAGTTCTACTAGTCCCAAAAGCGTACTCCGATGGAATATGTCAACAGAAAGCTCAAGATGTTGAATGGCGGGCATCACGAATGAACAGGAGCAAATGGAGTCTATTCATAGAGGTTTCCAAAATGCCCCAGAGCTCCAAAACGCTGTCATTTTTGCATACGATAACGGTTCCCTGGAGAGGTACAAATCGGCCATCCTCAACGCGACTCGATGCTACCTCAACGCAACAGATTCTGGACAATCTATGCACGAAAAGACTAAGTCGAAATCGTCTTCTTCCGGAGCTGGAAGGAGTGTCCGTTGGAGCGATAAAGATAAAGGAAAGGGTAAAGCAGCCGCCTACCAAGGAGGATACCGAGGCTACCAAGCCAGCACGGCGAAATCGACGGACCCCCCAAAATCCAAGCTGGCTCTACCTCCAGCCGATTCACCAAAAAGTCCAAGACCGACGATAAAGGTAAAGCCAAGGAAACGAAGAAATCAAAGTCATCATCCAAGGCGAAAACGGTGAAGTCTGCGAGATCGACCACGTCTGCTTCGATGAGGAAAGACAAGAATCACCCGTGTTTCAATTGCGGAAGAGTTGGTCACTGGGCTAGGGAGTGTCCGCAGGGCGATAAGGGACAACAGGCTTTCTTCATCACTGAAAAGCTGCCAGCGGAAGAGGTGAAGAACTACAACGAACTTCAGGACTCATTCTTTGCGTTGAAAGACCAAATAAAGAGCTTTGAGAGACGTCTAGGTCAACATATGGAAGCCTACTTTGTCGATGACGACGACGATGACGAAGACGAAGACTCGGACGACGAGGAACCCTCTTCCTCTGGGGAAGAAGAGAGCGACGAATCTGAGCATGGACAATTCGGCAATCATGACCCTGACCCGAACGACGAAGATGAGGAGTATGAGATGCCTGATGACTACTGGGAAATGAAATACTCAGACAACGGCGTAACCGACGACGACTTGAGAGGCTATCACTGCTATATGGCCATAGAGGAAGATGAAGACCCCTATCAGCCAGTTCACCCCGAGTTCGCCATGTTTGCGGATGCTGCGAAAGAACCAACAGGAGGAAGATTACGACGCAAGACTGCGGTGACCTGTCCTCTCTGCCAGTTTAAGGCCTACAGCAACAACAGGCTTCACAAGCACTACAGAGACGTTGGACATAACCCAGCCCCAGTCTACCCCAACCTCTCCCCCGATTGGGTGACACTGTGTAAAGTCCGTACCCTGAAACCAAAGAGGTCAATCTATGAGAAGTCCAACCCATCGACCCTTCCCCCGATCGAGTTGCAAGCTGTGGCAGACGGAAAGGTGATCTTTTCAACCTCGACAATTGACGTCGACCCCTTCCAGACCGACACAGTCGACGCGAGAGACTATAAGTACTTGGAAGCGAAGATCTCATTCACGCCGAATGGCCCTAAATCATCAAGCTGCGCAGATACCGGTTTCGGTAGATCTACTGTCGATAGGAAGTTTTTGGAGACGAATATCGCTAAACAGGTGAAAGTGGAATATGGGAACCTACAACGACCAATTAAAGTTAGAGGTTTCGCAGATGGCTGTGAGTTTCTAACTACATACGTTGTCTTCCCGGTCTACTATCACGCTACCGATGGTACGAAAGTGGGCTTTAGACGCCGCTTTATGATCTCAGAGCCGCTAGCCTGCAACGTTTTGGTTGGTACCGATACTCTGCACGCAGAGCACATTACTATCGACCTTAGACTGCAGACTTTGACCTTCAACTGCCACAAGGGAAAGGTCGTGCAAGGAAGTGTGGTTAAACATCGCCGGACCAAGGCTATGCCAGTTAGACTGGCCGAAACCATTGTCTTGAAACCAGGTGAGAGGAAGTTGGCCCCAATCAGATTTTCTCAGAAAAGCCTGGACTTCGCCCAGGACTACTTGTTCGGACCAAATGGTGACTGCCTATCGATGGGAATGGCGCTGGCCCGTGGTATCTTTTAGCCAACCAATCTGCGGTCGACATTATAAACACCTCCAGAACGGAAACCGTGACCCTGCTAAGGACCAACTTTTGCGCTACTTCAAAGGCAAAAAGTTTATAGCAATCTACATCGACAACAGCATCACTTATACTAGTACATTCGACGAACAACTACACTGCCTAAACGCCACTTTTTGTGTCCTGAGCAACTCCAAATTAACACTTTCTACAAAGAAGACCTACTTAAGATACCACTCGGTGGAACTACTAGGGAAGATGGCCAACAGTTTAAGCCTGGCCATACTCAAATACAGATTAGATGCAATCTCTGGTCCCGAAGAACCTAAGACTCTGCAGGAGTTGGAAAGGTTTATAGGTATGATTCAATGGCATGGCGAAGGCATTCCCTTTTTGACCTAAAGGATAGAACCCCTACAGTCGCTCAAGACTTCCCTTTTGAAGGACGGTCCAAAAAAGGATTACGCCAGGAAGCAGTATACATCAACCCAGAAGCTGCTGTTGACCAACGATCAGAAGCGGCATTTAATGACCTAAAGTCAGCCCTCCCCAGTCAGATCTCCCATTTCGCCTCAAACAAAGCAATCTACATCTACGTGGATAGCAGCAAGAAATGGGGACGAGGAGTTGCCGTATACCAACTTAAGGGCAAAGCCAGCCTCTCGGATGAGGAGGAACCTAAATGCAATCAAATTAGTGCTTGGTCGAAAGGATTGGGACGCGGCAAAGTAGGCGCAAGCTCGATCAGCTGATTCGGTGTCATTTTCGCGGTTTTATAACGTGTGCACAAGCTTACAAGCCACTGTACTAGACATAAGCCACACCTACTAGACGAACAGACGAACGTATAGGCCTGAAGGCCTAATAATTATCTTTTTCATACTATTTTGGAAAAATCGAAAAAAAAATATCAATTAAAATGAGAAAGTTTCAACGACTTTAAAACTATTTTTTTTTATAATTTTTTATTGACTTTTGATTGGAATATTATAGTGTCGCCATCGAGATTTAAAACGAGACTCGTCGATCATCTTAAATTCTATAGTATGTGTAACGAAGCAATCCCAGCAGAAAGAACTCCAAGCAGAAATCCAGGCGGCCGGAGGAGCCCTCAGAATGACTGTAGGAAACATCCAGGCAATACTGTGGTTGGAAGAAAAACCACACGACGCAACACAACCTGCAGAACCAAAATAAGGAAGCACCCAGATCCAGACCAAAGAACACGAAGAACAAAATTAATAGTGTTATTTCAGTATATGCGGCAAGAGGCCTGTTTAGGCCTTTGCCCTGCATAGACTTCCGAGCTATCAAGAAACAACGCATGTCCAGTTCCGCACCCTGTATATCCGAATGTCCAGTTCAGACTTATCTCCTGTCCAGTTCAACACTCTATGTCCGAATGTCCAGTCCACAGTCTTATGTCCTGTCCAGTTCAACACTGTATCCCCGAATGTCCATTTCACAGTCTTATCTCCTGTCCAGTTCAATATGTTATTTCCTTTGTTATTTGTCTATTTAACTCGCTATGCTCGCTGTCATGTATTTAGAAACCAAGCAACAATTTAAGTATCAATCTGTATCCACACTAGTACACTACTCCTGCCTTGTGACATTTGTGTATTACCTTGATACCTTGACTAGTCCCTATACGATTTCTTACAGTATGTTAATAAAATTAATATAACTCAGTGAATATATTATAAATTTTTAAAGTTTTGATGTTATTTAAAAGGTTAAATTGACTATATTTACTATTCTTCAAAACTAAATAGATCGACGTTGAATGCCCGACTGAAAGGAAGGGTCTCTAACTGACTCCCCTCTGCCTGCAGGTACTGCAGAAAAATATGTGACCCCTCGATTTCTTGGCAAAAATGTGTGTTTTTTATCTTGGCGCTTTCTTGGCACCAGCCGCGTCGTTGTCTCTGCGAACAGGCCCGGCTGGCCTACTCAGCTAGCGGCCTAAGTTTCGGTCGGATATTTTCGGCCCAGCTTTGAAGGAGAAGCGGCGGGGGAAAACATAAAATCTAAATTTAATTCAGGATTCAGTACTATTTCGGTCGGGTTTAAGTGCGACCGAAGGGAGCCTCAAGTTGATCATGATTGAGAAAGCGAATAAAATATTATGGGGCGGAAAGAGCATACATGGAATGATGTCGATTGGAACTATCGGACAACATATCTAATCTAATCTAATCTAATCTAATCAACAGTAGGTGGGCAAGCTGGTGGGGCGTAAGGTAGGCGTAGGCCAGTATTGTAGAATTGTGGCTCGGCGAAACTTCAAAGTGTGGCTAGTGAGATTTGATATGTATGTATAAGCCGACATTTATTTATATGTGAACCAGTTGTTATTTAATATTACTAAGAAATTCTCTTGCCCGACACCGACTATTTGTAAATGACTTTTTTTCATTTTGGCCCGCCATATTTGATAGCGCTCGCACGGCTAGAGTGCTAGCATTCAGAGCTTTAAGAATATACGATGATGTATATATCTCTTAGGTGGTGAGGTAGTCCTGACATACCTCTCTATATGTAATTTCCAACACTCTTCTGAAATACACTAGGTAGCTAGCTAGGTACGATTATGGATAAATGGACTAATTCTTCACGTCTATCGGCCTCCTTACTTTATGGCTTCGAGTTTCATCGATGTTTCATACATTACAGTTGGTACCCACACTTCACCTCTCGGATATATCCGAACCTAATTGCGTTTTGCGAATAACAAAGTTTGGCAGAAGCATGACTAATTGCACCTGTATAGACAAAGTATTTCCTGGAAGAACAATATTTAAACATTCAAGTCTTCAGGTATCCAAACCGTACTCCAAACAGAAAAATCATTCTATCAAAGTTAATCAAAAGCAACCTTCTTAACACACTCACCAGCTTCACGAATATTAATCAGCTCATTCTTATATAAGCTCATCATGAGAAGCTTTATTTCATCAATAAAATCGCGTTTCGTGCCAGACAAGTTTGATTTTGACGTCGACGGAACGTCAGGTTTCGAATTCAGGTTTTCATATACGTACTTGCGCGCGCGCGCACGTGAATTATAGAACGAGAACGAGAACGAGAACGAAAATATTTTATATTGATATGATCTCACTGACTCGCTGCTTTGCTGATATTTGTTTTCTCGAATGTGTGCACCGCAAAACTTTTCTCGTATACATATATATACGCATTACTGCTTTTATCTGCCATTCATAACGCTACCAGGTGCAAGCAAACGTACCCAGAAATCAGAGGAGAAGTCAGAAGGAGATTCAGGAGAGAAGAAAAAAAAACATATATATATAAAAGGCCCGGGAAGGAAGAAGGGACCATGGAAAAAATGATATCAAGATCGGAAGAAAAAAATGGTTGACGGCAGCAATCGTTTTAGATTCATATTGATAACACCAAACCTTCTCGATGACGTTTGAAGCCATCGTGTTACATAATAGTTTGGGGACAGTCACTGTGTTCTCATTTATTTGTAGGATAGAAGTCGGGTATATATCGACTCGCATAAACATCGCGATGAAAATAAAACTTTTCCAGAGCACGAAACCGGATAGGAAGCCAAAAAATAGAGCTAACGACTCATAGTATCCTCAAAAAGGACCCATTGTTTTCCTTTAATATAGCAGTATCAAGCTCTAAATTGGTTTGTATTAATGTTATATATATATATATATACATCATGTCTATCGTGACCAGAGAATCGTCCGACAAGAACCGATATCGATGGTGCTCACATGCATAATGTAAACAAAAATATAATAATATAATCAAGGCTGACACCGATATCAAAGCACCTGCATCAGATGACGGACTAATAGTCAACAAGTAAGCGTGGAGGTCTATATGTATTATATCGAGTTGATAAAAGTTCGATCCATATCATATCTGGTTCAGGCGGAATGCAGCGGTTCCACTCGGCCAACCACGTTCATAAGATCGGTAGAAAAACCATAATATCCGCAATATAGTATCCTCGCTTATTTCCAATATATATACTTATATAGTGGTTTCGGAAGCTTCCTGGGCTGCCAGACAAATAGTTCCAGCCAAGAAGGGTCAGGAAGCAACTCGCTTGGTCGCTCGTAAAACATATATATGTACGTACTGGGTTCGAGTGATCACAAGTTTAATCGAGAGGAAAATCTTAAGAAAAGAAGCCAAGGGAGAGATGGGGAGAAAGTGAGAGAAAGAGAGACTGGAGGGGAAGAGATAGAGAGAAATGAAGAGAGAAAACGAGATATTGAACAACCATGAGTATAATAAGGTGGCTCGCGAGCGGACGTGGACTGTATTTGCAACCTGAGACGAGACATTGTTGAGCCATATTATTCATATAAGATGACGAAGTGATCTATGTTACCAGGTGCAATTCCAAACTTGTGATATCGGCCGAGATATCTCAGAAAGGTGTGAATCGGTTTCATATCGTGACTGTAGAATATGGCGATCCCACAGCGTTAATCATATAAGATGATGAAGCGATCTTTGACAGATGGATCCAATAAAAAAAAATGCATTAGCAATCTTTTATCAAATCGTTTTTGACTCGTGGCTGCGGAAGAGAACCTTCCATGACTGGAGGAAAACGTTTCGGTCTTGTCAAAAGTCGTATAATTAATATAATTTTATCCAAGGCAACTCGGAACACCTATTCGAATTCGACAGGTAATAGCGAGGCCAAAAAAAAAAAAAAAAAGGACCAACTTTCACCGCACAGAAAGGGTCCAGGAACGTTAACAGGTAACTAAAAAGAAGAGAAAGAAAAAGGATTAGCAAAAGTTCTGCCATGCGATAGCAGCATTCGATAAGTTTTATTACTCACCTAAGGGCACCCCCGCCCGCATATGCACCCCGTCAAACACCAACGGTGCCCCTCATCTAACATCTCCTCCAAATCCTCCAGACTGCGAAGAAGAGGGCTCAACGCGACACGATATGCCGGCAACAGCAATAAAGCCCCGTGAAGAAGGCTTATCGTGTTACTGAGCAACACGATGTACGGAGTCATCAAGGTCGCAAGCTGAAGAAGAACGTTTCGACAAGACATAATGAAACAAATATTTTAATATTGGTATTTGTTGCCGAAGCCGTGAAGGGAGGAAGATGTAGCAAACAAGAAAGGAAATACGACGGAATCAAGTTCGTAAAATTTTCATCGGAAAAAGGTCTACCGACTTCTTTAAACACCCAAGCGAGAAGAGTAAGCATCGTCTAGAACCAAATCGATATTCCCAGTATTAGTAAGAATATTGAGTCCTTTGATTAGCTTTAATCTATAAGACAAAGCCAGTGCTGAATTCAAGATCGTAGATATTATGTTGCTATGATGTGATTGTTGAATATATCATATACACCGCAGCGCATAGCTGGGTTGCATTATAGATCGGAGCATATACACAGTACCCAAGGCGTATATACCGTACGGGTAACTTAACCGGTAGACTTACGAGTTGACGCGGAAGGTGCAAGTCGATTTACGGCCTTGTTTTAGTTGGACCAAGGCCCTCAAATCTGCTACAGGCCCTTCAAGTCACCTTTAAGCTGCCGGCTCCCAAGTTTGCGAAATTTCTCTATCGATATCTCGGGCTCTAATGATCATACACATCGATTCAATTAATATTCTTTCGTCCGCAGGCGCCTAGGCTAGCGCTAGTGTACCATGCCAGCTACGCTGGGTTCGCTCCCAGACCAGCTGCACTACAGTTCGCTCCATGGATCCAGCTGCATGCTGCAGACCAGCCGATCGATCGCGATCGCAACCAGCTGGGTAGGGGTCAGCTGGGGGTAACGCACAGCCTGTAAACCACTAGTCTGGGAGTCAGTAAACCACGCAGTGACCCCCAGACTAGCGTGGTTTACTCGCTCAGAAAGGCTTAGCGGGGAAAGCAACACCTTAATTCTTGTTTTGCTTTTTTCTTTCTTTATTTCAAGTAGAGGGGTCCTTACCTTGATGGTACGCTTATGGTATTGTAATTACCATCTATTCTGGTTTTTGGGCAACTCTCACAAAATCGACCCCCCACGTTCGGAAAACTTCGGGGTTGATTGAGACAAAAATGACGCATGAGCTGTTCGCACTTTTGCCTCCCTTCCGCCAATATGCTTATGATATCTTGCTTTAGCTTTTTCCTCGAATGTGGGTTGACAACATACCACATTTTTGGGTTTTTTTTGCAGTGGTAGTTTAATGAGATTGTGCCAAGATCCTCACAATGCAACGAGAGGTACAAATAAGGGCTGTTGAGTCCTGATATTCCTAACTTGATTTATCTCAATGCACAACCCTGGATTTAGGTTATTTCCGGGTGGGATATTTGCAACATTTATACCAGTTCTTTTGTGGCGTCTAGGTCGCCATAGTAATGCATATTCCACCGTGGTTTTTGCCGTTCCCTTTCCGCTGCTTTTTCTGTCATGTTGTCTGCTAGAGGTTCGTCCCAACGCCCGAAGTCGGTACCTTTGCTACCACATCCGGCCTGTATGATGTGATATTTAATGGGATTGTTTTTTTATTTTTTGCTCTTGGGCTCCTCGCGTTGTTTTTCGGCGATGCTATGAATCGGTCTAACCGTTTGTCGGAAGTAGGGGACTTGAGTTTTGTTTCTGCAGCCGACTTGGTTCGGCGGCTGAACTGAATTTGCAGATACTAGTGCTTTTTGGGGGAATTCAACCACAAAAACCCCGGCCTCAATTTGCAGTGTAAAATTATGGGCTCGCTTGATAAACTTGGTTAACTCTGTAACCTTTGATGGATGAGGCTTGAAGATTGGGAATACGCTATCCGACTGGCCTGGGTGTTTGCTATTTGTTTGGTCAATGATCAAATATTGCTCCATTATCTCCTGATATTGACTGAATTTGCTTCGGAGTTGCTGGAGTGTTTTCTTCGCCTTGTTGATGGCATTTTTGGATAATCTGGTGCTGGAAATAATGTCGATACAGTCTTGGAGCTTCTGGAGCGTTATCTTGAGGCGAAGGCCACAAGGGATTTCTCCTTCGAAAAGGGACTGGGCCCATTTAACCACGCTGCCTTCGGGTTCCGGGGCGTTCATTGATACAACTGGGCCCTTGAAAGGTGAGTTGCCCTATTAGGTTGTGGCGGAACCAGTAAGTTTGTACAGAGTGCTGCTCCTGCTCACCTTAGGCTTGAGAGTTAATGCGCGGAGTTAAGCTGAAGGGAAGTCCAGGTACTAGGTTTCTCCCTTCGTGGTTGCTTTTGGCGAAAAGTTCAAGCCGAGTCGTAGTTAGTGGTAGCCTTAAATCGACTTGGCGGGTCGTTAATTTTTTCGATACGGTGGAATACTGGCTCACTTAGTACCTAACTATTAAGTAGTATTTTTATCGCGTTTGTGGCGTTACCCCACTTTTGAATGGTCATGTGTGAGCGTGTTTCGTGTTGCATTTTCGAACAAGGGTGCCTGTTCCGATTAACATTTTCGAACGAAGGTTGCTTTGATAAAATAATGTTGACTATTTTTATATATCCCATTAAATGCTTATTTCACTGGATTATCCCCTTTATCTTCCAATTTGCCCTGCTCCTCCATGCTTTCCTTCACTACGCCCTCTTTTACCTCCCTTACTACCAGCATTGTCATCCACCCATCGTCATTGTCAACTTAGAAAACCTTTTTTTACTATTTTACAGACACAAATGCATTCGTTTCCGAATATTCCACCACACCTCCACTGTAAAGCGCTACGAACTTTGTTAAGCTCGCCTTTCAGGCCCTGCCAGCCACCATGGGTGAACAGTACCCAATCCATGCTGAATGGGCTGCCACTATAGCGGAACTCCCCTTCAGTTTCCAGAAATTTCTATCCATTGATGCAATACGGAGGATGGGTACCAGGCTCGCGGATGGCCAGCAAACCCGGCAGAACCTCCGAGACATCAAGAAAAGGGTCGAGAAGCATCTGGCGTTGGAGGCGAAATATCAACTACGCTGGAGGAACCACTACTGCAGAGAGGATGGAGCCATATCAGACCAGGATACCAGCTGGGTTCCTACCTTAAAACTCGCAAATCCGCCTTCAGATTTGGATGCCGCTGCCGATTTAGTTTATATTGATGCTGTTTTCGCAGACGGCATATATATTTGCGAAGAAAGAGGCTGTCTGGCCTTTTTCCTTAACCTTTCCCCCGAACTTCATATTCACAAACCCGACGAGCCTGACCCGGAAGGCAACCCAGGCATGGGTACGACGAACGCCAGTTTATCGTTGATCAGCGACAGGCAGCGTCCTGTTGTCAGCTTGGCGGACTACCAGGACTATAGAATTTCGAACCCCGACAATCCAGATCTTTCCATATTTACAATAGACAATTCTGGACCCCGCAGTGCCCTGCAAACTCTACTCCCCCAGCCTGAATCTCCGATGGACCAAACCTTGCTAAGGCATGGCTATCATTGCTACTTGCTGAGATCGAGGAACCCACGCAAGGATAGCATCAAGCCTTAGAAACAACGATGCCTCAACACAGAACAAGAACTGACCAGCAACAAAGATGCCATATCTTACATCAAACAACTATCTAGGGATTCACTCAACATGGTGGAAAGTTACAAAACATTCACAAACCCAGAAGTTATGGCGGCCCGGGTCGCCGGCAAAGCCATACCAGACTTTGGCTTCTTGGAGGGCTGTGCCATACGCTTTCTATCATCCAAAGGGTTTTTCACAGAGTTTAGCGACAATCCCTATTTTTTTCAGAATCCGCAACTTCTCCTCAGTGGCAAAGGCTGTACTAAGCTTTTAGGCTTTGCCGTGTCTGGTTCACTCTCTCTCCGATACCTGGCTGCGGGCTCCCCCAAAGTCTGGTATGTCCTCAATCCAAAGGACAAGAAAGGTGTTAACCGTTTCATGTCCAGACACTTCGGCCATCGCTCTGCTGGGTTCTACACGCCCAATTTGCCTAATTACCCCCAGTGCGAACAGCATGTAAGCCACCTGGACGTTTTCGTGTTGCCCACCTTCCTAGAACAAAGTGGCTTTACCGTTCACCGAATCGTGCAAAGGGAAGGAGAGCTTCTCGTTACGCTGCCTTACGCCAACATTGAAGGTATTCACGTTGATGCTTGCTCTCCCACCCGCCTCGTGGTAACCGCGTTTGTTAGGCTACAACACGGGATACAGTGCCGAACTGACTTCTCACTTCTTGCCGCTTAGTCGCACGCATTTTTTCGAAAACCGAGCCGTGTGCGACCGCCTGTGTGGAGTGGAAGAGTAAGAACGTAATAACTCGAGGATAAGCTATTGAAACTTGAGAATGTGGCGATGTGCCCCTCAGCAAGAGATGGCCCCCATCAAAGATTTCATCAGAAGGCGGAAGCACCTTTTGGAAGAATACAGCACCCGGGACCTACTTGCTGGTGAGCTCGATTTGAGGGCTAGGGCCAGAGATAACGAGCAGCTCCAAGAGCCAGATGAACCTGGACAGCTCGAACCTGCTCTGTCTGACGTAGAATAGCTCGAACCTGCTCTGTCTGACGTAGAATAGAGGGTCGGTCGCCCGTTCGCTGTGTGTTTGGAATGGCTTGCCTACACTTTTCTTACGCCTCTCTTTTGCTTCCCTCTTGCTCTTAAAATCCATATTTGATTTTGTCCGCTCTCCCTTTTCTTTCCTTCTCTCTTACTATCTATCATCTGCTATCCAAACCAGGTGCCTGCGGCCCCGTTTCGAAAACCCTTGCTCTGGCTAACTATATCTTGTTCTTCAATTCACCCTTTTATTTGTCGCATAGCCATATACTCGTCGCGTAGCCATATCGAGTAGCCTAATTATCAGCTATTATTAATATTTCCTCGGTTACGAGTTTTACTTTTGATTGAATGAGCCTACGCATACTAGTGCACCTAACGCCGGCAGGCATAACATACAAGCAGCTTACCCGGCAGATATAGCCATTTGCAACTGCTCCTGTGACCTCCAATGCTTGGGGTTTGAACTAGGCGTTCTCCTATGTTTGGTATATCGGTGTATGGGACTGCCGCCAAGTTCACTTTGACTTGCAAGCCTGCGGTCCTCAATGTTGCTTCGTTCACCTCGTTGTCACCGGAACTATATTCCCACGGACCTTATTCGATATAAGATGACATAACGGAGGCATGAATCTAGAATTTGATGACAGGCAAAGGAAGACTGGTCGGATTACCGGTTTGGCAAGAAGATGCCCGGTTATATTCCTCATTCATTATCAATCCCAGATATCCATATAGATCGGTTAGTTGAAGTTGACATGATTGAGACTAGCGCCAGATCGATTTTTCACGATTCTACCTAATTAGCTACTAAATTACAACCTCGTCCTTATTCGTAGGTGGTACCACTCAAGGTCAGAGTGCGTGTAAATTGTTAGCAAGTTAGCTTCTACCCCATTAATCCCTAAGGCCAAAAAGCACTCCAGAGCTAGCCGTCTCAATCCTTAAAGACGTGTCTAGGATGGGGCTAGGAAAACAAAGGGGTGCCTTTCATTCCATTATACCTACTCGCCCACAATGCCACCCAAAAACGTCGTCCCTGAATAAGTATATATATGTTCAAGATTCCCCCCTAGCGCTTATGGAGTATTAATCGCGATATGTAGTTGTACCTGGTCTCGTACCCAGACCGCACAAAGCGTGGCTGGTTGTACCCGTATATGATTGTACATGTACATACATACATTAGCTCTATGGCGGCGAGACCCGCAAAGGCAAGTCTTACGACGACCAGCTCGACAAGTTGGTGTCAATGGTTTTAGTACCGGTTTCAACAGTCTCTACCACCAGGCATAATACCCAACCCAACGCACAGGAAGATGTTTGATGTTGCATCAAGTATTTCGCTAGAAGCGATCACAAAGTTACAAGCTTCTTGGGTTATATATATATTTCTCTGCTTGTGTGTGTTCGCTTTGGCCTGTTATCCTCCCGATTTCGTTCTGCATATGACAACTGCGTTCCTCAAAAGGTCATACAATACGATATATAGTTACTATTTCTGTTCCCGCGTTTGTTAGATCCAGTCTACCTCCATTACAATCCCACGCATGCGAGTGACCACCATTCTTTCACTAACCCTATCAGTCTCGCAGCCAGGACCGGCGCTATTACGGGATGAAAAAAAAACCGAAAAGGAAAATCCCGACATAAAACTTCGTACAGGACGAAGACCGCCAAGCCTGTTACCAGGCCTACTCGCAGGCCTGTTCACATATATATACCTAGATAAGGAAACAAATTTAAGACTAGACTGTATTTACTACTCGAATCTTAATGTGGATTCGTCGTTCGAGCTAGCAAGTTTTTTCTTGATTTCACTTTTGTTGGAATGGATGGGCGCCGGTTGAACAGAACTGGGGGGCCGAGAGGGGGCTTACGCACCGCGCATATCCCTTTCTGCATTTATCGCCTAAACCTTTGGGTTTTGAACGGCTAGGGCTGTCTTATCATCCATATGTTGTATTAAATATTTTCTGATGCGGAAGGCCCGTTGGTTGGATGCGTGCTGTCAAAAATTCTATGGTAAAAATAGTCAATATGAGCATGGCCAACCAGGTGCCCGTATCGCTGCTGTTCTTTCCGGTGGGGTGCCTGGGGAGTTTAGAACGCAAATACCAAGAATGGAAGCCGGGGATTAGTCGCCCTGAAACTTAGATCTGTGTCGTCACAAAATTATACTGCTTATCGATGGATGTATACCTTCCACCCACGCTGAGCGCAGTAATGTGGATGAGAACTGTAGCCCTAAGTGCCATGGGTGAAGCCTGTAGCAAAGGTGATCTTTTTAGTTTAATGGTGGTTATTTAATATTTGAAGATATAAATTTGTTATCCTAGGTCGGGATTGAATGGATAGTTCTGGTCTCGCGGTGCCAGCCAACACGGGTTCCCAGATAGTTCCGGGTTAGACGCTTTGATCACAATTTGTTGTTTGGACTACGGGATTGCTTGTTAGTGGTAAGTAAGGAAGTGTCACGGATATTGATTATAAGCCCTGTGTATTGGACAATATTTGGGGTACCGGGGAAGTGATATCTGAGTAGGGGTATGATTATATTCTATAATAGGGGAATGGAATATTTGTATGCCTTTAGAAGATACGATCTGCCTGTTGAAGATGGTATGTACCCGGATTGTTGGATCATACGAACTCGCTTGGTGCTAATCAAAGTGGGACTGGCTGTCAGTCTGAAAATATCTGCAACTCACTGGGTTTGTAAATACGCCCCACTACACAAGATTTCCCAATACAAGTAGGGAAGATTTAGTTGGTCTATCAGTATGGGCCAATGCAAACCGGTCATGTTATGCCTGTCTGTAGACCATCAATTTGGTTAGAACCATCGATCGCATGCGGGTGGACCGGCCGAGCCTAGCGAGGAACATACTGGGACGAGCCGAGTATCCGAGCCAAGTAGAAGTGCATAGAGGCGAGCCGAGGTAGGCACAAGTATAATCAAGCCGAGCCGATTGGACGAGTCGTATACGGACGAGTAATTGGCCGAGCCTATCTGAATAATGTACCTGGCCGAGCCGAGTATATGAGACGATATGGATATGGACTGGACCACCCTGGGTGAGGCTGGGAACGAGACCAATATGGAAGAGCAATTGATTGGCCGAGTCGACAACACGCTGCAGCGCTGGCCGAGGTATCGGACGAGGGCCTCAGGCCTAAAGGACAAGCCAATATGAGTCTCGTTGGGATGCCACGGGAATAAGCAGGCTGGGTTCGGCATGCGGACTTCCGAAGCAGACGCTGAGAAGCGTCAGTTAAATGCTGTTACCGTTCGTTGAGAGCGATAAAAAATAAGATACGACTTTTGCTCTTGGATCTGTTTGCGTTTTGGTTCCGACGTGCATGTCTGCTCCTAGAATACACTCTGTTCCTCGCAGGTGACCGAGTCAGCGCTCAAGCGGTGTGGCTTTGAGGACCGGTAGCCGGTTTGGTGAAACAGTGAGTCTTTCTAAGTGGCTCAAAACGTCCTGAATTCGATTCAGAAAAATAGCTCTAGGGATCACTAGTTTGGAGGGGTTAAGTGGAGTCCTCTTGTTGAGCGAGAAACCCTTAAAGCCCGACCTTTGCAGGTAAAAGTGTTCTAAAAATTCCTCGCGGATCTAAAAGGACGCAGCAGAGTTCTCTTACTGAACGAAAGCCCCCGGGCCCAATCTTTGTAGGAAAGAATGTTCTAAAGATCGCTCGCTGGTCTAGACGGACGCAGCAGAACTCTCTTATTGAACGAAAGCCCCCGAGCCCGACTTTGACAGAAAAGGGTGTTCTAAAAGATCACTCGCTGGTCTAGACGGACGCAGCAGAGTTTTCTTACTGAACGGAAACCCCCGAAACCCACCTGATAAAAAGAATGTTCTAAAGATCGCTCGCAGGTCTAAACGGTCGCAGCAGAGTTCACTTACGGAACAGAAGACCCTCTTGACGAAACGGCTCTAAAGATCCCTCGCTGGTTTGAAGGAACACAGCGGGGTTTTCTTACCAAACCCGAAACCCCCCGGAATCCAAGTATAACAACTCTAAGAACCTTAAGGAACCTTTGTCAGCTGAACGAGATATGCCTAGATTTTGTTAGTGCCCGGAAAGACGTCGTGATCCTCTTTGAAATAGCTCTAAAGATCCCTCGCTGGTCTAGAGGTACACCAGCTGAGTTCTCTCACCGAGCCGACCTCTTCACCGCTCAGGAAGAGCTCTAGTTAAGGTGTTTTCGAAAAACACGAGGTGGATAGGGTCACGTATCGTGGAGGTTTATGTTGGGTACTTCGCTTCTAATAGCTAATTTAGTTACCTGTTAGCTGTATCCGACGTTTCGTTTCACGATCTTGCGCGCCGTTTGTTTCTTTTGTATTAACACAAAGCGGCTTACCGTTGTTGTAAGGGCGGAAGGGAGCAAAGTCGGGAGGACTTGAATGTGACTTGCGATGATTGAACCCCAGGAACCCCGGGAAAGCCATTTGCTCGGACCCCGACTTGAAGGCCGAAAGGCGGCCTGGTCCCAGAATTCTAAACATGAAAGGGAAGCTCTTACCTTAAATTGCCATCACCGTATTTGCGTTCTGGAGTACATTATCAAGTAACTCCATATAACTTAGTCCTTCGAGGTCGACCTTTGTGGGGAGGTAATATAGTCCATTGCCATTAAGCCATGCCCCTGAGCTCCAATATTATCGCCAGAATAAGCACTGTCGGTTATTTTCGATACCACCAAGTCCTCCGGCTGCGACCTAGATCACCATCGATGATAATTAAATCCTCACATGACTTTTCTGGAGCCAGTTTGTCGGGTCTAAAATATACACCGTTGTTGTCTAGTCCGCCTCCGTCGGTTTGCATGGTCAAGTCCCGATCGACTCAAGCGTATAACCGACAGCTCTTTTCCCAACCCCACTACTCTCGCTGCAAGTTTACGGTGGATGGAATAGAATAGACTGGAAGGACGGTTCACCAGTTCCTTGGGAGTGACGTGGTTCGTCCTCGCAACATGTGGGAATCCTCACATGACTTTGTTAGAGCCAGTCTTTCAGATTCACCAAATGCACGACGATTCATCACACCAACACCTTCGGTAACTAGCAACCCGCGCCCCCCCTGACTATTGAATGGCCTCCTGCATGTCCGATTGGCGTTGTGGCTTGGTTCTAATTCCCGGGCGAAACAGCAACGTATACCCCGTGCTGTCGTGTGATTCCGCGTCACCATACGTAATTTGTAAGGCCCTCACATGACTTTTTGAGAGCCAGTCTACCAGGCCTACTATATACGAAGATTGTTCGGAGTGCATCCATCAGCCCGGTTTGCCCTGTCCTAATGTAACGATTCGAGCTAACGAAAGATAGTGTGTTAGTATAACATGGGATGTATGTTTAGGTGTAGGGCACTGTAAGAAGAAGACGCCGTCGAGAGGAAGGGAGTGTGAGATATGAGATTGACTTTGTGGAATGCTCTGGGTCGCAGAGGAGCGATGCCGTTCTAAATGAAAGGATGATGAAGGCATGGGTGGCAGGACGAAGCAGAACACAGTCAATGCCACGAAGGGGGAAGAGGATAATGCCGGTCAAGAAGCTGATGGGGGCTGGAGGAAGGTGATGGAAGATAACGGAGGTGCGAGGATGGGGGGATGATGGGATGACGGGATGATGGGATGATGATCGCTTGAAGCTGGGACTGATGGGTGAACATATCGAGGAGGAGGAGCTGTTGGGCCAACGAACCTATGAGATAACCCACCCATCCATAGCCTCGCGATAAGGGAACATACTGCAACGCTCGTCGATCCAAGATGGGTATCGGGCTCGTATGTTGGTGTCGACGAGATGGTCGGTGTCGATGAGGTGGTTGGTTGGTGCGATGGTTGGTACAATGAGGCGAAGGCAAAGGTCCCGAGACTACCACAACACATCCACAACCCAACACAAGAAGGGTCGCCAATCCACAACGCACACCTATCGACTGGTCTGGAGCGAACTCTTGGCAACACTCTGGCTGGGTATTGCGGCATTCGACTCGTCTGTGGTTGTCACCATTTGTTTGCTTCGTCAGGTCGCGGTGTCGTATGCAAAGTTATCAAATGTTAATATTGGAAACCTTCGGCTGCCTTTAGTATAGGAGAAAATGTGAGGTTAGATGCGATTTCTGGTCAAGACATCGTTGAGCTCTTCTTATTCACCTCTGCCCCAAAGTTTATTCTTCGTTTCACCTTTCCCTATCTTCTAGAGCGAACGTCACAACCTCTGGATTAGAAATGCTTCGGTTTCGCATGTCTACCTTCGCAGTTCAACGTCCTTAAGCATGCGCATCGACCCCGTTTCACCGTTATTTCCGCAGCCTCAACCCCCTCTAAGTGCATTGAAGGCATGAAATAGCTATAAGGACATCTCAGACCCATAATATACAAAACGACGAAGAAGAAGATAGCTGTTGTCGAAAAAACGACGGAGAAGAAGTCGTACTTCAAGGATTCGTCGGAGGCAATCTTTTATTTGAGGCAGATTGGCCTTTCCGAGACGTTGGTGGTGGATCGAGCTCATCCAAGATATGACAAAATAATGGAGGCGCAAAATCGGGTATTGAGGCACAGGTATGAAGGAGAGTAAGGTCCCGAGCCGAAGTTGAAAGGCTGGTAAGAAAAGTTTCAGCAAGGGGATTTTGCACTCGACGACTGGACGCCAAAGTCTGACGCTGGAACCAAGCAAACGGAAACGAAGATGGGAACATCTATGGGTTCAAGAGAAAAGTTAGCGTTAGTTACGACTCTATTAAAGGCAAGGGAGACAATAGCGCATAGGAGTGTTATAGAACGGTTCCTGAACGAATCACCGGTTCCAACATTGGTTGAAACTCCAACTCCGGCGCCGACGACGCCCATGACCGGATACATCGGGGAGGACCCATAAATGTACGAGACCAGGCCGGTATTGCATGATGGAAAGAGGAGGGGAGTGAGTAGTAAACCAGGAATACTTTCGTCGTTGAGAGGGAAGAAATTACCATGGGCATAGACTTCTCAGGCCTCAGGGTCGGGAAGGTCGACGCCGTGGTCCCAGGCGACGGCGGTGCAAGCAGGGGCGGATTTGCAGAGACAACTATTGAGAACAGAGAGGTCAGCAAGTACAACTTTTTCGAAATTCTCGAAATTTACCATAAACAGAAACAAATCCCACAATACAGAAAATTCATACGACCAAACAGTTAATAATCTACTCAAATAGGCATATAAAGGATAAAAATACTTCGTGGGTACGGAGATGCTACCAGAAGAAGCGCTAATGAATCGTTTCCTGAGATCACAAGAACAACATTTCGATTTGGCAGCAGAAAGAGCTACAAGGAACGAGGAAATCTCGAATAGATTGTGAGCGCAGATGGTCATACAGCAGGAGATGAAAAATAACAATACGAAGCCGTTGGCACCAGAGGCAATCTGCGGACAGGAGAAATTCTGTCCAAAGAAGCACCCTGACCCAGAAGCTGTGTGGCGTTTTGTCGAACAAATCAAGGAGGCATTGGCAAGACATCCAGACGGGCACAGAGTGAGGGCGACATTACCATTGTGCATGGGGAACAACATTGCACAGACCTGGAAGGAGAACTTACTGTAAGAAGAGAAAGATGAACTTTCCGATAGCGCAGCTAAGTGGATTGAGTTCCTGACAAGGGATTTTGTGACTGCGGATGGGGGGTTGAGGTTGAGAATGGTTGCCTATATGTCTGACTGGTCAGTGGAGGACCCATTAGACTATTTCGATAAGAAGTTGAGGCCTTTGCGTATGTGTGGAGAAACGGACGCTAGAAATCAAGTCGATGAAATCCATAGAGGTTTTGAGGCAAAAACACAAGATCTGAAGCTTTCAATAGGCCATGCTTACACCAAAGTGTACGAGGTGAACGCAATCGAACGTTACCGTACAGGTTTGGTGTAACAGCAGGATACGGCGAGGAAGAAAGTCGAAAGAGAGAGGACGGAGACCGAAAGAACGAGGACAACCACCTACACCACAAAATATCAGCCAAAAAAACCATACAATACGCCCTACTACAAAAACTCGGACAAGCCAAAGACCCATAACCAGTCAGTAAAACGCCAATACAAAAAACAAATAGACAAGGTCAGGGGTAAAGGAGTCGGCAAAAAGAACAAATATCCCAGGGAAAAACGTATGGAAGAAGAAAAAAGAAAGGACGCCGTGCTGAAACCAGGTTGCTTTGGTTGTGGAAAGCCCGGTCATTGGCTGCGCAATTGTCCCGACAAGGACAAAAAGAAGACAGCCTATTATATCGAAATGGGCTGGGGCGAATCGAAAGAGGCGTACGACGATACTGAGAATGCTTACTTTGCTGCCATGGAAAGAGCGGAAGATGCGACGGTCAGCCAGCAGGGTTTTTGGGAAATTGTGGATGCGTACTTCGGCGAAAACGACGAGGAAGAGGAGGAAGAGGAGGAAGAGGACGGTTTCTACGCAGAGCAGGCGCAGGCGGACTTCGCGCAGGAAGAAGAATTCGGTTGGTTTGCTATGGAGATGTCAGCAGAGGAAGAGGAGTATGAAAGTGAGAATGAGGATTATGAGGAAGTGGCGCAAATGATAATGCGCCCGGACCAGATTTGGGCTGGCAGCAAGTTCTGGCGCGAATCGAAAGCGGTGAAGTGGAAGAAGAGACTTTTAGCGAAAACGAGGAGACAGAGGAAACCGAGAATGGCGAGAAGGAGGACGTCGAGTTTGGTTATGTGGTGAATGTGGTGGAGCCCAAGCCTCTCGGATATGACTACTCTGAGAAGGTTACGGGGACGGCGAACTTCATGAAGGAAGTTAGAAAGAAGAAGACACACCTGTCAATACCCGACGTCTACAAGGAAAACAACGACGGCTTCCAATGCAAGGCCTGCGGCGAGAAGTTTAAGTCGAAAACAAAGCTACACCAGCATATCTCCGAAAAATCGCACTATATGAAGACGATATCAGCGTCTCAAAACACGAGGACAAGGATCATCCCTTCTGGATCTAGAGGGGTTTTCTTTTTGCACACAACCATAGTAGAGCGAACAAGTCAACGCGTGGTACAAGGTCTGGAGCAAGCGCACAACCGTCATAAATCAAGATCATTATGTGCATAAAACCCCAGAAACCAAATTGGGTTAGAAGACCCACGGGGTTTTCATAATAACCCTTTTGGCGCCCGACTAATACGACACTCAGATTAAAATAGAATTTTGCTATTCGATTGGCAGCGCCAACGTTGGTCTCCTCTGCCTTATGCCCGGTCTTGCGGCCTAACTAATCCGGAACTAGCGCAATTGCAATCTGGCACTATGTAGTCTGGGGCTCGCATCTGGCACAGCAGTACATTCAAACGGCATGTTCAAGCGGAACAGCTTTGAAAAGGCAGAACGAACAGGGATTCTTGCATGGGTTTGCCGTCTTATACACATCAGAAACTAGCGAACTGGCGAGCGCTTCAACTAATTCAGCTGGAATACTTCCTACTTGGGACATCCGCGATGTGGTGGGCGACAATAATTGTTCGTATTCTTACAGGCCACCCCCAAAATTCGGTTTGAAGCCGCTAAGCCTCAAAGGGGATATCACTGGTTAAACTTACCCTAGTCGGGCTATGCCTTGGAATTTACCCATCAGTACATACATACATAGAACTACTGTCACAAATAATGAAAGTAGGTTTTTTTTTTATAAAAAAAATTGACATTGCATGGGAGAAAATAAGGTCATCTGTAAATTCCAGGTGTAGTAGTGGCTATAGTATATAAAGTTTCAGTAATATTTCGGTGAAAAATGAAATTTTAGGCTTCGCGTCAATTTCATGCATAAAGGATACTAGCGTAGCTAAGTAATTGGATATCGAGAGTTTCACGCGGGATTCCGGCCGGCAAACCAGCTCACATTATTCTATCTCGACTTTCCAACCAAATAGATACGTGCAATATGAACGTCGCCAAACTTCGAACCCTGAAACCTACATCGCCGTCGGGCCGGACATATGGGTTACGCGCTAAATCACCTGAAATACCCCAGGCCAATGATTGATATTAGAACAGTTTTATAAGAAGCCTAGAGCCTGTTTCTGGGGGTTTTACCCCCCCAAAACACACATACACACACACACAAGATTTCGAAGGGCTGGAAGATGATCTAGGTTTATGGAATACAAGCAATGGGAGAAGCTGCGACATGTTTCTCTTGATATGAGAAGTGGTGTTGTGAGATGACAAGGGCACACACCTTCTTTACTTGATGCAGCATAAACTCTTACTGAGGACGGTTATCCCGAGTGGAAGATAATAGAAGAAATGAGGTATTCTTGTTGCTGAACAACGATTGGTCCAAGATGTTGTATTTGAGGAAACAAATTTGACTTTCCTGTTTCGTGTTTGTCCTTGGCGTTGGATGGCTTTGAAATCGCAAAATTGGGCGATTAATCTTCCATTTTCATGAATTCAGTGTGCACCAACAAAGAACCTTGCCACAATCTTGCGCTGGTTGTGTTTGTTGGGTTTTATGCCGTGGCCCGTTTCTACATCCCTAGGTATATGCCTACCTACCTATATCCCTAAGTATATATATAAAGGATCGACAGATTTGAGCTTCACATCACCATTCAAAGCGACCAAAGCACCGCAACATATATCACACGATGGGGCAACAACAGAAACCGAAGCCAGTTGTGTCAGTTCGACATGCAATAGACCCAACCCTAAACATACAGAATCTAATCGAAAACACCAAAAATTTCCGTGCCGTTAAGCGAATCGACGTGAGCGAACAGAACATCACCACTGAGTTTTTGGGTCAAATATACGATGAATACGGCGGCCGAGGCATACCAGTCGTTTTAAGTGGCTTCCACCAGAAGAGTCACTGGCCAGAAAAGGTGTACAGTTTGGATTGGTTGAAGTCGCACTATGGTTTAGAAAGTAAGTTTTCTTGCTTCTCTGTGATCTTGAAATAAGTGAATAACGATTAGATTTTTTGCTGTATATAGAGATTGAAGTTTGGGATATCCACAAAAAGAAAAATATCTGTACGACTATCCAGGGTTATATCAACGAGATGCCGAGCCGCGCTTTAAATTCAACCCGAACCTAGAACAACACGAGAGCATATCTACGCCAAGGACCTTACACTACCCCAGGAATGGGTCAATGGCCTTAAAAAATTGATCCCCGAGTCCCACTGGCCCCTCTCAAGAACTGGCGACCTAATGTCCTGTCTCCCAGAAAAGGCCCAAGCTGAGAACCTGATGTATTATATTGGGTATGAGGGTACCCATACACCTGCGCACGTGGAAATGTGTGCGACACTTGGTCACAACCTGATGGTTGCCGCCTCTGAAAAGAGTCAGGAGGGCGGCGAGGGTAGCGGTGTATGGTTTATTATCCCAGCTTCACGCAAGGACGATGCCGCCCGGTATTGGTCACGCGTACTAGGGCGCAATCTCTCAGAAGAGGCCCTCTCCGCGAGTATTACAGATCTACAAAAAGCGCCATTTGAGGTTTACATATTAGAGCAGAAACTTGGAGACCTTGTGCTCGTTCCGTCATTAGCGCCACATCAGGTTTGGAATAGAGGGACGGCCACAATAAAAATTGCTTGGAATAGGGTGACCACAGACACCTTGACCAAAGCCATATCTGGGGGGCTAGAGGATATGCGCAATGTTTATAGGCATGAGGTGTACAAAACGAAGGCTACGGTACATCATACCTTGAAAACATATGCCAGCGATCTAATGAAGCCCGGGATTTGCCACCAGCTGCGACAGACAATTAAGAACGATTTCCCCAAGCTATTCGAAATATGGGTCAAAATCTTGAAGGATGAGGTTTTCTCGGCGTCGCTCCCTGGAGCGAAGCCGCGGCTCATAACCATCCCTGCTGAATATAATGTAATTTGTTCCTTTTGTCATTGTGATATCTATAATAGATTTTTAACCTGCAAGAACTGCTCTCAAACTACGCCAAGAAAACAAGGTCCGGAATCCGAGGATAGCAATTACGACGTCTGTATGGAGTGTTTCATCGATGGAAAGAGCTGCGAGTGCTTTGGTGGGTACTCGTGGTGAATTTCTCGCAGATTCTGACCGAGGATTCAAAAGCCTAGCGACTACTTTCCAAGAAGTCCTTAGACAGAGGCCATGTCTCAGTCTCGAGAAGATCAGGACTTTCAGGAACAAAAAGGGAACTAGACGAAATGAAGGCAAATGGTTGAAATGTACTAAATGTAGTAGCCGCTTGCGTGGAGACTGGGAGGCGATTGCATGTACGAAGTGCGGCCTAGTCGATCGTTTTCGCTGCATTTTCAAAGAATATGACCTAAGGCCGAGCGACTGCTTGCGGAAACACCAATGGATATGTCCTAGGTGCCCAAGTTTTGACCACCAGCCCCGAGCTTTTATTGCGCCGCATAACATAGGACCGTATACTGACTATCGAAGCCGGGAACATCTAGTCTTGTTCAGCCAAGGGAATACTGAGCAGCGAATACTACGGCGGCAAAGCAGAAGTCAGTGCAAGAATGGGGACTGTGTAGGCCGAGATTTTACTGGCACCTCTAATGTGTTATTCCACGGAAGCACCAGCGAACAAACCAACAACACCTCTGATCGCTCAGTTCTTCTCGTTCACGGAGGTGGTGCAGAGGTCACCGAACGATCTCAAGGTAAGAACAAAGCTCCTCTAAATAGATATCAAATGACCATTCTGATCTCTTGTGTATTGTGCAGTCGACTTGGCCGTAGGTTTCTCTGAGGAGGAATACTTAGATTTCTTAAGAGAACTAGAGGACCAGGGGCCGGGGTCGGAGTCGGAGGATACTACAAGATTTTTGTCTTCTGTCCGCGATTTTGGTAGCAATACGACAGAAAGTGACACGATCGATGGCGAGGACGAGGACGAGCCCACCGCTAATTCGCCAAGCTTAACCACAACCAAGGTAAAGAGGCCACATGAAGGTGACCTAGCGCTTTATTCTCCGCTTCCAAAACGTCGGTGTCCTGACGATCATCATTCGACATCTGAACACTTCGATATTCCTCTTCCGATGTAATTAATTCATTTATCGTATGCGTCAGATTATTATTTTGTTGTTGTGCCACTGGGCCGAGCAGCGTACAGAGAATGAGAAGCCACGGGATAGTTGGGCAAAAAAATTGCCCGCAATAGAAATTATGCCCGACTGCTAAAGCAGTGTACAGAGTAGATTTTAGAACTCAGGACCATCAACAATCAAGTCAAGTTCTCCTCCACTCTCGTGCATCGTGATATCACCGTTCCCGAGCGTCTTTGGTGCTCATAACCTGGACTTCATCGTCCAGGCGTCCTTCTGTATCACAAGGTCAAGTTATCCCGAAGTTTCGCCCGAAATCGAAGCCCCGGTGGCCCCACGGCACCTGGTGGTGGAGCTCCGTGTAGGCGTGGTTGAAGATTGTAAACGGGATGAGGTTTCATTCTTGCCAGAGAGCTAACTAAATAGTTACATAAGACAACACATCGGTTGCTACGCCATCTATCTATCTATGACTATGACTATGCTGCCATGCCAACACTCGATTACCCCTTTCCGCCGGATTCTACGGAGTACTCTGTACATACTCTGTATTCTTAAAGCGTATCTCGAGACTGTGACAGCCATAAGAGCGTACATACATAGTACAAGGCCGTTCGGGGCCACTTGGCCTTGGATCCACTACGTACCCCCATTATTCTGATCGCTTGCCCGTGATTGGACTATTTGATACCCCTGCTCGAGACCTGGAGACCGCTAGTCTCTAATCGTCTGCTCCCCTAGTCAGTTTTGGACCCACGGTCGCCGAAGCCGTAGTTGAGGTGACTTCCCCCGGAGCTGAACTAAAATCCCCGAGCGCCTCCAACACAACCACAACCACAAAATCCAACGTCGTCTACAACACATTTCACATCATCAACCAGGCGTCGCCTGCCTCGATTGTCCCAGTTCCATTTCCTGTCCCATTTCCTTATATAGCTTCCTTTTCAATTCCCTTCAAATAATACAATTCATCCGTTTCCGTACACTCCTGTCCAAAATAACTCTATAAACACGGAACGTAGGCGTGAGCGTGAACGCGAATCGAAGGTGAACTTTTGGACTCCCATACCAAGCCAGTCGCCTCGATAACCCGTTGGTCAGACAAACTTACTATGTGAAATACCGCCGTCTCAACAGCACCCTCAATACACATTCAAAACCAAATAAATTTAAGAACCACCTTAGTTATAGTATATAGAATAACTGTGATTTTTCTTAATTTTTTTTATTAAGAACCCGTCGATTTCTGACGTTGTGAATTTCGTCGTTTTGTATGTAATTTGGGTGGTGCGTTGGCTGTCGAATCGAACCAATGGTCAAGAAAAAGCCTTCGAAAGCACAAAGACTTCAGAACGATTCCCTTAAGATCACTTTACCCGCAGCCACAGGACCGAGACTAATCACGACAAGACAATTGCCTGAAGTGCCCGCTGATTCAACTAGGCTAAGTTTGGACGAAAAAGACCAGGAACTGACTGCGGAGTCAGTAACTGCATGGAAGGAAATACTACGCCGCGATTGGGTAAATAACCAACCAGATTCGCTAATGCAGGGACGCTCCATTAATGAGTTCGTCATGCACAAACTGCGTCTCCTTAACACCGTCTCCGGCGTGAAATACGACGAGAAAAACCTCATCACCCAAATCCACCAGAGTATCCACCACGATGAATATAGAGCGGCTGCAGACTATGCTAGATTTCAAGGTTTAGCAGAGTACCGCAGAACTCTAAGTCGATTGGAGAACGACCAAAAAGCAAGATGGGAAAGAAATAGGTCTCTCACCAAACGACTTCGCGATGTCAAGCCAGGTGGCGGACATCGAGGTGGTAACGGTTACCGACGTGGAAGATCTCCGTAGAGGAGCGGTGGCGGCTACCGTAATGGTAGTAGGTCACGCGACGCCCGTGTCGCTACGCCAGATCCAATGAGCGTTCAAGATTCGGCGGCGGTGTCAACGGATATGGTAACGGCGGTGGTAACGGATACGGTTACGGAAAGGGGAACTTCAGTTGGGAGAGCAGTCGTGACCGCGGCGGTTATAATCGAGATCGCAATCGAGATCGAAGTCGAGACCGAAGTCGAGAAGATCATGATCGAGGACGAGGACGAAGTCGTGATAGTTCGAGAGGAAGTGGTTATCGGAGTGATGGATATCGCAGTCGAGATAATTCTAGAGAAAGAGATGGTAAGCGGAGAGCTACAAATGGGGATAGGAATCACCTTGGTCAAAAACTCCTTGGTTGGAAGGACAACGGCAATGGCAACGGCAATGGCAAGTTAAGGCGCTACAAGCGCGGAGAAGAAGTTCACATCAGTTGGGACTGTAAGAAGAATGTGAGAAGGGGAGAAAGCTATTTTGCGAGCATTGGTGCTACTGAGGAGGAGCAAAGGGAGATGGAGTCGTTAGACAGGGCATATCTGGCAATGGCGGCGGAGATAATGGACAACGGTGACCGCAGGGGCGGTGGCGGAAGCGGCGGAAGTGGAACGGCCAGCCGAAGTGGCGCTAGAAGAATTCAGTTCGACGGATGGTACGGCCTAGGCCGGATTATCGAAAACTCGGCCGCGAACGCGAATGGAGACAATGATGGTCTCCGCGACGGAAACACCGACGCCGCAGATACGACAACCTATCGATTAAGTCAGATGATGGATATCATGCGTCAACTCAGCCAAGAGCAAGCGCAACGGCAGCAGCAAGCCCAACAGCAGCAGCAAGCTCAACAGCAGCAGCCAACGTCTCCCCAACCCCAAAGCGGGAACCCCCAAACCGTGGGAGACATTATGGACAGGATGCGTCGATTAACGCTGCAGGTGGAGGAAAGAAGGAACGGAAAAGGAAAAGGTGAATACGGTGAACGTGGAGGACATACCAGAGCTTCAGAAACTGACTTTCATTCTGCGATTTCGTCTTCAATGTGTAATCGTGATGAACCTAATGAGCCAGGGTTAACCACTAGACTGTTCAAAAGTGCTGTGACAAACCTTGTAGACAGAGCCAAGTCGTTGATGTCTACGCCAATAGAATCGCCCAACACGTCCATTCCGAGTGACCCAGTGATCCCAGCTCAGGCCCAAATTCTTATGTTACCGCGAACGAGGAATGGCAGAACGAGGAGGTTATGGCCGGGGTGACGGTCGGCGCGGTACACGCTATGTCGAACGGGGAATACGAAAGGTTATTGGACGATGTTGCATCGGAGGAAGAGGCGGTTCGCGCATTCGGTGGCCACGTGACCTAGAACACCACACCGAACACACAGTTTGTCACCACTTTCGTACTTCATTGTGTTATTGACGTATGGATTTCGAGATTGAGAGGGATCAAAGCTAGCGCCCGTGCCGGGGCCGCCTCCGTCGCTGTATGCCGGTCGTCCCCCTCTGGTTCCGGTTCCGTAACCGCCTCTACCGCCACGTCCGCCTTAGTACGCCCCACTTAGGTATCCCCCTGAAGGGACGACGTTCTGCTCATCGTGGGGCGCCCTAAAATCCTAGCTTGGGGGTTAGTAGGGTTAGCAGGGGGCGCCGGAACGACACCTTGGGGGTAGGTGGGGATGTTCTGCGCCAGGGCAGGCGGTGGGGCCATTCGGTACTGGGCGAGGGACGCTTCGAGGGCCCTAACTTGCTGCCGTAGTGCCTCTTCGGAAGCACCCTTCTTGGCCCGTTTCTCGTCTAAAAGGCGTAAGTTATCCTTCTTGTTAATGGCTGCAACCTTAGCAGCGGCGAGCGAACTAGAGTCAGAATGAGTCAGTAGAGCCTCTGAGAGGCGGTCATCACGCAATCCGTTGACAAAAGCTTTAATCGCTGCGGTCAGCAAGCTCTTTTCTGCACGGGAAAGGGTAGGGGCATTCGCTGCGGTCGACCTATCTTGTCCTCCTGCTATCAGAAGTTGCGACTCCACGCGCAAATGGAATGACTCGATGGTCTCCCCTTCATTTTGCGTCATTTGTCGCAACTTCTCAACTTGATCCTCCTCAAACTCCTTCATTCGGCCCGGGAACCTTGCCTTGAACCGGGTTTTGATATTCGTGACATCGGTCGCCGACTTGGTGGTAGAATCTAGCGCCGCGCTGACAATTGGGTCTTCCTCGGCCCAATCTGCTGCGATGCCGTCCATATACGCGGCGAAGTGATTAATCCACGCCTCCGCTTGAGCTTGGATGCTCACGGATGGGTTATTTCGGTCGTTCATGTGTATATCAAACCTATTTAACCACCAGCGCCGTTTGCGTTAGGTTCTTGGCTGGTAAACACATCCAAGGGGATGGGGACCCGGAACGCCACCGTAGGGGGTGGGGGTGGTGGTGGAGGGGCTGGTGCCGCGCCTGCCATGATGGGATCTATATGTGAAAATGGAAGATTAGTAGTATGGGATTCCAAAAGTTCGCGATCACGCCTACGTTCCGTGTTTACAGAATTATTTTGGACAGGATTGTATGGAAACGGATGAATTGTATTACTTGGAGGAAATTGGGAAGAAAGAGAAGCTATGTATGGGAAAGGGACCGGGAACGGGACCGGAACGATTGAAGCAGGAGGCGCCTGATTCGTGATGTGAAATGTGTTGTAGACGACGTTGGATTTTGTGGTTGTGGTTGTGTTGTTGGGAAGGTTGGGAATGCTCGGGGGTTTGGTTCAGCTCCGGGGGTGGAAGTTACCTCGGCTGCGGCTTCGGTGACTGGGGGCCTGGAACTGACCTGAAGAGGGGAGCGAGCAGGCGATTGGAGGTCTCTGAAGCAGGGGGGATCAAGTGATCTAGATCGCTAGAAGAGATGTTCAGCAGGAATCAATACGTGACAGATCTCAAGTAGGCGTAGGGGTACGCAGTGGATCAAGGGCACCACGGACAGCCTTATATGCCCTGAGGGCAGTGATGGTTTCAAGGTAGGCTTTTACGATGGAATCCGGGGGGATGAATGGGGATAACGGACGTGGGTATGCCTTGGGTCTGGCATCAAAAATATTTTTTTTGGACTCGTTCAGCGAGCAGGTCGGGCACAACACGAAAGCCTAACTCCGCCCAAAAACCTCTCATGTGTACGTAATCATCTCACTTATGTTTCACTGCCCCTTATTTTTTTGGTGGGCTTTGTATGATATCAAGCGGCTCCAGCGCATCCATCTACGGGGGTGACAAAATAATAGTTCATTCAACACAGTGTTTTTGTTTAAAAAAATGAACTATTATTTTGTCACCCCCGTACCATCTATAGTCCCCAAGCTAGGATTTTCCAGGCTTCGCAACTTGAAAAGACAGAATGTCGAATTCGAAGATCCAAAATAAGCGGAGGCCTGGCCGGCCGTCAAAAACAGCAGTAGATCATCTTAACATAATCTTGCGTATAACAGATCATGTACTAATTGTGCCCTGACTATCGAAACGTTTTTGATCTGCGGGCCTATTATAAATATAAATGCCCAAGAAAATGAAGCCCAACGGATCAACAATGCATTGACATATATCAAAGATACGGTGGCTTTCGAAGTATCTACGAATTCATTATGGCAGCATTCAATAATAAAAGCAGCCTAATTAAAAAGTCGATTACAACCTTTTACTCTCGCGGGAACTGCGGAAGGATCATTGAGGTTTGGGTAGCCGACTCGCGCTTTCGGAAGAACGCGGCGAATAATGCGGCAATGGAAGGCTGGCTTAATTGCGCTGCATTATCTGAATTAAAAGCACTTCAGGATAGCCCGAAAACGAAGGATGGAGGGCGGAAGGCGAAGGAGAAGAAGAAGCGGAAGAAGAAATCGAAGTCAGATAACCGCCAATCTACGCAGTCAATAAATGCAGATACACCGGAAAACGAAGCTATCACCGATATCAATGCCAGCTCTGACAGTAGCGATAGAGTCGAATTTAGTAATGACGATGCTTCTTTTTCTCAAAATAACAGCTCGAAGAGGAAATATGAAAAGTCAAATAATCCGCTCCGAGGACAGGACTTCTTTAGGCGGAGTGATATGAAAGACGCCGTGGATCTTAGTGCAATGCGAGATAAAATAGCCGCCGATTCACCCTTGCTCTGGAATTTGTGTAAGAGTCTTGTAGTTGACCCAAGCTCGGAAGTTCCGGACACTGAAAAACGAGACTCCGAAGAAGTATCTGAAGTCGAACGGCTCGCTTTATTGGGTATAACGCATCTATTATATGCTCGGAATCAGCAGATGAATGCCTTTCAGGTAAGTCGTTAAGATTGCATTATATATATTCACCAACATATTGCAGTTCCAGCTTTAATAAGTCGGCTTTGATTCTAATAAAATATGTGGTATTCGTAGAGTTTAGTGACGTTTCTATTATATGCAGCTGGTACGACAAAGGATGTCATCAAACTCCTTCACGGACTCGGTATTTGCATCGGTTGTTCCACTCTTACCCGCGGAGTAAAACGGCTCGCCGAAACTACCAACTACGTTATAAGGGATAGGAAGAAATCGTGGATCATCAGCTATGACAACGTCAATCAGAACATTGGTGTCAGTCACCAGACTACAGCATTAGGAAATAAATCCTACATGGATAACTCAACGTCGGTTGTTCTTATTGAGCAGCGAGGGTTGCAACCGGGTGCTCTAATACCTCGAAATTAGTATCGACCTGGAAAAAGGTCTACGCTCACTGAGTTGGATATGGTGCCGTCAGAGGACGCACTTCAGCATTACAATATCGCCCTCAAAGCACAGATTGCCGACGTCTTCCGCAAATACCTATCGAACATCAAGATCGGGGGTCTACCATCCGGACCAAGATATAACGTAGTTTGGAAGCTTCCGTGTGGAATAGAAAATATACTAGCTAGTCAAACACTCGCGCTTTAAAGCGCTTTATGAAGAACAACAAGCATCAACCGATGGGGTTCAAAGAGTGCTTTCCACCGTATTTCGGGACGAGCTGAAGCTAACTGCTAAGCAGTTAGTTGAGAATTTATTTTTAGTATCTGGTGACCAAATGGGGGTCGCAAGAATTCGAACTGTTCAAAAGCATAAAATGCTAGATGCTAAAAGTGAAAATTTTCAATGGGCTCTACCATCACTTAGACTTTTCCATCTAGGAATGGTTATTGCCAAATACCTAGGTACATACTCGATCATCATCGCGGTACCGACAAACCGGCCGACGTTGGTTCCCTCAAGGCCGCCAATAACATAATTGGTAGACAGAAGGTTATGGCAGAAGGAAACTCGGAATACTTTTGCGTAGTTGACTTCCTTGATACGGTATTGGACGCAGATATATTGGCTCTTACCATGCAGATCTATAATTGCGCCGATATTGAAGATTTAAATCGAAGAATTGGACTTGACAAAGACCATCCAGAATATCTCGATTGGGTGGCAATCTATGAGCGGCTTGCTTGATCAATTCCAAGAGAGAATCGTTCGAGCCATTAAAGACATTCACAATCCCGGGAATTCCATCTTGAGATCTAATTTTCAACGAGATGTTCTCTGCCGTATAATATCTCAACTGGTTAAGGTTAAATTCGAGCTTCGGAAACAGTTGGACGTCGGTATTCACTATTCGAAACATAGCAAACGGAATTGCAAGCTGGTGGATGCCAATGCTCTTATATCAGGACAGAATGCAGCTTCAGCGAATCCTTATAGACACTTCGACGGAAGGGAGGCTGGTAAAGAAGATGTTGATTGGCAGCGGGAAGGATTTATGAGGTTAAGAGATGGCAGAGTCTTTAATAGTTTCTTGCGCAATAGCGTCCATGTTGATATTTCAACCATGGATCCCAATCACGAGGATGTTGCTTTTGTCGAGGAAGATGGTAACGGCTTGGGGATTTTTTTGGATATGGATGAAGAGTAGTTGTGTGTAATGATAGTTTGCATAACCAATAACTAAATATCAATGCGTATTTCGAACTATATACAAAAGTTAAAAGCAAATCACGATACCCAAAATGATAAAGTTGTCCTTGATAACCTCTAGTAAATTCCTCCACCTTCGAATACCTCTAACAAAACAAGCATAAGGATAATAGGAAGAATAGTAAAAAAGTTCTAGAACAAAGCGGAATGATATCTTTTTTTTTTTTTGCCCTGTTTACTTTCGGAAAAGTATAACAGAGCTTCAAAATAATAAATGAAATATAATAATTTAATTTCCCGAACTTATGAAAGTTCAGATTCAGATTCGTCGGTTGAGTTACCACGGTACTCGTAGCCGTCGTCGCCGGGGGTAGGGGCAAGGGGGTCTTGAAGTTACTGGTACTTCTGCGAGCGGCGAGCCAAGGTGGCATTCTACGATACCTCTCTTCCTCCCTCTGCTGAATAAGATTTAGGGGGCGAGGGTCTTCGGTTAGGTCGATAATCGGGGTTGATGGGACTACTTCGTTGGAGTTGAAAAAGAACTCCGGGCGTTCGTCTCGAAATACGACAGTTTCAGGATTCGTTTTTACGTGACCTATAGAAGTAATATTATTTATATGTTAGTTTGAGGTTTACAAGTTTGTAGTAGCAGCTAAAGATATATTCGGGTAAACTATTGTACTTACGTCTGGCGCAACGAGTTAAAGGACCTGGGATCGAGGTTCGGATACAATCTGCGTAATCTCGGGAGGATGTACATTGACCGCAGTGCTTATATGGGAACTAGAACTTGCACTCCAGACCTCGGTATCTGCAGCGAGAACAAGGCGTAGAAGCCCTTTCTCCTGCCGCGATCTTATCGCCAATTTGACGAGTCAGGGCTGTGGGCGTTTTCTTTTTTTGAACTCTATAACCAGAATATAAAGGCGCTGCTGCCGATGGCCCACGACGAGGAACCGCAGCTTCAGCTTCAACAGGTTGGCCGGTGGGGCTAGCTGCTCGTTCAACAGCAAGGGTTCGACACTGTCGACATTGTACTGCTGGACGAGTTGGACGAGCTACACGGCCAGTTTGAGGGGCTTTCTTTGCCATAGTTATGAAGATATGGGTTTAATTAAGTATGAAGTTATTATTAAGTATGGTGAAGAGAGGTGGTGGAGAAAGGTATGATGCAGGAACGAAGAAGTGACTTGGTTTCTATCTATATAAATAAATTGGTATGGAATCTATTTGTTCTATACAAGTGAACCGAAGATGTAGGTAGAAATTCGGAGAAATAGCTTGCTCATACTACCGACTTGTAATTCCGTTTGTTAATAGTATCGATCTATAATTCCGTAGCCTAGTTTACATATGATATGATATGTATATACAAGCATATAACCCATTCTATCGATTCCTGCAAGCTATTCCACCTCTGCCTACGTACCTATATGAAGTATCTTAATCATCTTATTTCATACTTTTGGCCGCCCGAGCCCTTCTATGAGACTCGGGTGTAGGAGGGGGAGATGCTTTGTACTCCGAACCCGGAATATGCGGTTGCATCCACGAGTTTCTCGAAATCTTTGTCGTCGGAGTCGTGGGAATCGTCGTCGGTATCGTCGAAGTCATTTTGTTTTTCCCCTTTGACCTTCTCCTTGTCCTGGCTTTAGGACTTATATTCAACTTGCTTTCAGACGTGGCTACCATGACGGGGTCCGTATATGTGTCCGAAGCAGCAAATGACATCTCGATAGGCACAATTATCGATTCTATGCTCATAATAGACATGCGGTCGCAGCTGCTTTCCCTTGATCGTGAATTCGAATTAGTGCTGATTCTCGGCCGTTTCGAAGGTGTTGTGTATGCGTTCGTAGGTAAATTGGAGTCCTGTGTTGTCGTATCGATTGTGTGAGTTCATCGCCTGATAGTCGCCCTGGCCGTTCCATTAATAAATCATCGGCTTCGGATTCGGAGACTTGGTCGTTAAAAGACGTCGATATAATGCCATTCTCAAAGGTCATCAGTGGGTCGATATCGATATCATCGGTGTTGCTATTGCCTTCAAGGGGCGCCGTTAATGTGTTGATATCATTTTGCAGTACTTCGGATACAACTCCTCGAATAAATGCACATAGCTCGTCTCTTCGATACTTTGGATATCTGGTGGCGTTGACTAGAAGGGTAACTGACCTGTTGAGGGTCGAGAAACTCAGCCCACAACGCACATTCATATCCTCGTATGCCCTCCGTACCACATGCGCTGCAGCAGACTTCAGAATGAAGCGTAAGCGGACGAGAATATTCCGAATAGTGCCTTAAGATTTGTTTTCGTAAGCATTGCGTATTATCGTCGGGTAGATTGATGAAATCATATAATCCATCTTCCAGGTTCCGTCGAGCAGGTGTTGTTTTCGGGCCAAATAAGGAAGATTCGTAGAAGAGCACACAAAGACTTTGCTGACCACCCCTTCCAGCTCGCCCGAATCGTTGAACGAGATCACCAGGTGACTTTAATTTAACCGCGCCATACTGTATAACTACCTGAATGAAAGATTTGTCCATGCCCATTCCAAACGCTGTCGTTGAAACTAGTATTCTGCAGATCCCATTGTCGAGATCAGAAACAACACGGTCTTTCAACAAAGTCGATAGATCCGCATGAAAATCCATAATGAGTCTTTCACCCTGACTACGGACGTCGTCATCGGGCTGGCAGGCACTAATATTAGGTCTGGATTTGAAACTCTGTGGAAGAAGGGACCGGAGAAATTTTGCAATCGCTATAGCTTCGGCGATGGAGTCAACGAAGATAACGGTTGGTGGGATAGTCAGCGGATTCGATGTGTTGTTGACGAGAAACGCCAGCTGCGATAGCTTTCCCTTCTCACCATTGGGAATAGGAACTGTGCAACAGAAGAGATTTGGGCGGTTAATAGATTCTCTGATTCGAATTGTTCGGTCAGGTAAAAGAGAAAGGCTTCGACGAAGTTTTTCCCAGTCTCTTTTAGTAAGAGTAGCGGTTTGCGCACAAAAAGGTACACCTAGAAAGTAATATGTTCGAAATGACTCGCCCCACTCATGAACCAAATGGCACTCGTCGATTATAATCGCGGATATCATGCTTGAGAACCGATTGCCTCCTTTTTGTATAAGATATCGGAACTGGCTCCTGGCGTGGAATAAGCGCTCTGGGGAAACGAAAACTATTAAATTCCCACATCATTAATATCTATAGTCGATAGGCGCATTAGCAGCAGCTCAAGACCCAACACAAGGCCTTGGGGGCCTAAGGCTAGAAACCAAAACCAAGAAACGAAGACGAAATAAAGGCAACAATGTGGTGCCTAAGGTAAATTTATGATATAGTCTAGTACTTACGGACTCTGTATTTTCCTTGTTTTAATTTCTGAATCCAATCTGGTTCTGCATTGACGAACTCGTCAACTACTTACTGCAAACGCCGAAACGTTATATTTAAGAAGCTTCTCCGCCTAATGATGAAGTGCACAATATTGTTAGTAAGGATTTGGAAAAGGTCGATCTCATTCGAATTTTCTATACCTGTTCTTTCATCAAATATATCAACGGGGATATGACTATCACGGTTTTCGTTGCGCATATAACGCCCAGCAGTTGATAAGGTAAACTCTTCCCTAAAGAAGTACCCGCAAGGCATTCCACGTCATATCCGTACTTGAGAGCGACCGCCATACGGACCTGCCATGGATGTGGATCTATTTCATATATTGTTCGGCAGTAGGTTGTGGCTCGATCATATTCTTCCTTATATTGAGGTTCGTTCTTGAAGGGGAATGGGTTTGAAGACATGATAATAAAGTCAATTACAACACAAATGATAGAGTGTTCAATGTTGTATATTTAAAAAGATAGGGACCGAGAATATCGATGGTATATTCGAGTTGTGCGAATAAACAGGATATTCTATGGACAAATACCTTTAATATATACTCGGTTTAAAGCATACGTATCGTAGAAGGGCTCAGTACATGATCGCGTATGTAGATGCTCTGTAGATACGATTGTCGAATAAAGCGGTTCTTTCATAAATCAATCAACTCAACACAAACCGTAAGGACCCTTGACCTTTGAAATTAATATTTGTTGATGTATATGTATCGGCTCGGGCCGTGGAAACAAACCGCATATAAAGGGCCGGGAACTATTAAGCATAAACGTATGAAAGAAGAGTGGAAGAGGTGTGAAAGAGCAATACTTTATTGGTCCGACGGCTGATGGTAAACTACAAAGAGTGCCGAAGAAGAAAGGATAGAAGATCTATAGATCTATGCAACATCAAAGGAAGATATATAAAAAATATGCAGATGGCCCGAACCTTATATATTCGAACGATGAAAGGAAACAAAGCATACGCAACAAACTTAGGAAAAAGATTTATGAAACTAGCTGCTTTCATTCATAAATCGGAGCAGCTTCGAGCCAGATCAAGCGGGTATTCAAAGAGAACCCGTGGCATTTCGAACGGATATGGATAATGATATCCCTCTCCACTTCCTAGAGCCAACTATCCCCCGCGCAAACTGACACTTAACCTCTGCTAACAGTAATAGTTGAATTGGAGTTAGGGTCATCTTCGACTTCCGCATCCAAATATCGTTTCACGTCACTGAGAGCAGAATAAAGCTCATCTCAGACATTGGGAGCCCGATCCTTTGTAACTGGTCGATCTGCGTGGACCTCGAGGCTGGTGCTAAGAGGCAGATGGCACAGGAGCGTATGGGGGAAAGTGATCTTTCCTAGCTTTAGCCTTTTCATTGTCATCATTTCTCGTCGGCTGAAGCTTCTCCTTTTCTTCCTCCTCCCCTTCTTTGTCGTCCTTTTCCAAAGTTGCTCTGATAAAATAGCGGAGATAGGCCAGAGTACGAAAGTTCTCCGAGAATGTTACTGTACTGATTGGCAAGTTCTTTGTCGTACTACTTTGCTGTTCTATCTCCTGATCTATTGAAATTTTAAGAGCTCTTTGAGCCTCCTGAAGCAATTTCCCAATTGAAACCCAGAAATTGGCTTGCTTGGCATATTCGTTGATTATATCGGCTTTTTCGGTCCAATATTCTACCATATGTTCCGCTTCCTTTTCTGTATTCTCAGCTTTTTCCTGGTAGATTTTCATAATCTCCTGGTTGGCTTTAGTGTCGGTTTTTAAAGCTGCCGTCATTGTGTCGATATTTACCGAATTGCTCAATATTGCAGCCTTCGGATCATCCTTGGTTTGGGTAGCCAGAAGATTTATGATTACTTTATTTTTGACCATTTCATCTATATTGTGATAAGTAACCCTGTTCTTGAAAGGTTGCTTTTTCAGGATGTGATGCAGAGTAACATGAGGAGAGCCTTCGGTCCACTTATCCGGGAACCGCAAGGTCGGCCATCCCTTGGGTGGTGCCACGCTATCAGCAGCAAAAATACTAGTAATATATATTTGAAAAGTTAGCATTTCGAACTCCTATCTATGAAATAATTTTTAAATACAACCGCATTAAAAGGCTGGCTTTAACTACTTACGCTTCGCGATATGCCAGCTTTAGTTTTTCGGGTGTGTAGTGACCGCTCTTATATTTGTTCGTAGCCCATATAGTGCCGTATTCTGAGAGAATGATGGCTGCCACATTTCGGAAGTATTCAGACCACTCTTTATCATGCAGAAGGAAGTTGTCAGGAACCCCGACCAAGATAGGTGTGAATATATTGATGAGTGTATGAGAGTCTTTGAGGAATATATCAGTAATTAATTTGGGCTGAACATAAGGCTTATTAAGAGCCTTGAGGAAGTCATCTAGTGCTGCTGGCTGATCTAATTTAGCTTGTATTAATGGTATCTCGTAAATTTGATCGAGAGCCGCAGAAATCTGTTCAAGAAGTTGATCGGTGGTAGTATTGTGTATTCTGGTTATTTTCTTGATAATTATATTGATGTCGTCTAAATTGACACCAAAACTTCAAGCATCTGCGGCTCATACTCTCACGAAATTGCGGGCTCCAATTCCGAAGTTTGAGGGAGATGATAGTGATGTAATGACCAATACAAGCAAGCTGATTATCGGGATTCTGTAATATGAACATTTGGTATTTAATATTAGCATATACAAATTCATGATATTGTATTAGATTATAGCATTGATATATTGCATTATATTATGTACGCAAGCTTGCACGTGCGACTCTATAGTTGCCGGGAACTGAAAGTCGATTTTAGAGAAATTCGGCCATCGGTTATTGGTTAGCGAACTAGGGCTACTTGTAAGTCCTGGTTGTGTTAATGACGGGTTATTCTGGTAGAATGATGGCCCAGGTTCATAGAATTCGGTGGTAGTATCAGAAGGTATGGTTTGCGATGAATCTAGAAAGACTCTGACCCTTTTCGCGACTGTTGATGATACTGGGGTTTTGGGCGTAGAATTGAATGAGAAAGTTCCACCATCAGGCACGACTTGTGTTAATACTTTGGTTTCGACGGGAGTACGAGTGCATGCACGCCGTTTAGGGCGAGTTTCAGCTGCCGCGACGGAAGCGTCGGTGGGCGCCGGGACTTTGGGAGTAGTGGACTTGGTTTTTGGCATCTTGGAAACTGGCTAGTACTATAGTATGGGCAAAGATATCAAGTGTAAAAACGGATATCGCGAGAAAGTATCAGAATGTTTTAGTTTATAAGTAATTGAAGAGGGCGAATTGGTGTGATCGTGAATACAAACGATTGCTATCGAAGGTGGTGGTATGGGCAGATTCGAAATGGAGAGGTAGTTTACTCCCTATATATACATTTCTCCCTCAATTGTAAAATGATTTAGGTTTAATCGCATCCAATGCCGTAATATGATTTATGATTATGCGGCCTGACATCGCGATACCTTATCGTAATCTTGCGACCAATACATCCCTCGACAGCTGTAGGTTGTTACACGAGTATATAAAGTCGGTATTGATAGAACTATGGCGGAAGCATTTAATATTATTTTATGATAAGGAGCCGATATTGCGACATGCCGAAGTAATTACGGACTGCCGATTGAAACGTCTTAAAGTATCCGATTCCCAAATGTGAACGTCAGTACGACATACGTGTGGGCTGAAGTAACCTATCCATGCGAAGCTTCGCGGATTCGGTGATGTTGGGATAGCACAAACCCCCAAAACAGCCTATACGATCATTACTAACAGTCCTAAACTGGTTCATCTAGCATATTCGGAAACATGTTTAATGAAGAACGGAATACTGAGGGTTATCAGCCCAATTTCTTGTTTTTGCGTATTTCTCGATTAGGATCACGGTCACTTCTTCCCATGAGTCACTTACCTGCGCAACGCAGGAGCGATGGCCCTGGAAACCGCTATTTTTGTCAAGTAAACAATCTTCTTTTGAAAGAGACCATTTACCGCAAATCTGAATAAATTATATACTCCTTCGGAAAAAGCATTGAATATCGAAATAGAAGCACTTGATCTCTAAATTAACATAACAAATTCAGGATATCCCCTACGATCGTACGAAAATCAACCTAAACTTTCAAACTATTACAACGAAATGATCAGACGCTAGCAGCCATAAGCACAACAGCGAACACGGCAGCAAATACAACTATGAGGTTCCTCAGCGATTCACGGAGCCGTCTTGGTCACAACAGTGTCAATGACAAAAGGTAACTTCCAAATAGTAACAATGAAAGTGCTTTGATTCTAGAAGGCCAGAACTCTTAGTACGAACCTCAAGGGGAACACCTTAAGCTGGACGAGTATATCTGACACCTTAAACGAGAAGAATGGGGATGCTAACAGCGATACTACTCTTTTCCGGACTTGCAGACAAAAAGGAAATAATCAGACATGTCTCGAGAAAGAAGGGCTAGTTCGGATGGATTTTATGGATCCGAATATCTTCTCGGGTATAGCTTCGACTTCTAAACACCTGTTCAAAAGACGACATTGCCCACCTTCTACTATTCGCCTTTCAAAGCCCTCCGAAAACAGCCCTAATTACTTAAAAGAACTTTATTTAGGTTATGGGAGTGACAATCCTTCCAATTCAACATCCTATTGCTAGTTTCAAATCCAATATTTCAATCTAAGGATTTTTACTGATAAATTGACCAGAGCAAGCACATACTGCTGTCGAACCATATGCCTGTATTGTAAAGGGTTGCGGAAGTTCATTCAAAACTAATAAACATCTAAAGAGACACCGTAAGTTTCAACCCACCCCATGCTTTCGTTCAAGATTGTTTACTAATAAATTGACCAGAGCAAACACATGCTACTGTCAAACCATACGCCTGTATCGTAGAGGGCTGTGGGAAGTCATTCAAGATCAAGGACGGTTTAAAACAGCATGGTGACTCTCAACTCCCTATGCTTTCATCCAAGGTTGATTACTAATAAATTCAATCAGAAAGAAAATGTAGTATCGAGGATAGACATACTACGTCAATTACAGATTATAATATTATGGTGGTTAAGACTACGGCATCGATGCAGAGCAAAGGGTGGGAGCGGGTGGAGACGATAGGTGGGACTTCGACTGGAAAGGAAGTAGCCGCCGTTGAAGTAGGGGATAAAAATGGGACGCAGGTAGATGGACCTAGCCTCGTGGGCCAGCCTCTAGACCTACAGGGCCATGAAAGAGGACTTTTGGATAGTGTAAAGTCACTTTTGGAGCCTTCAGAACCTTTGGAGCCCTTAGATGCGGAAGTGATACTAGTGGAGGAGGAGATCGAGGGCGGCAGCTCTGAAAGTCTTCTGCCCGTTCCACCAACCTTCGGGGATAAATCAATTGCCGGAATTCTAAACAAATTCGAAAGCTTACCGCGACAACCAGTCGATCAAACCTCAGCAACGAAAGCAGTTAACGAAAATTCTAATGCGCAGAATACCGTAGAAGGAGTTAGGTATGGCAATTGTCAGCTGTTTAGACATATATATCAGTCCATCTTCCTTTATGTACATTGATCTAACTTGGTTTTTTAGGGAATGGTTTTGCAGAGCTGAAGATACCCCCAGAATGAAAACCAGGTCGAGGGCATCTACTACACCTTCAGCAGGCAAAAAGACTAGATGCCAATCTCTGGGAAGCGGTTCCACGAAACGCGATGGGCTTCATGGATTAGGTCCCAAGAAAAAGAGTAAGAAGGATGAAATCAGACGCCCATCATCTAATAGCCCGTCTATTACATTGGCTACTACAATGACTGCGGATGCAGACAAAAGTGTTGGGGTTGGCGATGCGATTATCATTCAGGGTGCTGCGGGGCAAATGAATAGTGTAGGGCTGGAGCCTAGTAGGAAGAGGAATAGGTCTTTATCACTCGTCCGGGAGGGGAAGCCTCCTTCGGTGTCGAAGGCACGGAGGTCGGGTTTGTACTATAGCAGGAATAAATCACCCTCCGGACTACATCCTGACGAAAATGGTGAGATTAACCGGGAGCATCCGGTACCGAGGCGATCGGCACGGCTCGAATCGGGGGGCTTAAGGCAGGAGTTACACAGCAAAGGACGAGCTGCTCAACCTGCTAAGAAAGGAAATGTTAGTCTGACTGTTGAAACCGCGCTTGAAGAAGGGGATGAAACCACAGTAATCGCCTTGGGGCCTCCTTCGAAACGTCGAAGGCTTAAGCCCCCGTCCGCCGTCCTTAGCGAAAAAGTAGGGAACGAGGAATTAATAAAGGAGGGCCCAATAGTGAGGCCGACTGAAGACCTTAAAGCTCTGAACGCCTTGCTTCCAGGGGCACCGGGTACGCATGAGATACACGAGGCGCTTCAGAAGAAATACGGTGAAGCAGCCGCCGAAAGAGACAGACCTAAGCTCGGAAACGCAGGATCTCAGGGGAAATTAGACGACAAGATTGTCCTAAGAGTCTTCAAACTGCGCTCACTGGTAGGCGCGTGGAAGACCGTGAACAACAAGGACGATGAGGTCACGCTGAAAGAGGCGAGGGAGAAGTTGGAGGAGACGATAAAGCAAACTCGGGAGGAAATAGAAGAGCTCAAATCGTCGAATCTCGCATACGAAGCCTCAACGTGTCGCGATGAGGACGAAATACGGAACCCCGAAGGAGCAGACAAGGACTTCGAGAATCGGATACCGGCGCTTGAGGACAGCCATAGGCAGCAATTGGATGACTTGAAATCAGCACCAAATGCGGTCTCTAGCGGACAAAGCAGGAGCCACGCAGGAGAGGAGCGAGAAGAGGAAAAATCGAAAACCAAAGACCTCAAAGACGAACTGGAACGACACAAGGAGCTTGAAAGTAGTTTACGCAGGCACCCCGGAGCCGCCAAAGGGCGGCATCAAGAGATCGAGGGCAGCGTCACCAGCAAGGGCCGCCATTCTGTTTCTCCTGAACCGCCTTTTGCTCCTGAAATGCTAAACTTTGAGTTCGAATTTAGAATTTCGAATCCGATGCTACCTACCTCTAGTGTCGAATTCGATGCAGTCGGCGATCTCCCCGAGGGCTACCGAGTGCGAACTACACAATCGCGGAAGGAGCATTACGTACCCTGGTATAATCGCAATCTGACAGTACACTTACACCGTTCCTGCGCACGAAATCTCCCCAGCATTAAGGGTAAAGTCGAAGTCTTCGAAGCCGATGGAAGTCAATGTAGCTCTGCAAAACATAAAATTGATTTAAGAGGCCGAACGATAAAAAGAGGGGATATGACATTCAATGAATTTATAGGATTAAACCCTGATCAATTCAGACCGGTATCAATACAAGGCTGCAGTAAGGTGGCGTTTAAGAAATTTGAGAAGGTGAAAAATACCCTTTACCATCCTGCAATTCTTCGAATGAGGTGATATTGTGATATCTAACTTATTTTTATAACAGAGTCGGAGGACGAGAGGTCTTAGAAGACATGCTGTTTTCTACAAAACGGGGCGTAACGTTCCTGGTGAATTGAGGGGTTAATGTAGCAACATATCCTTCAGCATAGATTTGGGTTCTTTTTTTTTGAATAAGAAATATAAAGAAGAAGTGCAAAATAGAGGTAACTTTGGACGAATTTAGACGTTAATAGAGACAAAGCCGTAGTAATATTTTATATAGAAACTTGGAACCAAAACCTCCTTACCACCGTTCCTCCGCTCTCACTTCACACAAGCTAGGGCACCCAGTTTTCGAGATAGCTATTCAGCCATCTCGCATTTCAGCCTCTTGATCCCAAATTCGTCGATTTTATAACCTCCAAGGCATAATGGAATCCAGCCTCACTAGTGTCATCCTTGCCGGCGTCGGTGCCCTCCGAGGGCCAACTCGATTAGGTCAAATAATACTAATGACAAAGTCACTACCTAAACCTCATAAACTTAGAGTTCTCGCGGTAGCAGAGTCCGTCCCATGGCCAGTTATATTTTGTCTCCGCTTAGTGAGTTATCTCTTCGGTCAAAATAATCCGTTCGTTGAGATCGCAGATGGTGTAATGATTTTGCAACTGTCTATTCAGATCTTAGCATTGGTGAGGATCCCCAACAATCAAAAAAAGTAATTCAAAGGCGAACGCATATTTACAAGTCAACAATCAGATACCAATTCGAAAGTATTTAAAAATTTCGAACTTCAAATTCGGAGCAGTCCTCGCCTATACTCTAATTCTGAGCATCTTAACTACAACCTTAAATTTCCTTTCTTCAATTCCATATTATTAAATATACACATTACTAATAAGTAACCCTAGATGGGTATACTATCAAATCATTATTCATAGTTCTGGCTACTTTCTTATATCATCAATATTCCTTATTTCCCTCTATTTCCAGTTGCAAATAAGACCTCTCATCAACAATCATAATCATATATATTAGCCTGGGTAGCTCTTTTTATAAGCACAATAGTATATCTAAATGTGGATTTAACACCCAAAACAAATGATTTGCTCTTAAATAGCCATGTAAATTCATTTATAATATTTTTTTTAATTCGGAAGAATAACTAACTAAAACTCACTAATCTGTCGCGACATTCTTCCTATACGAGGATTTGTTGCTCTCGCTACTTTTGGTTCGTGCCCCCCCGGCTGCGCTCAAGTGAGGGTGTGAGTAATGTAATATCCCTAACTATCATAGCGAGCGGTTCGGAAGTCGATTTTTCAAATATTAAATGGGACGGCATATTACCCTATTCGTAAAACTTTGCCTAGTGCAACGAGGTACAGTATTTGCGGGGCTACAGGTCATACAGCTATGACTCCGCCCTCGAAAGCTTTAACACGCCAATTTATAGGGGCTACAAAGCTAAATTTTGATTACGATATTATGCGGGGCCAGCCGGCGAGTCCGAGTAGTTTAGAAAGCGCTGGGTTATCAACATAGAATAATTCGAGAGATCCTAGCATTGAAGATATCGTAAAAATATTGTATATTTTGCATGATTTTGATACAAAAGGCGATTACTGACTTCTAAGCACACTGCTTTGTGCATTCAATGGCATAAATCCAATCATTTAACGGAGTTTTTCAGCAGCCGTCGTGAAAAACTCGCCCTGACTACAAGGTGCCATACTGAACTTCGGAAAACCCCCGATTTAGTAAATATAATCGTTGGCTTTATTAACCCAAAATTCCTTGTGATTATCATAAATTAATGATAAATTTATTAATGTATTTAAAAGAGAAAAGAAGAAGAAAAAAAGCCTCGGAAAATACTCTCCCTTTCGGAAAGCCGACAGACTACGAAGGTTCGAAAGTCGCGCAGGAAATTGCCCGTCTTCGAGATTTAGAGAGAACAGGAGGAGAAGGGCACCGTAGGTACTGTGTTTGTTCTGAGCAAAAAAGGCTACCAATTAAAAGCTGCCTTTGCTGTTTCATAATTATCTTGGAAGAAAATCCTGAGTCGACCGGCAAAGTTGATGGTGTCAGAAGGAAATGGTGGGCGAATCCTGCATTGGGCAAATCTTATCATCCAAAAACAAAGCCTCAACCTTTTGGTGTGAGCGACGCGATGCATGAAACAGGGACATGTCACAAACATTTCTTTTTTGTGCCAAGCACAAATTACAGATTTACACTCCAGCCGTCATCAGTTTTACGATACACGTCATGGAGTCAGCCAATGATATAGCCCGGCCGAGTTCCAAATTCAAGAAAGCAGAGCTACTTGTGCATATATTCGGCGAATACCAGGATCCACACATGAGTTCGCACGAGGATCGATGGGAGACCATGCAGGTTCGTCTATGATGAGCACATAAGATCTTAAGCTAAACGAAAACGAAGAAAAAAACTAGGTCGGCCTATAAGCATTTTGTTCGAAAATACAGTCCGGAGCACCCGGGTATCGCCGGTAAAGAATGGATAGAGCTCACTCAGTTGGAATAAGATGAGCTTCGGAATTTCTTATTCACATTGTGTCCCGACGATGCATTGAAACGAGCGCGCAGTTGGCTCCCTGAAAGCCTCTTCAAGACGTACATCACCCAGCACCATAATAATCTGAAACGAAAGGCTTGGAGGAAAGGCGATCATGAGGGAACAGGCGACCGGGGAAACAGGGAGGCAGCAAGCAGGCCGCTAGAAACGAACAATACTCTACCGCCTATTTCAGAGCTACTCAGGCGTGCCGATACGGACGAGGTGGTACAACTTCAAGAGAGGGTACGGACCTATCGGTTATATTCCGCAGAAGCCGCACCATCCTGTTAAAGATAGTTCTACAATCTCCGTTTCATGTGCATGTATCACAAATTCAGTTAAGCTAGGAGCTGTTGATATTTTGTGACTCACAGCCGACTGGCGTCTTTGGTTGGCTATCAGGAACTCAAATTGATCTGAAATGTTGCAGACCGGTTTTCTCGACAGTTCACATGTGCGGTGGCTAGGGCTTGAAACTGGGAGGGCTTGGGAACCTCCGCCGGAGAGGTACCCGTATCCGCGTTTTTAGAGCACCTAATTCTGGCAGATTTTACTCGAGTACTCTAGAATAACTGGAAGGCTTTAATCTTTGGAACGACTGATGACCCGAACTAGTTAGCCTTCATGAACTGCATGCGTCGAATGCGTCGGTTGGGACAGCAACGGATCAATAATAGCTTAGAAAAGCGAGAATGACTCGTTTCGTAAAGACGCCAACCACTCAGTTGATCGACTATACACTACCAATGGATATCTTTCAATCGTAATTGTTGCATATTCTTGCATGGTGCATACCGAAAGAAGTATCTATCCTAAGATACACAAGCAAGTATGTTCGTATTCAACCATTAGTTATGGAATTTCTCGCCTCGAACCCTGGGATTTCCCTATTGGCTACTCAGGTCCCCCGTGTCTGGCGAACTCATACCCGTCTACTTTTCAAGGTTAACGTGTGACCCCGTTACCCTTTGACCTTGCCAACTGTTAATTGATTCCCTGGTGGGCAGAAATCTACACCTACTCACTACTTTCATATCAAACCTCTTAGCTTTCTACAAAGAGACCCTGTAAAATGGGCAGCTATCCGGGCTCGCAGGAAACCATGGGATGGGAATGGTTTAAGCATGGCTTCCCTAAAGCCGAGAGCTTGAACATTCTCCACAGAATTTGGAGAACTCGAAGGTCCAACGCCTACGGGCTCCAATATATTATTCAGACCCCAGTTGGAGGCTCGCTCTCTGGCTGTCTCCAGGTATGATTTAATATGCATCTACGACTTTGTACAATTTGGGGAACTAATTCTGATGGGATCGCTCGCAGGATGACTCCGTCGTCCCGGATGACTTCTATCGATGGTCAGGAGAGAGCGCACTCACTGGCCGCCTATTTCCCCTGAGAGGCGGGGGTCTCCTTTCTTTGTGGTTCGCTATCTCGGGCAAAAGAATAATTCCAATCATCACAGCCCTGTACCCTACCGCAGTTGAGGAAAGCTCGGTGAAACCGCTTCATGATATAATCGGCAGCGAAATATTGATGAACTTCATAATTTGGTATGGTTGGCTACCACCTCTCTAAAATAGCCCAGCAAAACTAATGCTCGGAATTCGTGATAGGTCTTCTGATCAAAGGTCTTATGGTAGTAATATCGCTGAACTTGCAGGGAGCTGTTTAGAGAATAGGTTGAGATTGAACGATATGGAGAGAGACCACGATATCAGGAAAGTCATGGTAGAATTTAAAGAGGCGCTTGAAAATAATGACGAAGATCGAATAACTAAAATCTCTACCAAAAAAGAATACGCAACATATACCCTGAGGGTGATGCTAAGACAGTCTTTGGAGGTGGCGGCAGGAGTGGTGGCAGGGGTGACATTTTGTACTGCTGTTTAAATGTTGGTAGGGTGGTATAGAGAGTGGTTCAAATTCTGGTTACGAGACCAGAGGGTGGTAACTGAATTCGTTCTGCTAACAGTTGCGAGTTGAATAAATATCGAGGACGCGGGTACGTAGTATATATAGCCAGCTGGCAACCCACCTTACTGCCTTCAACAATTGCGGAGCCCTTTCTTAGCCAGTAGCTTAAAATGGCTGCATCCAATCGACACATCCGGCCGTGTACCCAGTGGCCAACTACATGGATAGCCTCGGGCGAAAACGTCAGGAGTCGGCCCTTGGTCAATCCCGAGCCGATAATTGATGAGGCAGAAGAAGAGGCTTCGGCCACTGAAATAGTGGCGGCTATGGACGACACTGCCAGCCGGGTTATAGTCAACTAGCCCCCAATCCGTACTGCCGTTACCTCCTGCCGAAGATTCTGGGAGCTTTTTGACCCGTTCGCCGAACTTGAACATGGTGGTCGTATTTTTCTCGCTCAGCGGAAGCAACCAGTCCACGTCATAAAGGAGCAGCGATTTGTCGGTATCGCTTGTCTCAACGTCGAAGAGTGTGACGAGAAGTTGATCCTAAAGTTGCTGCGGAACCATCACGAAAATACCACAACACTGGCCGAAGTTTTTAGCGATCAGACGAACTTCTATCTGATCGTGGAAGTATTAGACATATCTTTGGCAGAAATAATCAGCTCCGCCGTCTCGGTTGAGGAACCACAAGCGGCGTTTATCTACGGAGAGGTAATCATTCATTCTTAACTTTTTATTATCACTTAAGATGAGTCGAGGTATGGAGGCTGATAGATGGTCATATAGATTGTGAAAAGTTTGAATTTTCTGTCTCATATAGGTGTGGAGCATACTGCGGTTCAGGCTCGCAATATACTATTGGACCAATATGGTCATGTCAAACTTGGTAAAGTGACCGCATTTCGAATTCCACATATTATGTATTTGGGGCCACGTTAACGAATCATTGACGAAAATCATAGGTGGCATACAGCATTGCCGGCTCGGGTCAGGGCAGTCTTTCAGTGGTGTTGGTAGGCTAGCATTCCATATGCTGGATAGACTGGAGCCTACATCCAGCTCTATTCGAGCTGCAGATCTCCAAAGATCTGGGTGGAGCGGTGATGTAAAACAATTCATCACAAACTCAATGTGGACAAGCTTCGTGGATATTCAGCAAGTATGTAGGATGTCGTAATATATATACGATATTAACCGTAGACTAATATTCTGTGTAGGAGCCTTTCTTGAAGCAGTCCGGTGGGCCCGACTCAATTATTCCGCTGGCCGTCATTGCGACCCTCAGTGCAAAGAGGCAGTGGCTTCGCTGGGAGTATCGAAAATGAAGCTTGCCGCAGATACTTGCAACGGACAAATCAGTCCAAGAGACCTACTCCATAATACCTACTATACTACTTTCTCCCATAATACTTGAATACTCAATTCTTTTGGAGTAATGGCTATTATTTGGTGTGATAACTGCTAGTATCATATATTACAAAATTTATAAACGAAAGGCTTGGAAGATGGGGATGTTCGACATTTCCATGCGAAGTATACATTTTGATAGAGAGGTTCCCAAGGTTTAAGTAGCTCTAGATCTAAATTTTATTTCATGCACAGCTAAGGTCAGGAGTACTCTAAAGTTGAGAGGGTCCCCTAGATCGAAAATACACGGTCAGTTTGTCAGGGCCGGGTTCTACAAGCACAGAGTTTTGCCGAAGTAGACGTTGCTTCCGAGGTACCCGGCATCCGTGTACCGATTATCGATTCTGTGCAAACTTTACTAGTTGTTGTCACGAGTACAAAAGTTTTTATCTGAGATGTAGCCGAGATGTTCTCCGCCGTAAGACGGGAGCGCTTAGTCGTAGTGACAATCTTTAGGAACGTTAACGTAGTTATGCTCGTTGACTGCTGCTTGTCCGAACAGGCCCCATGCGTATTATCCGTTGAACCGGAGACCAGCCCCGTTATTGTTGTAGTGGGGGTACTTGCAAGCGCATTGCTATAGTCGACTGCCGACGAGCTAGTTAAGTGGCCTTCGCCAGCAGATAGAACCATAGAGAAATTTGAAACACAGGCTTCAGGCGGCTGCTCAGGCGATCTCGCAATTGGGGAGATGTCGTCAGCCTGGGGGAAGATTACATCGCTGCCTTCCTTTAATTTGCAATTTCCAATATTGGCAGCGAAGAGGTCCGGGAGGCTAGTGTAATACGTGAGCCATGCCCTGGTTTCTGGATTATTGATCCTGAGCGGCGCACAGTTCATATACATCCTAGGTTCACCGACGCTATTAAACCACGTCCTGTAATAGGCGTTAGTGATGTTAAAGCAATAATATTCGATTTACCTTTTGATGCAATTCAGTTTCTCACCAAGCAAAAACAGCTCTGCCAGAAGGAATTTCCGCCGGCAAAAAGAATCGATAGCCGCTCCCTTCAGTCCCATAACCGTTGGGGGGGCAGCCTCCAACTTCTGATCGCAGCACTTTGAATGTATGGCCAAGGTCTAGTGATAATGAGAATTGACAGCTCCCCCCTTTACTTCGGACAAACCGTCACCGCCCAGGGTAACGGTCACCCAAGAACCAGCTTGCCAGACCGTTTTCTCGTAATCGCTTTTCGTGAAAAACCTATGGTAACCTTTGCAAGGGAAGTCTGAACCGTCGGCCCTAAGAGGGCTTAACTTGTCCTCCGCTGAGCTTAGATCTGGCCATCTGGGTGTTGGAGTTTCAAGAACGATTTGGCTGTGCACGAGACAAAGTAGGTGGGGCAGAAACACAAAGATGTATGCCGCCCGTCTAGGGAAAACGTACGCTCTCTGCATTATAGTCATCCGAAATACTCGAGTATTTCTCGTTGATGATAGATTGAACTGCTTCGCGAATCCAATGATCAGTACTTATAAAGCTGTAAAGCGAGTAATCGGCCGGTTCAGCACACCTATTCGTTTTAGGTACCTGTCTGCATATACGACGGACCCGTATTCGTTTACTACCATATTCCACCTATTTCTGGCAAAAATAATCCCATGTGTCACGACTTATGTTGCTCGATAAGGGAAATTGGCTATGGTAACTTTGCCTGTTTGTCTCCCACGTACGTATATTATACTTATATGTACATGTACATACACCGAAGCTAGGTACGTACATCAAAGTATCTGTTACCAACTCAAATGCAGCTTTGCAAGTCGGGTGCACATATATGATATGTATATATGCGTATATGGATAGATATAGATTAATATCGTCTGAGCGAGGCTGCTCGCCCACCCGCCGAGCCAAGCGGTGCCCCCTACACTATGTAAAGAATTAGAGCGGAAACATTTTGAGAATTCTTGAAAACCGTTTTGATGATATCTCTCCTGAGGCGCTAGGTGGCTTTGGCTCTTGACTACGAAGCGCTAGGACGTCTAATCGTAGGCTATGCAAATCGCCTTTTAGTTGTTCATGTCGGGCTTCAGAGTGCCTAATTCGGGCTAACAGCCCTTCGATGCGACTTTCTATCTCAACAAGTTCCATTCTAATCGACCGAATATCCTTCAGGACCGCTGCTACTCCGCTTTGAGTTTCCACATGCTCCACAATAGGCTGTAGACTGTTATATGACTTCTTTGTAATCAAGTCAGTATTTCCCGATAATGACAAAATTTGGGATCCTACATTTTGTGGAGGCCGATGCATCGGACAGGAGTGTAACGGTTTCACGGCGCGATCACTCGAGGAAGCAGTACGAGGAGTAGGAAACTTTATTGTCTTTGGCTGAGCTATCTTGGTGACGACTCGAATTAAGCTACAGGCTATATTAGGCTTGAAAATGACACAATTAATTTCTTAAACAGAATTTTGAATGATTACCTCCACCTATCCTACTCATCCTCCTTCATGCCGTGCCCCGTAATGCCGCCTTCCTCGAACTCTTCCGGGCAAGCGTGCTGACAAAGGGTAGGGTCAATCATGCTGTCCATGGATCCCGATGCCGATGTTGCCTCTGTTGACGCTGAGCTAGTTGGTTTACGTAGCTGAAACTTTCCATCTAGATACGCTTGGTACATAGGCTCAAAAAATTTCATCTCTTGGACAAGATCCTGGTGTTGCCTCTCGAGGTTCACGAACGCATTCTCAATGGAGACTTTGTCCTTCTCACGTCGTCCCATTTCGTCAAGGAGATCCTTTCGTTCAGTAGTCAATCTAAGAACTTCGGCTTTTAGACCTTTAAGTTCTTCCCCTTGGTGGGAAATTGATTTATTGTATTCGTCAGTTTGTTTCCATGACTGTTTGTAGTACTCGCAGTCACTGGCTAGTTGGGAGATCTGAGTCTTTAAATGGTTAATCTCAGTTCCTTGTGCCATGAAAGAGGAATACAAAAGTCGATAGCTATAAGAACAAATTGATTCTCGCGGTTGTTGGAGGTGTGACATAGCGAGGGTAATGTCTCTTGAGGTGTGGTGCGCCGCCTGTTGTTCGCGATCGATGACATTGTTGCGTTGCATCGAAGCAAGTTGGTCTCGCGATCGTGTAGGTAAAAGTTCGTCCGAGTACCCTAAGTTGGGCTGAGGCGTTGGTGTCTGTATTGAGAGTTACCCGCGCTCTTTTTCTAGAATCCATCCGAGAACTAGATTTCTGCCTTGAGTTCTTCATCACCAAATCAAGAGATGATTTGCCGTTATTGTGGCCCCTCGAAAGCCCGCTATCCCCCGCCGGCAGCAGCAATTTATGCATAATTATGGGAACAAAATCGGTCTCTGCCAGGGCCTGAAGCAGGCCAAGTCCAAAGAAGGGGCAGCGCTTGGTTTGACCCTGCAGCTCTAAGCTGAGCTCTCTCGAGCCTGCCAAACTGGCGGGACTAGGCAGCAACTACCTTACCCCATGGCTGGGTGGCACAGCGTGTAGGCCCAGTTGCCGGGTTTTCCATGTGAGTTCAAACCCGTGCTTCCGACGGTAACCTTCATAATAAGCGGAAAGTCGGAAGCCTAACGTCGGGTAGACGCATTATACGCTACACGCTTGCACCGGCTGCACTTTACTGGAGAGGCAGTTGGGCAACACAACCTGGCGGGAAAATCGGTGGTAAATGAGAAGAAATGTGCCTGCCGGGTTAGGCAGGTGAATTCCTCATTAACGCATGAGAAACAGTTTAAGCGCGTGATGGAACGACAGATACTCCGCTACATTGATAGTGACATGCGATGATTAACATGCGATGATTAACATGCGATGATTAACATACATTATATCGGTCAAATATTGCAAATTTTTTGCCTTAACTTCGGTTATCGCCCCCATTCGCTTCTTGCTTCACCTGCACCTTAACCAGCCCCGTACGTCTGAGCTCCAAACACTTCCTCCGGAATCCCTTCCACGATTTTCATGTGAGCCCGAGACAATGATATTTGTTTACGTTTCGGACATTGCAGCATGGTTGGCAATGCATGCCCCAGCGTCGATTTCTCTGCCCGTTTTTGTTCCTTCATGCTGGAATAACACCTAATCCATTAGTCGTTGATCTACTAGGGTCTACCGATCGTATTTACCGGGCAAACATGAGGACTCCCACAGGTATTTCGAGAGAAAGAACACCATAAGAAGCTCCTCTTCTAGGGTCCATAGTGCTGGCATTGTGGGACTGCGCTCTCCTATGTTACTATGGCAGGAGATGGAATATGAGGCAACAGGATGTACTCACGCTGCCGCGGTCGTAGTTTGGATAATTGAGAATTTAAACAGTTGGTAAACAATTTCATAGAGCCGTTAATTACAGTCGGTACTCGCGGGGTTGGTACTCCGGTCTTATATAGCTTACAAAAACCCGAAAACACGGTAATCCCTTGAGCCATCCATCAGGGTTTATCCTGTAGCCTCGAGCCCGCTATCCTGCGCAGCTTCCTGCGCAGCTTCCTGCACCGTTTCCTCCTTCTCTCCAAATATCTCGATAACCACATTGTTCATCCTCTCGTTCATCTCGATTGTCCATGGGATAAGCCCCGCCAAATAATTTTGTATCTTATCTACAGACTTCTGGAGTTCTTTAATTCTATAGCAAAGATACATTACGATCGTTGGTCAAAATTATTGCGATGTGGTTGTACTTACAGCTCCTCGGGTGCACTAATCTCGTTCCTCAGGCTTGCAACTTCGCGGTAGGTCCCCTTTGTAGTTCGAGGCGTGATTAAAGCCGGAATTGGCATCAACAATATATCGGAAGGACTGCTGAAATTGTTTGGAATACTGTTAGAAGTCTGAAGTGACCCCGTCTTTGTGACGTCGACGCTATCAATAAAAGTGTTTTCCGGCTCTCCAGGACTCATGGAGAAAGCCCCGTCACTGTTGTCAAACCAGCTCATATCTATCTCCATCCCACAGGTCTTGTAAACGTCCCGTTGGCTTGGCGAATGGTGCTCCCCATTTTAGAGGGTTATGCCTGGGCTTTAAATACACTTGTTTGCAGGACTATATAGGACACCTACCTTCTAATTTTGATAATCTTCCCCGCGTGACACCCTACATAGGACAGCTGACCGCACAGATCCAGGCCCTTTGGTACGCTTTAGACCCCAGAGGAGTTGTCTCGTAAAAGACACTAACTCTGTGTACACAGGTTAACTACGTAGGCTGCAGCACTATAAATTCTCCCTTTCTGTATTAAACTGGACCCTGCCCCATCTTTTAGTCTGTATTATATTCTAAAATGCAACCTACGGACCCAGCTCCCATAATTTGGAGAAACTCTTTTACAGATAGTATCAATAAGGATCCACAAAGAGGTACACCCGCCCTTAAAAGCTTGAGATATTCTACCGGGACTGACGAGTAAGCACCGAACAGCCGCGCTAACATGTAGTTGCCCGTGTATTATATATGGCAGAATCTCCAACAGCCTCGATACTTCAAACAATGGGCAGAAAGCGATAGTTCTTTCAACCTCGATTTACAACTCTTCCTGCATCTATTTCTGCCTGGCGTCTTCGGTTGGCCTACATTGGATTTTAGGGGCCCGACAGAGGTTAGAGTTACGGAAAGCTTTCAACATCGAAGGTTCGTCATGCGGTGACTGCGCTAGTCACTTTTTTTGTCCTTTTTGTAGTCTAGCACAAGAGGACCAGGAGTACACCACGTCTAAAATAATATAACGTCATAATAAGTAGTTATAGCATGAAAAGTTCTAAAATTTTAATATATTATTCTTTCTAGTAGTTTCTAAAAGATGTGAAATTTTCAAAAAAATTTTAATCAAAAATAAATTTATAATAATTTTTTGAAATTCGAAATTTACTGTCTCACTTCCTGGTGTGTCTCACTTCCTGGTGGAAAACGTTATATGTACACGATATGTTGCATATGGATATTTTGACGCCACATCCGCCTATGCCCTATGGCAGGGCCCAAAATTCTTGCTCGGACATATAAAGTGGCTTTCCGGCCTCTTCTCTGTTCCTAAAATAGGTGCGAAGGCATTCCTGAGCATTTTCTAGGTTACCCAATGGCTCAGTTGTGTTCGCCCAAGCGACTTGACGGTATACCTTCCCTTCCCGTTCCAAAGCCTTAACTTCATGCCCTTTGAATATTGTAGCGATATCCGCTATCATATTTGCCGGGAGCACATTGTCCACCCATACGACACGAGCGTGGCTTTCTGTGACCCCGATCACTTCTTTCACCCCCCAATCTCTCTCCGTTAACTTTTGTATTTGTATACCTTTCCCCATTTCTCTTCCACGTTTTAGCTCAGACGCATCCGTCGGAGGGGCGCCGAGTGTTTGTTCACGCCGACCGTCGGACTCGCGGGCTGATGCAACATTTCCATGAACGAAGTTCTCGGGAAGTTCATTGGCTGACCCATTACATCTTCTGGCTGATTGGCTAAGAATATCATGACCTTCTTTTAGGAGACATTTATGAGGGTCGATATAAGAAGGATCTAGTGGGTTTTGGGCCGGATCGCCGGCTAGCGGGGTTGATGAAATAGCTTGATATCTCGTGTCTAGAGCCTCCACGTTTTCGTGTCCTAGAGAGTTTAGCTCTTGCCGCGTGTCTCTAGATTTTTTACTTGCTGTTTCAGATGTGGCTATCGATACTGCATTACTAGGAGGATCTGGAAGACAGCACGGCCAAGATCGTTTCGTAGTATGGGTTCGGTCTTTTGGTTGAGAATACTCTATTTCGGAGGCGAAATTAGCTATTGTATGTATATGAAATATGACGAAACTGAGTGTTAAGCCATACTTGTAACTCTGTATCCATCTTGTCTTGTTGTAGCCGGACGTTGCGGCAGCGGGTATTTGAGCCCAGTGGGTGGTTGAAGCGTCATATTTTTAGTATCGATGAGTTTCCCGCGTGAGGGTAGTTCGTGGGATATGCTAATGAAGACTGACAGAGAGAAGCAACAGCGGATGCTACTGGGGTATTTATATTCCTAGTCTACTAAAGAGCAATTGACTATCGAGCAACCGCTGCTCTCGCTTTCGGAAACATCTCGGGTGCTCTGTTACCGCTGTGGCAGAGCTGTGATATCTAATAACAGAAGCCATTAACTGTATTTAGAAGCTTGCAAGATGCTACTACAGTAGCATAGCCATGCATAGCAAGGTATTTGCCAACGGGCCTAAAGAAGCCGGTGGCCACAAAAAGTCGAAGATCCAAGTATACCCCAGTCAAAATTTAGGCATCAAGATTTTCGGTTTTCATATTGGTCTTGAGCTCTGTGGTCAACTATACCCGCGATTAAAGTGAACAATCCGTGTATTGCCTTCAGTTGATGTAGCTCTGAAGTTATCTCATTGTCGGAGGGTATCTACTGCTACTCAGGCGAGCAGCTTAGCTTCAACTGTTCTAACAACACAGGTTACTATGATCTAGTGTTGTAGTTCTGACCCGGAACACAAAGGGTTAGCCTCTTGTTTGGTATCAACACGCGGTGTTGAAGAGAGCCGCTGTTTGACCGTTATTGGCCCCTTAATTAGGAATATTCTTGGCAGCAAAGCGGATCGAGGACAATGCCGACCAGCACGAATCTAGATATCGATCTCCACAACCTGTAGCTATAGATCTCTCCGCCGTGACAGTTAGGGCCCTCTAGGTTCGTATTCGCGGTTTATAAAGCCACCAATCGCCTTGACAAGTAGCCAGGGGGCTCCCAGCCCTCTCAATATTATAATCGTCGCTTTAGGTGCGTCGGTGCTTACCACTAGCTACTTAGGACGCACGTCACCAGTTGCGAGTACGAGAGCTATAGAGCCGCAAAAGTACAACACGCAACATAGAAAGCGTAAGGTACTCGTTCGAAACTGGTCTCTTTGCCAGAACAAAGGAGGAATGACAAGATAGATATTGGCTGGTTACCTAAACTAGCCTCCACAAGGTGAACAAGGCCACTACCTTACGCAGAGGAAAACCGCAATTGGAATACCTCAGCAATCATGTGAATGCACGTGCCTGGCCGCTCATGCGCCCCCAATCCCAGCACATGTACAGCTGTACAGCCAGCGCCGGTTTGTGATGAATTCAGGCCTTTGTCTCGCATCGGCATGTGGTCGTATACCTTTTACAAGTTGGCCGGGGGCTCAGATTTGCTGAGGAGTAGCAACTTAGTCTCTGTACCGGACTTAGGTCTATGATATATCGACGTATCATTCAATTTAATTTTATTCTGTACGCTGGCCACGTCTCGCGCCTGGCGCGTCCACAAACACTGTTTCGTGAAACTTATATCTCGGCTCTGCTTCTGGCAGAACCCGCCAATGGTGGGTTGCAACAATGATACGAAGGCCGTCACACATCGCAAGATGACTGCAATCAATAGAGCAGTGTTGAAAATCCCTTTGTTGTGCTAGCTCAAGCAGCTTTTTACCAAAGGTTTTCACAGCTTGATCCATATCCTTGTCCGACGGAAGTCTGCTCCGTGAAACATGAGGACGCATGGATATTTCGAGTACCTGCAGATAGGCCGATACCGGTAAACTAGTCTAGAATTTAAATCTATCAGCCTGAAATACCGCGTAATTGTGTATTCTCGAATTGAATGCTTCTTTAAGTACCAAACTTTCGACCGAATACGGGGGGGCATTCGTAATACGAAAGACCCGAAGTCGTATGCGCGAAGGCATCAAATCCAACAACTGCACTTGTACTTGCGCGCAGTCTATATGCAAGATCTCAAGCGATTGCCGGGAATCTAAGGCCGGTATAAATGCCGGGGGAGCGCTATTGTCCATATCTATAACTATCTTCTTTGATCGGGACACAATTCTAGAGAGCAGTTGTGCCCCTGTATCGCTCGAGTATACTGGCGCAAGGTGGATAAAGTCCGTTGATGCTATTTGGACGGAGTAGATTTCCCTTTCTAGCGCCTGCGGGAATACGATATCTTACAGGTCTTTGATTAATTAGCATGGATAGCTCAGCCCGGACGAGGAAGATGAGGGCAACGCTATCCAAACCTTTGTCTAGAGGTATTTTCTCCCATTTCAGGCCTACATCGGCCGAAGGAACGGCCTTGCTCTCATAAACGCCTCTTCCAATGACGAGATGCGGGCTTGGTAAAGGCTGTCGGGAGGACCCACAGCCATGGGGGCTTGAGGGCATCTTCTTTCATCGTGACGAATCTGTAACATCTCGTGAAAGTGTTTACAAGAAACAATGAGGGATAGAAAATGACGAGCTTGAAGATATTCACCAATCTGATGGAGCGCAGGGTTCGGTAGTTGAAGTAGGCGACAAATAGCCGGAACTGCTATCAGAAAGTTTTCGAAGCCGAGTGATAAAAAGCTCAAAGAAAACCGATCGCTGTAGGCCAAATACAATCCAGCAATATTTGTGGACTCCCAGTTGTAGGAATGAGGGTATAATCATACGATGATTTTTGCAAAGTGTTTCAAAGGGTGACCGACCAAGAACGTAGACATATGTCGCTGGCGGCCAAGGATCTGGTGCTGCACAACGAAGCAACCTAGGAGGCTGAGCTCAGCCCTCAGCCATGAGATCGGGCAGCTAAAGACAGTTAAAGACAGATGGGCCTATTATTTCAGTTCGATATTTATGGAATAGAACTCGAGACGAGTGAGCCAGTGCACCAATGCCACATAGAGTTAGATTACTTTGATACGTAGGCCTCGACATAGATATATACCGCCCCTCAACATGTCAATCGACTAAAAGGTGCGTCGGAAGTACATAATCCGCTGAAGATCCATAACTTGGTTGACGGGATAACGGGGTTCTAAAGTACTTATAACAACGCAGCTAGACGAAACAGCATAATGCGTTACGTCCGGAGCTATGGGGCGGGCTCGGCTTGGTATCTGCTTGTGTCATTATTGATAAAGACATATGATCTTTCGAAAGTAAGATGACGACCCTATTCTTATCTAATGAGATAACTAGCTCTGATATTGTGACGAAACCGGTATTCCAAGGCTGCAGTGGCGGTGACTCTTCGAACAGATGCATTGAGACAAAACTCAGAAGATAGTTTCGGTGTGACTGAAGCTGTTTAATTCTGTATCCTGATACCGTCAATCGTTCCAATAGCTCCTGGATATAAGAGGAAGCGCGAGAGGATGGCAATTTTCCCGCGTTCGTTAAGGATAGCGTCGTCATCGAGGGAATAGCTGTGATAGCCTCTATGACACGGGTCGCCAGAAGCATTTCGATTTCTAACACTTGCAACTTCTTGAAAGACCCTGGGCAGACTTCAGCTGTGATATCCGTGTCACAAAGTTGTGAAAAATCGCTTATCACAAATTCAAGGATGGTAAGACTGGTACAATGTCGGCTGATTGAGCCGAAAATGCACTTGCAACAATGACAGTGCATAGACGAACCGCTGACTTCGTCACGAATATTTGAAGGGGACTCGAGGCTAGGCTCTCGATACCGGAAGGTTGAAAATGACGACCCCATGTTGATAATTAGAGAATGGAGAAGTGGAAAGGGGACGAATGCTTCAAGCCGAATGTTGCTCGTACATTTGATCATATGTCCTCGAAACGTTTCAACCGGGACGCTTCCCAAGTCAATAGGTTCGGGAAATCCCGGAATTTGGCGTATTAACGAAAGTATTGTCGAAAAGATCCTCGAGCGATCCATGGGGGGGATTTTTGACCAGAACTGACTTTTGATCATTACGTTCTCTGAAATGTCTCTTATTCTTCCGGATGCTTGGACTAGATTTCTAAGGTTTTGTTCAATCTCATCGGGAGCACAAAAGGATGGAGAAAGAAGGTATTCCAAAATTTGATAGAGAATTTCCGCGGGCAAAGTATTAAGATTACATGTGGGAAACTTCGTATTGTGTAGGATATTATGGAGAGAGGTAGTAAACCCATAAAAGAGATGGCAGAGCGTGTGTAGCAACTCCATTGAATTCGAAAATTTCCAAGGCTGTAGGATGGATACAGGATGACAGAGACTAGACGGTAGGGAGAGAGTTAACCGGTTATAACCCCATATAGGCCTTCGGTTCGAACCCGTCTGGGAACCTCGAATGCCATGATGCACAATTGCAAATAGAGGGGGATGTAATCTCCAGATTTAGCCGAATCAACCCAATTTGCCATGGTCTTAAATTAACTTGAGCGCAAGTAAAGTCAGAGCGACTAGACCAAAAGAAGCTGTCGTCTCGATCACTCTCAATTGTTGCAAAGCATGGGTTTCAGATGAATCCGTTCCGCCATTTGCCCGCCAAAAGCGAGACGTATCACACATCACCGGAATGCTGGATGTATGCACCCGATCACACTCACGATGGACGATTCCGGCCCACCGCGCATTGCCAAACCCAAACATCTCAAAAAAAAGCAGTTGACGAATGACTTAGTTCAGCAGATATTCGATGTCGAATACTACCGCTCAAAAACGGAGGGGTGGACGCGCCCCAGGATGGATGGGGTCCTGCGAATACTGAAGGTACAACATCCGAAGAGAAATCTAGCTAGATCCCACCAAACTCCAGCAATTTGACTAAAGAATCCATGCCCCTACTAGGATTGCTGCAAGCCTGCAATAGAAAAATTCCAGCCGCAGCTAGAGCCGTCCCTAAAACGCTTTTTATATCAACATGATACCATCAAAAAACAGATCTACGACGAATTCATCCAACAAATTACTACCCGACAAATCGGTCCTGAGTTTCGGTCAACGATTGGTGACATGTTAGCTTCGACGCAGGAGGATGAGAACTGGCTCTTTAATTGGATTGCCAGCGAATCTTACAGGAATGCGGGAAGAAGAGAAGCAGAGAGCATAAGAAAAAAAGCATATGAGGAGGCTGCTGGTAGTTCAAGTCAGGCACCCCTACTTCCTGCGTTGGAGCCCAGAAAAAAGAAAAGATTAGGAATCGATGACTGTAAGACCCGAACCACTTACCTTTCTCGAATTGGACTGATTTCGTTCTTTCCCTCTTTCTTTCTTTTTGAAAAAAAAAAGTGGTGCACCCATACGAACAAGATATGGCGGACAAATGAGACTGTCGCTCGTGCGTTTGTTTCCCTCTTGGCCCTCCCTCGATATAGTGAGAAATTTCCACTTTTGCGAACATCCTGTCCGGCATATGTGAGGTGACAGTCTCCAAGCATATAAACTCCTAGCAACTATTTTGACTTTCAGACCCATGGTAACCCAAGCTTCCAAAGCTCCTAGTCAAATCCGAAATAAATATGGGGGCAACATACATGCTTTACCAGCTACAGTTACCAGAGTCAAGAGCATCCTGCCCTCCTAGAACTCTAGGCAAGACTGAGAAATCGGATAGACCGTGCAAATAAAAAGCAAGGGAGCTAAGGTCAGGGATGAACTAAAAGTCGCAAAGGGCAAGACGTGGATATCGATGTGAGAGCTGGTCTGGGGGCCTGTTCTGGGGTTTCATTGATCTGCCCATTCCGTCCACCACGAACCGTGCTGCCAAATTCGGGGTTGTATCATTATTGTTGTTACGCCTTACCGTCCAAATTCCATAGCATGATCTTACTTAAGTGGTCTTCCTCCCGTAGATTTTCGAGATGTGTCGAACATCACTGCCAAAGTCATATTATATTCGCAATAGCTCCCTGAAGAACCCCTCTAGCGCCAAATGTGTATTCCGTTTATTCACACGTTGAAGCAATTCTGCGGAGCCATTGCGGACGGTGCTCAAGCCCTTCGGCTGCAAATGCGAAGGAAAACGCAGACTCATGCGTCCGCAGAACGCTGTTTCACATCTTGCGATGCCGCAGCTGCAGGCGGAGCACGTCGAGAGCTGTACACGAAAGTGCATCCAGCTCCTACTTTCGGTTCAGAAACCTCAATTATCTCACTACATAAAGCTCATTCTCTACCTTCAAGAGACTGTGCACTTGAAACCAACTTCCAACAACCACAAAAGGCGGAGACGATACCAACACCAACTGTGTCAGGTTCATCAGCCTTAGACCCACGATCGATCATTGTCAGCGAGAGCGAAACTCCTCCGCATCGACCATCTCCCGGGTTCGAGGCTATATCTCCCCAACCTAGATCGCTCGATAAGGGGCAAAGAGTAAGTTTAAACAGCGCTAGATGTATCGATGGAATCGAAGATGCTGGTAAATCGTGTACTGAGAAGGGTATACGTGCTAAAATATACAACAGAGCGATTAAATGAATAAACCGAAGCAGATACAAGAACTTTATCAACCGCAACATTCGGCACTCCCAAACAATAGCGACGACAAGAAAAATAAGTATAATAATATAAAAAAAGAGGGGCTCGTATTGAATTCAATGCAAAGTCGTAAATGGGTTTTCTTCGAAGGGAATTCGTTAACTAATTGGTGTGCACATGCGCATATGCATGCGTCGATCATGATACATATGCACATGGCCGAGTAATGGGGTCGAAGAGAATTGGCTTGTCTAGAAGACCAAGACTAAACGACTTAGGGACGTTTAATAGCCATCCCCTATAGGCGGCGAACGTCGTGGATGGTTCCGTGAGTATCGTGAATTTGAATGTTCCCTATCCATAGCCTCGTGGTCGTTGCTTCTTGCTCTCATATACGTCAAAGCCTCGCCGTACCTGAGCGCATCATGGTCCCCCCCATATGGAGATTTCTCACGTGCGTCCTCTGGTTCGCTATCCCGCGGATCCCTTTCTCGTGAGCTGTATCTTGTTCCATCCACCCCGAGGAACCTTGAAGCACCTTCTTCAAAAAGTCGTTCCTCCAGAAAGTTCAGGTGGCCGGGCGGGGGTGCTAAGCGTGACGGCCGTGACCCGGGCGGGGCTCGAGCTGGTTGTTCTTCGGGGTAGGATGTATGATGAAGGGGGCGTGATGTAACGTTTCTTCCCCTTGGGTCGGTACCTTCGGACTGGATTGGAGTTGAGTCTACAAGCACCCCTTGACTGCTGGGGTCCAAATGGGCTCTCCTCCTCTCGTGCACTTCGCTGCTAGCCGAAGATTGTCGAGTTCTCTGAAGCAGAACAACTCGATTCCCTCTAGATCTATAGAGCTGAGGGGTTTCCCCATCGCCATGACTAGACGACAGGTTCGGGGATAATCTTCCCCGAGATTGGATATCACCATCCTCGCTTTCATCCTCACTGTAGGGAGCATCCTCCAGTTCGGAATCCTCGTACTTCACTCTCTCTTGCCGATAACTCGCTCGAGAGTCGTTCGAATTTGTTGAGTTTCGAAAATTCGCATAAACGACCTGTAAGCTTAGGTCCTGAAAACCTAAGCCATCCAGACCATCTTGCGTCTCGTCGTCCATATCTAATATCAACCAGTGTGAGGTGTGATTTGCGAAACTCATAAATTCTGTGTCTAGAGGCTCTAACTGGTTTTCAAGTACCCAGGAAGCAGCCCCAGTCCCCGTGGCAAGACAGAATAGTAGTGAGCTTGTGGTCCTCCCACCAAGGCGGACATTCCGTCCACCGAGTACCGCAACGGTCAGAAGCTGCCCACTGCGAAACTGTGCAATTGAATTCCCAAGGCCCTTTTGCGAACTCCGTATTTCGGAACCTTTAAACTTGTAATTTGGGTGAAGTCGAAGCTTTGTAATGGGAACGCTCAATGGTTCTCCAGTCCGCAAGTTAAAGACGTTGATTTTCCTTACACCTTCATGGTCCCGTTGCTCAGTTGTGGTAGTTGTCGAACTAAATTCGGGACGGAGCAAAAATGGGTCGCCGTAGTAATACTGCCATTGAGGTTCATAAAGGATCGCAGGAGGGAACTCTTCATGAACACTCGAATGCATCTGATGGTATACGTAGTGGCGGTTTGCATTTGTTTTAATAATGGGTCTGGTGGACCCATACTCTTTAAAAACGCCATGGATTCGGAATTGTTGTATTCCTTCAGCTGGTGTTACACGATCTAGACAGAGGTTCCCGACCTCTCCTGTCCTCTCGTTTATACCAACAAGACAGTCATAGCAAATGTTATCCAGGGGGACAAGGATTCTGTCATGCCGCTGGAATTTTAATGGGTGCTGAAAATATGATGCATCTTGGATAACGGTGCGCCGGTGCTTGCTGACTCCCTTCCAGACAGCGTCGTAGTTTTCATGTGCAATGAAGACTCGGAAACGCATCACAGCTTTGCTATCCAGATCCATGGCCAAAGTCTTACAATCCCCTTTTTCTGTTTTGGGGGGGCTTTTAAGGCAGCCTCCACCAGAAAAAGGGAAAGGTTTTCCGGCAGCTCTGCCTATCAAGGGGACGACAGCTGTACAGCTCTGCAGGTAAGGAATGTGGACTTTAGAGTTAAACCTTGTCTCTGAAACTGTTTTACTGCGCGAGTCCGCTCGCTCGCTCGCTCGCTTCAAATACTTGGGGATTGAGGCCAAATATGTGATTGAAGCTCGAGAACAGTATTAACTGCAGCCGGGGACACAAATGGGGCTTTCCGTTTTCCGATACGGTTAATTAATTGACTACTTAGCTCGCTGGAAACCTTGCTCGGAAAGTTAAGATGTGATACGGAGTATATGACACCTCAAATCCCTTGTGTTGGCTGCTGTCTGGATGGATGGAGCTGAAGATAAAATTACCAGATCCGTCAATAAAACGAATGGATAAGTGATAGGATCTTGTGATTAACTCGTGCCTGCGACTTAGTTCGTGATTAGAGCTTTGAAATCTTCAGACGATCTCCGGCTGTGACTTTATAGTCGTAGAAGACGCTCACGAAATTACAACTCTGCCAGGGCTTGCACATGCATGTCCTGACATAACAGGTTCGAAGCAAATGCCCGACGTTTTTGAAAATACCCCGTGATGATGCAACCTTACATCTTTCCAAAGAAAAAAAAAAAAAAAAAAGGAGCCAGCATGTATGTACGTATGGGAAGCTTGCCGTGGCCATGGCTAAGAATTTCTACAACAGGGGGACGTTCGTGTCGAATTCGAAATTTCGAAACGCACCGCATGCAGCTAGTCCATACAATTAATTTTGGAACATGCTAATCCCACACCCATGGAAAATGGAGTCCAATTTACACCCATGCTCCCCATACATTTTCAAAATGTTTGTTCTAAAACTATTAGTTTTCACAATTAACCTTGTAAAAAAAATATATGTAAAATAAAAATAATAATTTTTTCGTTTTAAAACTATAATTTTTTATAACAAAGAAAGAAAAATGTCTGAAAACTTGTATAAAAATCAGAAAATCTTTACGTTTATACATAGGGGGGAAGAAGTGACCGTGATCCTAATCGAGGAATACGCAAAAACAAGCAAAACACCATACAAAAATCAACAGAGCCGCATCGCGAACAAAAGGAAACAATCAATATTTTGGTGGTGATTTACTTTTTTTTGCGTATTCCCCAATTAGGATCACGGTCACTTCTTCCCTAGGTAAGGGGCTACCGAGACCACCTCCGCCTTGATCATGCAAGTATGCATGAATATTCGTGACGAGGATTAGTGCAAAAAGAAACCATGCTAACTATCTGAACCGTCGTGGCAGCTGAACCGTCGTGACAAGCATACCATCGTGACAAGCGTACCACTCAGAATTTAGTCAAGGCGCCGCTCAGACCTCGTCTCGCTAAGTTTATGTGCTGTTTGGTCCGGAATGAGATCGGTCCTGAATTCATGAACCAAAGCCGAAAAGAATCGACAACCGGCCCCACTTTCCGTAAGTGTCTTGAAATAGGTATCTGCCTGATAATCGAGAACCGACATAAAAAGAAGAAAATATATAGCAGGCCCAGACGGCGAAAACAGGAACAGAATGCTTGGCAAACGACAATCGCACAATCTGATGCCCGCTAGATACTGCCAAGACAAAATACTCTTCAATTCAAAGATAAGCGGAGAATATATCAGGGTGGAGGAGAAGTCAATTAACTACCTAGATAATCCTTCGCAGGTGAAATGGTCAACCAGATGATAGATACTTAGCTAGTTAGCTTTAGCATAAGGAATTCAAATGTAAGGCTTGAACTCCGATCCATAAGCTAAGCAGTGTCACTTGAAAGGGTAACACGTCGCGTCGCCTTATAACCAGCCCACCTGAGGTTGTACCAGTAATAAGATACCTCAGGCTGATAGCTAGCTTGTGACCAACTAGCTAGGAGAAACCCACATCTACAGCAAATGTAACCAGTGGAGTCGACTACACTTGGATTCGATTGCCCTAAGCTTGAAAGTTCTCCCCGTGGCTCTATACTCAAGGTAGGGGGTCGGCCGGACGAGACTTAGATTATAGTAACAAGGCTAAAACAGATTGCATATGTAAAGCAGTGTTACCGAAATTTGGCAATTCAAATTTTTGGCTACAATTGGTCTCGTTCCCAGCCTCACCCAGGGTGGTCCAGCTACAATTCAAATCTTGGGTTGCAAAAGATTGGACCTGGACAGATAACATTGAAGGGAGTCGTACGGAAGACAATGTTTCCACAAAACCAAAGGAATCCGAGGGATCGACAGAAAGGTCCAAAATATCATAAATGGCAGAGCTATTCTTTGCCTGTGACCTTCTTCTTGGACGGCTCGGTTGATGTGACGTCCTGTCGAAAGGCTTGGGTTCAACCATATATAAATTTGCTGACGGATCGAACTACGAAGTTGGTTCCATTTTCAAGATGATTCTGATTTCGGGGTTGGGCATCATAGACGTATTGACATGTATGTGCAATCAACGATATTAAAGCAAGCAGACAAGGTGCAGCATGATTCCATTCCCGGGTACAGCATGGATGAATACGACGATACTAATGTATATCAAGTCCTCGTTCGAGAGCTATACCGGTGGCCTCAGCCAACATCGTGTTCATAAGCATACCCACTTCCTCGAACGAGGGCACCAAAAGTCGGGCGGGCACATAAACTCAGTGGAGCTAAAATTCCAGCAACCACCAGAAATCCAACATGCATGTAGCAGGCAAGTTGGTATATCGAAGCAGCAACACCTAGAACTTACTGCATCCCTCTTCAACTACTCCCATCCGGAAGAAGAAAGAAACCGTGCGCCACTATCGCCAAAGGTCAGCCTAGATTTCGATAGCAGTTACATCATCCGTTTACCATTCCGGTACCGACATGTTTTCCTCCACAATCGCCGAACCGGTGCCCAAGAGGCCAAGGTACCTTCCCTGGAAAGCCAGAGATGGACAAGACATGCCAGAGCAAGAACCCAAGCTCAAGCAAACGACATTAAAGTAAGTAATCAGCGACCTTCTTAATTATTCCAGATAGAAACTGGATATTATATTAATTGGCCTGCGCCTCAGAGACTATGGGTTTGAAACGAAAGCTGCAACGAAAAATGACGACCATACAGCGGTTGAGGACCACACAGGATCGAATGCTGTCGCGGATAGAAAAGACAGCAGCAGTGGCTGCGACTTCGTCGGCTGCCCGGACTTTATCCGCCGCGAACTCGAATCGTTTGCCGGACTACGTTTCCAAGCGAGTCTAAACTGGACCGGCCCGACTTTCTTCGTAGCGATTTTGCCTCAGGAACCAGCGCAGTTCCTCGAGCAAGTCAAGTTAGCCGTGGCAGATATACGACCAACATTGACACCAAGCGACATCATTGACGTGTTCTTCGGCGATAAAAGCGAGGTTATCAAGCCATTACGAAGATATACGTCCTGGTGTTTACTCTGGAAACATGTTAAATCAATCGCCGATCCAAGTAACGATAACTTGCCAGATGTCAAACTTTAGTTCCACGACAAAAGAGGACAAGTATATAGCCCGAAACATTCCCAGCATACAAGGTATATAGTAATAAAACATCTAATGAGACGACTAGTGGATTGGCCCTGGACAAGATGCCTCACTTGTCAACAACCCGAAGATTTTCATTAATAGCAAGCTACGGGGTGATAAGGGAACATTAAATTTCAGAATTACAACTCATCATATGCTAGACGACCACGGCATATCTAACAATGAGAACACCACTGTACAACTCAATCCCTCCAGAAGATATCACTTTTTGGTACAAAAGAGGGGTAACCAATTTCAAACAATTACAATGCTTTAGTGATCTTGCAATCATATTTATACGAGGCAGGGCGGGAGGCCAGTTGGAAGTCGAGATCCGGGCGGCAAGGTGAACCTTGCTATACAAACACCCGGCCGCACGTCTAACCAGGACTACGGCATTATTCAATTGGTCTTCGTCATTAACCGTGGATCATGGCTTAGCCGGTCAATCAATCTCCGTCCCAAGCTACATTTTGCACGGGTAGATAGCGTTGTGGATTTTCCCGCACTGCTAGCAGGCGGTTTGAATTAATACGGTCATCTAACCCCATCATGGGGCACCTCCTAATTAGACTAGAGACCTAGAGGTGAAAATACAAGCTGTTCATATTCTCAGAGCACATGTAAACATAGAGCCCCGGGTGGGCCTTGAAGAAAAACACATATAATGCACCCCCAAAGGTACCGTAGAGGAATTCCGCAGACATTGGAACCAGCTCGAGAGTGACTTGAAGAGCCTGTAACAAACTTAACGGTCTTAATCTAACTAAAATAAGACCGTAGATCAACTTGCGTCTTCCGCGCCAACCCGTAAGTCTGCCATTTACCCGTACGGTATACAAGCATATATCAATATACGGAGGGGCGACGCGGATTTTGCATCAAACGCCAAACTTGGACAATCCCCATCGGGCTGTCTATTATAGATAGGTAGTTCGCCGCGGTTGTGGTGGTCGTAGTATTGCTCATCCTGCAGCCCGAGTGTCAAGATTACTGGATCCGACTGAGTTCCGCTTCTATTTGTCCATTGTTGGTTTGTATTGTGCATGTACATGTACATACCTAAACCACGAGGGTGACCGTTGGTGTTTTAGCCTTTACTTTCTAAACTTCAAATTTCCCGACAGGCGGCGGCGAACACCCTTCCTGCGTGCGGTCTGTCTGGGAACGAGACTGCCAACAATAGTCACGGTACCACCATCCCAGCAATATTACCAAGATTACCAACAGCCCGCTATGATACTACTGCTCGCAATGTACTATAGGTACTTATAGCTTGATGGAAGCTGAATCTAGTGGCTCTTAAGCTATTGCTAAAGGTTATATGCTAGCTTCACGGGAGATACAGAATGACGATAGTCTTGGGGCCAGGGATTCGAAGGCCCCGACGGGCAATACGCAGATCTGGAGGCTGCTGCGATGCATGACGGACGTCAGTATATGCGCATATACCACTAGGATAGGCCTAAGCTTTGGCGCAAGCTTTAAGTAGGAAAACTTAAAATGTAATTCGAACAAGCAAAACTAGATATGGTGTCTTGCGCCACACATTTGCCCTCCCACTTCCCGCCCCGCAGCCCCGGTTGCAATAATGCGCGGTGCTGCTCGCCCGTCCACGCCAGTCGTGAGCTGCTTTAGCAGGATTGATTGAGTACGTGTGTTGTTCGATTGAGTACGTGTTGTGTTTGACTCTTTCGTTCTCACAATAGTAAGTTTGTATACGTTTGATTCTGTCGTTCTCAGAATAGTAAGTTTGTCAAATACACGTGACTTATCAAATTACTCGATTGAGCGACCTACTTCCTATTTGAGTAATTGTCTTGGCACGAGCGCTAGAGGTGTCGCCACGGTGTGGCTGTCACCACAATTTGAAGGGCGTGGATCGAAACTACGCATCGCCCCTCACGGTTTCTCTCAGTCCCTTCTGCTAAAGCAGTCAGGCACACGTCGGCATGGCAACGGCTAAGTCCTCCTTGGTTGACGTCTGTGGAGCCCGCATAGCTTATACAATGAATCAAGTTCTTAGGTAAGCCCTAAGTACTCGCAATGTATACTATGAGTCTGAGATGTCCTTATAGCTCTATTTCACTAGATATGGTGTCTTGCGCCACACATTTGCCCTCTCACTTCCTGCCCCCGCAGCCCCATATGCATTGCATGCGCGGTGCTGCTCGCCCGTCCACGCCGGTCAGTGAGCTGCTTTAGCAAGATTGATTGTAGTCTCGGCGACCCTTCTTGTGTTGGTGTGTTATTCGATTGAGTACGGGTTGTGTTTGATTCTTTCTTAGAATAGTAAGTGTCAGAAATATTAAAATCCTAAATAGGCAATGAACTTCCTATTTGAGATTTCTTGGCGCCGTCCCGCAGAACCACCACCCAAAAACCTTCCATGAAAAGTGGCTCGCGTTAATCTAAGTCCCTTCTGCTAAAGCAGTCGGGCATATGAGCAGTCTCGCCAGAACTTGCCCTCGACGCACTCAGAGTGGTTTGAGGCTGCGGAAATAATATGCTCAAGGACATTGAACTGCAAAGGCAGACATGCGAAATCGAAGCATTTCGTTCACTGCAGACCGGATTGTGACAGGTGGCTCGCTAACTCGAGATAGGTAAAGGTGAAACGAAGAATAAACTTTGGGGTAGTGGTAAGGCTGGGAACAAGACCAGAGGTGTCCTTTGGAACGAGGAGAACGGTGGGTTTCAAAACCAGGAACTAGGTTGACCTGAATCACCTGGCGGTAGTAGGCGACGGAGTGGGCGGGGTTTTTTCTATATGTGATTTCAACCACAACGCGAGGCAGGGGCTCTATGACGAGGGATCTTTAAGCCGCTTCCCCAAATACTCAATTGCTCAAGCCTGTCCGTCAAAGACAAATTGTCCCCTGCTTCGCTGAAAACAAAGTCCACAAAAGTTGAATGGCGGCAAGAAGTTGACCTGCTAGCATCGATCAATCTAGTCCTTCTAACCACCCTAAAATTTATGGAGATTCGAAATTCATTCATCGAGCATCTGTTTATCGCAACAGTGAAAATTCGGTTCGCCGCCCTGAACTTCCAAGCCCCACACGACGGTCAATGTAATGTTATCCTTACCAACTTACCGCCTATCATTACCACCCTGTAACTACCTACTTAGGTAGACCATTATACATACTTAGATTAGCTAGTTAGTCCCGGCCTCCCCCGGCCCGGCTATAGAAGATAACTTATACTTCATCAACCTACCCATCTTATTATAATTGGTAGCATCGAACCCATCGATCTGTGCCTAACCAGTCGGATCTCGAGCTTTCTCTCGGGAACGACCACCGGGGACGGAGAGCCGGAGGAGACAATGCCAATTGTTTTGTTTTTTGGAGTTTGTGCGTTTTTTTCGTCGCGTAGACGTTGCGGCCTTTTGTTTTGTGGTTTCGTTTAGTTTAACTCTTTTCAATCAACATCTCACCGCGAATTCTCAAATTTTGTGCCCTACCACCACAGAATAATTAGCCATCAATACGTCATAAGACCTTCAAAACCTGTTATTTCCATCTGATACAGTAGCCCTTCCGTTTTTCCGCTCGTGAATCGGTACGGTGACGCGGTAAGCGTGCCTGGCCGTTTTGCCTGCAGGGGACCCTGGCAAAAGTGTTTCTATCGCTTCCTCCTAGAACACCATATTAGTGCTCTACTATCCTTTCCAGTTGTGAGGTAATACGTATCTTTGTTCTTATATTTCGTAAGAAGTATGGGAAAGAAGAAAAATAAGACCGGTCACAACGAGGGAGACACTACGGATATGGACTCTGGGGTCGATTCACAAGCGTCGGTGAATAAGGTTCGGATAGTACCGGATTCGGTGGACGGATCGGATTCAAGTACGCCTAAACCGGACAAGAACGTTAGCAGAAAAGAGGGGGGAGACAATGGACAAACCAAGCAAGTCGGCCCCTGATGACCCGGCCAAAGAGGTCGGCGGGAAGGGGGGTTGAAGAGGAATTGCGAAGAACGAGGCGAGGGACGGAGGAACCGCTAGAAGTGGTTGAATGCACAGCCGAAAGGGTATGGGCAGCAATCAGAGTTTTGGAGTGGTTTGATCCGGAAGAGGTTGAGAAAAATAGGAGGTTGACGAGAATGGCGACAATCATTCCGGGATTGGTGTATCCAGTATACAACGAAGCGGAATATTTCCTAAACTCAAAGTTAGCTTTGAAGGAGATATCTGCGCGAAAGGTCTCAAGAATGAGAAAGAGAATTCAAAAAATGAAGTCGGTATCGGAGGCATTGGAAGCCATGTTGACGTTTTTGAGCCTATTCGGTCGTCCAAATGCGGAAACGGAGTACGATCCAAAGTACGTTGTGAGCGAGATTGATTACGATCGAATAATGTATGTCGAAAGGGAAGAAACGGAGAGAGAAGAGGCTGCTATGGAGAGAGCACGAAAGTTAGCGGAGAGAAATAGAAGAGAGGATACTGCACCACCATTGTCTCCAAGACCATTGTCGCCGAGGTCTCCACCACTACATTCGAAATCACTATTGCCAACGGTCCCGAAAGTACCTAATATCGCAGAACTGCCAAATACGTCGGTGAAATCGAAGGACAAAGGAAAAGGAAACGTGGTGTTGAATCCAGTTCCTTTCACACCGTTGAGGGATTTCGATATGTCGCATTGGGAGAGTGCGTTACAGTCCGCGGAGGTTCAGAAGGCGGCGGCCAATCAGTATGAAAGAGCAAGAGCAAGGGAGCAGGTGGTTGCAGAATTGGAGGAGATTCCGGGTTGTTTCACTAAGACCTTTGGTAAAACGTCAGTGGAGTACTGATCAAGCAAGGAAGGGAGATTGAGGTCTTGGAGGAAGGAGATTTTGATCAAACGGTGTTTGAAAGCGAGAGTGCTCACTACGCTTATGATAGTGTTGAGGAAGATGATGAACCGGGGCCCCAGATCGAAAGAAAAAAGCCACCAATGTTGGACTACCATGCCTTGAAGGACGGCATCGTGCCGAGGGAGAAATTGGCGCAGTTCTGGGCGTTTATTGATAAGCTATAGGAAAGTTGGTTAGCCCATAAAGGGGTAAAAAAGACTGCGTCGAATGTTTGGCAAGGAAGGAGTGGTTTCGAGAGCGCAGGAGAGCGCAGGAAAGCCCACGCCGGCAAAACCGCAGGAGACGAAGCCGTTGGTGTGGCCAGGAAAGCCCACGCCAGTCTCCGAGCAGCCCACGCCGGCCTCAAAACCAAAGTCCGCCGAGGGTGGATTCCCGAGTGTCGAAGCCGCCAGACTATCTTGGTTCAATTAGAACCCATGAGTACGCTCAAATCGATAAAGCGCATAAGTGGTATGCCAAGATAACGAAAGCGCAGCAATTGGTACTAGGAGACGATGATTTTGAGCCTGTGATCGAGGACAGGGAGGCGACACCAAGACCGAATAGCCGTCGCTGGCAAGAAAACTTCGATCAAGCTGATTTTCAGCATGATGACTATGTCCCACCAGCGGATGTGCCTACGAATCCAGTTAGACGGTTTCATAATAAAAAAGGGGAGGAACCTAGCTCAAAGCCTGTAGACGCAGAGTCTACAGGAGCTCAAAATCCAAAACCGCAAGCACAACCACAGGCGAGTGGGATATGGAACACGCATCGGAGTCGACCGTCGTTGGTCACCCCTTTTCTTGGGCGTTCCAATTCGAATTCAAGATCAAGAACGTCGTCAAAGTCTAGATCTACCACGTCAAAAGTTGGCAGTTCAGTTTTGAATATGACGGACGAGGATTTGGATAAGGGATTTGCTCGAGACGTATCAAGCCCATTGAACACCACTACCAAATCGTTCGAGGATTACCTGCAGGAAGCGAGAAAGCGCCGACAAGGGTTTTTCATGGAGGTGACGGAGTCCGAAGACGATTTGGTGGAGTATGGATATATGGCAGATGGAGACGGTACGGGCGATGGTTCAGGATGGGATGCTAGGACAATTTAGCAGACCAGAGAGCAACGAGGTCGGAGGAAATAGTCAATCATTTGCTGGCGGAGATTATCGTTCAAGGGGAGAGCAGTGCAAATAATGTCAAACCTTTGAGAGCTGAACAAATCTGTGGCGCTACTTTGTTTTGCCCAAAACGCCGGCCAGATCCCGACGCGGCCTACCGTTTCCTCAACCAAATTAAAGAGGCTCTGCTCCGATATCCAGAGGGAAGAAGGGTTAGGGCCGGCCGGCCTGACTTCGTGTCTTGGAAATAAAGTTGCCCAGTCTTGGAAGGATTATCAACGCCGACAAGGATCTTTTGGCGAATATGCTTGCGTATACGTTTGACTGGATAGGGAAGATCCAATCGATTACTTCGACAATAAACTGCGAAAGCTGATTATGTGCGGGGAAACCAATCCGACGAATCAAGTGGACCACATTCACCGGGGTTTCGAAGCAAAGGCTCAAGACTTCAAGCTCACAATGGAGTATGCATATACGGCGGCGTATACGGCGGGAAAGCTGGACTCCTACAGAGCGGCGTTGATACAACAACAGGCCACGGCGAAGAAGAAGCACGAGAGAGAAAAGTCGAAGAGGGTCTCCCGACCCAATACCACTGGCGGCAGTGGTTATAGTCGTTTCCGTCCGTCGAATGCAAATACCACTAGGCGTTATGGATATGGCAACAAGTTCGGGGCTGCAAAGTCGAGGAATCAGTATCAGAACCAGATAGCGGATATCAAAAACAAAGGGGTTGACAAAAAGAATAACTTCCCAAGAGAAAAACGAAAGGAGTTCGAGAAAAGAAAGGAGGAGCCTGCCAAGCCAAACTGCTTTAATTGCGGGAAGCCAGGCCATCGGGCAAGAAATTGCCCAGATAAGGACAAGCGAAAAAAAGGCCTACTACATCGAAAATGAGATGGAAGACCTATACGAGATGTACTGACAGGCTGAAGAGGCCTACTTTGGCGCAATGGAAGCAGCAGAGGGTGCGGTCGAGGCAAACGAAGGATTTTGGGTAGCCAATGATGCGTATTTCGGTGACGGCGGTGAATCAGACGGAGATGATGACGAGGAAGAAGGATACTATGGGCGAGCGGCGGAAGAAGACTTCGGGGAGGAGAAGGAGTACGGATGATTTGCGGAAGTGGTTGGATACTGTGGGAACGAGTTAGAAGAGGAGGAAGGGGGTGAACTACTTACAAGTGGGCCCCCGGTCGATGATTTCCTTTGCGACGATGTCTCCAGCGACGATGTGCCTAAGTCTCTTGGTTTTATGGTGCATAAGTTAGAGAGTGATACCAATACCAGTTCAGATTGGAAGCTGTTTGTGGAAGGGAACACGAAAACTCACGTCTCAAACCTTCAGTCGCGATGGAGAAGGACTTACCTGCAAGGCCTGTGGTCTAAAGTTTGAGTCCCGAAACAGACTACACGCCCACGTCAAAGAACAACGACACCAAGTGGCAGCAGACGTTCGAGGGGAGACGGTGATACCGTCGACTTCAGGTGCCGCGATCAATTTGATACCATCAATGTCTTCGATAAAAATCCCCAACCAAATCAGTGACAACCAATATCTTGAGATCAGGACCGCTTTTGAACCGGGTGGTCGCAGGTATCCTTGTTGCGCGGATACCGGTTTCGGAAATTCATTGGTCGGCGGGGATTTTTTGAACGAAGTCGTGAGGAAAGTTATACCGGTTGTCCTAGGAAAGTATGATACTGGGATAGCTGTTGAGGGCTTCGGAGGAGGTGGTGAGCGTTTAAAATCGTTGGGCGGAGTTCCCGATTTTCTGGAAAACGGAGAAAGGTGATTGGGCTTGGTTTACTCGCCGATACCTAATAACCAGAAAGTTGCAGTGCAAACTGTTAGTGGGGCAGGACATACTCTCGCAGGAGGACATTATTTTGTGGCCTGCGAAGGAAAGGGTGATACTCAATAGCCATGGAATGGTGAATGTGCCGGCAATAACCAAAAAGAGGCACTCAGTGAGGGGGATGCCGGTCAGGATTGCGAAGTCGACGACCCTCCTACCCAACTGCCAACAATTGGTCGAAGTGTGCTTCGGTACGGTCGACCAGTACCAAGACTACCAATTTCGACCAGATACCTCCAAAAATGACGACTTGGGTATTGCGGTGCCCCATAAGGTGATGTCGTTTAATCAATCAAAGTTGGTGGTAGCGAATATCACTGGTGAGAAAATTTTGTTGCCGAAAAACAGGATAATTGGTGCGATTAGCTCGTTTGACGGCTCTAAGTTTGGCTTTTGGGCTGCAGCGACAGAAGAAATCGAGCGCAGGATTGGTGGTTGGTTCCTAAAGAAAGGGACGGTTAGTGATTCAACGTCAAAAAAAGGGGGAAAGGAAGCGATTGAAGTCGCGGCGGCAGATGAAGAGGAGATGCTTGTCCAGTCCGCAAGGAACGAAGATACGCTGGGCCTAAAACCAATTGTCAACGCCAACCCTGAACGTCCACCACCAGAACGGGATAAATATACCATACCGGATTGGTTGCGTCAACGATATGTGCCTACGCACAAATATCCCCTGCCGGAAGGGGTAACTATTCCGGATTCCCCGACGTCTTCCTATCAAAAAGTCAATATCAATACCACAGATGACATAAAGGAGGAAGAAATAGAGGCGTTAAGGCTCTTGGTGAAGAGGCACGCGGGGCTGTTCAATGATTTGCCTGGATTGGTGAGGGAACCGGAGGCCGACTGGTTGGGAATTCCTGTGCCTGCAGAAAAGGAAGAGAAGTTAAAGTCAAGCCCACCAATACGATTATCACAAAAAGGGAAAGATGCGGTGGATGGAGTTTTCCAGCCTCTGGCGGATACTGGCAGGATGCAGTCGGTGGGAGAAGCAGGTTCGCCCTACAACCTGCAAGTTTTTGTTGCCTAGGAAGAAATGACAAATCGGGTAGCGGGGAAGCATTGGCTGGGGGTTGGAGATATCTCGGCATCTTACTATCAACGCATGGTTAAAAGGGCGCACCGATACAGAACAGCGATAGCCACACATCGTGGTCATGAGATGTTTGTAGTCGCCCCTATGGAATATAAGAGGTCAGTACAGCACCAGCAGAAACTAATAGATAGGCTCTTCGGGGGCTAGCGGTTTGTTTCTGTGTATATCGACGATCTAGTGATTTATACAGAGTCGTTCGAGGAGTTTGTGGTGAGGCTAGATGAGGTATTCCGTACGTTACAAGACGTAGGGATAACTTTGAAGGCAAGAAAGTGTTTCCTGGGCTTCCATTCAGTGGAATTATTGGGAAAGATCGTGGACCGTTTCGGTGTACTCGCCTCGAATATGAGGGCGGAAGCAATTCATCAACTTCGACCACCCAAAACTTTGGCGGCGCTGGGTCCTATATTGGGATGGTTACCTGGCATCAGCAAGCGATTCCCTTTTTTATGCAAAGAATCAAACCGTTGCAAGATCTCAAGACGGAACTGTTGAAGGAGTCCCCTCCCAAAGGGTCAGCAAGGAAGTCATATGTGAGCAGAAAAAAGGTGGAACTGAACGAAAAACAACTGGCCGCGTTTGAAGATTTGAAGTCGGCGCTGCCCGCATTGCTAGCACACTTCCAGCCGGACCGAATCCTTTACATATTCGTCGACAGTAGCCACGTTTGGGGTCGAGGAGTTGCGGTGTACCAGGTCAGGGCGGATTTGACGGACCCGTTGATGGGGGAGATACAACAATGTGGAGAAGGGAAAGTGCAGTCGAAGAAGGAAATGTTAGCGCCTCCGGCTTTTTTGTCGAAAAAGCTTACCTCTGCAGAGACCAAATATTTTCCAACGGATCTGGAGTTCTCAGGATTGGTATGGTATTTGAAACGCCTCCAATCGTACGTCGAGCAGGTGCCTTATGCGGTCGTCTATACAGATCATTCGGCGGTGAGACATTTGGCGAAGCTTAAAAAGGTTAGAACAGCCGCGCCAGGAAGAGCGAATCTACTACGCCAGAAATGGGTAGTATTTTTATCCCAGCACTGGAACCGAATAGCCATTCGCTACCGCCAAGGCTCCGAAATGGAGGTGCCAGATGCTCTGTCCCGCTTGGAAGGAAAGATCGAGGAGGCGTATAGTGAAGAGTTGGAAAATTGGGCAAAGTCTGATGAGAAGAAGATGTTAGAAAATCTCGTGAATGTGAAGGAGAGTTGGGATACCGTCTTTTTTGCAGTGGAACGAGAAAAAATGGCTGCGGAGGCAGAGTTGTGTTTTACGGCGGTGATGACCGAACTTTCGCCTAAGTTTCGAAGTGAGTTAAAGAAGGGATATGCAGGAACCGATTTGTGGAAGCAGCTTCAGACCTTCGACAAAGATGAGCGTGGTTACCGTATCTCGAACTTTTGTGCGTATGTCTTGGGGCCGGATGACCTAATCTATTTCAACGATACCGTCAGAAAGCCTTTGAGATTATACCTACCGACACGAGATCGACGTCGAGAGATACTCAAAATAGCCCACGATGGCCAGGCTCATCATAAGGTCCAACGGACATACTCGACAATGGCCGAGGGGTACTATTGGCCAAAGATGGCGAGAGATATCAAAGAATATGTGGAGCACTGCCCGAAATGTCAGCAAAATACAACCCACAGACACAAACGATATGGTCCTCTTCAAATGATGTTGTCACCGATAATCCCTGGACCTATTGTTAGCTTGGATCTAATCACCGATTTGCCACCGTGCGAACATCCACTGACAGGGGAAAAGTATGATGCGATTTTGATAATGGTGGAAAAAACCTCGAAGGCGCCAAAGTTTGTTCCAGCCAAAAAGACATGGGGAACAAAGGAAATCGCTTTGGCTTACCATTTTTTCGCCTACGTAACCCTGTATGGGGTTACCCAATAGTTCTTATTTCAGATCGTGATCTCAGGTTTACCAGCGATCTCTGGAAGGAACTATTCCGGTTGGCCAAACCAGAGATCAGGTGTCTGACTACGACAGCCTTCAACCCACAGGCGGATGGCCAGACGGAACGATTCAACCAGGAGGTGGAGCACGTATTGAGACATTACGTTGATGCCAACCAGAACGGATGGATCGCCCCGTTGCCGGAGTTGGAAAGAACCATGATGGACTCGAAGAATGCCACCACCGGTTGCTCCCTATCGGAACTGTTATATGGCAGAAAATTAGGTTCGGCTTTGGACACAGTGCGATACCAGCTGCTTTTCAATTGGGGGGGTGGGAATTTGAGTCACCTTTTCTCTAATGAACGTGCCAAAGAACAATTTGAGGAGTTAGCTCGAAACCGGTTCAGATACCAACAGGATGCTGCCGATGCCGCGCAATTTGCTGCTATAGCAATGGCGACACAAGGAAATAAGAGGCGAGCTGGAGGTGGTTGGGCTAGGTTGAGCTTGAGAACTGGATACACCCAACCTTTGATTAAGAAGAGGAAGTTAGCCGCCCAACAAATTGGGCCTTTCAGAATCTTGGAAAGGGTTGGTAGGGGTAATGCGTTTAGGCTGGAACTACCCCTGTCAGTGAAGATATATCCAGTTATATCGGTCGCTCACCTGGAACCAGCTTTGGACCCAACAAAGGACCCATACCGGCGAGCGGCCCTTGGCGACTAGAACCCGATTGTTGTCGACGAGGAAGGTCAAGATCAGTACGAGGTGCAGCGGGTTGTGGACAAGAGGATGGTTAGAAAAAGAGGCAGAGGAAAAGGGACAAAAATACAATACCTTGTAAGGTATAAAGGTTTCGGGGACGCGCACGATGAATGGCGAGAAGGCGGTGACCTGCATGCCCCCAGGTTGATAGTCAACCCGGAACGACGAAGGCTGGGTCTGGAGGAGCTTGATTCTGAGACCGAAGATGGTGCTGTGGATGACGCTAGGTTAGCTCTCGAGGAAGGGGGACACGTACCTGTGGGTGAAATCGAACCGGCCGTTGGCAGATGTTCGTCCAAAAGAGAGGCAAGACTCAACAACGACACCGCCAACCCCGGCAGCGTCTACGGCGGCAACGATGGTTGAGAGGCCGAAGCGTGGCAGACCGAAGAAGGCAGCACCACCGGAGGGTGAGAGGATGAGGAGCTCGACGACAGCCGCGGCCACAGCCGACCCTGGGACCCCCAGACTGCCCACGGCAGAGCCCCCAAGGAAAGTAAGTCCCAACTGCTAATTGACGCAGTCGAGCATTTCGACCCTGGCACAGCCGCCCAGTTCACCTGGCAACCACGACTGGTGTTATGTCTTATCTGCGTGTTGCGTCTATGAAGAAGCTACCCAAAGCTAAGGGGCCAAGCGGGGTTATTGGATGCCGTTGATTCTGTTTATTCTGGTTTCTTATGAAGTTTCGATTGAAACTATGGCGGCCTATTTCAATTGGCCTATCATTACCACCCTGTAACTAGACCATTATACATAGATTAGCTAGTAACGTCAGTCCCGGCCTCCCCCGGCCCCGCTATAGAAGATAACGTATATAACTTATACTTCATCAACCTACCCATCCTATTATAGTCACCGATCCATAGACCGAAGAAATATCAAAAGACTTCTCAGTATTTACAATCTGGAGGGTTGCCATCGCGAGGATCCTGCCAACAAGATATCTGCCTTTGCTCCACACGATTGGGAACTCCCAAACGACATAATAGCCAGTCGTCCCGATCAGTCACATCAGATTCCGTTTATATATTATAGAGCTTCCGGCCCGGTCTATCGATTGTATATATATTTACGGGCACCATCGCATCCTTGCCGCCCAAGAATTCCTCCCTACTATAGAACAGTGGTGGGTAGTAGATCTCTATCGCAGTCGTAGGTCACCCTTACCGTCGAGTTTAAGTCCCTAGCCTCTATACACCCCTGTGGTCTGGGTACGAGACAACTATATAATATGGAAGCATATTGCTCACCTTCCAACAGACCCACAATCCTCAAGAGATAAGCTGCGCAAATCGTTCCAAAACGAATACACAAATTCTTTGAATATTTCAGATGGAGAAATATATCGAAACCTGAGGTTGCAAATGAGTAGTGGTGATAAGAAAGAGGAGGACCGCTGGTGGGCCATGCTAACAAAATCAAAGCGTCGAGGCACCAGAGCTCTGATAAAAAAAAAGGCCATCGCTTTGTCGAGCCTTTGACTCTGTGTTATGCCTTCCAGGACTATGGGCGGGTCTCCAATTCGGAGTCTTGCAGCGCATTTTAGGATTGAACTGCGATGAAGAGGTCGTAGGATATATCGAAAACATGCGCACCGTTTGGGAGAACTTGCTTGATCATAACCCGGCATCAATAGCAGCTTTAGATTCCGAGTCTGTTCAAAATCTGGAACTTCGGGCTCCGGGTATTGTTGCTGAAGACAACTTGTACGTGGGAAACGCAATGGACAGTGGTGGGCTATTCCGCATGATTAATCATGCTACAATACGAAGCACAATCAAAAGGCGTCTTTTAAACTTCCGCGGCATCTTACCTTCCCTTAAAACGCTTTTCGAAGATACGAAATACCTTGACGCCTGTGTTAGAGGTATGAGGCTGCTGATACCACCGACAAAAGGCCTCATGGTTCGGAAGGCACTGGAAGCGGCTTTCGAACCTAGTGATGGGCCAGCTTTCCTGCAAGCTGATCCAAACCAACTTTTCGCCATAACCTTGCCGTCAACTCGAAGCAAGTTCATATATGCCTACCAGCAACTATGGCTTTTCAATATGCGCCACTTTCCCGACTTGTCGGGGGTCGAACCTCGAAAGGAAAAAGGCCGCCCCAAGTCTACCCCAATGCGTTCAGGAGCTTCTACAAAAGATCTGGCCTCAAGATGATACCGACAGAATGGCCCAGTTGGAAAGTTCTGTTATGAGCCTGTTGCGCCAACATGCAACCGTTGCCGGTACCAGACAGGTCCGAAAAGTGTGCGATGAAAGTATTGCGAGGAAATGCGGACGGCCATACGAACTCGCCCACTTGTATGACGGTCCTACGTTTTCGACCCAGATTTTTTCTTATCGCCGCACGGAGATGTTCTGACCTCCCTTGAAGTCAAACGACACTTCTTCAGCTACTTTTTTTCAGATCGACATGCATGTGACATCGAACGACTAGATTCAACAGAAAACCATAGGCGTGCATCGTCTGTGTACGTAGAAGACCACTCGGATACTGGTGCTGTACCCGGAATCGCAAACGTGGACGGAGGTTGTGTAACAATCGGGCACAGAAACAATATAGAAAGAAGCCCTCCACGGAAAAAAGATATCGGGGGGAGTCCTGCAAAAGGGGAGGATGCGACGTCGGTTTCTGAAACCTGGTTGGCAGCCGAGATCATTGGTAACTACGAAGAAACCGGTGGTCTCCTAGAAACTGCTATATACTTTGGGAAGAAGACCGGTTTTCGGTTCCACTGCTCCTCACGACAGGACGACCTCTGGATCATTGTCCGTGATTTAGTTACCGTGGATGATGATCTAGTCGTATTCGATGAACAGATGCGAAGCCTTCAGATCACTCGTGACTGTGCCCCTAGTTGGTGCAAAGGACTAATATCCCTCGGAAAGTTTATATCGGACGATGTAAATAAAATTCTACGTTCCATGGAATAAATTTGGAAACAGATCAGGCCTCCTCAGGAGGATATTCTCTAAGAAAGCGACTCTGTTTAAGACATCAGGCGGGCCCACATTCAACCCCCCGCTACTCCCTGGGCCATTCATCAATGCCGAGGAAGCACCCTTATACCCCTTGAGCTCATTCCGAAGCAGCACAACCTCTTTTTGCGAGGCAGCCAATTGTTCCGCCAGCCGCTGATTCTCTGAAACAATGTTTTGGAATATACCGAGTTGAAGAAGGTTCCTTTTGGACACAAGCACTGGGATGACGTCGTCGACGTCGGGTAAGTCTCCCGACTCATGGGATGTCGTGAGTTCTGATGGAGATCCTTGATGAATCGTAGGCCCCGCTACAAAGTGATGGGCGTTACCTGCCGAGGCAGCACGTTATTGTGGCTGCGAGACGACTCTAGTGGCATTCCTTGATTTGTAGTGTCGGCTGGCTCAGGAGCATGTGTTTCTGTTTCTGATTCTGCTGCGGGTTCGGTTCCGTCGAAAATAATGTCTATTTTTTTGTCTGCGAGCTTTTGTCGAATGGCGTCAAAGTCTGCTACCACCCAAAAAGATCAAAAGACCAGCACCGATACCGCATGCGCAGCGGCACACAAAGCGACCACACAACTAAAAGAGGTTCGAACCATGGAGTTCGAGATCGCCCTTACTCACGCTCGGGAACTCGCTTTCGACATTCTCTCTCTTTTCTTCAATTCCGCAAAGAACCCCTCTGTTCAGCCTCACGTTCATGTCTGGCTTGTTTTTCTCAACTATCTCGAGAAGTACCCTGAGGGCATAGCCTTAGTTGTCAAGAGATTCCCCTGGGAAAAGATGGCCCGGTATGGAACGGCGCTTTTGAAGGAGACCAATGAGGCCATTATCGAGCGAATTCAAGATAACGAGACTTTTCCGATTGCCCAAAACGATCCATACCCATTGCCAGAAGAGTATCTAATGCGTGGCCTTAAGATTACCGAAGGATATTGCCTAGATAATTACTTTGATTATAAAACCGGCACTATCGAGCAGGACGAGAAGCTTGTCGAACGACCATCAATGAGTGCATTTCGAAAAAAAAAAGATACTCTGGCTTATAGTTAAATTTGCAGGTCATAATCCTTGGATTTAAATTGATCTAACTCAATGCCGGGTTAACTTTTCAAGGGAGCTGATGAAACTACGCTTCTAATGTATTACCGCGACCCCCCAGAGCAGAGGTTTGCGTTTGCCTTAAAGATAACAAACTTCAATAAATAAGGGTCTATGGTACTCGGACCTTCTGGGACAAACTAGCCATCTCCATCGACTTAAATTAGGAAAGATACGACTGAAAACCTAAAAAAGGTTCAGAGCCAAAATAAATAGACTCTACTATGGGACAATCAATTCGTTCACCGCACAGCCGAAGCCTTGGACTTCGAAGAGTTTCAAACCGTAGATGGAAGTCACCCTCGACGAAGCCGCCCAATATAACCAAAAGTACCAAAATATTCGAAACACCATCCGCATGAGGCACGGATTTACTCAAAATGAATTCAATCTCCTAGCAGACACCAGCATCGATCAATTTCACGAGACCGGCAATAATACGTAGTAGGTAGAGCTCTCCATGTTGTGTGATCACACAATTGTAGTATTCGTATCCTATGTCGGTGATCGTTGTTGGAGACCTTTCGGTCGATCCACTTGGATTGGTTGGGGACTTCGCAGTCGACCCTTTTTTGTCCTTTGAGTTACGTTCTATCATGTCGTAGTAGAGGGGTCTGAAGTGGTTGTCTTGCTTGTAGCCGTTGTCTATACGTCGAAGCATGTCGTCTGAGATGGTTAGTTCTGAGGAGGTTGCGTACACGTTGGCGTTGAATAGGTCACCGAGGCGGTCGTCGTCTTCGTGGACTTCCAATGGCGGCATTTCCTCCTTGATTAGACACCTTAGTTTGCTGATGGCGTCTACGTTAGTGTGTTTCCGTCCTGGTCTGCGTTTTAATCGCAGGTGGTCTCCTATTGATGGCAGGAACATTGAGGCCTTAACCAGTCGACGGTTCATTTTTTCCGGACTGGCGGTTTTCAGGCTCTTTTGCTTCCATATGTCCACGTTTGCGGAGTGGTCTGTCCAGACTATACATATGACATCCTTGTCCAATCCACAAACCAGGTGGAAGGTTTTCTGTAGAGTCCATACTATGCCGGACATTTCCAGTTCAGACGGCCAGTATCTCGTCTGCGCTCTTGATAGTGACTTTGACAGAAACATTAGAGGTCTCTCTATCGACTTGCCATACCTCTCGTTTAAGAGGTCATCAGTCGAGATAAAGGAGGCATAGTCTTCAGGCAGCTGATGCAACGCAGCGCCTATGACCTCGTAGCTTGTGTCCACATGTATTAACAGCGGCACTCTTGGATTGAAATGTACAAGGAAGTTGTCGGCTTTGAAGGCGTCTTGTAGTAGTTTGAACGACATTAGTTGTGAGGGAGTGGGTTCTGGTAGTCGTGTAGTTCCTACGTATGCTCTTCTTTCTTTGGCTTGTCTAGGACCGTCTTTGAGTAGTTTGGTTTTGAGCTTTTGCAAGGGTTCGGCTATGGTAGCGTAGTTGGGGATAAATTTTCTGTACCATCCGGTGAGACCAATGAGACGTTCTAGTTGGTTTAATCTCTCCGGATACCTCATTTTGGTAATCGGTTCCACTCTTGACTTGATTGTGTAAGATCCCAGCCAGTTTACCATTAGACCAAGTAGCTCAACGTCGTGGAACCCTATGTAGCATTTTGTGGGTGATAGATCCAGTTCCGCCCGTGTAAGCGTTTCGAATGTCGCGCGTAAGTGTTTGGGGTGGTCTTCAAAGGTATCAGACATCACCTCCATGTCGTCGATATAGGCCTTGCAGAATTCCTTGATAGCTTCCAGTGTGGCGTCGATAAACTCTTGCATGTGACCATGGGAATTTTTGAAGCCTAATGGGATAAAGCACAGGCATTCTTTTCCGCGGTGGCTGACTATCGTAAATTTCCACCTGTCCCATATGTGCACGCAGAGATGTCGGAAGGCGAACTTGATGTCGAGGACAGAGATCCATCGTTTACCTCTTAACGCCTCTATCATGTCCTCCTGTCGGGGTAGGGGTCTAGTGCTTGTGGCTGCTATTGCGTTGAGTTGTCGTATGTCGTATACCACCTTTCCCTTTAACTCTCCTTTGGAGCTTCTTTTCCAGACGACGAAAAGGGGCCAGCCGATTTCCTCTTTGGCGAGTTCTGCTTGTTGATCTCTTGGTTCCACCTGATTGTTCCTTGCCCAAACCACCTTTCCTTCCCTGTGGAGTTTGTCCTGCACTTCATCTATGTTAGGTCTGCTCCAGGTGGTATGGTCACTTTCATTGGTATCATGTCCACCATTTTCCCTTTTTCTTCGAAAAGTGTAGGGAATTCATTAACAAGGTCCTGTAGGGCCTTCTATTGTTCCGGTGTAATGTCCTTCGTGTTTATGTTAACCGGGATTTTAGCATGATGGGACCTTTCGGTCAACCTGGGATTGGGGGACTTTTCAGTCGACCCAGCGTGTCTGGACTTAGCGTGTTTGATTTCTTCTTGAGGTGGTATCTTCGGTTTTGGGGTGGGTGTTGGGGGTAGTCGTCTTTTTAGGTCCATACGTGCTGGTGTCAGAATGTCGCCGTGATGAGTGCATTGTATCATCATCGTCCTTGGGTTGAAAACAAGGCCTCCTGAGGTTATTGCTTCTCCGCCGTACAGCATCGGTATACCGAGTCCTTCTACCACATGGAATTCCCTTGTTATTTCTGCCACGTCGGTTCCATTCAGTGATGGCAGGTAGAGTGTGATTGTCGCAAACCCCATGACGGCTAGGGTCTTGTCGCCGATTCCTTTTATTTTCAGTGTTTCCTTTTTCATCGAGTCGTAGGCTAGTGGCCATAGTTTGCGGAGGAAGTGGATGTCTATGATAGGTAATCCTGCTCCTGTGTCGAAGCATACCCACCAGATCGGGGCCATAGGTGTTGGTTTGATCGGGAATTCCACGAAGTTTGCCTTCCTGAAGTCGTGACCAGTGCCTGTGACAGGCGAAGTACTGGTTGACTTCCTTATGAGTGGCCATTCTAATGTTGGCGCTGGTGTGGTTCCTAGGGCAACCTGTTCTGTGGTTTCCGAAGGCCGTAGGACGGTCGATTCGGTTTGTTGTGATTCAGATCGGTTTGTTGTGATTCAGAGGACATTTCTGTCAACTCTGTGTCGAGGGCTTGTAGCACACCGGTGAAAGCGTCATAGGTGGTGTCTTCGTCTTCATCCTCGTTGGTGTTTTGCATGTCTCTCCATTCGCGATGTAGTTTGTTTTAGTTTGTTAGTTTGTCGGTGCTCATAACCTGGACTACGGCAGTTACGGCGCGAAATAACGACCCCCCGGCGGACAAAATCAAAATTTTGCAAAAACAACAAAAACAACGCATTCTCAAACGTTCTACGCAAATGTTCACGATTTTATGAAACGAAACTATTCTAATTTATTATAAAAAATAAAATAAAATTAAATAAATAAAGACTTTCGATTCGACTTTATTTCAATAAATTAATTTCAAAATAATATAAAAGATAAGTCGATTTCATGTATGCGGAGTGTGTGGTGTGGTGCGATGCGAGCTGTCTGCAACTTTTTTTTTTTTTCGTTTCGCAAAGGGTTCCCCCCTTTGATTTCGACTTTACGACAACAAAAATTTAAACTGTTTGTTCTCTCGCCACATCACCCACACACAATAAAATAAGACTTGTCTTGTTTTGTTTTGTTTTGTATAATATTTAGAATAGTAATAAGGGTTTCGTTCCATAAAATCGCGAACGTTTAAATAGTATTGAATGCGTTGTTTTTGTTGTTTTTGCAAATTTTTGATTTTGTCCGCCGGGGGGTCGTTATTTCGCGCCGTAGCAGTCCATAGGGACCACCTACCGTCAAAATACATAATACAACAAACCCCTTTAAAACAACACAAAGTTCAATATATTTTATATTTTTTAAAAAAAGTTGAAGATAATAATGACAAAACAACCTAAAATAAAAATGCAAAATAAATATATATATATATATATATATAAATCGGCTGATAACAGGCCTATCACTAAATCAATAGACAGGCAGGCACGCACGCACGCTGGTAGGCAGGCTGGTAGGCCTAGGTACTTAGGTACGCGGGCCGGAAGATAGGTTCATATATAAGCCCAGCAGCCAGCCTACCTACCAGCCTACCTACCAGCCTGCCTACCAGCCTGCCTACCAGCCTGCCTGACTGCCTGACTGCCTGCCTGCCTGCCTGCCTGCCTGCCTGCGTATGTGCGTGCCTGCCTGCCTGCCTATAAGCCTGCGTAAAATAGGCTTACTTATGAAGATAAATTAAATTTATAGTCTCGAAGCTTATATTTCTATTTGAATTTTATATTGTTGTATTAATATTTTTTTTTGATTTTGTTATAAAAAATGAAGAATTTGTTTGTTTTTGTGTTGTTCGTAGAAAGGTTTTGTTGTATTTTATATTTTGACGGTAGGTGGTCCCTATGGAGTGCCGTACTCAGTCTCGTAACCAAACTACCTGGACTTTCACCTCCAGGTGACCTCTTGCATTACAAGACCAAGTTTCCCCGAGACCATCGCTAAGTACCCTACCCCTGTCATCGCATCTGCATGCAGCCCTTGCCCCCATTTATCCCCGTGGATTGGAAACCATCACTGCCCTCAGGGCGTATAAGGCCGTCCGTGGTGTTCTTGATCCACTCCGAGCTCCTCACTACTCGGATCGTCTGCTCGAGAATCTGTCTCGAATAGAAGCCTCCTGCACAGAACTCCATCTCTTATTCCCACAGGTCTCTCCCCGAGATTTGTATCATCTCCCCTGGCCCTGCTCAAGATCCTGAGGCCGCTAGTCTCCAACCATCTGCTCGCTCCCCTGCTCCCGTGATCGGTTCTGGGCCCCCAGTCACCGAAGCCGCAGCGGAGGTAACTTCCACCCCCGGAGCTGAACCGGAAACCCCGAGCACTTCCAACCTTCCCAACACAACCACAACCGCAAAATCCAACGTCGTCTACAACACATTCCACATCACGAACTAGGCATCCCTGCCTCAATAGTTCCAGTTCCATTTCCCGTCCCGTTTCCATACATAGCTTCCCTTTCTTCCCAATTCCCTTCGAATAATATAATTCATCCGTTTCCGTACACTCCTATCCAAAATAAATTTGTAAACACGGAACGTAGGCGTGAACGTGAACTTTTGGATCCCCATACTACTAATCTTCCATCTTCATATACAGATTCCATCATGTCAGGTGCAGGCGCGGCCCCAGCCCCTCCTCCACCACCACCTCCACCCCCTACGGTGGCATTCCGGGTTCCCATCCCCCTGGATGTATTCACAGGCCAAGAGCCGAACGCCAACGGTGCCCAGTAGCTGAATAGGTTTGATATACATATGAACGACCGAAATGACCCCTCCATGAGCGTCCAAGCCCGGGCGGAGGCGTGGATCAACCACTTTGCGGCATACTTGGCTGGAGTCGCTGCAGATTGGGCCGAGGAAGATCCCATCGTCAGCGGAGCGCTAGATTCCAACGCCAAGTCTGCGGCTGATGTCACACAGAGCAAATCCCGCTTCAAGGCTAGATTCCCCGACCGCCGCAAGGAACTAGAAGAAGATCAGGTAAAGAAACTTCGTCAAATGTCCCAGAATGCTGATGAAACTATAGAATCCTTCCACCTCAGAGTAGAGTCACAACTCCTCATGGCCGGAGGGCAGGACCAGTCCACCGCCACCGGGGCCGCTCCCCTCACTCGGGCCGAAAAGAGCCTGTTAACCGCGGCCGTGAAGTCGTTCGTTAACGGTCTCCGAGATGACCGCCTCTCAGAGGCATTGCTAACGCACTCCGAATTTAGTTCCTTAGCATCTGCGAAGGCCGCCGCCCTAACCAAGAAGGATAACCTACGTCTGCTGGACGAGAAGCGGGCCAAAAAGGGTTCGAGCGCTACCGAAGAAGCTCTGCGACAGCCAGGCCCCCACGATGGTGCATCCGACGCCGGTGGCCCAGGCTGGGTATTCCGATAATTCGCCCGTAATCGCTTATTCCGATGCTTCGAACTTCGCCGGTGGATATATCATCATGCAAAAGGACCCCAACAGCCCGGCGTATACCCCGCGCGCCCCCTTTTGTACGACAGCTTTGTGTTTAGCAAAGCGGAGAGAAACTATGGAACATATAAGCGTGAGCTATGCACCATACATCGACTGGTTTCCAAGAACAAACATTACTTCAAGGCCAGCGCACCATCGACCATTTATACCGACCATCGCCCACTCTCGCATTTTCTCACCTCCGACCGCCACGAAGGCATTTACGCCCGGTGGGCCCTACATATGCGAGAGTGTAACATTACCATCGAATATATCCCCGGATCAATGAATGAGGTTGCGGATTCGTTGTCGAGAACGATCTTCCCCGGAGAAATGCCAGACACGGAAGAGACGCTGGAGCGGTTGAAGAAGGCAGACGAGGAGGAACAGGAGGACTGGTGGTGGAAAGACGGGAAAGGTAGTTACGAAGAGCTTATGGCCGGTAAACGTAAGAATGTCGAAGGTGAAGTGCTTACCACTAACCGCACAGGATCGGGTTGCCCGGAGGGCCCTTACCCCGGAGTTATAGGCCCAGTAGATGCCCATGATGCCCCCAGTATTACCGACCATGATTCCGACTACCCCTACCCATCCGACCAAACGCCCTCGCCCATACCTTCCATTCCCTCTCCCCAAACCCCGTGATCCCTGACCAACTTCAAGAGTACCTTACCTCTGTATGGTATCACGAAATAACCTCCTACCTTGTAAGCGGCCCAGATGTGCACAAAACTCTCTCCGACACCCCCCCTACCGAACTTCGGTTACTTGGGGCCAAGTCGTCCTTGTTCCGGCTCAATGGCAGTCAGCTCATGCGGTTGGTGACAACCTATTGGGTGCCGTGCATCCTCGAGGAGGATGTTGTACAGACGCTGGTGGATTTTCACGACAACACGGGTCACCGTGGGCCCCAGGCCGTCCTGGAGTCCCTCCGTTACTGAGCTTGGTGGCCCGGATTGTACGCTGATGTGAACTCCTACATCAAAGGGTGCCTCACTTGCGCCCAGAATGCCCCGGCCAGCCCACCGCAACCCCTCCGTCCCATCCTCGTGTCCCAACCGTGGCATTTGTGCGGAATGGACTTCATCGGCCCACTCGATTCCTCCAACAGCTTCACCTACATATTCCATTACATCGATTACTTTTCAAGATGGACGGAAGCCTTCCCTGCGCTGACTGCACTGCGGCGACTGCCCAAGCATGCCTACGGACGTTTTTCGACAAGTGGCCCACCCCCGGAGCAATATACTCCGATTCTAGCCCCCGTTTTATCTCTAACCAAACCCAGACGTTCCTCCAATATTAAATGTTAACCGCGTTCACTGCAGAGCTTTTCTTATTGTTCATAAGTACGTATGTTATACGGAGGCCGCCATCGCCTTCGCACTCGCTCGTATATTAGTATCGACGCTCGCAGAGTCTCGCTACTGGTAGTGGCAGAATTTGGGGACAAGTCTTTAAAATTTGCTGCGCACCGTTATGAGCGAGGGTTCTTTTTCCATCCGTCATTTGGGAACTCGACCTAAATCCGCCGGGCCAGACATATGCACATGCATGAAGAGCTCTAACTTTAGCGATGAAACAAGGAAATTTAAAGATGCGACGTTATATATACTGTGCCGGAAATGGGGGTAAGATTACTACCGTATTGATACAGTATTGATACCATATTACACCTCAATTCCCGATTGTAAAAAAATGCCTGTTTATTACGGCTATTTTTATAATTTAGATTCTTTATAATCCGAATTGCAGTTGTAATACGTATTACAAAGGTATTCGCAAATAAATTGATTCAAAATTACTCTATAATATAACTCTATGAAAGTAGCGACCCCCGTTTCTGTGGAATCAATTGCGAATTCACGAATTCATACACGACTTCGTAGGCTTCAGACCTCAGGCCTCAAGGAATCAGGCAGGCAGACAGGCAGGTAGGTAGGCAGGCTGGCTGGCTGGCTGGCAGGAAGTCAGGTTTCGATACGAAATCAATGAAACCTGAAATTCTACATCGTGAATCTATCAACCCCGAAGTCTGTAGCTCGAATTTTGAAGTCACGTGAGGATTACATCTAATACGTATTGCCAGGCGAATACGAATTACGGCGAATATATATTCAAGAATAAACCTGTAATTAAACCGCATTCCCGGGAATACCGATTAGAGTGGTATTGAAATCACCCCTTCTTCCGGCACAGTAGTTATATGGATAAATACCGTTCAATGTTGTATGTGAGGGCTTGGACTCGATGACGAAAGGTTTGGAAAAGCGACATTTTGATTAGAGGGTTCTTTCGGGCGCTTTTTTGGTAAACTAAGGGCTGATGAACATCCGAATATCCTATATTATGGGGGGTTTCCGAGCCTAGACCTCGAGACCTCGAAAAGAGAGAATTTTAGACCAAAGGGAAGGGAAGTTCCTAAGGATCGGGCGTGGATTTTCTCGCGGGATAGGAAATGGAATGTCGATATAGGTTGTTTGACAGGACATTTTGGCGGTGTAGCGGCTTGGGCTCTGTATTCCAAGATTTGGAAGGATTAACATGTGTTCAATATTGGAGTTTGGTCAATCGCGCTACGTTGAGGTTGGGCTAGGCGGCCAATACTTGCCTTGAGTTGGTCTCGTACCCAGACCGCACAAAGAGTGACCGAGACGCTTCCCAGGTTCAGGTTTGATGCGCGTATGTGTGAGTAGGCGGTTGATTATACACCACCTGCGACAGATGGTGTCGACTTGCTTTTGTCCTTTTGACTAGAGAACACCTTCATGAATTCAGTGTTTGTCTCGTAACTAGCCCACCCGACAACCTCAGTCGTTCCCGTTCCGTAGATCGATGCTAGGAGTCCACACCGTGGTGGTCTGGGTATATCCGAGACAAGGAGCCTATCATAATCGCTATTTCTGCGAGATCGATTTGCGGAGTTTAGATCATTCATTGTCGCGTATGATATAACTATTAGATATTAGTAGCGGAGATTAGTCTTGGTGTTAGGTTGTCCTGTGGTGTCCCTTCAGTTGGAATAATTAAGAAGATGATAAATTCTGATCAGGGATACGGGGGAGGATAGCCGTGAAGGCTATAGTAATCGGACAACGGGATATCTCTATCGATGGGATTGAAGTCGTGTTTTGTTTTAGTTGAGAGAGAATAAATTTAAGTATCTGGGCTGTTGCTTTTCCGGGTAGTGGTGGTACTGCGGCCCAAGGATCCGTGAAGGGTCGCGATTTGAGACTCCATGATTAAAGCCGGGGCCATGCGAATTCGAATAGATAGTGTAGCCTGGTATCGTTCCCAGACATCGTGTGGCCTCGAATCCAAGGTGTGGATTAAGTAGAGAGCAGCGGACACATGCAGCGGATATCCGCGTGCATGTGGAAGTGCAAGCAGTAACGGATGTTGACTGATTTACGTTAATAACAAGAAGGAGAAAGAGAATTGGTCAAGCCTTGGGGCCTTCAGAAGAGAGGAGACTAGATTTGACGAAAAATTGCCGTCTATCTCGAGACCTCCAGCCCTCGATTTGCGTGTAAGAGCGAAGAACCCTTTAGTGAATTAAAATATTAAGAGAGGTCTATGGCCCGAACGAAATGTGGTCAGAGGTTTAATAGCAAGGCTTTTGGTGACCTCGTCCGTGGCAGGTTGTGGTTAGATCACAAGGACGTGTAGACGAAGTATCGGTGGATTCGAGAGTGACGGGCCCAGGAAAGGGGGGTGAAAAAGATATTTATTGGCCACGGAAGAGGCTGAATTTCAGATAGAGTTCCGTGTATATATCGAAAATAGAAAATCGACGGATGTATTGTAGAAAGGTTTTCCGTTCAACTGCTGAATTGAAAGATACGACCAAAGGAACGATCATATTGTATTACGAGGCTGCCATTGTTGAATTTAATTAGAGGGCAAGGCTTGAATTTGTTTTGGTAGACCGTCCTAATCCGAGGGTGGAAACCAGGTTGGCGAAGGGAAACAAGAGGTGCGTATTATAACGTTACACCGAGCATCTTTTCCCAAAACCTTTCAAATTCCATCCAATTCTTCTAGCTAATTGGAGGAATGTGGAGTTACAATCTATAAATTCAGGCCCATTAGCCGCGAATATCATTCACAAGAAGTTCGTCGATATTCGAATTTTCGTATATGTATATGGCTGGTATCTTTCGTTCAATACGACTCCTTCGAAAAGACTTTCCAAGATCCTCATATTAGAGGATGGCCTGAAGTTGAATGAAAAACATGTGCCCCGTAGTCCTACGTTAGGTCGTTCGCCCCTGTTCAGTGGGGTCTAAATAACAAGGATATCGCGAACAGTTGTACAAGACACCTCAGTCTTAAACCAAGGCCAACTTAGTGTGCCAGCCCTCCTTGTTATGGGTCTGCTTACCCTTGGATCAATTACTGCAGCCCTTCCCTCACTATTATTCTTCTTCTGTCGATGTATGTACATACCTCCCCCCTCATTGTTTTGCCTGTCGTATACGTATTTTCTCGACTGGATCGAACCCCCTTCTCTCCTTAAAATTCTCGAGGGACCTAATATTTTGCCCGAGAATAGAATAAATACCTCTTAGTACTATCCTTTTTCCCTTCAGCACTTTACACTATATTTCGGAAGGCAGGTTACGAGTCAGCCAGCCGACCAGGAGCCTATATTTTTCGGACGAAGCTACGCGTATCCAACAGTCGAGATCCCACGAAAAGCCTCCACGGTGCTCCAGTTTGAGTCCTTCAAGTATAACGAGTATATTTGACTCTTTGCTCTAACGGAGAAAGTCATTTCCCGCCTGGCGAAATATATTTATTGGTCGATCCATTCAAGACCTCGGTGCCTAGGGCCCCCTGCAGCATATTCGGACCGATACCATGCAGCTCCTATCGTAACTAGTCGCCTTGTTGTGTGACCAGCTCGGGAGCCCGACAGAATCTTAGGATTGTGTTAAATTACGGTCGGTACAACCAGGCCAAAAAACACAAAGTCCTAAATTTCGATGTGAGCGCTGCCCTCTCCAAGTTAACGGGGACAGTTCACGTGAACTGAGTTTGATGAACATCGAATTTTCTAGCGGCAAAACTTAGCTACGAAGACATCATATGCGTCTTTCACTCTCGACACCTCGATGCCGGCCGTAGCCCAACCAGCAACCGTCGACGCCGCAAAAAGTGTGTTGTTTGACCCAAATCGGTTGTATCGTACCCCAAATCGGTCGTTCCAACACTGGGGGCAGTCTCGATCAGTCAAATCACAGCACGGGAGGGCGCTGTTACTGGAATGTACTCTGTAACTACATCAGTTAGTTCAACCTATTGCGAACCAAACGTTTCATAACGCTGTGAGCGTTCACTTGCTGCGAAAAAGTGGGTCCACTAAACTAAAAGTAGACTGACTAAAACCAAAGTAACCCAGCCTTAATTTTCCCCAAAAAAAAAAATTAATTTTTCTATTTTTCTAAAAAATTAAATCTTAACTAACTACTTCGTACGTGTACAGGCCAACCAGCCCAGTTCTGGGCCCAATTGTGACCCAAGTTCTGCCCTAACTACCAGCCTGGTTCTGCCCTACCAGCCTACCTTCTGGCCTACCTTCTGACCTACCTTCTGGCCTACCTTCTGGCCTACCTCTGGCCTTCCTTCTGGCCATAGGTAGGCCCGTAGGCAGACCCATAGGCAGGCCCATAGATAGACAGGCCGTAGGTTAGCTCATAGGCAGGCCCGTAGGTAGGCTGGTAGGCCAGAATTTAGGCCAGAACTTGGGTCAGAACTTCAGAACTTGGGTCAGAACCCAGCCGTGATTAGGTTGGCCACTAGTAAATTTGGTGTGGCAGGTTCAACAGGTGAATTTCACCTCTTAACTCGACGGAACCCCTGTCCTCGCTTATTTCTGATGCTCGCAACAAGGTCATGGCCACAGCGTTATGAACCAAAAAGTACGCCATACTACCTGCGATATATTGGTCTGGAGCGAACTCTGCGTGGATACCAGATGCAGGGACCAGTCGACACCTCCGATCTTAGGCTACACAGCAGGATGTCTGTGTCTGTTCGTACCATACATCGCGTCGTTTCTACGTTGGAAGGAGCGAATGATATTATGCGGGGCGGTCCTTCGCGTGCCATTTGCGTATACGTATGCATTGTGTCGGCCTCGATGGAAGTTCCAGTCGCTAGCTCTTCCAATAGCCTCAACTTCTGGTGGTGAACGGGGCGTCGACAAGTCTGAACACTAGCGCCCCGAAGTCGTCACGGATCCTGTCGAGAGTAGTTGATCGCCCCTTTGAGACGGTATTCCTGGCGCGATAAGATGAGATTCAGTCTGTATCCATCGGCCCGTCCCGTATCATATTTGACGCAATCGGCTTCATCAAGTTAATTCCCGAAGCCCTAATACCAATGCTCGGCTCAGGTGATACTGGGCCAATCGCCCCGGGCGGGTCCCCACCACAGCCCACCGACTTAGCACCAAAGCCCGCCTTTCAGACAACCGGCAGCAATCACTTCAGGTGGTACGGGACATCCGACGTCCCTCGACAGATCTCCCTTTGTAACTCCGGGTATTCGACATGATGTATACATATATACGTGCCAAACTTCGGACCACAAAACATGTCTTCGAACAACGGCGACCCGGGCTGGGTGGCGTGCCGGTGGAACGGCAGCACTGGGTAGCAATAAGGTTTGATTCTCAGAAAGATTCGAAGCTAAGGGAGCCCCTGCCGCAGCTAGCCCGCCTCGCCCTGTCAGCTTTCCCTAGTCTGGGGAGCTTTCCCGATGGGATGATAGTCCTGATCGGGTTAATATGTTGCATTTCCGGAGGTCCCAGTCTCGTTCCCAGTGCATTCAAATATTCACCAGCCGCTCGATCGAGATACACCCATATGCGTACATTACGATACGACAGAAATCGAAAAAGTGTCCTTTCGTTCGGGCGCGAAAAACCTTCCCGCTTGAGGGACGACCCGACCGTCTGGATCTCGAGTCCCGTGGTCCACGCCACACATGTCCCAATTTCCTGCGACCCACAGTTAACAGGCATAGACTATCGATGGTGAGCCGTCCACCCGACAAGCTTGCAAAGGCCAGTCGGTTCTAACTAATGCAACGCTAACAGGAACGTCCACAAGACGACAGCATCCGCCACCCTTTCTTGGCCCCACAGACGATTCCGAGAGACTGGTGGGATCTTCCCCACACACCTCGAACGCCTACATACGAAGTATTGTATCATAAATTATATGATAAGTGCTGAATTTCTTCACTTCTTCCTCAACATCATTTTTAGTCGTTTTTAGAGGCAAAAAGCGTGCAGGATTTGAACGCTTGGCAAGCCACTGGATTTAAACCATAAAATAATTCGTTGGTCAGTTGTGAAAGAAATTTTTGTGGTGACCCAGAATAATGGAATCCAGATGCCCCCAAAGTTTGTCTCAGACACCAGAGTTGGCTGAAGCCCAAAGTCCCAACTAGCGAATCAGAACCGTTCTCATTACTCCGTATAGACGTTAAAATTATTTTTCTCGTGTGATATCAAGCTACATGAGCGTTTTCTGTTCGAACCACAAGTCAGATCAGCACACCCGGTGGGTTACGAGGCAGAGTACTATAGTTTTTGTATTATTCCTTGGCCCTACAGACCTTTTGACCGCCTTACTTTGGTGGAAAGTAGGCAAATATTTCTTTAAGTCCGTTGTAATGGCAGCCGTTGGTTAGCACGGGCCCAAAAATGGCGCTGGATAAGATCGAACCGCCATCAGGCACTAGCTGTCAACCAAGAAAAAAGAAACAACGGCCTTCGAATAGAAAATCGGAACTTTTGTCAACGTTCTCCGGTCCCCCCAAAAAGGAGAGTCGAGCAAACTACGATTCCGCAGGGAAGGGGTCTATCGTACCCAGTGATGGTATCGATGCTGCACGTGCAGATATGCAAGTCTATCACATATTTAATAATATTAATCTGCACGTTTTCAATGCCACACATAGCTGGTAATGTACCGAAACCGCTGTTCTGTCGATTGAATGGACTTTCTTCAACCTTCTATACATTTCTGCAGATCCTGTGACCATGAGGTTCTGAACCAATTTTTAGTACTATGTACTGTGTATACATGTATGTACATGGGAAGAAGTGACCGTGATCCTAATCGAGGAATACGCAAAGACAAGCAAAACACCATACAAAAGTCAACAGAGCCGCATCGCGAACAAAAGTAAACAATCAATATTTTGGTGGTGATTTACTTTTTTTTGCGTATTCCCCAATTAGGACCACGGTCACTTCTTCCCACTAAGAACTGGCCGCGCGTAGTTACAGGGCATTTCAGGTAAATAGTCACTTACCTGCGCAACCATTTCAGGTAACTAGTCTGGAGGTCCCTGCAACATTTCAGGTATTCCATGTACAGTTGCCAATCACAATTGTTTACTTTTTGAGAGAGGGCTGTTCTCTTTTGCCCAGTCGGTTCACATACAAAAACCCCTAGTAAGCCACAATCCAAACGTGGAATACCTGAAATATTAATACCCTGTACGGAGTACTCACGATCGATTGTGATAAAATGTGAAAGACCGCAGATAGTTGCTGGGTTGCCCTTGCTTTGGTGTGGCCCCATTGATGCACGCCGCGATAGCTCGATCCATCGAGCAGCTAGTATATTCCAGCACTTTAGTAGGGACACGGCAACGTCCCGCCGAACTTCCACTCTATATTACTAGTACAAGTTTGGAAAAAAAGTCTAGCTCTAGCACTGCTTCCAACGCGGCCAACCGGGGATTCCACGATTTCCCAGATGTCAATGATATCAATTCGCACTAACCCAAAAAAAAAAAAAAAAAAAAAAAAAAAAAAAAAACCCAAACACCACTTGCGCCTGGCCTCGAATCCAGGCAATTGATAGGCCTATAAGGACACACACTCAGCTTTCTCGGCATGCACGGCTCTGCTCGGTTTGGCTTTTCCTCGATTGCGAAGTCCTATCTCGCGGGCAAGAGGGGGCGTTCCGCAGTACAAACCGTTGACACGTACATGGTGCAAGTCATGAAATGTTGAGATGCCAAAATTGGGGGGCTTGATTACCTCGCGGCCTCCGGCCTCAAGATGAACTTGAAAGCCTGATTTTAGAATCGGGGAAGCCTATAAAATGGCAGCCAGCCCCCGTGCAGTGTCCTTTACACTGCACTCACATTCAAAATTCCAAGCACTAGCTCTCTTGGACTTTATTGATATCTACTCTTCAACCGTGGTCGAAATACTCCTACTACCTATACCAACGCCAATATGTCATCCCCAGACGATAATCACATCGAGTCTTGCTCGATGTGATTATCGTCTGGGGATGACATATTGGCGTTGGTATAGGTAGTAGGAGTAGAGTGCTCCGAATGTCAGATTTTCACGTGCGCGCGCGCAGACTAGAACGAGAACGTCAAACGTCGAATATTCAATATATTAAATATTAACCGCGTTCACTGCAGAACTTTTCTTATTTAACATAAGTACGTATGTTGTACGGAGGCAGCCTCCGTTATATTATCTCTACTGTTTTAGCCGAACCTTGTACCTTGCAGAAAGCGCTGATCGGCTTCCCTATGTATTGGCGGTTGCGTATTCACGAGTCGACTTGCATTTGCCCCCGAATAAGAGGTAGGTTCGGGTGCACACCTATAGGGGAGGGCTCGTCTGCAGGGGGGTGCTTGTTCGCGGGCGGGTTTGGATTTGCCATCTGTGTTAGTTACCTAGGTATATACAAGGTTCTAGGTACGTCCCCAGCTGCGATCAGAACTAGAGGCAACACAATTAGACCTGTCTTTCGACGGAATCCCGTCACAGTTGCAACTTCCCCGATCAACTACGAATCCAGCCTGCCCGCCGGCTAGAGAAATTTTTGGACGTCATTCTTTTCGATTACACTCCTCAGAAGCGCCAAGCAGGGCCGACACTGTGATAATTACCCTAAACTCAAGTGGCAGCCATAGACGACATGTGGGTTATGATGATGATGTGGGTGATGATGATGATGATGATGAAGGCTATGAAAGTGGATCGGGGGACATGCATATTTAATGCTCAATCCATACTCAGATAGTCATAGACCAGGACATGCACCACCACTACGAAGCTATGATATTGGAAGTCTTTTTTTTAAAAGCAAATGATTTATGGAGACCCCAGTTCTGGTTCAGCCTTATTAATATGCTTGTCGAAATTGGCTGGGCCTAGGAGTTAGATACACTTCCCCCAACTTCCTGGTTCCATTCCTCCCATAGAAAGGCGATAATCTGCCTCCTCTTTTCCGGGAAGCTCCTTCTGGGTCTTCATAAACCGTTTTTCCACTTCGTTTAGCGCGTATTGACCATTCCACCCTTTTTCCGACCACATAAACAAATGTACAAATGAAATTAAAATACCAGCTTTTTTGATAAATTCATCGTTGCCATTTCTTGACTTCCACCAAGTGTTTAGATCGTTAAAAGTTGCCGCATTGAATTCCACTATGTTTTCATAGAATCCCTTGGCCGACTCAACATTTCCGCATGCAAATATAATCGTGATTTTATCGAACATTGTAGTAATAGCCTTCTTCGCATTGTCATCCAAATGATCTGCCGAATTGATGGATTCGTGGCATTCATCCGAATCGTCCATAGGGCTAGAGCCAGTGTCGCTACTGAGGTTCGTCTCAGCGAACTCGCCGGGGCTGTTGTCGCCTTCAGAGTCAAGTTCGCCGCGATGTTCGGGATAATAAGTTCGATCAGGTTTTAAATGCTGATTAGAGGTGGATATCATAGGCGAAGGAGTAGATTTGAGATGTGGGAAGGGTGTATACTGATCCATGAACGGGAACGTGAGCGTGTATTAGCGTATTCGAATCTGAGAATTGAAAAGGGACAACACGTAGCTATGAGGCTATGGAATACTGTCTTCCTCGTGCCTAGGCCCAGTCGATATAATTATGAAATGGGAAGAATATATGGAGCTTCACCGGTCCAAAGTACCGGTGTACACTAACCTCAAGAAGAAATCTCTCACGAAGAGCATTTGTGATGCTTCGGGTGCGTTCGCACCAACATAAGAAAGAATCTTCGATGGGCGGGGAAAAAACTAGGCCACTAAGCTCTGCCCAAAATGTTATTTTCTTTTTTTGCCTCTCACCTCCTTACTCCTTTCATATAGCGGCCCAAAAGCAGGCTTTGAAATCAGAAATGCAAAACACGCATAAATACTTCCGGGCACCTATGTAAGATGTGCATGGCGGTCGTTTTTCAGCCCAAATATGTGATACTCTTTATGCATGGAAAGCCTTGATTTACAAAATTCTTGCATGAGTGGGAGCTAAAAAACCAGATAGGACACGGTTCAAGCAAAAATGACACCCGAGCGGAATTTCCCCTTCCTTTCCTTGCCAGAAACGGCATGCAAAGTTGGAAGGGTTACACGGTTTTTTTTTTGAGCTGTGCCGTTTCTTGAATTTTCCCGACGACTGATCCTGAACTGTCAAAGAAATATTCCTTTAAGGGTGTTAGTTAATGCAAGGCATCGGTGCATCTCTTCGATAATCACTCACTGCCACGATTTCAAGAGTCATTTAGAACATTATGGATGGTAGAGGTCCCAGGTGCAACGACGTCTTCTGGGCCAATCCGCTCTTGACTTTCCAGGACCGGTTCGTCCGTTCCATCCTCTTTTTGAATACCTTTTGCCCTCCAGGCTGCTATACGGCCATTAGTGAATTCCCTTACGAGCCAATATTCACTCCTGTCCCCATCAGTTTCATATTGTCGGTAACCTCGGTTTCAAGCATAAGATTTCGAGCGCGAGATTTTTCATATTCCTCTTTCCTTGTTATATTCTGCATCATAAAATCGAATATCTTTTTTTTTGTCGCGTCAGGTTGCCGCCGATACGTAGCACCAGCCGTATTATCAACGAGCGTAGGACGGTAAGGCCAAATTTCTTTTTAATTTTGACAAGTTAGATAAATGTATTGAGAATTATATTATGGGCATTTATTTCCCATGATTTGGTAAAAGGCTGTTTGATAAACACTCTAATAAATCTCCCTATTATTGGAAGACATAATTAATGTTGAATAAATACCTAGGTACCTAGGTAGATATGTATACATCCGCAAGCTGGGGGGCCAGCCACCGAAAGGGCGGTAGGTCAATCTAGCATATAGCGTCAACAGTGCAATTGCAAGGCTTTGAGAAATGGAATGCCTAAGTTGAAATACTGAGTTATTCAAGTTTTTGATGTAAAAGAATTACGGTGGTGGTCGCCCCTGGTGCTAGTTTATGGGATACTACTAATTATCCTCGTGTCCTTATTTTTGGGGGCAGGAGATGGCGACTTGTGTCTCGGTGGCGTCGAGTTTGCTTTGTAAACTAATACATGTACATGTACATACATACAATAGTTCAGTCCGTCGAGATCGTTAGTATGATCATCGCCATATTCTATCATATTATCCGAACAGTTATACTTAGGCCCCGGAACTTACCTGTCCATATCAGCTAACCAATTACAAGTCAGTGTTCCCGCTTTTCTTTCTTGCTCTCACTACTGGGGTCCCGTACATCATGTCGCGGAGGTCACATTTTCGCGGAAGCTCAAGTCTACAGTTGCATGGCGTCCCAGTCCAAATTTAGACCAATTGAAGTGTCGACAACCGTTAAATTATAAATTGCTCTGCAGTTTTCTCTTTTGCTGACCTCCATGGCAAGGGAACCTGGTGGTAACGCTTCGTGAATGCGTCGTGGCATCGGTGAGGCTCGTCTTTGCATATGCCCCAGCCTTTAAGCACAAGCGCTCAGACGTGTCTCGACCATTGGCAAATGTCCCGCCTGCAATAACGAGTGATGGTGATTGTACATGCACGCGCGTAATCGTCGATCATCCCGGGGACTCCTAATATGTGTCGCACATCGCCACCTCAACTCCATGGATTCATCTATGCCCGGGTAGTGGACCTTAGGATGGAGCAGCCTAGATAGCGATAGTAGAAATTAAGAGGGCCAACGGCTGGTTCGTGAATTGATCCAGTGTGCAAAGACCTAGTTCCCTGCAATATGGATTTTTTGACGTCATAAGAATCTGAAAGGAAATAATTCCGTGTGCATTAGGCTTTTTGCGACAAGTATGTCGAGACTGCTGCGACAATTGTACAAGTGCTCATAATTCCACCCTATTTGACAAACCAGTCCGTTGTCCCTATGAAGAGAGTAAACGTTTGAGTAATAGCTCCATTTTTACTTGCCCATTGTCGATTATCGTTGTTTTCCAATGTTCTCCAACGCACTTAGCTTAGTAGTTCATCTAAATCACGGCAAAGCGCCTAGGTCAGCCATATCCATCAACTCCCCAAAAGTTATGCCACGACCACTAACCTTTCTATGTCAACTGGCCGAGATATAATCTGAACCCAAAGGATACCGCTACGGAAAAAGGAGTATTTTTGATAGAGGAGCGGCCCAAAAGTGCAAAATTCGAGCGGCTTGTTGGTCTAGTGGATACGTATATGGAAACAGTGAAAGGTGAAAATATTTGTAATTCCGCCAAGTTATAGAACGGGTTCTATAGCACAGTTTCGTTTTTTGCTTCGTCGAACTCGGGCTGGCGGTTGTTGAGCTGTGGAAGTAATTGGGTCGGTAGGTCTCGAATTGTGATGGATTGTTGATTGATTGATGGAGAAAACTCTAATATAATTACATACATGCGAGCAAGTTGACAGAAAAAAAAAAATCAATTGTACGAAAAACAGTCAACCTATCTTTCCGACGCCAAAAGTTAATTAAATAAAAGAAAAAGTTGATAAAATATAAACTAATATATTATTGAAAGACTTTGACTACTTTTTATTATATTTTAAGACAGCGTGGTTGTAATATATGTAATTAAGGTATTTCAACGTTGCGATTGTGCAATTGTGCACTTTGACATTGATTTGGCAAGTGGGTCCCGTTATGAGTTGCCGTAGTTTTGGTATGTAACGACGACCATTATTAGCTTAGTCAACCAAAATAATTACAGTTCTACTTTAGGTTAGCTTAATATCCATGGTAGGGACATGGATGTGAGGTTTAGCTTGGCTCGGTTCCGGTTTTAAGTTCTTCCTGCACTTCACTGCGCACCGCGCCGCACTTCACTGGGACACAAACGTTAGATTTCGAACGCACATAAACTGAATTCTGATATACTATACAAGTGAAAAAGCAAAATTCTAGAATTAAGAGAGAAGGTAGACGGGGTGGCTGGCTTGTGATGCATATGGGCGGTATCGTGTGCTCGCGATGGTCTGTAGATGGTTGGTTGGGAGGTTGATGGAGAGTTACAAAGTTCTTCTGGAGATCAAGGAAGTTTAAAGAACTTAAGGAGGTGGAAGTTCGTTTTAAGTCTGCGAAAAAGGAGGTTGAGAAGAATCAAGCAATCGTGTCGGAGATCCACGCAAACTTATCAAAAGCTCAGGGGGATCTCGCCAAGTCATTGATTCGGGGTGTCGCATCAGAGATGGGCCGTCGTCAGAAAGAAATGCAAGTCATCATAGAGAAATATCGCGGGAGTGTTGTACAAACTGAGGCAGATTTGGAATCGGAAGAAGGGCCTGGCAGCTCGGGCTCAGAGGAGGGAGGTTCTGGGCCCTTCAAGGAGCCGGTGCATCGTTTTCATACTCCAGAGCTTACTCTAGACGAAATGATACATTTCGATCCAAGTAACTCCATGGAAGATGATGGAGGGGAGATTGATCTTCAGGATCGTCAGCCAGGGACTGAGGAGTATGCACAGTATGCACAGTATGCACAGTATGCAGCTCCTCTTCAGTTGAGCCAGGCGTTTCGGATTTCTTTGAGAATATGGTGGATGATTCGATTTTTTCGGTGGATGCTTTCGTGAGAGATATTTATGAGGATTTGGGGATTGTAGGTTAAATGATTTCTTCTCTTGTTCATTATCTTTAGCAATACACAAAAATGCCTTGCAGAGATATCCTTCTTCAGCACGCCAGGTCACTAGTGGCTGATATTTTACTTGTGGACCGCATCATGCAGATGGTGCGTGCTAATATGTCGTTGGTGGCTCCGGTGTATCGTGCGGAGTGGGGGAGACTTCTTCGGTCGTTGGAGGAGTTGGAGGAACGTTGGGACGAGGAGCACCGTTGGTGCTTAACAAATTGTGTGTGTGGCCAGGGCTGTGAATAGGTAAGATTCGTAAGGTGGTGGTTTATCCACAATAGTACTAATCTTGGGTTTTCCTAGGCCGTCCACGTTTTTTCTTTGGCTCTGCGGTATCCTGTTGAATGGGTATCCCGGGTTGCCTTAGAAAAGACTGGATAAGTTCGGGGGAGATGTTTTCTTCTGATTGCCGGGAGTCATCTTCTGGGCCGCAGGGTTGAGATTATCGGATGAGATATACATTATTCTCATTGGGTCCTTCAAGGATTCGTTCGACGTCGTATTCAGCGAAGTCGTTATACTCTATCTCGATGTTGTTGGGGTCTTCTCGAAGTCCTGAGGGGGCTGGTCTAAGAACTGGTATATGAAGATCTAGGTATCTCTAATTTGTATCGGTGTTTCCCAAGTTGTTTTTTGATTGTGTGGGGGTCAAATTTCTGATTCGAGTTTTTTGTTGGGGCGCCTGCTTTTTAGATTTCATGCAAGCAGATATGCTTTATCTCCTTCGTTCAGTGATGAGGCTTCCAGGTGGTTGTTGTCATAATAATGGGCCATTCGTTCTTGAGAGAACTACAGTACCGAGTCGTTAGAGAAAGGAAGTGATATTCTCGCAAGCATGGCGGCCTGGGAAGTATCAAATCGTAACTCCGATATCGACAACGAGGTTTTGAATACCTTTCAAAATTTCTCGCAGTCTGCCCGCTCGGGCCCGAACCTTGAGGTTTCGATTTGTGTTAGTGTCATGAACCCTGACGTCCACATTTTTGTCAATGAGTATTTTCAGACGGGATTGCATCACATCCTAAGCCTGTACTTTAAATTACTTCATACGTTTCTCTCTATTGCATCATGCATCAAGTACCCCGTATACCTAGCCTAGCTAGCAGAAAATGTCTTTTTTTGTCTGTATACTCCACAAATATATGCTATAGGTAATTTTTACCATCTTTAAGCTTCCTCTCTTACTACTTGTTACTACTATGTACGATCTGCCGAAAGCAAAATTTCGTCGTCATGCGCAGCTAGTCTCGACTCCTCAGTTTTGACCCACTTCCTTGCATACATGCACCTTCAAATCTTCAGCTTTGATGTGTTGAATATTTAAGCGAATTATTCCGAGCCGAACGAATCAATAGGCTTCATAGCTAGCAATTCAATGTGGCCAACCCGTCGGGCCGGAGAATGAAGTCTCGTGTTCTTTCCTGAAACAATTGATCCCGTCTCCCGACAAATTGCAAAGGCTGGGGTACCCTGCAAGCTTGAAAAGACAATAATGTCTGCCGGCTCAGCCCCGAGATTAGGCTTGGCATGCTGCTGCAACTTGTTGATCACAGTGTTCTATAGAGGTACTGGTACCAGGTGTAAGTACTTAGTGAAAACGAAAGTCTGTTCTTCGGCTCAGCGGGTTGGCGATATTGAATTGCTAGTTATGAAGCCTATTGATTCGTTCGGCTTCAAATGCTATCTATCCCCGAGATTGTAAAATTCGCTTAGCTTAGATCTAGATGCTAGATGCATTACTAGTTCACCCAAAACGGACCATCGACACCAATCAATTAAGTAGGGTCGACGTAACAAGGACGATCGATCGGACATGTAAATGTATATTGGTGTTCTTTACCCCTCCGGCTGGATACGAGGCAAGCAGCCATTCCGACCATTACGACGCTCGACAAGTTAAGTTCTGCGCTCCAGACCACGCATGCGCAGGGGCCCACCGCAAGGAATACCACTGCGGTTATACGTCAGAACTCGGTCGAGACAAAAGAAACCTGAGAGAGATCTGGAACATTCCAACTAGGATATCATTCTCTGGATCGGCACGGAACGATTGATCTCAAACCTAGCCTCGATTGCTTCGGATGACCGACAGCTCGCCCCAAAATGCCTGTTTATGACCCTCACTTCACGAAGGTCAATAAATATTACTGGCCGATTTGTAAATTTGTGGTGTACTACTTGTTTCAAGAGCGGCGTCAAGCAAGAATAAATGACACGGAATGGAGCACACCACCCTCTGCATATGCACTTCAAAAAAATTCAGGACCAATTAGTGTGGAATTTCATCTAACTTTGAGGCATGTTCCCCTTTGCAATCTATGACAGGTGTTCAAAGACTCCGATTATTCAGAGGCTCTCAGACCTCTTGGAGCCTAGCTGGTGAATAAAGTGCATATAGCCGCCAGCCCCTCTTAAATCGTTTTGTATTTACATCAGATATCCCACGCAGCCCATGCCGGAAAGCTCCGTCGATCTATTCCAGAATTCAAGCAAGTATTCCATGTTTGCCTATTCTTACATAGTTAGCTAATTGAGAGGGTGCAGTGGGTCTTAGTATCGTAACTGTATGTCACAGTGACGTATCTCGCCGTTCCTATCTCGTTTCAAGACGAAATCGCACAATTTGCCTTCGACAAGCTATTTCACAACTTTCGGGATGAGTTTCGCAAATTCATTGAAAGCTTTTTCGCCGTCCACAAGAGCGAAATCTCGCAATGTAGTGGCTATACTTTCAATTTTGAATACGGCTCTCATTGGCGATACCCCCGTGTATAACAAAGAACGTTGTTACCGTACTGGTTTTGGCACATTGGTAGGGGTGCGCACCGCCTTTGCTTTTAAAACATTTGAGAAACGACTCAGCTTAAACGAACTCGATTCCCTTCTGTCATGCTTCGAGTCTATCCGCGGTAGCGTCTCAGAGCGCATCGGTGGCAAGACTAGCTCTATCAGCCTTAACGTCAAGCCTGAGGAGGTCCTAAGCTTTGTGGTCATGCCCATCATGGATGGGCTCTCGAATGCTGCCAAACAGCTTTACGAATCTACTGCGGAAAAGCCTCGGTGCCTCCAACAAGATATCTTCGACAATTTCCAAAGCAAGATGGAGCGTGCACTCAGGTAGGCAAAATCACATATTATCACCTTTATAAATTACTATCGTTGTGTTATGGTCTTGTACCCAGACCGCAAAACTTATGTATATAGCTTATGTTGTTTCGTTTTGTTCCTTTTTGCTTGCACAATTAGCTAACGGCAACCTTGTTATTGGCTCGCTACTGCCTGGCTTTAGTTACTATTAGAATTCCGTGGATATCTTGGGTGTAGATAGGTAGTCTCAGACGTAGACGTGTTATTTGGGGGGGGGCGCTAATACGGGATAGTTGGAAGTCGAGCATTATTGTAATAGCATTTTTTGGCTCGGCTGTGATTAATAGACTGTAGCTCTGGATACGGTCATGTTGGCTACCTTCGGAATTAAACATGCTTTTTATAGATCCCAGATTGTATACATGTAGACATCATAATATCATCTTAGATTGTTTCACTTTCTGCCAAATTTTCGAGCCAAAGTAAGGCACCGGGAAGTCAAGGCGCATGTGGGCCTTGCACGTCTGCTTTATGGGATTGCAATGGCTGCTCGGGTGGACTGGGTACGAGACAAATGGCTGCTGGTAATTTGGATATGGTGTCAAACCGAACCAAGGCCCGCTTTGTGACATCTGGGAACTAGACTAGTGTCAAATACGTCTACCGTTGGAAGATACAGCGTTCTAGCCCAGTCCAAAAGCCTCTCTGAAAATGATGTACAAGGTGGTGTGAGGATATGTAATCAAACCAGGCCATGCCGATCGAAGTGCTTTAAGACAAGGGTATTAGGCACCCATATAGATATACTTACTTATATATATATAGGCATATAAATGTAGCCCCGAGTCCAGTCGAATTACCACCTCACACCTCCCGCCTCGAACACTTCTAACCACCCCATTTGCCCTAATTTTGAAAGACTCGCTGCATGCAGTCTCTATTCCACTACCTATATCTCTCACCTCACACAGAATGTTGATATACCCAGCCCAACCCTTTCCTGCTCAGCCTTTCCCATTTTTAGGTCTACCACCAGAATTGAGGAGAGAGGTTTACAAGTATCTGATTGCTAACGGTGGATACGAGTATCACACGGAAGAAGTCTTGCATGATGACATCTAAGACTTTGGGCCTAGCCGCAAGCTCACAGTTGTCCGCCAAACAGCTATACCTCTATTACAAACCAGCCGCGGCACCTACAACGAAGCCATTTGGTTGTTCCATGACTTTAATGGCCCTTATATGACAGTCTCGGCTTACGCGGCAGGGGTTTTGAAAAAGATCTCGCAAGCGGGCCTTCAGCACTTCATTGCCGACCCAGAAACGGTGGAACACAGATATCTCCATATCGATATTGGATACGAAAACTCCGAAAAAGGACTTACGGGTAATGGAATCAAGCATTTTGTTGCATGTTGTCGCGGGGACCCAAAACATCAGGCTTCTCGCTGCCGCGCTCAAAGATATTCGGGGTACTAGCTGCAGGCGTAAGTCGATGAAGTTCTCAAATATTTGAGTCCACAAAAAGTATCTGTAACTAAAGAGCAGCACGCATGGGATCCGGAGCTAAAATATATTCATTGGATGTAGGAGAAATAAGGTACCACTTCCACTTCAATGAAGAAGAAGGATTTCACCGGCGATCTCGCGCTCAGGATGAAATCCTCATTAAAATATTTGCGCACCTTAACACCCCATACGGGGGCAGCACCGTCACTGGCGCCGTCGACCCAAAATCCGCGAACGACTTCCAACAAAAACTCAACAGCAATATTATATGGCGGGCGGGGAATTGGTTGAACAGTATTGTGCTCGGGTTACAAGTTTTCAACCGTGGGAATGCCCTTGTTCGTCAGCGCCAATACGCGGTGGCAGGGAAGACGTATTCACATGCTTTCATCACTCTCACCCGGACCAGTAATTACTCACTCTGTAACCCAGCCAACTTCTTTCAAGCAAACGATGGGTGGTCTTTCACAAGATGTATAATCTACAACAGTCTGCTTGCCACATTATCGACAGAGTTGAAGTTGCGAAGAAGCGCCCAAGTGAGCAGAGGTCTCAACAACTTGGGACTGTCCTTCGCGGTCTGGAGATGTCTTACCAACCCGGCGACAATATCTGGCCGGGGGACCCTGGATATGCTGGGGCATGGCTAATCGCGATTGTGGGGTGCTTCGCGAGACGCCCCCAAAAAGAAATTTTGGACTCTTTGGAATTCGTGAAAGAGCACGAACGCAATGATGATAAGAAAGCACTCCCGGAGTTGATTCGATCACTAGAGGAGTTGTATTCGACTGAGGATGATCTAGATCAGAAGGTAAATTCCCGAGGAAGAATAAATAACCCGATGTTCAACCATATATGCAGATCTATAGAACACAGACCCTAATGAATTCAAAAATAGATCATAGAAGCAATACGCTCCAATATGCCCCCGATGGCGCCCGATATTACATCTTTTCCAGATTTCAGTGCGGTAGATCTTAGAGTGCAGAACGATCGCTATATTCTACAAACTTTCGGGCAGGGGGTTTTAAACAAGTACGAGCATTGCTTCAAGTTCGAGGGTCTCGAGACAAAATTAAACGCTCACCGCCGCGACACCGACTTGTGTAGAAAAACCCTAAGGCGCATAAAGCTTATAAAAGAAGCCATAAATGCTCATTCACCCGAAAAGAAGCTTATATTCCTCATCAATGGCGACCAAGGCGAGGCTATAGAGGTGTGCGAAGATGAGGGGTGCATTTCAAACTGGCGCGAGTGCTCCCATGGATCTGCAAGATATCCCCTGGTATCACCTAGCTAGTCTGAAGAGTTTCTGTTATATATTCAAAATCGATCTACTTCCTCCTGTAGAGGTTCAGCACGTATGGTTACTGGGACGAAGTCATAATACTAATGCCAAACCCTATCTATTTTAACTACTTTTAAAAAATTAGGCAGCATCATAACGTTGATACATAAGCATATATATGTATATTTACTTATAGCTTACACATCAAATAATGAGCGAGCACTTACTTGTTCCGTGCAGCAAGCTAGAAAGGAGTACGCAACTTTTTTTTTTTTTCCCTCAAGGGGGGCAGGGCAGCATCCCGCAGCGTTTCCTTTGACTTGTCCTACAGATTCACCAAGCATGTTGAGGCCCTAAGGTTTGGAATTCCCGTCCCTTACTGGTCACTCTTTGTGCGGCCTGGATCTGCAGATGCGTATTGAACATGGAAACGCGAACTACAGATAAAACAAATGTATGGATTTGATAAGCAGAATTACACAAACCAAATCCGATATCTCAATATCTCAATATCTCTAGTTTTCATTGCATAGCCAGAACTGCAATTAATCTATTAATCTCTGCCTGTACATTCATCCCGAGGAATTGTGGTATGACAAAGAAGCCAGGCCCTGGCCTGCCTTAGACTCGTCTCGCACCCAAACCGCACGAAGAGTGACCGCCTTAGGCTAATCCCGTTCTAGGTTCTCAGCCAGTGCGCAGTACAGTACTTGTCGAATATATATATAGAGCTGACGCATCCACCCATCTCGCATTGATATCAAGTGGAAACTTCTCGGCATACTTACTCAAGTAAGTCAAGTCCTCATATTTGCAATATTTGTCTTGAACCCAGACCCACTATATATAGTCACTTTCAAGACGTTAACGCGGTTACACGATATTCCGAAATCCAAGGTTGAATCCTTCACGTCACTAGCGAAAAGACACTCAAACAAAGGATGGGGCTCCGATTTCCTCGGGCTTCTTTCAGCCACCAGCAGGCCCAGTCAAGCAACCATGGAATGGGCCTACGAGCCAAAATTACCCCTAAAGCTACAGGAGCAGAAACGGAGTTACTCGACAACGATCACAACCTCAAGGGCCTCCTGCGCCGTACTATTGGGATGACGATCAACAAATCGGGAGAAAAAGTTGTGCAGTTCCTAGCTACTGTGTAATTTTTGGCGGGACCCGATGCTCAGGCTGCGTTCGATTTCTGACTTTCCCAATAGCCCGGACGGACGCCCATCCGCTCAGTGTCGTAGTTTCGCCATTCTGCCACAAGATTCTAAATTTTCACGTTGATTCCTTCCAAAAGCACATTGAGGCTATAGAAGGCGATCCAAAGAATCTTGAGGAAGTCATACTTCCCAAACAATTCGGTCTGGTCTACACAGTCATCCCTCAAGTTTCCGAACTACCTGGCCTTCTCTAAGAAGTTTTATACACATCGACGTCGATATTTCTATCCCTGGGCTCGCCGGGACTCCAAAATTGTGGCGGCAATTTGGTACCCCCCCGGTGCTCTCAAATATGCAGCTATGCTCTCGAAATCTTCCCTTTTTCGAAGATTTCTCCTGCGCAAGTCATGGTTGCAGTACCGGGGCGGTATGGGGAGACCTCGAGCGAATTCAGCTTAAAGATGCCGATTTAAGTCTCGAGCAACAGAACTTCGAAAGCTTCTATCTTTGCTTTCCGCATCTTGCGAACAGATTGCCATCACCGAGAAATGTACGAGCCGAACAGAAGGTATTCATGGCCTTTACAACCCCCCTAGCGCAGGAGATGAGCTGGCTCGATTCACGTCAGTCCAGGTCCTGAGATTGCCGGGCTATATCATTGCAGAAGCAATTAGGTCTGGATCGCTTTCAAACTCGCTATTCGAAATCGACGCAACGCATTGTTCACCACAAACGAGGGCAAAAGTCCAAGAATATTCCAGAGGTCGGCAGATAGAGGTAACATTTCATGACTGCCGGTGCCCTTTGAGCCAAGGCGGCAACGAGATTAAGGAGGCTTTAATGGTGGGGGAGGAATCCTTCTTCGAGCCGGAGCCTATTCCTGACGGTGTCTGGGATCCAATCGAGGACGGCAGTGGATGGGATTTCTGTCAAGATAGATTAGTTAATGCGCAAAGACTCTACATAGGGCAACAGAATATCTCATGTCAAAGTACTGTAATACTTGATTATTAGGGTGGCTATCGCGTTGGCAGTCTGGTCCGGGACAACTAAGACGGGAGATCCGGAGCTTTATGATATCGTTCCTACGTGCAGCGTGGTCGAGTAGTAGTTCTGCACTGTCCAGATGCTGTCTGGAAGACGACTGCGTCCTTTGAGAACAAAGAGGAGTTCACAGATACTTGAGACCCAGGAGTATGGCTCTGTGGACGGAACTTTAGCACGCCGGTACTGGCACACCTCATCTGGTAAACAGATGGGCCTAGCTAGGCACAGCTCAATACATAAACATGACCCGGGCAAGACTTGGACCCGGGAATCTTCAGGCATTGTATTGCTCATTCGTATCCTTCTCTATATAAGCACCATGTTCGTGCGAGCGGCCCCCGCCTTAACCGGAACAGGGAATTTGTGTTCGCAGGGATGGATTCTACGTTGTGATCATGCTTCGACTCGATCTCATACGATATGAGACAAGTTTTGACGTCAACGTCACTCACGAACGCTAGATCGATTTTCACGTGCGCGCGCATATTAGACAGACAGAACGAGAACGTCGAATGTCCAATATTAAATATTAACCGCGTTCACTGCAAAACTTTTCTTATTATTCGTAAGTACGTATGTTATACGGAGGCGGCCAGAGGCCGCCATCGCATTCGCACTCGCTCGTAGTCAAGTATAGACGTGGCTTTACGCCCCAGGGCCGGACACGGGGAGGCAACCGTAGGTTCTATAGAAACGGCAGTGTCTCTGTTGTGCCCGCCACGCCAACATCTAGGGACTAAGGAGCAATGGGAAAGCCGTTGCCGCCGTTGCCCCTGGGAGCAGACGTGCAGTTTCCGAGATGGTCTCCGCAGACGCCTGACAAAAATGACTACATCTACAAAAAAGGAGACGTTAGCTTCAACTACTATGGATCGCAAGGTGTCCCGGATTACTTGGCCCATTATGGCCAGCGATTGGCTACCTCAACCCCACCAGACGATACCTCAGATCTCCTACGATGTTCCAGCCGACCTGGCCGCGCAGCAGACGATGGAAGTAGCAGCGAAGCCCCCTGCCGCGCCCGACGAGCTCAAGAATCAAACCGGACGCGGCGCCGACTCCAAGCGAACCAGACCCCAACTTATCGGAAGAACGATGGAAGTGGCTGGACGAGGAATACGTACCGAAGTACCGATATCCGGTACCAGAAGGAGTGAAGCAAAGTAGTTACTGTGGTACCGTGCAAAAAGAAAACCCCCCTGTCAGGTACCTCTCAGCCACACATTTCACAGCTTAACACCGAGTCAACACCGAGTCACCAATCCCAAAGTCGGTACTGAAGTCACTAAGCCGAAAGAGGTACCACACCATATTCCGACGCGTGGTAACTCCTCTGTACAGAGCACATACTTGCCCCACGGGTTTTATTTACAAAATGGGTTACGCTCAAAAAGTATTAACGAAACGTCATAAAATCCGAGTCTGGCGCTCAATAAAATCCTCTTTAACGGCGAAATGGGTCTAGTCTAGTCAGGGAACCGTAGTACCAGTTTCCGTGCGGCGGTAACCAGTCATCGCGGCCACGAACAATTTAAGGTCGCACCTATGGGTTTCAAGTGGTAGCACTCGAGGCTTCGCATTTCGAGCCTTGAATAGGGGCTTATATTCGGGTACTATCTTGTATTTCATACTATCTTATTTTCGAGTTCTTACGGTAGATGACGTGGTCATATATTCGTAATTCTTCGACGAGCATATAATGCATCTGGATGAAGTCTTTGCCCGACTGAAAGGAGGGATTTAACTCTTTTCCTGCTACTGCTACTACTACTACTACTACTACTACTACTACTACTACTACTACTACTACTACTACTACTACTACTACTACTACTACTACTACTACTACTACTAAGAGCCTGCCTACCACCTAGGGACCTAGGAATCTGTGAACTGTTAGTACGTTAGCCTGCCTTCCTACCTACCTTCCTACCTATCTGTCCCGTAGAGAGAAGAGGAGGAGGAAGAGGAAGAGAGGCAGAAGAGAACCCGGAGTCTTGAGAGAGTCTTATGACTTTGATGCTTGGAATATATATAAGGGTTTTATGTTCTATACTCTCTGCGAAGAGCGGAAGCCCCCTTCAAACCGCCTTATTTTCACGATCTCATATTAATTCTAAACCATAGTGCATGAGGCTTGTCTCGTAAACCAGAGCATGAGGCCGTAGTAGCCTACCATCGAATTCCATTATTCCTACCCTCATAACTACGTTCTACGCAAAACAGTACGGTAAAGACGAAGCGGTGTTATAAATCTTTCAAAGCCCATAGCATATCGTTTGAGATAACATTGAACGGATGATAGGTACCACGATCGCTTCATGAAAATCTGCTCTTCTTTTCTAACTTGTACGTGTATGTCCATTTAACGCTCGTTTGATTTTTGTTTGACAATCGACGTGGCGAAGTTCAAGTTCGTGAAGTTGCTAAATACGGACGATAGCATGGGTGTACTTATATACCGTTCACTCCCTCGTCCACTCTTCCCCGTATCTGTAACCTTTGTCGATGAGATCGCATTCGCTGTAGTTCCATTTGAGCTTGAACAGCTCTCGCCCTTTATCGATCCAGAAGTTGATGCTATCCGACGGTTGGTTTAGTTACACACTCCAAGCTGGAAACTTATAGGTGGTTCATTGATTCAACTTACCCTCTCTCAAACCCTTTAGGATTCCTCCAGAAGGGCTCGCCCTCCCCACCGTCCCGACGTGCCTGCCAGGTATTCCTTCCGTGTGAGTTATTCTGCTTCTGCTCCATCATGAGCTGTAACTGATTTTTCAAGTCTTTGAACCGAGTCGTGTTCAATTCGGACTCATGTCCCTCCTCCGGGAATAAAACGGCGAGGTCTGTAAGATGGGAAGAAACGTCGTAGACATGCCCAGCTTCGACAGCATCTTGAGTCCAGTTCCTCATAGTCATGCGTGAATACATATCGCAATCAGCCATGTAGTACGGGATCTATGGCCGATCAGCTGTATATTCAAGAGAGCCGGCTTTAAAATCTCACCTGAGTATCCCAAGCACCAACATCCTTCACCGCCTCGACATTGACCAAAGTCAACCAATCGTACGCAAAAAACTTAAGTCCCCAGTGCTCCCGCTTATCCAACGTATCCCCCAGGGCGTCTACAGCCTTTCTGTATAGACTTTTATAATTTTCAGATGATTCCGATTCGTTGCATACAACCACCACATCCATATGCGACCAGAAATAGTAACCCCAGTTCTGCTCGATCGCATAATTAATATAGAAATTCTGGAGTTGTGCAAAACTTAGGAGTGTCGGTGTACGTTTGACGGCGACGCCGAGCTGTGAGAGCCGCGTATGATTTAGGTACCAAGGATTCGCAGGCGAGAGGAGGCCGCGAAGCTGTTGTTTCCAACGATGATTAGCAACTCCAGCCTAAAATAAAAGCGATTCGGCAGATTGAATATACGAACATACGTTTGAATCCATCACACCACTGTTGTCAATGACCATTAGCTCCGAGGCTGGCCACCCCGCCGCTAGGTAAGAAACAACAGCTTGCTCTAGAAGATACCAATTTCGCGTGAACCCGATAAATAAGGGTGTCTTTAAGTTATTGTCGTTGACGATATTTCTAGGATTTATCTTGGGAATCTTGCCAGCCTTTGCAAGCGGGAAGATCTCTTCCTGCCATTCTTGTGTCTGCGGATCCTTGTGTGGAGGTTTGGTTCCCTTTGGTTTCTGAACGATATCCGGGTCAATGATGGTAGAAAGTAGGAGAAAAACAATAAAGGCGCCTCCAAGGGCTAGTATTGCCCTTCTCATCTTCCTGGTCATTAAATTGAACAGATTCGCGATATTCGACTAAGAGACTACTCAATTTAAGGATTTTTCGTAAGAAGATATATACTGCAATAACTCGGAAATAAGATACATATTATTTTCGAGAGGAAAAATGATATTTTGTATGTTTAGTATGTAAGTTCAAGTTTTTGATTTCCGAATAAACTTTCGGGCGGTCTCGAAGTTCAGTTTTCAGCCCTCTCGTACGCGGGTTATATCACCGGCCAAGGATTGAAGTACTAAGTACTAGCGTAGTTGGAATATGGAAAGGGTAAAGTTCCAACAGAACCCAAAATCTGTTGTGGGCTTCATGATATGTGTTGGTTTGGAAAATTATCAGGTCCCGACGTCCCCCTCACTTCTAAAAAAGTTCGGTTACCGGTCCTGTGTAAATATATCTTCGTATCATACTTCTCCCAACCTTGACTCTAAGAAACCATCGAACTTTATCCCAACCTCATCTCAACCTCCCTGATCTCAACCAACCATCTATCGAACATCAACATCATCAATGCCTTTCCCAACCCCCGAACCCGGGGAATTTGGTTCCTATGACGAACTCCCCGCCCATTGTCGTTCCTGGGCTTTCAGAGAAGGATACGCTGTTGTGATCGGCCCTGTAACTCCACGTCGGAGAGCGCATCCACCCAATTTTGGGTGCTGTCGACAACATATCTTAAAGTTATTTCTATAGACTGATTTGTGCATTTGGCCTGCCCGTTGGTACTTGGATGTTAGGCAGTGGTGGTGAGGATTTTCGTGCTAGCTCTAGTGAATAGCACCTTCTATAGTTTACCCAGGAAGATTGTGCCTCTGTCACTAATTAGAACTAGTGGCCAGCCCCATCGTTTGTAGACGTTCTGGTAGAAAGCCTCAGCCTAGGTGGCTTCATCCCAACTTTCCTTTCCGGCTATTAGTCAAACTTAATGTCGAGGTAATTTTTAGATTTTGGAAATTTCGTTATAAAATCTAAAGACAACGTTTTGAACGGTTGATCCGGCAACCGTATTGGTTGTATAAGACCGTACTGTTGATGCCTATGCGTACGTTTTACGGCACACTCTGGGCAGTTGGCGACGTAGTCCCTGGCGGATTGTCCCATTGTCGGCCAGAAGAAGTGTGAAGCTAGACGTTCGTAGGTTCGATCTATTTCTGGGTGACCGGCGTCGTGGGCCTCACGTAGTAGTTAGCCTTGCAGAGTCAAGGTAGGTACGAAAAGGCGTTTTGTGGCGCGACGTTCGTCATCCATATAGATTAAATCATTACCGACGTTCAACTTATAGATCATATTGATGTGTTCACGCCAGTTACCGTCTTCCTTGCTTCCTGGAGACCATAGAAAGTCGATAAGCTTTTGACTGTAACCCATAACTAATTTGTTCTTAAACTCCTTAGTCATTTCGGTAAACACAACTCCTCCGCCAGTAATTGTCTCCGAAGTTGCGGTTGAGGCGTCAGCATCATTTAGGTATTCGATTATAATTAAGCGGGGGAAACCCAGTATCTCTTCCGTTAGTTCCCTTTGAGCGAGATCCGTAGGGTACTTAACATCCAAGTCTCGGCGTAGGCGAGACAGCGTCTGGAACGACCATATCTAAACCTTTTTTATAGACAACCTTTAGGTTACCCTAGAATTGCGAGAGATAGACGGCCCAATGTTGTTGGTGTTGGTTAGAACAGCTAGGTGAGGTAGTTGTGGTGGTATCCATTCTCATTATATCTTCCAAAGCTTTGTAGTTGGTAGACACGGTTGTAGGCGATTGTTCCACCCAATGACTCACCCTTTTCACAGTTCACACACAAGACCTGCGAACTCCAACTAGTACTTACTTTAGGCAGCCGTATTTTGTTTAGCCTGTTCCCGAGCTGTCGACGTAAACGTACAATGGTTTGCCGTTTTGGTAATGCGCGAGTGTGGCAGTGCATTTCGAAGGTCTTTCCATGTTGTTTTTGGTCGACATTGAGGTTAACCCTTTCTTCCTAGCTTGACCTTTGGAAGGACCAGGATGAAGGAGTTTGGTCTTGAGTTGTTGCAGAGGTGCGGCACGTTGAGCGTAGAATGGTATACAGCTATGGTGCCATCTAAGAGTGCCAAGGAAATGCTCCAACTCTTCCATAGTTTTGGGCTCCCCGAGGTTTTGTATAGCTTCTGAATGCTTTGTGGTAGTGCTTAGGCCGAAACTATTTGCCTTTTTTCCCAGAAGTTCAATTGACTGGTGCTAGGTGGCATTTTGGTGCAACCAGAGTAATGCCAGCGTCAGAAAGAATGGAGAATATTTCATTTAGGTGATTGATATGCTCTTCCAGTGTTCTCGAGCAGACGACTATGTCGTCTATGTAACAGTTCGCAAAACACCAGTTCTGCCTCTCAAACAGCCAAGGGTAATGCTATTTCCGTACCCATTTTCGCTATTTCCGTACCCATTTATAACAATTATAGCAATTTTTCACACTAGTAAATGTTGGCTAAGCAACTCTCTCGCACTAAATTTTCCCAAACTGAATATATACGCGATTCACAGACTTGTAAATAGGCCGGCGTGCAATTCACATGTACAGGCCTGCAGGCGTGCGATTCACAGGCCTATAGGCGTGCGGTGAATAGGCCTATAGGCGTGTAATTCACAGGCTTATAGGCGTGCAATTCACAGGCTTATAGGCGTGCGGTTAATAGGCCGGCTTGTAGCTTGAACTATTCTGTTTATTACTCTGAAATATTTTCCATTGTTTTTGTTGTAATGGAGGGGTACGGTTCTAGCGAAAATGGGGGTACGGAAATAGTACTTCCCTTTACGAAGTATCAAACACCCATTTCGACTTGTGCTTCATCAACTTATCATACTCTATTTTCATCGCCTCCATAAACACTTGTTTGCCTTTCGAGGACATTGCTTCTTTATAGTTCCTTGGGATCTTGTAAATTGGCTTTGCGGTGTAGTCTCCGTTCGCAGCGCATGAGAATTGCGGGAAATATTCGTCGTCAACATCGGTAAGCGTATTCTCGGACGAAATCGCCTTCTCGGAAGCATGGAGTAGGATTGGAGGACTGCCTGCTCGCCCTTACAACGTAACCTTACGCTCTAAACCGTTTCCAAAGAGAAGGACAGATTACATATGGAAGACGGAGGGTGACTTGACTAATGAAGAGAAAGGTCTCGTCGCACGCACGATCAACAGAGGCGAACATTTCAAGAGGGGGGCAATTCTGCCAGAGCTTTTTGTCAGATAATCAATCACCAGACGTATTAGGCGAGCCTGCTACGAAGCGCCACCGAGGAACTAGTAACAGAAGCAAAGGTTCTCCAGAGGCCGTTATTCAAACTGAGCCTGATAATATACCTGAGCCACAGCTCAAGTTCACTTTTATAGCTGCTCAGACAGCACCATCAACTCAAATTTCTAGGAGATTCTCTCCCCAACATTCACAACCTTCTGGCCAACACGTTATATCGCCAGAAATGACCAGAAAGCCCCAGATTGTCCTGGCCAACCCTCCCCCCACATTTCCAGTAGCCTCGAGAATGAGTATTCGAAAGTGGCGGCTTGAGGAGAAACCCAAGGCCCTCTGCAATGAAGAAAGCCCATGTAGGGGGATAATACTTTGTCTCGAGACCGAAAACGCTAGGCATGTCGAAGAAAAACTGGAGTTAAGGAAGAAGATTGGATTCCTTCAGAAAAACGTAAATGCCCTGGAGGAAGAGGGGGACAATCTGCAACATCAAATCAACGTCGCTGAACAAGATCTTGCCGGTTATAGAACCGCTGAGAAGCACCTTCGCCACAATGAATCTGTCACCAGGGACTGCTGCCAACGTCACAAAGTTGAGTACGATAAGCTCAAACAAACCACAGACCTCGAGGCCGAGAAATCGAAGGACGCCCTCGAAAAATCCCAGCAGGTAATAGCAGCCTTGCAGTCGGAACTCTCCGATAAAATGACCGAGATAGCGTCACTACGTGGGGTTTATTTAGAGGGAGACTCGATCAAGTTTCTAGAGGGTGTTCTGAGTTGCTGGTTTGCGAAAGCCTCCTGATCAGCTTTAAGAAATCGGCTGGAAAGTTCAGAGATATTTCCTTTCGGTTATACCTAGTTTTCGACAGTCCATGTACCCAAGTTTTCGGGCAAGTTCGCGAATTCGCAGGATCCAAAGGAAGTTACCTTATAGCCTCGAATCTAATGAAGATATACACCCCAAGCGGTCGTGCATGTATCGGCTAGCATCTCAGTATTTTTGTCATCAGGGCGGTCGGAGCTCTCTAGCCACCATCACTCGCCCTCGTCGGGTAGATCCAATCATTACGGTCATGGGGTGAGCCTGATAGGCGGCTCTACTACACGAGGAACAGCGTTGGTATGTATGTATTATTATTATTATTATTATTATTATTATTATTATTATTATTATTATTATTATTATTATTATTATTATTATTATTATTATTATTATTATTATTATTATTATTATTATTATTATTATTATTATTATTATTATTATTATTATTATTATTATTATTATTATTATTATTATTATTATTATTATTATTATTATTATTATTATTATTATTATTATTATTATTATTATTATTATTATTATTATTATTATTATTATTATTATTTATAATCCAAATATTTAAAGAATAAAATTAATATTTAATAAATATTTATATTTAAATATATATTTTTATAGATTATAAAAATTTGAAATATTTTATGATTAAATAATTTTTAAGATAAAAATAAATAAAATAAATAAAATATTTATTTTAATTTAATTTTAAAATATTTTTTGTTTTTGGAAAAATTAATATTAAAATTGATGTATTAACCAGAAGGTTAAAAGACTTTTTTAAAAAAAAAGAAAAATAAGTATATTAAAAATCAAATTAAAATATTTATATTATTTAAAAAAATCTAATAAATTAGTATAATAATAATATAAAAAAATTAGAAAATAATGATATTTAAAGATTTATATATTTAAGATATTATAAAAGTATTGAAGAGAAAAGATAAATAATATTTTAAAATAAAAATTTTAAAAATAGAAAAATAGTAAAATAAATTTTATTATAATTGTAACGAAGCAAGCCTAGCAAAAAGAATTCCAAGCAGAAATTCAAACAACCAGAAGAACCCTCAGAATAATTATAAAAAACATCCAAACAATATTATAAAAAAAAAATTATACAACACAACACAATCTACAAACCCAAAATAAAAAAATATTTAGATCTAAACCTCAAAACTTTGAAAATAATATTAATAATATTATTTCAATATATACAAAAAAAATTTTATTTAAGCCTATACCCTACACAAACTTGGGCTCTTAGCGGGCTTTTCAGCCACCGCACAGACAGCCCACTAGCACTTAGGACCGTTTAATAATAACTCCATGAAAATCTACTATTTTTGAATTATTCCCGGATATTTTATAAATATTAACTGAAATAATTTTTTGTTGAGTTTTTTTTGGTGCAGGGGGTAATGTCATGCGACACATGCCCTACCAACAGAGACATTTCTATCCATGTTGACCGGCGACAGTTTTGACCTATCAGGCCAATCCTTGCTCTAATGAAACTAATTGAGCTAAATTCCTTGTCTCATCTGCGTCATAACCTTATAATCCTCAAACGTAATTTGGCGACTCTGTTTACAGCTTTGCTTCGAACTCGTCAGAAATGACTCGATGATTTTGTTCAAGTTTTTCATACTCTTCTGCCATAATTTGATGGGCTTTTCTGAGCTCTTCATATTCTTTCACTATGATGTAGAACTTAAGCTCCTTGTCAGCATCAAAACTAGGACTACTGCCGGTGAAGTTAAACTTCTGATTGATCTGAAGTATATAAGCCTGGTATCCAGCACTCTGGAGGATATCTACTAATTTTGTATTAGATAATTGTTTGCTTATCCCCCCTGCCCGTGGGGTCTCAAGAATGGAATATGATAGAGATGACTACTAGCAAGGTACAAAACAAATTCTACGACCAGCTCATAAATAATTGGGAAGGTGTGAATATTTCCCACCATCAGCGGCCCCTCGGAAGATGTGAAAGCCTAGAGCAGGGAAGGGGACTGGGAAATTTAAAGGGTAAGCTGAGATATGAAAGTGTGATTAGGGCCTGTACAAACTAGTGGATTGTTCACTGGCGGGCTTAGGCTGTCGTTTAGAAACCTGACAATGCAGGCCCATATATACCTCCCCCCCGCCGCTTGGATATGAATTGAGCCCAAAGCGTGACTTAGCCTTGTGAGCAACCCTAGGTTTTATATAATGCATATATATCTTGATTGCGTCTAAAAGATGATCTCCAGCCCTGGTCTCACCCCACGTAGATCTGGAGGGCAGAGCACTCAGCCTCAACCTTTCATCATATCCATAGCTCCCTAGTTAATTACTTCAAAATTTAGGCTCTCCTTTATCAAGCCCACCCGGATTTCAAGCAAATTCATTGGAACTCTCCGGTATGGGTGAGGCGCAATTACTATAGGGTTAAAGCACGCACGCAAAGTACAAGATGTCACCTAGACCCCCTAGGACAACTACCTAGGTTTGAAAAGGCCCAGACTTGCACAGCATCGTCTACCTTGTATTTCGCGCCCTCTCCAATGAGTATATCCTCCTCTATGCATATATGACGTTCAGCGGACTCGAGGTTAGGGCCAAGGGGGCCAATCTAATCCAGGAGATCGCTCTTCGTGCATCTTCTGCTATTTCCGTGTGCAATATTTCCAGATAGTGATCGTAAGAAATACTGTCTGAAATGCGAATTGGTGGTCTATCTTTGCGCAACATTTGCGCTAAAATTACGATCGTTTTGGGAGGAGACCTAGCGGGGTGGTTGGTAAACATTGGCGAGCCATATTTAGCGACGTTTATCGCTTCAGTGACGCTACAGATAGATTTTCGCGATCGTTACAGACGAGACGCTCCAAGGGCTGTTAGATTAAGTCTAAGGTCAACCCTCGATATATTCCAAGATGCTTGTGACCTACAGCTGGGTGAGGCTAGGAATGAAACCACCGCATACCTAGGTAGTTACATGGTGGTTATGGTCAGTTAGTAAATGAAAGGCTGTCAAGGAGACGTTTAAGCAGTAATACACGCACTGAGCTTAGATCAGCTTCCTGCTTTGTGCACTTTCATAACCTTTCTGTGTGATCCCTGTCTGGTCTAATCTGGTCTTGTTAGTTCAGGTTAGCTAAGCTGCAACCAATATCTCACTCTAGGAATTTGAATTCAGAACGTACCTGCTTTAGCAGCTGCGGCGAAATATACATACTTTGGGCTAGTCAATATAAATTTAAAAGCTGCCATAGCTAACGGCCAACCGGTACTGGTAAACGCATCAACTGAATTGCAGCCGTCAGACATCCAACAATTTCAACACCAAAAGGAATGAACGTAGAAAATTCAAAATATCGATCTCATCATTCAAGAAAACCAGGCCCTAAGGCGCCAGCATCCCCTAGCACCGTTGCGGCGATTTTCCTTTTCCTCATTGTACTAGCGTTTCTTGGATATATTTTTTTTAAGAAACGAAATGATTTAGTGGCCTTTCTTAGGATTTATTTAAAAATAATTTATATTTAATTCAATATTTTATATATTTAAATATTTAATTCAAACTTATCTCTTATTTAATTCAATATTTTATATTTACATATTTAATTTATAAATTATTTTTTATTTAATTTAATATTTTATATTCAAATATTTAATTTATAATTTTAATTCTTATTTAATTTATTATATTATCTCCTTTATTATTTATTTATTTAAATTATTATATTCATTATTATATATTTAAAAACCAAATAATAATTTAAATATTAATCTATATTTATATTAATACACTTTTTTATTTTATAATATTTATATATTACTTTAATATTTTAATTAATTTTTATACAATTTCTTATATTTTATTATTTTGCAATTTTAATAATCTAATATTTAAATATCTATATTCGTTCTACTAAAAAATAAAATTTTAAAAAAAAAGATATTAAAAGAAAACCTATAATTATTACCTTATCAAAATTTACTATCAAATAAATTAAAATTATAATATTATTATTATTATTATTTATCATACACGCATGCAACCTTTCGGTTATGGCGGAATGAAGGAAAAGAAATTAAAATACATGATTTTCGCTCCTCATTAAAAATGAAAACTACATAAAATCATTTTTTATTTTTGTTTTTTGTTTTTATTTTTATTTTTGTTTTTTGTTTTTTGAGGTTCCTTCTAACCCTTTTTGTCTCTTTCTTCTTTTTTCCCATTAAAAGAACAATGTCGTATATCTGTTGTTCTTACCCATCCACTTTGATGTAATATTAAAATGATATATCTCATTTCCGGAACCTTTTCATTCATTTTTTCAAACTTCCAGATTTCCCCATCCTGTGAAATAATCATTTTTAGGATTTTTATTGCATTTTCTTTTTGCAATATTTGTTTTATTTAGGAACTCTTCCAAAAAGATCATACCTTCATTATTAAATAATAAAAAGTAATAATCTAATTGTTTATTAGCTTTTTTGAGTTTCCTTTTTAACACCTCTCTCTCTTCATTATAGATTTTGCATTCCATAATTAAGTGTTTTGGTGTTTGAGGCTTATTTCTGCATGTACAGTTTTTATTTAAAATTCCAGAATTTGGAATTTTATATAAATAACTGTTAAAGTACCCATGCCCAGTCCTCAGTTGAGTTAAAGAAGAAACAAAATTATTACTAAACTTAGTAAATATCTTATTTCTTTTTAACTTTGGCCTATTAATATAATTTGGCCTGTTTTTTTGTTTTTTGTATTTTTCTTCCCATTCTAGTAAGTCCTTTTCTTTAATTTTTCTTTTTAAATAGGCGAAGGACTTGAATAGGCTTTTCTTTTTTATTTTTGCAGCTTCCTTGGCTAAGTAATCTGCCTTTTCATTTCCAACAACTTCAGAGTGACCTGGGACCCATTCTATAAATATGTTAATATTTCTAGAATTTAATTCATTTGCCATATCCCAAATTTCTGAAGTTGTTTCCTGACCAGGCCCTAAATTTAGGTTTTGTAACCTTTTTATTGCAGCCTGATTGTCGGTAAAGAAATAAATATTCTTCACCTCTTTATTTTTATTAATTACTTCAAAGGACTTTTCGAACCCTTCTCTTAAAGCAATTAATTCTGCATCATATACCTCCATACTTTTTCCCAAACTAAAATAGATTTCGAAAATAGATTCATTATCTATTTCTCCATAAATTCCAGCCCCCAAGGATTTTTCTTTTTTATTTTTATTATTCTTTTTATTTTTATTTTCTATTTCCAGCATAGAACCGTCTGTATAAATAAGTAAGTTTTCCCTAGAGTTTAGTTCAACTTCTTTTTTATTTTTGTGGTTTTCTGCTTCTAAATCCTTGGGTATATTATTTATGAGGAAATTAATTTTATTTTCAACCCAAGGTGGATTGAATTTTATATTTAATTCCTCAATTTTTGTATATGGGTTTATCAAGAAATTAATTCTTGATAATATTCTGTCCAGTGTGAAGGCATATTCTTTTTTGTCCCCTTCTTTTTTTATTTTCATTCCATTTTAAATAAGGTCCTAGTCCTGTTTCCTCTCTTCCAAAATTAAATTCTGGTGGGAATGACTCTGGGGATCTCTTTTTTATTGGATGATTTTTATTAAGAAAAAGGGATCTTAGGGCATACCTTCTTTGTATCCCATTTAGTCTTATTTCTGGTGGTAAAATAGAGGCCTCAACCTCCAACATACTTATTGGAGTTGTTTTGAAGCCTCCTGTTATTTTTCTCAACATCTTATTTTGAATTAATTTAAATTCTTTCAAAACATTTTGTTTTTTTTGATTTTTCCACCATATTTCAGACCCATAGTCAGAAATAGAACAAACGCAGCTCTTATACAATTGTATCATCGCTTTGGTTCTAAGTCCCTTTTCTGAATTAGCAAGTGCCTTAATAAAATTTAAAATTTTATTTGCTGCACTTGTTTTTATTTTAATGTGGGTTTTAAAATTTAATCCCACATCAAAATATATACCTAACCACCTTATATTGTTGGTAGGTTTTATTATTGTACCATTTGGTAGCTCAATATTTAATTCCCCAAATTCATTTTCCTTTTTTAAATTTGTTTTAAAATGAATTAGCTCTGATTTTATGTCATCAAAAGCTACTGCATTATCTACAGCCCAATTAAAGGCTATTTTTGCAGTTTCTTCTAATTCATATATATTTGTTTCTATTTTTTTATTGGTTGCAATTAACGCCAAATCATCTATATAGGATGGTTTCATGATAGAAGGCATTTTTTGTTCTAATAAATTAAATAGTGGTGTTAAATATAATAGAAAAAGAATTGGAGATATTGGAGAACCTTGTGGTATTCCAGTTTCAACTGGTTTTAATTTTTCTACTTGTCCATCGAAGGCCAGCTTAATTAATCTTTTGGACATAAAATTATTAATCCACCAATAAAGATTTTAGATAAGATTTGATTAATTATTATAAGATCTGAGTTTGACTATTTAAAGTTAGTATAAGTTTTTAAGAAAAAAAGAGTTTTTTATAAATATAAATTTTATAAGTATTAATTTATTTGATTTTTTAAATAGATTTTATACTCTTTTTTTTATTTAATAATATTTAAATATTAGTATTATTAAAAAAATTATATAAGTTGTTGATGGCTTTATTAATTTTTTATAAGTTTTATTTTTGCTATTAATAAATTATTAGAAATAATTATAATATATTAGTTTTTATTTAGATAAGAGTTATTGTTGTAGGATAATTTAATATTTAAAAAGCTTTAAATTAATAATATTAAAATTAGTATAAGTATAGGTTGCTATATTTTAAAAATTAATATTATTAAATTTTTTTAAAATAAATTAGAAATTTTTGCATTTTTTATTATATTAAGTAATGATATTTTGATAAAATGGAAATTTTAAAGTATTTTTTTAAGAAAAAAAAAAAGGAGTTTTTGTAATAAAATAGAAAATATAGATTATAATAATTGAATAAATTTTAATTGGGTAATAATCTTTATATTACGATTATATTATAATTAATTTTATAGATTAGGAGTTTTTGAAATATATAAAATAAAAATAAAAAAATCTAAAATGTTTATTTATAGATAGTTAATATATTAGATTTTTTTTTTATTGTGTTTATATTAAAATAGAATAGATTTTATTGAATTTATATATAAAATATATTTTATATATATAAAAAATTCTAAATTTTAAATATAAATTAATTAAATAAAATCTTGATTATTAAGTTAGGTTTGGTGTACTAGAAAAAGTGAATTAATTTTCGTAGTTTTGTGAAGGATTATTATTAAATAGGTGCTTTTTTAAATTCTGGTAGTAAATTAATTAAGTTAGAATATTTATATTAGAATATAAAAGTATATTAAGAAAAATTATATTAGTTTTTCTACTAATTGTTATAGTTGTAGTTATTAATTTATTTTTTGATAAATTATATTTTATTAATTTATTTTTTATAAATTTTTAAATTAATTAAGGATTTTTATTGTTTTGTAGAAAATCTGCAAAGACTATTCTAAAACTAGTAAGAGTTAGTTTTTTAAGTAAGTTAGTAAATTTTATAATATCTATTATATTATATTAAAAAGTTGTTAAAGAAATTAACAAAGTTTTTGTAATTAAAATAATAAAATTAATATTTGGTTTTATTAATTAGCTTATTATAAATTAGGGGTTGTATATAATTTAGATTTATTTTTTAATTTAATTTATAAATAAATTGTATTAATTTTTTAAATTTTTTAATTTTTTAATTTTAAAAAATTGTATTAATTTTTTAAATTTTTTAATTTTTTAATTTTAAAAAATTTATAAATTTGTATTTTTATAATTTATAATTTATTTTTTACTATTATTATTATTATTATTATTATTATTATTATTATTATTATTATTTATCACCTTTCGGTTATGGCGGGTTCTAATTATAGATATATTTCTATGTATTTTTATTACTTTTTATACTTCTGCAATTAGGAAGTCTAGATTCTATTTTAAGTAGGAACTAGGCTACTTCTATTTTATAGTAGTAGAACTACTAGTACGTTTTTATGTGGGTACCTTCACATATCCTTTATAAAACAGGGACTACTGTTTCTATTTTTAAGTAGTAGAACTACTGTTTGATATTCTACTTAATAAAATGTTCTAGAACAACTAGGTACGATTCTCAGAGAGAAAAGTGTTGTTTAGACAAACAGTTGTTGAGTCACGAGTTCAACAAAGATTAAGTAAAACTAAGAGGTCAAACACCTCAAAGTACAACTATAGTTGGTGCAAAACTAGTAAGTTGTTTCTTTTTTGCAATTATTTTCTGGGAAAACAATAAAACCAGAAAATAATTAACAAAATATTGCGGAGGTGGCAGGATTCGAACCCACAAACACAGGGAAAAGAAGAAAAACCTGTGTTCCCAGGTCTAGCATCACACCCACTAGACCACACCTCCTTATTTTTTACTAATTTATATGATTACGAAGTTTTTTTTAAGTTTTATAAAAAATTTAATAGTATATTAATACTTTAATTAAGATAAATATTAGTATATAAAGTAAATAAAATTATAAAAATTTATATAAAATTTAAATATCTATATCTTAATTATTTAGAAATTTATATTAGTTTTTTTATTATTATAAAGAATTACTAAATTTTCTTAAATAATTAGTATTAAAAATAAATATTTAATTTTATATTATGATGTTATATTTATAAATTTATACAAATTTAAATTGAATGTATATACAATTTTCTATTAAATCTTATATTTTATTGATTTTTTTTAAATTAATAAAGTTATATTATTATATTTTTAAATTTTTAAAAATTATTTAGAATTGTTATTCAAATATTGTATTTGTTTTTAAATCCTTTTTAAATTCTTTAAATAATATAAAAATTATTCAAAAATAAAATATAAATATTTTATTTCTACTTTATTAGAAAGTAAAGTAAAAGAATTTATTATAATAAAAAAATTATAATTTTTATAATTATTTATAGATTTAAATAATACTAAAAAAGACTTGATTAAGTATGGTTATAAAAATTCTTTATTCATAAAAAAATAAAATATCTAAAAATTTTAGTATTTAATAATTTAATTAATTAAAAATATTTGTTAAATTAATTTTTTTGGTTAAGAATGTTAATATTCAAGCCTTTCTCAAATTTAATAATTATTTAATTAAAAGAAAATCCATAATTTCTTTTTATTAATTTAGAAAATTTTAAGTTAATAAAATAATTTATTAAAAAAGATATTTTTTAAATTAATTAATATTGTAATTATGGGATAAGTTTAATAATAAGAAAGATCAATTTAAGCTTATTTAAATTTTTATATAATTTTTGTTAAATAATTTAATAAATAAATAAGAATTTTAGAATAGATTTATTTAAAAAAAAATATTTAATTTTAAGATTAAAGATTATTTAAATTTAAAATATTTTTATAAAAGTTTTATAAGAATCGTTATATATTTATTAAAATAATATATAAATATATTTTATACTTGAAAAAGTTTATAGTAAAATTAGAGAAAAATAATTTATTGAATTATAAATAATAAATTAATAATATTTATAATAAAAATTTTTATTATTTGATTATAGTTTTATATTAATTTTTTGTGTTTTTGATTTTATTTATTTTTTTAATTTTTTTTTAAAATAAAAAAGCTTAGTTAGTATATATTTCTATTAATAATATAAATTTTAAATATTAAAATTAATTTTTAAAAAATATTTAGATATTATTTACTTTGTTATTGATTTTATTTAAAAAAAAAACTACTTTGGATTTTGAAAAAACGTTTAATTAATTTTAAAATTTAGGATTTTATAAAATAAAATTTTAAATTTTTAAATAGATATTTTATAATTTTTTTATAAATTATAAAGATAAATATTAATAAATATATTATTTTTAATTATATGAATGGTTAATAAATTACATAAAATATATAAATTTTTTTTGATATAATTTTTAAAGTTTATTTTATTTATATGATATTTATTTTATGTTTTTTAAGAATTTGATTAAATTTATTAGTATTTTAAATATGACTATAATTTTTATGTTAAATAATTAAATACTAATGATGATTTTAAAAAAGATTAATTATGATGAGAAGGTATTATAAGTTTGGTAGAAACTTTTTTAGATTTTAGAATTATTATAATGGATTTATATAAATTAGATTTTTTATATTGTATTTATTTAAATATTTTATAATAAATATTGAGTTTTTGTATTTAGAATTTTAATTATTTTATAAAAGTTATATATAAGTTTTTTAATGGTAAAATAAAGAAATAAGATTTGTTGTAAAAATTGTTGTTGTAATTATAGTGAGTGTTTTAAGAAATTTATTGAATTTAAAAAAATTTATATTTATTTAAATTATAATTAGTATAAATATTTTTATAAATTTTATTTTATATATAATTTATTTTTTATATACTAAATAAATTCTTATAGATATGTAAAATTAATTATAAATTTTCTATAATATAAAGGATATTTTTAGAAAGTTTTGAAGGATTTAAATAGAAATTTGATGTATTATAATAAGATTATTAAAGATTTTATTGGATAAAGAGGATTTAAATAAAGATTTTAAAGATGTTTTAGAAATTTTTAAAATTAGTAAATTTTATTTTAGCTATTATAAGGAGGTTTGTTTTAATTTTTATAGAAACTAAATATAATAGTATAAGTTATTTTAATTTTATTAAAATATATTTGATGATTTATTTTATTATTTTTGTAAAAAAATTTGGGTATTTAAATATTTAGTTTATAGAAATAGAAAAAATATTTTATATTAAATAGTTAAAAAAGAAATGAGTTTAATTTAATTATAAAAATGTATATGTCTAAATTATAGAGTATAGATATTATAAATATTAATTTAAAATGCGATTTTTTAATTTTAAATAGTTAATAAAAAAGGGAAAGATTATTTAAGAGTTTAAATAGATTTATTTAGATTTATTTTTATTTTAAGATTAATATAAGTAGTATTGTAGGAATAGATAATAAGTTAATTGTATATTTATTGATATTAAAAATATTATTATTTATGAATTATGTTAATGAAGTTTTAGTCGAGTTAGCAAAATTCTGAATGAAGTTATATGCAATTCTATTAAAACTACCAGATTTAATTTAGTTTAAAAGAACTTTAAAATCTCTAGTATATAGAAAAAAAATAAAAATTAATAAATAAAATTAAGAAAGATTATTCTTTATTAAATCTAAAATAAGTAATATATATTTATTTTAGAATTTTACTAATTTTTTTAAATATTTTTTAATTAGATTTCTATTTATTAACTTTAATAAACTTTAAAGTATAAATATATAAGTTTTTTATAGTTTCAATTAAGAACTTTTAATAAAGAAATGTTTTTATATTATTTAATTTAATTTAAATTAGTAAAAAAAGGGAAGTTGAAAAGATTTTATTATATTTTAAAAAATTAATATAAACTTGTATAGAGATTTTAAAAAATAGGTAATTATTTAATTAGAATTATTATTTATTATAATAAAATTAATAATAAAGTTTTTTAGTTAGCTTTTGTAACTAAACTTAAGTTAACTAGGAAATTATATAAAATTTTTGTAATTTTATTTAATTAAATGAGTATTTAGTTATTAATTATAAAAAGAAAAATTATTAATTTTATTAAAATATTATTTTTATTTAGATTATTTTAAATTTAGTATATTTAATTTGTTATAAAAATTATTTATATTTTTGAATATTTATATTGATTTTAATATTTGGAATAAAATATATTCTTATAATAAGAAAGATATAAAATCAAATATTAATATAATTGATGATGATTTTAATGTAAAGGAAGAATTTAAAATTTTAAAATTTATTTAAAAGATTTGTATGGATTTGTAGGAGTTTTGTTGTAATATTAGATAAATTTGTTTGAATAAGTTAAAATGGATGAGATGAAGCGTAATAAAGTAGAATAAAGTATAATAGAATAAAATAAAGAAGTTTTTATTTGATGGAAAGATGGAAATGTGTTTTTTTCCTGATGTTTATTATATATATTTTTTTTATTTTTTCTAGTTATTGCTATATTTATAATTGAATTAAGTTGTTTTAATGTATTATTAGAAATATTAGTATTTATTTTAAGTTTTATGGATGTTTTTTATGTGTTTATAGTATTTTTTTTTATAAATAGATTTTTAAGAATGAATGTTTAATAGTATATATGATTTGTAATTTATTATTTATAAAAAAAAACTTAGCCTCATCATTTACTGTAGATATATTGGTAATAATTATTTTAAGAGTAATTAAAAGTTTTACTTTATTAGTAGTAAGAATACTTACAAATATAGCAGAAATATTAATAAATATATTTTTTTTTTCTTTTTTATAAAGTTTAATAAAATATAGTTAGTTTTTGATTAAGAATTTAAGAATAAGGTAATTTCCTTAAACTAAATATAATAACTATTTTTAATTACAATAAATCTACATTCTAATAAAAAGGAAGTTATAACAATTTATTATTACAATAAAAATATTTAGATTTAGAAATATGAGATATTTAAATTATATAAGAATCTGTAGAAATATAACAAAAAATATATATATAAATATATAAAGTAGAGATTCTTTTATTTTTATAAAAATAGTACTAATAATGTGTAAAGGTGAGTTTGTAGGTTATAAACATATATATGTAGTACTAATAATATATAAATATGTAGTTATATGATTAATGATTGATGAATCTAGATTTTAATATATTAATCTTCCTATTTATAGATAGGAATGGCAGAGTCTGGCTGTACGCCTATAACGTAATCGCCTATACCAATTACAGTTTTATTAATTTTTTTAATAATTTTTTAATATAATATAATAAATATTGCGAAGTTTATTAACTTACTTAAAAAACTAATTTTCATTAGTTTTAAAATAATCTTTGTAGATTGTAGAATAATAAGGATTTTTAATTAATTTAAAAATTTATAAAAAATAGATTAATAAAATATAATTTATTAAAAAGTAAATTAATAGTTATAGTTATTATAATTAATAAAAAAATTAATATAATTTTTTTAAATAGTTATACTTTTATATTTTAATGTAGATATTTTAATTTAATTAATTTATTATTAAAATTTAAAAAATATTTATTTAATAATAATTTTTTATAGAGTTGTTAAAATTAATTTACTTTTTCTAATATATTAAATTTAGTTTAATAATTAAGATTTTGTTTAATTAATTTATATTTAAGATTTAAGATTTTTTATATTTTATAAAATATATTTTATATATAAGTTTAATAAGATTTATTTTATCTTAATATAAATATAATAAAGGAAATTTAATATTTATATATACTAATTATTTATAAATAAATATTTTAGATTTTTTTATTTTTATTTTATATATTTTTTTATTTTTAATTTATAAAATCAATTATAATATACAATATAAAAATTATTATTTAATTAAAATTTATTTAATTATTATAATTTATTCCAGAAGATATTATATATATATTATACTTTTTTATTTTATTATAAATTTTTTTTTTTTTTAAAAAAAGTATTTTAAAGTTTTTATTTTATTAAAGTTAAATTTTATACTACTATTTACTTTTTATTTAAATTAATTTATTAATATTTTATTATATTCTTTTATAAATTTATATTAGTTTATAAACTTAATCTTTATTTACTTTTTATTTTATATAATTTTTAAAATTTCGATTTAGTTTTAAATGAGTATATATATTATTTAAACAAATTTTTATCAATACTATATTTAAAAAAACTAAAAATATAAAAATTATTAAAAAAAAAATTGTTTTAAATAAAATTTATAAATTAAAATAGAAAATTAATAATAATTAAAATATTTATTTTAATCTCTACAAAGATTTTAAATGTTTTTATATTATTACTTATAGTAAAAAATATAAAAATTTTCGATTTATTTTAAAAAAATTTAATAGTATTAATTTTCAGAACACAGCGACTTATACTTATATTAATTTTAATATTATTAATTTAAAACTTTTTAAATATTAAATTATCTTATAATAATAATTTTTATCTAAATAAAAAATAATATATTATAATTATTTCTAATAATTTATTAATAATAAAAATAAAATTTATAAGAAAGTTAATAAAATTATTAACAACTTATATAATCCCTTTAGTAATATTAATATTTAAATATTATTAAATAATAATAAAAATAATTAATAAATTAATCAATAAAATTTTAAAAAAATCTAAAAAATAAGTTTTCTAGTAAACAGCAATTTACCATACATATATTATAACAAATACAGTACTAGGACAAAAAGATTCGTACAACACGAAAAAATTTAATTTACGCGTGACTTCACAACCACCACCATCAAAACAAAACCACTGCCTCCACCACTACCACCACGCCCGCGGTCACTGAAAATGGGCTTAATCGAATTGCTAGGTGACCAGCTAGCGAATAAGACGCTCAGTCCTTGCTACCGAGGCGCAATTGCAGCGTTACAGGCCTCCGGAGCTACAAACCTCGAAATTGCGGCTAATCTCAAGCTGCCACCCAGTACCACTCATTCATTTATGAGAACCGCTATCAAACGGGGCAGTATAACTGCCAAATCGTCGCCCGGACGTCCTTCAAAGACTAGTAAACGCACTGATAGGCTGCTAGTGCGTTCCAGCAAGCTCAATCGCCGTCAACCACTTAGTGAACTGACCACCAATGTCACCGGTAACGCTGTTAGTAAGCGTACAGTTCAAAGACGATTATCTCAGGCAAATATTCGCAAATGGCGTGCCCAGCAGCGTCCAAAACTAAAGCCTGAGCATGCCCGTGCACGCCTGGCCTGGGCACGCAAATACAAAGACTGGGGGCCTAACCAATGGCGCTCTGTTATCTGGAGTGACGAGTGCTGGGTAGAGCGATCCCAGGACCCCAAAACTGTCTGGGTATTCAGAACCCCGGGCGAGAAGTGGATTCAGAACTGTATCAATCCTAAGTTCAAAGGCCAGGACGCCAAAATAATGATTTGGGCTATGTTTGCAGGTGCTACAAAAGGGCCAATTCACATAGTTGAGCGCACTATTGATGCGGACTATTACACCTATAATATGTTGGGCGAATACCTCCCCGAATTCTGGACAGAATTGGCTGGAAATTTGAATTCTGAACTAATATTTATGCGTGACAATGCCCCTGTTCATGCAGCTCGATTGACAAGAGAATGGCTGCAGGATTGCGAATTTCTGGTAATGGACTGGCCTCCCTACAGCCCTGATTTGAATCCTATTGAGCACGTCTGGCGGCACCTCAAAGATCAGTTACATAGGCTGTACCCCGAGCTGAAGAACATTAATTCAAAACCTGAGGCAATAAGACAGTTACAGGCGGTAATTGCAGAGGTATGGCATAGTTTACCAGAAGACTACTTCAAGAAGCTTGCAGCCTCAATGCCCCGCCGCTGCGAAGCAGTGATTGCAGCTAATGGGTGGTATACTAAATACTAATTACAATTGGTATCGAAAACTATAGCTTTCAGGCTAACGTTTGGAACTATTACTATGTAAATAGAATTACTATTAGCCTAGCTATTGCAATTTACATTCAGTCACTTATTTTCGATGTGTTGTTGCGTTTGATCCGAATCTTTTTGTCGTCAAACTGTATTACATAAAGATAAGATAGACCAGTAAATTAGATTTTTGTTAATCAAATAAAATTAAATATGTTATAGAAATAATATATTTTATATAATATAGGAAATTAATTTATTTTCTCCAAACAAATATTTATAATAAGAATAAATAAATTATAAACTAAATCTTTTTGTAGAATAAATAGAGTACAGAAGTATGTTTATCGCGCCAAGCTATATGCCTAATCAAGACTAGTCATATAGTGTGGGCGTGACATATACTCTATAATTTATAAAAATATAAATAAAAAATAATTTAAAAGTAAATTTATAAAAAAATCTTAAAATTATATTTTAGATTTTATAGAAATTTATAATGTTTAATAAAAAAAATATAAATTATTAAATAATACTTATAATTATAAAAATAAATATAATAATAATAAAAAATACTAATATACTTTTTAATAATAATTAATTTTTTTAAATTTTTTATAAATATATTTTATATAAGCTTATTTGATTTTTTTTTTTTAATCATAATTAAATATTTATAAATAAAATTTTTTGTAATATTATTATTATTATAACTTTATTAGATTTATTTTGCTAAACAATTTTAATATAAAATATAACTAATTTAATAATTATTTTTTAAAAAATAATAATTATTATTTTTATGGTTATTGGTTATTTTTTCGACTGTTCCGAAGGAACAGGAGTTTAGAAAAAAGGAAAAATAATGAATCGAGAGTGTGTATCCTAGAATTCTGATAATTTTTTTATATTTTATAGAAGAAGTGGTTTTGTTGTTAATACAATTTTTTAGAAAGAAATATGTGTCTTTATATAGTTGTAGATACTTAAACCACTGGCTAGTTATCCAGAATTAATTTCAAACAAATTAATATTTTATTTATTATAAAAAATTGGTGTGTAATATTGGGTATTTATGGTAATTATATTTTTTAATTGCTTTTTAATGCAAGTAAGTATTTTTATAAATTAAGGGATAAGATATATATATATATTTGTAAACTATAATTTTTGGTATACAAGAGTTTATTATGTGGTATTTTCTTTTTTAAAAAAATATAATAAAGATTAAACCATAATTTTACTTAATAAGCTTTCCCAACAAAAAGGACAGAACATAAAAAATTGAATTATATCTTGTTAAATAGTATATTTTTATTTTATATTTGTAAATTAAAAATAATTATTATTATTATTATTATTTATCATACACGCATGCAACCTTTCGGTTATGGCGGAATGAAGGAAAAGAAATTAAAATACATGATTTTCGCTCCTCATTAAAAATGAAAACTACATAAAATCATTTTTTATTTTTGTTTTTTGTTTTTATTTTTATTTTTGTTTTTTGTTTTTTGAGGTTCCTTCTAACCCTTTTTGTCTCTTTCTTCTTTTTTCCCATTAAAAGAACAATGTCGTATATCTGTTGTTCTTACCCATCCACTTTGATGTAATATTAAAATGATATATCTCATTTCCGGAACCTTTTCATTCATTTTTTCAAACTTCCAGATTTCCCCATCCTGTGAAATAATCATTTTTAGGATTTTTATTGCATTTTCTTTTTGCAATATTTGTTTTATTTAGGAACTCTTCCAAAAAGATCATACCTTCATTATTAAATAATAAAAAGTAATAATCTAATTGTTTATTAGCTTTTTTGAGTTTCCTTTTTAACACCTCTCTCTCTTCATTATAGATTTTGCATTCCATAATTAAGTGTTTTGGTGTTTGAGGCTTATTTCTGCATGTACAGTTTTTATTTAAAATTCCAGAATTTGGAATTTTATATAAATAACTGTTAAAGTACCCATGCCCAGTCCTCAGTTGCGTTAAAGAAGAAACAAAATTATTACTAAACTTAGTAAATATCTTATTTCTTTTTAACTTTGGCCTATTAATATAATTTGGCCTGTTTTTTTGTTTTTTGTATTTTTCTTCCCATTCTAGTAAGTCCTTTTCTTTAATTTTTCTTTTTAAATAGGCGAAGGACTTGAATAGGCTTTTCTTTTTTATTTTTGCAGCTTCCTTAGCTAAGTAATCTGCCTTTTCATTTCCAACAACTTCAGAGTGACCTGGGACCCATTCTATAAATATATTAATATTTCTAGAATTTAATTCATTTGCCATATCCCAAATTTCTGAAGTTGTCTCCTGACCAGGCCCTAAATTTAGGTTTTGTAACCTTTTTATTGCAGCCTGGTTGTCGGTGAAGAAATAAATATTCTTCACCTCTTTATTTTTATTAATTACTTCAAAGGATTTTTCGAACCCTTTCCTTAAAGCAATTAATTCTGCATCATATACCTCCATACTTTTTCCCAAACTAAAATAAATTTCGAAAATAGATTTATTATCTATTTCTCCATAAATTCCAGCCCCCAAGGATTTTTCTTTTTTATTTTTATTATTCTTTTTTTTATTATTTTTATTTTCTATTTCCAGCATAGAACCGTCTGTATAAATAAGTAAGTTTTCCCTAGAATTTAGTTCAACTTCTTTTTTATTTTTGTGGTTTTCTGCTTCTAAGTCCTTGGGTACGTTATTTATGAGGAAATTAATTTTATTTTCAATCCAAGGTGGATTGAATTTTATATTTAATTCCTCAATTTTTGTATATGGGTTTATCAAGAAATTAATTCTTGATAGTATTCTGTCCAGTGTGGAGGCATATTCTTTTTTGTCCCCTTCTTTTTTATTTTCATTCCATTTTAAATAAGGTCCCAGTCCTGTTTCCTCTCTTCCAAAATTAAATTCTGGTGGGAATGACTCTGGAGATCTCTTTTTTATTGGATGATTTTTATTAAGAAAAAGGGATCTTAGGGCATACCTTCTTTGTATCCCATTTAGTCTTATTTCTGGTGGTAAAATAGAGGCCTCAACTTCCAATATATTTATTGGAGTTGTTTTGAAGCCTCCTGTTATTTTTCTCAACATCTTATTTTGAATTAATTTAAATTCTTTCAAAACATTTTGTTGTTTTTGGTTTTTCCACCATATTTCAGACCCATAGTCGGAAATAGAACAAACGCAGCTTTTATACAATTGTATTATCGCTTTAGTTTTAAGTCCTTTTTCTGAATTAGCAAGTGCCTTGATAAAATTTAAAATTTTATTTGCTGCACTTGTTTTTATTTTAATGTGGTGTTTAAAATTCAATCTCATATCGAAATATATACCTAACCACCTTATATTGTTGGTAGGTTTTATTATTGTACCATTTGGTAGCTCAATATTTAATTCCCCAAATTCATTTTTCTTTTTTAAATTTGTTTTAAAATGAATTAGCTCTGATTTTATGTCATCAAAAGCTACTGCATTATCTGCAGCCCAATTAAAGGCTATTTTTGCAGTTTCTTCTAATTCATATATATTTGTTTCTATTTTTTTATTAGTTGCAATTAACGCCAAATCATCTATATAAGATGGTTTAATGATAGAAGGCGTTTTTTGTTCTAATAAATTAAATAGTGGTGTTAAATATAATAGAAAAAGAATTGGGGATATTGGGGAACCTTGTGGTATTCCAGTTTCAACTGGTTTTAATTTTTCTACTTGTCCATCGAAGGCCAGTTTAATTAATCTTTTGGACATAAAATTATTAATCCACGAAATTAATTGTTTGGGGAACTTCATGTCTTCTAAGGTATTAATTAACCTTTCCTTTGAAACATTATCAAAAGCCCCTTTAACGTCTAGGAATAAAACAGAGGTTTTTAACTTTTCTGAATTAGCCATTTCTATATCATGAACTAATGACAAAGCTGCATCAATTGCAGATCTTTGTTTTCTGCCTCCAATTTGTTCTGGATTTAGAATTTTATTAGTTTCTGATAAGAAGGCTATTCTTCTTGCTATTATTTTCTCTGATATTTTTCCTAAACAATTTAGGAGACTAATAATTCTGTAAGCTTTTGGAATATTATAATCCGGTTTATTTGGTTTAGGTAAAATTGCCCCAATTGCTTCTCTGAAGCATATTGGATGGTACCCATAATTTAATAATTGTTTGAATAAATCATTAAATCTTCCCGGTATAATTTCGTAAGCCCTTTTTAGACATAGAAAATTAATTCCATCTGGTCCTGGTGCTTTTTTGGAATTGGATGAGAAGATGGCTTCTTTGATTTCACTATCTCTTATCTTTTTCCATTCCATTAACTTTTTGTTAATTGTTATTTCCACTGGTAACAGTGGATTTGTTGTTTTTGTATAATTTGGTGGTTTTGGAAATAACGCCTTTCTTAATATTTTTGCCTTATCTTCAAAATTAAGGGCATTCCTGTCCTCATAAATTAGATTTGGCATTTTTTGGATTTTTCTAGGTTTAGAAAAATTAAGCGCTAGGAATATTTCTTTGTCTTTTGCATTTTCTAGAAAATTAGTCCAGGATTTCTCCTTAGAAGATCTAATTTCTCTAAAATGTTTATTCCTTTTGATTTTAAATAGTTCCCAATTTTGTTGGGTCCTATTTAATTTCCATGTCCTTTTTTGTTGCAACATCTCTTTTCTTGTTTTTTCAATTTCCTCATTCCACCAAATTTTTGATTTTGGTGTTATTTTTAAAGTTGGTGTAGATCTTTCTACTGCCAAAATTATATTTTTTTGAAAAAGAGATGTTGCAACTTCCAAATTATTTTCTAGATCTTCTCTTTTCTCATAAAATGAAAAAAGGCGATCTTTCCATAAATTATTTTTATCTAGATTTTTATCTAGACTTAATAATTCTTTTTCGAAGTTTTCCCAATTAGTTTTATTCCAATTAAATTTGTTAGTTGACAAAGGGTTGTCTACTAAGTCATTTTCTTTTGGTTTTATTTTAATTGAGATTACCTCATGATCTGATCCTGTATCAATTTTTTCATCTATTTTCCAATCCATAATTAATTCTTTTAAATTAATGGTTGCAAAAGATAGGTCAATGATTGAGGATTCAGATTTATTATTTTTCCTGACATTATAATAAGTTGGTATGCCATTTTTATTTATTAATTGTAGATTTTTATCTTCGATCAACTCTATTATTTTTCCTGCTCTTAAATTAAATTTAATTTCAGGGTTCCATAAAGAGTGATGAGCATTAAAATCTCCGATTAATAATGTTTTTTTGGTGCAGTAATCTTTGATCTTATTAAAGAGTCGATTTACTGTATATTCACCATTTTCCGTATTTTGTTGTTTTTCGTTGTAGATATTAATAAATCTGATTTCCCCAAATTTGTTTGATTTAAAATCAATTATCTGGCAGTCCTCATCTTTAATTAAATCTTCCCGGTTTGTGATCTCGTAGGGTAAATTCTTTTTTATAAAAGTAATTACCCTATTTCGGTTTTTGTTGGTTTCGTTGGTTTTTGGGTTTGAAAAAATTGGTTTAAACCCTGAGTGTGTAATTGTAGTATTTTCCTTTGAGAACCACGGTTCTTGTAGGAAAATTAAATCCGTGTTGTCGTAAATTAATGCAGAGTTTAAGATTGACTGCATTATATTTGTAGATCTTCTACAATTGTGTTGTATTATTTTTAAAATATCCCTATTCATTTAAGGTGATATTTTGTTTTTTGTTTTTAGGGCATAAGGAATTTTTTGCCCCATGTTCTCCTCCACAATTAATGCATTTGTATTTTATATGGTCACAGGACTTTTTATTTTCCTGGCATATATTACACAAATGATTAATTGTTTTGTGTTTTCCAGCACAAATTTCGCAGGCTGATTCATTTCTGCAATTTAATGCATAGTGGCCAGTTTTTTGACAATTTGTACATCTATTGTTTCCAGAGAATTTAATATATCTTTCTGTTTTGAGTTTTTCACCTCCTAGAAAAATATATCCTCTGTTTTGTGTTTCTATTGCCTCCATTTTTGTTTTTGTGGCAATTACTATAGAAGAGAATTTCTTCCCTTCTAATTTTTCCTCCTTAATCAACCATCTCGGATTGTTAACCAATTTGATTGTGTTGTCTGTTTCCACCTCTTTTTTGAGATCTTCCATTTTTTGATCTCTAGAAATCCCGTGTACAACTAAGAACCCCCAGCTCTCTATTTTGGAAGGTCTTTGTATGTGTTCATCTATTTTGATGAGTTCTTGATAGATTTCTTCTTTGTATTCCAGAATATCTTCTTTTTTGGTGTTCTCATGGGTAATCAAAATTAGATTCCCTTTTGGATTTAGAGAAATCCCAGAAATAATTAATTCTGGGTTATTGGGCTTCTCTTTGAGAATTTTATTTATTTTTTCTCTGAAGATATTTGGTTTTTGGATGGGAGGTTCCGTGGTACTTCTGGGAATAATTAACCTTCGTTGGTTAATTGATATTTTTGAATTTTGTGGATTTTGTGGATTTTGTAGATTTTGCGTTTTATGCGTTTTTTGGTGTTTTTGGGTTATTTCCTGTTTTTTTGGTGTTTTTGATGTTTTCTGGGCGATTTGGGCGTATGTCTTTTTTGTGTTGTTTCTCTCCAACTCTCTTATTTCCTGCTTTAGGTCTTCTACCTCCTGTACTCTTTCTTTTAGAAGGTCATTCAACCTTTTAATTTCCAGAAACAGATCTTCTCTATTTATTTCTTCCCTTGAATCAATTGTATCTACCGATACCTGTCTTCTCTGTCTTTTTTTGTGGTGAACAGGTTTAAAACCCTGTGTCGCTAATACTAGTTCATCCAAAGATGAACTAGTTGGTATGTTCTCCATTTTTAAAACTAACCTTTAAAAGGTTTAGTTTAAATTAAGCGAGAACCCCCTTTTTTTTTTTTTTTGTGTGGTAGACGATCGCAAATATCTTTATATTTTTATGTCGTGATTATTTTCTATCGGTCTTTGTATGCTTTTTTACTTTGTAGTATTTTTGATCAATTTTTTCCGCTCTTTCGATTGGTGTACTTTTATTTGGTTTTGGATACTCCGTTCAAAAGTTATGGGGGGGTCGGTATTTTCGAAGTTCGTTTATTAACAATAACCAATATATTATTTATATATTTTTTATAATTAAGAATACTATTGTTTAATATAATACTCTATTTGGTATATAAGATGTATATGTTTGTAAGGTCTAAAGTTATTATTTATTTTATAATTAATCCTAAAATTTAATAAAAATATCAAATTTCTTTATTAATATTTTTATAAATAAATATTATATAGTTGTTATTAATTTCACATAATTAAAAAACTAAAAAAAACTTTTATAAAATTATAAAAATAAATTAAAACACATATTAAATAACATTATTATATATTAATTTAAAAAATAATTTTAGTAATATATTAGAATAATATGCTTTTATGTTAATAATAACAATAAATAATTTTTTGTGTGAAAATAGGAAGTGTTATTAATATATAATGTTTTTTTTGTTATTTGTTTACTATTAGTGTATAGATAAAATAATTTAATAATAATAAATTTGAAGAATTTAAACCATATGATAGTGTATGGTTTAAAATAAATGTTATAATATAGGATAATAAGGCAAAGTTTTCATAAATTTTTATAAATTTTAGGGATTTTTTTAAATTTAAGGAATTTATTAAATTTAAAATTTTAAAATTATATGAGAAAATTTTTTTTATATTATTAATAAAAAAAATAAAAATTTTATTAAATTTAAATTTTTTAATAAATATATTTATTTTATTAATATAAAAATCTCTAATTTTTTTATATTATTTTAAGAAATTTTAAAGATATTATTATTATTATTATTAAATATATAAGGTATATATATAATTATATTATTTTATTGAAATAATTAAAATTCTTAAGTTTTTATTTGTAATTAAAGTAAAAAAATTTTTTTATATAATTTACTTTTTATTAATAATTATATAATTTTATTTTTAAAAGTTAATAGTTTAGATTTAGGTAACTTAATATTTTTTATTATTGAAGCTTTTTTTTATTTAAATTTTATTTTTGTATATTTTAAAATTATTAAAGTAATGTTATAAATTTTAATATAATAATCAAAGTTAAATAATTTATTAAAAATATTTTTAAAATAAAATTTTTATTTAATAATTTTTATAAAGTTTATAAATATTTTTCTATTAAATATAAATTATATTTAAAGTAATATATAAAATTTAAATTTAAGGAAAATTTGTATTAAAAAAAATTAACATAATTTTTTTAAAATATATATAATATTAAATTTTTTTTATAGATTTAAAAAATATTAAATATTATTAACATAATTCTAATAAATAAGATTTAAATAATTAAAATATAAAATATAAGATATTAATTTTAATTTTTTAATTTTATATTTTTAAATAAAAATTTCTTTTTTCAAATTTTTTTTTTTCAATTTTTTTTTTTTATAAACAGCTTTAATATAATATTATTTTTTATTATTTTTTTATTTTAATTTTTTTAAAGTTCTTTTTTTTTAATATTTTTATTAGATATATATTATTTATTTATAATAAGAGTAAATATACTAAATTTTAGGTTCTTATAAAGAACTTTAATTATATTTAGTATTTTTATTAAATTAAAATTGGAATTTATTTTTATAGGTTTTGTTTTTTGGAGACTCAACTTCTCCAGTGATTTTTTAACTACTTGCATTTTCTTATTCATAGTAATATGGATAATGTGGTTGCAAAAAATGATTGTGTTGTTTTTATAAATATTTCTTTATTGATATTGATAAAAAAAAATCTTTCTTTATTAATAAAATTTGCGATCTTTTTATTGGTGGGGCTTTTATAACCTTTATCTTTAAAACTTACAAAAACTTTTGGAATATCTGTATTTTTCTCAAAAAAGGTTTTTTTGTATACAAAGGATGAAGATTTATTGCTTTTGTTAGTTTTTTAGAATTCCTGAATGTTTTTGGTAGTAATAGCGAGGGTAGTTTCTATTTTTTTTATATAAAATTTTTTGATAATGGTTGAGAAAAAGTATTTTTTTTTTTTTTTAAAAACAAAAATTTATTCAAAATAATTGGTGTAAAAGGTGGACCATTTATTTTTGAGGGTGGAGAAATTAGTAATAATAATTTGGGATATTTTAGATTTTAAAAATTGTTTAGAGTATTAATAGTTTAATTAATAAATTGTTTTTATTGGGGTAAAAAGGTCCTTTTTTTTTTATAATGTTTAAAAGTTTGGATTGTTTTAGTACATGTGTTATGTATAATTAGTTAATTTAATTAAAATTAATTTGATTTTTACTAAATATATTTTAGGGAAGATGCTAATACACTTCTTGAGAGATTGTAGTTGTGTAAATATAAAAATCTTTTTTTTAAAATCTGTAATATCTGCAGTAAAAACCATTGTTAGTACTGAGGAAAAAAAGAAAACAGTATTTCCAGATATAAAGATGTTAAGATAAAAATCCTTTTTTATTATAAAATTTTAATTATTCCAAAAAAATAGAAATTTAAAAAAAAAAAATAATAAATCAAAAATATGTATTTTAGAATTTTAATAATTCTTCTATATTTTATAGAAGAAATGGTTTTGTTGTTAATACAACTCTTCAGAGGAGGATACGTGCCTTTATATAGAAAGTTGTGGGCGCTTAGACCACTGGCTAGCCGCCCGGAATTAAGGTAACTATATTTTTTTTTTTTTTTTTTTTTTTTTTTTTTTTTGAGTTTCCTTCTAACCTTTTTTTTCTCTTTCTTTTTTTTTTTTTATTAAAAGAATAATGCTGTATATTTGTTGTTTTTACTCATTTATTTTAATATAATATTAAGATAATATATCTCATTTTTAAAACCTTTCCATTTTTATTAAATTTTTAAATTTCCCCATCCTATAAAATAATTATTTTTAAGATTTTTATTACATTTTTTTTTTGTAATATTTATTTTATTTAAAGAATTTTTCAAAAAAATCATATTTTTATTATTAAATAATAAAAAATAATAATCTAATTATTTATTAGCTTTTTTAAGTTTTTTTTTTAAAATTTTTATATATTTATTATAAATTTTATATTTTATAATTAAATATTTTAATATTTGAAACTTATTTTTATATATATAGTTTTTATTTAAAATTTTAACATTTGGAATTTTATATAAATAATTGTTAAAGTATTTATATTTAATTCTCAATTAAGTTAAAAAAAAAATTTATTACTAAATTTAATAAATATTTTATTTTTTTTAATTTTAATTTATTAATATAATTTGGTTTGTTTTTTTATTTTTTATATTTTTTTTCTTATTTTAGTAAGTTTTTTTTTTTTAACTTTTCTTTTTAAATAAGTAAAGGATTTGAATGGGTTTTTTTTTTTATTTTTGTAATTTTTTTAGTTAAGTAGTTTACTTTTTTATTTTTAATAATTTTAAAATAACTTAAAATTTATTTTATAAATATATTAATATTTTTAAAATTTAATTTATTAATTATATTTTAGATTTTTAAAGTTATTTTTTAATTAGGTTTTAAATTTAGATTTTATAATTTTTTTATTATAGTTTAATTATTAGTAAAGAAATAAATATTCTTTACTTTTTTATTTTTATTAATTATTTTAAAGGATTTTTTGAATTTTTTTTTAAAGTAATTAATTTTGTATTATATATTTCTATATTTTTTCCTAAATTGAAATAAATTTCGAAAATAGACTTATTACCTATTTTTTTATAAATTCTAGTTTTTAAGGATTTTTCTTTTTTATTTTTATTATTTTTTTTTATTTTTAGTATAAAATTGTCTATATAAATAAATAAAATTTTCCTAGAGTTTAGTTTAATTTTTTTTTATTTTTATGGTTTTTTGTTTTTAAATTTTTGGGTATATTATTTATAAAAAAATTAATTTTATTTTTAAATTAAGGTGGATTAAATTTTATATTTAATTTTTTAATTTTTATATATAAATTTATTAAGAAGTTAATTCTTGATAATATTTTATCTAATATAAAAGCATATTTTTTTAATTTTATTTTAAATAAAGTCCTAGTCCTGTTTCCTCTCTTTCAAAATTAAATTCTAATAAAAATGACTCCAAAATTTTTTTTATTGAATAATTCTTATTAAGAAAAAAAAATCTTAAAATATATTTTTTTTATATTTTATTTAGTTTTATTTTGGTGGTAAAATAGAGGTTTTAACCTCTAATATATTTATTAAAGTTGTTTTAAAACCTCCTATTATTTTTCAATATTTTATTTTGAATTAATTTAAATTCTTTTAAAACATTTTATTATTTTAGTTTTTCTATTATATTTTAAACCCATAATCGAAAATAAAACAAATACAACTTTTATATAATTATATTAAAACTTTAGTTTTAAATTTTTTTTTGAATTAGCAAATATCTTAATAAAATTTAAAATTTTATTTATTACACTTATTTTTATTTTAATATAATTTTTAAAATTTAATTTTATATTAAAATATATATTTAATTATTTTATATTGTTAGTAAATTGTATTATTATATTATTTAATAATTTAATAATTTAATATTTAATTCTCTAAATTTATTTTCTTTTTTTAAATTTATTTTAAAATAAATTAGTTTAACTTTATATTATTAAAAGCTATTATATTATCTATAACTTAATTAAAAACTATTTTTATAATTTTTTTTAATTTATATATATTTGTTTTTATTTTTTTATTAATTACAATTAACACCATCTATATAAGATGGTTTAATAATAAAAAACATTTTTTGCTTTAATAAATTAAATAATAATATTAAATATAATAGAAAAAAAATTAAAAATATTAGGAAACTTTATAATATTCCAATTTCAACTAATTTTAATTTTTTTATTTATCCATCAAAAACCAGTTTAATTAATCTTTTAAATATAAAATTATTAATCCACTAAATTAATTATTTAAAAAACTTCATATCTTCTAAAATATTAATTAACCTTTCCTTTAAAACATTATCAAAAGCCCCTTTAATGTTTAAGAATAAAACAAAAATTTTTAACTTTTCTAAATTAGCTATTTTTATATCATAAATTAATAACAAAACTACACCAATTGCAAATCTTTATTTTTTATTTCTAATTTATTCTAAATTTAGAATTTTATTAGTTTTTAATAAAAAAGTTATTTTTTTTTGTTATTATTTTCTCTAATATTTTTCCTAAACAATTTAAAAAACTATAATTCTATAAACTTTTAAAATATTATAGTTTAATTTATTTAATTTCGTAAAATTACCCCAATTGTTTTCCTAAAGCTAATTAAATAATAACTATAATTTAATAATTATTTAAATAAATCATTAAATCTTTTCAGTATAATTTCATAAACCCTTTTTAAACACAAAAATTAATTCCATCTAATTCTAATACTTTTTTAAAATTAAATAAAAAGATAACTTCTTTAATTTCACTATCTTTTATCTTTTTCCATTCAATTAACTTTTTATTAATTATTATTTTTATTAGTAATAGTAAACTTATTATTTTTATATAATTTGGTGGTTTTAAAAACAACACTTTTTTTAATATTTTTGTTTATTTTTAAAATTAAAAACATTACTATCCTCATAAATTAAATTTGGTATTTTTGGATTTTTTAGATTTAGAAAAATTAAGTGCTAAAAATATTTTTTTATCTTTTGCATTTTCTAAAAAAATTAGTTCAAAATTTCTTTTTAAAAGATTTAATTTTTTTAAAATATTTATTTTTTTTTGTTTTTAAAAAAATTCCCAATTTTATTAAATCCTATTTAAAAAACTCTAATAAAAAACGAACTTCGAAAATACCGACCCCCCCATAACTTTTGAACGGAGTATCCAAAACCAAATAAAAGTACACCAATCGAAAGAGCGGAAAAAATTGATCAAAAATACTACAAAGTAAAAAAGCATACAAAGACCGATAGAAAATAATCACGACATAAAAATATAAAGATATTTGCGATCGTCTACCACACAAAAAAAAAAAAAAAGGGGGTTCTCGCTTAATTTAAACTAAACCTTTTAAAGGTTAGTTTTAAAAATGGAGAACATACCAACTAGTTCATCTTTGGATGAACTAGTATTAGCGACACAGGGTTTTAAACCTGTTCACCACAAAAAAAGACAGAGAAGACAGGTATCGGTAGATACAATTGATTCAAGGAAGAAATAAATAGAGAAGATCTGTTTCTGGAAATTAAAAGGTTGAATGACCTTCTAAAAGAAAGAGTACAGGAGGTAGAAGACCTAAAGCAGGAAATAAGAGAGTTGGAGAGAAACAACACAAAAAAGACATACGCCCAAATCGCCCAGAAAACATCAAAAACACCAAAAAAACAGGAAATAACCCAAAACACCAAAAAACGCATAAAACGCAAAATCTACAAAATCCACAAAATCCACAAAATTCAAAAATATCAATTAACCAACGAAGGTTAATTATTCCCAGAAGTACCACGGAACCTCCCATCCAAAAACCAAATATCTTCAGAGAAAAATAAATAAAATTCTCAAAGAGAAGCCCAATAACCCAGAATTAATTATTTCTGGGATTTCTCTAAATCCAAAAGGGAATCTAATTTTGATTACCCATGAGAACACCAAAAAAGAAGATATTCTGGAATACAAAGAAGAAATCTATCAAGAACTCATCAAAATAGATGAACACATACAAAGACCTTCCAAAATAGAGAGCTGGGGGTTCTTAGTTGTACACGGGATTTCTAGAGATCAAAAAATGGAAGATCTCAAAAAGAGGTGGAAACAGACAACACAATCAAATTGGTTAACAATCCGAGATGGTTGATTAAGGAGGAAAAATTAGAAGGGAAGAAATTCTCTTCTATAGTAATTGCCACAAAAACAAAAATGGAGGCAATAGAAACACAAAACAGAGGATATATTTTTCTAGGAGGTGAAAAACTCAAAACAGAAAGATATATTAAATTCTCTGGAAACAATAGATGTACAAATGTCAAAAAACTGGCCACTATGCATTAAATTGCAGAAATGAATCAGCCTGCGAAATTTGTGCTGGAAAACACAAAACAATTAATCATTTGTGTAATATATGCCAGGAAAATAAAAAGTCCTGTGACCATATAAAATACAAATGCATTAATTGTGGAGGAGAACATGGGGCAAAAAATTCCTTATGCCCTAAAAACAAAAAACAAAATATCACCTTAAATGAATAGGGATATTTTAAAAATAATACAACACAATTGTAGAAGATCTACAAATATAATGCAGTCAATCTTAACTCTGCATTAATTTACGACAACACGGATTTAATTTTCCTACAAGAACCGTGGTTCTCAAAGGAAAATACTACAATTACACACTCAGGGTTTAAACCAATTTTTTCAAACCCAAAAACCAACGAAACCAACAAAAACCGAAATAGGGTAATTACTTTTATAAAAAAGAATTTACCCTACGAGATCACAAACCGGGAAGATTTAATTAAAGATGAGGACTGCCAGATAATTGATTTTAAATCAAACAAATTTGGGGAAATCAGATTTATTAATATCTACAACGAAAAACAACAAATACGGAAAATGGTGAATATACAGTAAATCGACTCTTTAATAAGATCAAAGATTACTGCACCAAAAAAACATTATTAATCGGAGATTTTAATGCTCATCACTCTTTATGGAACCCCTGAAATTAAATTTAATTTAAGAGCAGGAAAAATAATAGAGTTGATCGAAGATAAAAATCTACAATTAATAAATAAAAATGGCATACCAACTTATTATAATGTCAGGAAAAATAATAAATCTGAATCCTCAATCATTGACCTATCTTTTGCAACCATTAATTTAAAAGAATTAATTATGGATTGGAAAATAGATGAAAAAAATTGATACAGGATCAGATCATGAGGTAATCTCAATTAAAATAAAACCAAAAGAAAATGACTTAGTAGACAACCTTTGTCAACTAACAAATTTAATTGGAATAAAACTAATTGGGAAAACTTCGAAAAAGAATTATTAAGTCTAGAAGAAAAGAGAAGATCTAGAAAATAATTTGGAAGTTGCAACATCTCTTTTTCAAAAAAATATAATTTTGGCAGTAGAAAGATCTACACCAACTTTAAAAATAACACCAAAATCAAAAATTTGGTGGAATGAGGAAATTGAAAAAACAAGAAAAGAGATGTTGCAACAAAAAAGGACATGAAATTAAATAGGACCCAACAAAATTGGGAACTATTTAAAATCAAAAGGAATAAACATTTTAGAGAAATTAGATCTTCTAAGGAGAAATCCTGGACTAATTTTCTAGAAAATGCAAAAGACAAAGAAATATTCCTAGCGCTTAATTTTTCTAAACCTAGAAAAATCCAAAAAATGCCAAATCTAATTTATGAGGACAGTAATGCCCTTAATTTTGAAGATAAGGCAAAAATATTAAGAAAAGCGTTATTTCCAAAACCACCAAATTATACAAAAACAACAAATCCATTGTTACCAGTGGAAATAACAATTAACAAAAAGTTAATTGAATGGAAAAAGATAAGAGATAGTGAAATCAAAGAAGCTATCTTCTCATCTAATTCCAAAAAAGCACCAGGACCAGATGGAATTAATTTTCTGTGTTTAAAAAGGGCTTACGAAATTATACCGGGAAGATCTAATGATTTATTCAAACAATTATTAAATTATGGGTGCCATCCAATATGCTTCAGAGAACAATTGGGGCAATTTACCTAAACCAAATAAACCTGATTATAATATTCCAAAAGCTTACAGAATTATTAGTCTCCTAAATTGTTTAGGAAAATATCAGAGAAAATAATAGCAAGAAGAATAGCCTTCTTATCAGAAACTAATAAAATTCTAAATCCAGAACAAATTGGAGGCAGAAAACAAAGATCTGCAATTGATGCAGCTTTGTCATTAGTTCATGATATAGAAATGGCTAATTCAGAAAAGTTAAAAACCTCTGTTTTATTCCTAGACGTTAAAGGGGCTTTGAATAATGTTTCAAAGGAAAGGTTAATTAATACCTTAGAAGACATGAAGTTCCCCAAACAATTAATTTCGTGGATTAATAATTTTATGTCCAAAAGATTAATTAAACTGGCCTTCGATGGACAAGTAGAAAAATTAAAACCAGTTGAAACTGGAATACCACAAGGTTCTCCAATATCTCCAATTCTTTTTCTATTATATTTAACACCACTATTTAATTTATTAGAACAAAAAATGCCTTCTATCATGAAACCATCCTATATAGATGAATTTGGCGTTAATTGCAACCAATAAAAAAATAGAAACAAATATATATGAATTAGAAGAAACTGCAAAAATAGCCTTTAATTGGGCTGTAGATAATGCAGTAGCTTTTGATGACATAAAATCAGAGCTAATTCATTTTAAAAACAAATTTAAAAAAGGAAAATGAATTTGGGGAATTAAATATTGAGCTACCAAATGGTACAATAATAAAACCTACCAACAATATAAGGTGGTTAGGTATATATTTTGATGTGGGATTAAATTTTAAAACCCACATTAAAATAAAAACAAGTGCAGCAAATAAAATTTTAAATTTTATTAAGGCACTTGCTAATTCAGAAAAGGGACTTAGAACCAAAGCGATGATACAATTGTATAAGAGCTGCGTTTGTTCTATTTCTGACTATGGGTCCTGAAATATGGTGAAAAATCAAAAAAAACAAAATGTTTTGAAAGAATTTAAATTAATTCAAAATAAGATGTTGAGAAAAATAACAGGAGGCTTCAAAACAACTCCAATAAGTATGTTGGAGGTTGAGGCCTCTATTTTACCACCAGAAATAAGACTAAATGGGATAACTTCGAAAAAGAATTATTAAGTTTGAATAAAAATCTAAATAAAAATAATTTATAAAAAAATCTCCTTTTTTTATTTATGAGGAAAAAAAAAAATCTAGAAAATAATTTGGAAGTTGTAATATTTTTTTAAAAAAAATATAATTTTGGTAATAGAAAAGTCTATATTAATTTTAAAAATAACACCAAAATCAAAAATTTAATAAAATAAAGAAATCAAAAAACAAGAAAAAAAATGTTGTAATAAAAAAAAAACATAAAAATAAATAGGATTTAATTATTATTATTATTATTATTATTTATCATACACGCATGCAACCTTTCGGTTATGGGGAATGAAGGAAAAGAAATTAAAATACATGATTTTCGCTCCTCATTAAAAATGAAAACTACATAAAATCATTTTTTATTTTTGTTTTTTGTTTTTATTTTTATTTTTGTTTTTGTTTTTTGAGGTCCTTCTAACCCTTTTTGTCTCTTTCTTCTTTTTCCCATTAAAAGAACAATGTCGTATATCTGTTGTTCTTACCCATCCACTTTGATGTAATATTAAAATGATATATCTCATTTCCGGAACCTTTTCATTCATTTTTTCAAACTTCCAGATTTCCCCATCCTGTGAAATAATCATTTTTAGGATTTTTATTGCATTTTTCTTTTTGCAATATTTGTTTTATTTAGGAACTCTTCCAAAAAAGATCATACCTTCATTATTAAATAATAAAAAGTAATAATCTAATTGTTTATTAGCTTTTTTGAGTTTCCTTTTTAACACCTCTCTCTCTTCATTATAGATTTTGCATTCCATAATTAAGTGTTTTGGTGTTTGAGGCTTATTTCTGCATGTACAGTTTTTATTAAAATTCCAGAAATTGGAATTTTATATAAATAACTGTTAAAGTACCCATGCCCAGTCCTCAGTTGCGTTAAAGAAGAAACAAAATTATTACTAAACTTAGTAAATATCTTATTTCTTTTTAACTTTGGCCTATTAATATAATTTGGCCTGTTTTTTTGTTTTTTGTATTTTTCTTCCCATTCTAGTAAGTCCTTTTTCTTTAATTTTTCTTTTTAAATAGGCGAAGGACTTGAATAGGCTTTTCTTTTTTATTTTTGCAGCTTCCTTAGCTAAGTAATCTGCCTTTTCATTTCCAACAACTTCAGAGTGACCTGGGACCCCATTCTATAAATATATTAATATTTCTAGAATTTAATTCATTGCCATATCCCCAAATTCTGAAGTTGTCTCCTGACCAAGGCCCTAAATTTAGGTTTTGTAACCTTTTTATTGCAGCCTGGTTGTCGGTGAAGAAATAAATATTCTTCACCTCTTTATTTTTATTAATTACTTCAAAGGATTTTTCGAACCCTTTCCTTAAAGCAATTAATTCTGCATCATATACCTCCATACTTTTTCCCAAACTAAAATAAATTTCGAAAATAGATTTATTATCTATTTCTCCATAAATTCCAGCCCCAAGGATTTTTCTTTTTTATTTTTATTATTCTTTTTTTATTATTTTTATTTTCTATTTCCAGCATAGAACCGTCTGTATAAATAAGTAAGTTTTCCCTAGAATTTAGTTCAACTTCTTTTTTATTTTGTGGTTTTCTGCTTCTAAGTCCTTGGGTACGTTATTTATGAGGAAATTAATTTTATTTTCAATCCAAGGTGGATTGAATTTTATATTTAATTCCTCAATTTTTGTATATGGGTTTATCAAGAAATTAATTCTTGATAGTATTCTGTCCAGTGTGGAGGCATATTCTTTTTTGTCCCCTTCTTTTTTATTTTCATTCCATTTTAAATAAGGTCCCAGTCCTGTTTCCTCTCTTCCAAAATTAAATTCTGGTGGGAATGACTCTGGAGATCTCTTTTTTATTGGATGATTTTTATTAAGAAAAAGGGATCTTAGGGCATACCTCTTTGTATCCCATTTAGTCTTATTTCTGGTGGTAAAAAGAGGCCTCAACTTCCAATATATTTATTGGAGTTGTTTTGAAGCCTCCTGTTATTTTTCTCAACATCTTATTTGAATTAATTTAAATTCTTTCAAAACATTTTGTTGTTTTTGGTTTTCCACCATATTCAGACCCATAGTCGGAAATAGAACAAAACGCAGCTTTTATACAATTGTATATCGCTTTAGTTTAAGTCCTTTTTCTGAATTAGCAAGTGCCTTGATAAAATTTAAAATTTTATTTGCTGCACTTGTTTTATTTTAATGTGGTGTTTAAAATTCAATCTCATATCGAAATATATACCTAACCACCTTATATGTTGGTAGGTTTTATTATTGTACATTTGGTAGTCAATATTTAATTCCCCAAATTCATTTTTCTTTTTTAAATTGTTTTAAAATGAATTAGCCTGATTTTATGTCATCAAAAAGCTACTGCATTATCTGCAGCCCAATTAAAGGCTATTTTTGCAGTTTCTTCTAATTCATATATATTTGTTTCTATTTTTTTATTAGTTGCAATTAACGCCAAATCATCTATATAAGATGGTTTAATGATAGAAGGCGTTTTTTGTTCTAATAAATTAAATAGTGGTGTTAAATATAATAGAAAAAGAATTGGGGATATTGGGGAACCTTGTGGTATTCCAGTTTCAACTGGTTTTAATTTTCTACTTGTCCATCGAAGGCCAGTTTAATTAATCTTTTGGACATAAAATTATTAATCCACGAAATTAATTGTTTGGGGAACTTCATGTCTTCTAAGGTATTAATTAACCTTTCCTTTGAAACATTATCAAAAGCCCCTTTAAACGTCTAGGAATAAAACAGAGGTTTTTAACTTTTCTGAATTAGCCATTTCTATATCATGAACTAATGACAAAGCTGCATCAATTGCAGATCTTTGTTTTCTGCCTCCAATTTGTTCTGGATTTAGAATTTTATTAGTTTCTGATAAGAAGGCTATTCTTCTTGCTATTATTTTCTCTGATATTTTTCCTAAACAATTTAGGAGACTAATAATTCTGTAAGCTTTTGGAATATTATAATCCGGTTTATTTGGTTTAGGTAAATTGCCCCCAATTGCTTCTCTGAAGCCATATTGGATGGAACCCATAATTTAATAATTGTTTGAATAAATCATTAAATCTTCCCGGTATAATTTCGTAAGCCCTTTTTAGACATAGAAAATTAATTCCATCTGGTCCTGGTGCTTTTTTGGAATGGATGAGAAGATGGCTTCTTTGATTTCACTATCTCTTATCTTTTTCCATTCCATTAACTTTTTGTTAATTGTTATTTCCACTGGTAACAGTGGATTTGTTGTTTTTGTATAATTTGGTGGTTTTGGAAATAACGCCTTTCTTAATATTTTTGCCTTATCTTCAAATTAAGGCATTCCTGTCCTCATAAATTAGATTGGCATTTTTGGATTTTTCTAGGTTTAGAAAAATTAAGCGCTAGAATATTCTTTGTCTTTTGCATTTTCTAGAAAATTAGTCCAGGATTTCTCCTTAGAAGATCTAATTTCTCTAAAATGTTTATTCCTTTTTGATTTTAAATAGTTCCCAATTTTGTTGGGTCCTATTTAATTTCCATGTCCTTTTTTGTTGCAACATCTCTTTTCTTGTTTTTCAATTTCCTCATTCCACCAAATTTTTGATTTTGGTGTTATTTTTAAAGTTGGTGTAGATCTTTCTACTGCCAAAATTATATTTTTTTGAAAAAGAGATGTTGCAACTTCCAAATTATTTTCTAGATCTTCTCTTTTCTCTAGGGACTTTATTTTTCTAGATTTTCTTAATAATTCTTTTTCGAAGTTTTCCCAATTAGTTTTATTCCAATTAAATTTGTTAGTTGACAAAGGGTTGTCTACTAAGTCATTTTCTTTGGTTTATTTTAATTGAGATTACCTCATGATCTGATCCTGTATCAATTTTTTCATCTATTTTCCAATCCATAATTAATTCTTTTAAATTAATGGTTGCAAAAGATAGGTCAATGATTGAGGATTCAGATTTATTATTTTTCCTGACATTATAATAAGTTGGTATGCCATTTTTATTTATTAATTGTAGATTTTATCTTCGATCAACTCTATTATTTTTCCTGCTCTTAAATTAAATTTAATTTCAGGGTTCCATAAAGAGTGATGAGCATTAAAATCTCCGATTAATAATGTTTTTTTGGTGCAGTAATCTTTGATCTTATTAAAGAGTCGATTTACTGTATATTCACCATTTTCCGTATTTTGTTGTTTTTCGTTGTAGATATTAATAAATCTGATTTCCCCAAATTTGTTTGATTTAAAATCAATTATCTGGCAGTCCTCATCTTTAATTAAATCTTCCCGGTTTGTGATCTCGTAGGGTAAATTCTTTTTTATAAAGTAATTACCCTATTTCGGTTTTTGTTGGTTTCGTTGGTTTTTGGGTTTGAAAAAATTGGTTTAAACCCTGAGTGTGTAATTGTAGTATTTTCCTTTGAGAACCACGGTTCTTGTAGGAAAATTAAATCCGTGTTGTCGTAAATTAATGCAGAGTTTAAGATTGACTGCATTATATTTGTAGATCTTCTACAATTGTGTTGTATTATTTTTAAAATATCCCTATTCATTTAAGGTGATATTTTGTTTTTTGTTTTTAGGGCATAAGGAATTTTTTGCCCCATGTTCTCCTCCACAATTAATGCATTTGTATTTTATATGGTCACAGGACTTTTTATTTTCCTGGCATATATTACACAAATGATTAATTGTTTTGTGTTTTCCAGCACAAATTTCGCAGGCTGATTCATTTCTGCAATTTAATGCATAGTGGCCAGTTTTTTGACAATTTGTACATCTATTGTTTCCAGAGAATTTAATATATCTTTCTGTTTTGAGTTTTTCACCTCCTAGAAAAATATATCCTCTGTTTTGTGTTTCTATTGCCTCCATTTTTGTTTTTGTGGCAATTACTATAGAAGAGAATTTCTTCCCTTCTAATTTTTCCTCCTTAATCAACCATCTCGGATTGTTAACCAATTTGATTGTGTTGTCTGTTTCCACCTCTTTTTTGAGATCTTCCATTTTTTGATCTCTAGAAATCCCGTGTACAACTAAGAACCCCCAGCTCTCTATTTTGGAAGGTCTTTGTATGTGTTCATCTATTTTGATGAGTTCTTGATAGATTTCTTCTTTGTATTCCAGAATATCTTCTTTTTTGGTGTTCTCATGGGTAATCAAAATTAGATTCCCTTTTGGATTTAGAGAAATCCCAGAAATAATTAATTCTGGGTTATTGGGCTTCTCTTTGAGAATTTTATTTATTTTTTCTCTGAAGATATTTGGTTTTTGGATGGGAGGTTCCGTGGTACTTCTGGGAATAATTAACCTTCGTTGGTTAATTGATATTTTTGAATTTTGTGGATTTTGTGGATTTTGTAGATTTTGCGTTTTATGCGTTTTTTGGTGTTTTTGGGTTATTTCCTGTTTTTTTGGTGTTTTTGATGTTTTCTGGGCGATTTGGGCGTATGTCTTTTTTGTGTTGTTTCTCTCCAACTCTCTTATTTCCTGCTTTAGGTCTTCTACCTCCTGTACTCTTTCTTTTAGAAGGTCATTCAACCTTTTAATTTCCAGAAACAGATCTTCTCTATTTATTTCTTCCCTTGAATCAATTGTATCTACCGATACCTGTCTTCTCTGTCTTTTTTTTGTGGTGAACAGGTTTAAAACCCTGTGTCGCTAATACTAGTTCATCCAAAGATGAACTAGTTGGTATGTTCTCCATTTTTAAAACTAACCTTTAAAAGGTTTAGTTTAAATTAAGCGAGAACCCCCTTTTTTTTTTTTTTTTGTGTGGTAGACGATCGCAAATATCTTTATATTTTTATGTCGTGATTATTTTCTATCGGTCTTTGTATGCTTTTTTACTTTGTAGTATTTTTGATCAATTTTTTCCGCTCTTTCGATTGGTGTACTTTTATTTGGTTTTGGATACTCCGTTCAAAAGTTATGGGGGGGGTCGGTATTTTCGAAGTTCGTTTATTAACAATAACCAATATATTATTTATATATTTTTTATAATTAAGAATACTATTGTTTAATATAATACTCTATTTGGTATATAAGATGTATATGTTTGTAAGGTCTAAAGTTATTATTTATTTTATAATTAATCCTAAAATTTAATAAAAATATCAAATTTCTTTATTAATATTTTTATAAATAAATATTATATAGTTGTTATTAATTTCACATAATTAAAAAACTAAAAAAAACTTTTATAAAAAATTATAAAAATAAATTAAAACACATATTAAATAACATTATTATATATTAATTTAAAAAATAATTTTAGTAATATATTAGAATAATATGCTTTTATGTTAATAATAACAATAAATAATTTTTTGTGTGAAAATAGGAAGTGTTATTAATATATAATGTTTTTTTTGTTATTTGTTTACTATTAGTGTATAGATAAAATAATTTAATAATAATAAATTTGAAGAATTTAAACCATATGATAGTGTATGGTTTAAAATAAATGTTATAATATAGGATAATAAGGCAAAGTTTTCATAAATTTTTATAAATTTTAGGGATTTTTTTAAATTTAAGGAATTTATTAAATTTAAAATTTTAAAATTATATGAGAAAATTTTTTTTATATTATTAATAAAAAAAATAAAAATTTTATTAAATTTAAATTTTTTAATAAATATATTTATTTTATTAATATAAAAATCTCTAATTTTTTTATATTATTTTAAGAAATTTTAAAGATATTATTATTATTATTATTAAATATATAAGGTATATATATAATTATATTATTTTATTGAAATAATTAAAATTCTTAAGTTTTTATTTGTAATTAAAGTAAAAAAATTTTTTTATATAATTTACTTTTTATTAATAATTATATAATTTTATTTTTAAAAGTTAATAGTTTAGATTTAGGTAACTTAATATTTTTTATTATTGAAGCTTTTTTTATTTAAATTTTATTTTTGTATATTTTAAAATTATTAAAGTAATGTTATAAATTTTAATATAATAATCAAAGTTAAATAATTTATTAAAAATATTTTTAAAATAAAATTTTTATTTAATAATTTTTATAAAGTTTATAAATATTTTTCTATTAAATATAAATTATATTTAAAGTAATATATAAAATTTAAATTTAAGGAAAATTTGTATTAAAAAAAATTAACATAATTTTTTTAAAATATATATAATATTAAATTTTTTTATAGATTTAAAAAATATTAAATATTATTAACATAATTCTAATAAATAAGATTTAAATAATTAAAATATAAAATATAAGATATTAATTTTAATTTTTTAATTTTATATTTTTAAATAAAAATTTCTTTTTTCAAATTTTTTTTTTTCAATTTTTTTTTTTTTATAAACAGCTTTAATATAATATTATTTTTTATTATTTTTTTATTTTAATTTTTTAAAGTTCTTTTTTTTTAATATTTTTATTAGATATATATTATTTATTTATAATAAGAGTAAATATACTAAATTTTAGGTTCTTATAAAGAACTTTAATTATATTTAGTATTTTTATTAAATTAAAATTGGAATTTATTTTTATAGGTTTTGTTTTTTGGAGACTCAACTTCTCCAGTGATTTTTTAACTACTTGCATTTTCTTATTCATAGTAATATGGATAATGTGGTTGCAAAAAATGATTGTGTTGTTTTTATAAATATTTCTTTATTGATATTGATAAAAAAAAATCTTTCTTTATTAATAAAATTTGCGATCTTTTTATTGGTGGGGCTTTTATAACCTTTATCTTTAAAACTTACAAAAACTTTTGGAATATCTGTATTTTTCTCAAAAAAGGTTTTTTTGTATACAAAGGATGAAGATTTATTGCTTTTGTTAGTTTTTTAGAATTCCTGAATGTTTTTGGTAGTAATAGCGAGGGTAGTTTCTATTTTTTTTATATAAAATTTTTTGATAATGGTTGAGAAAAAGTATTTTTTTTTTTTTTTAAAAACAAAAATTTATTCAAAATAATTGGTGTAAAAGGTGGACCATTTATTTTTGAGGGTGGAGAAATTAGTAATAATAATTTGGGATATTTTAGATTTTAAAAATTGTTTAGAGTATTAATAGTTTAATTAATAAATTGTTTTTATTGGGGTAAAAAGGTCCTTTTTTTTTTATAATGTTTAAAAGTTTGGATTGTTTTAGTACATGTGTTATGTATAATTAGTTAATTTAATTAAAATTAATTTGATTTTTACTAAATATATTTTAGGGAAGATGCTAATACACTTCTTGAGAGATTGTAGTTGTGTAAATATAAAAATCTTTTTTTTAAAATCTGTAATATCTGCAGTAAAAACCATTGTTAGTACTGAGGAAAAAAAGAAAACAGTATTTCCAGATATAAAGATGTTAAGATAAAAATCCTTTTTTATTATAAAATTTTAATTATTCCAAAAAAATAGAAATTTAAAAAAAAAAATAATAAATCAAAAATATGTATTTTAGAATTTTAATAATTCTTCTATATTTTATAGAAGAAATGGTTTTGTTGTTAATACAACTCTTCAGAGGAGGATACGTGCCTTTATATAGAAAGTTGTGGGCGCTTAGACCACTGGCTAGCCGCCCGGAATTAAGGTAACTATATTTTTTTTTTTTTTTTTTTTTTTTTTTTTTTTTGAGGTTCCTTCTAACCTTTTTTGTCTCTTTCTTTTTTTTTTTTTATTAAAAGAATAATGCTGTATATTTGTTGTTTTTACTCATTTATTTTAATATAATATTAAGATAATATATCTCATTTTTAAAACCTTTCCATTTTTATTAAATTTTTAAATTTCCCCATCCTATAAAATAATTATTTTTAAGATTTTTATTACATTTTTTTTTTGTAATATTTATTTTATTTAAAGAATTTTTCAAAAAAATCATATTTTTATTATTAAATAATAAAAAATAATAATCTAATTATTTATTAGCTTTTTTAAGTTTTTTTTTTAACATTTTTCTCTCTTTATTATAAATTTTATATTTTATAATTAAATATTTTAATATTTGAAACTTATTTTTATATATATAGTTTTTATTTAAAATTTTAACATTTGGAATTTTATATAAATAATTGTTAAAGTATTTATATTTAATTCTCAATTAAGTTAAAAAAAAAAATTTATTACTAAATTTAATAAATATTTTATTTTTTTTAATTTTAATTTATTAATATAATTTGGTTTGTTTTTTTATTTTTTATATTTTTTTCTTATTTTAGTAAGTTTTTTTTTTTTAACTTTTCTTTTTAAATAAGTAAAGGATTTGAATGGGTTTTTTTTTTTATTTTTGTAATTTTTTTAGTTAAGTAGTTTACTTTTTTATTTTTAATAATTTTAAAATAACTTAAAATTTATTTTATAAATATATTAATATTTTTAAAATTTAATTTATTAATTATATTTTAGATTTTTAAAGTTATTTTTTAATTAGGTTTTAAATTTAGATTTTATAATTTTTTTATTATAGTTTAATTATTAGTAAAGAAATAAATATTCTTTACTTTTTTATTTTTATTAATTATTTTAAAGGATTTTTTGAATTTTTTTTTTAAAGTAATTAATTTTGTATTATATATTTCTATATTTTTTCCTAAATTGAAATAAATTTCGAAAATAGACTTATTACCTATTTTTTTATAAATTCTAGTTTTTAAGGATTTTTCTTTTTTATTTTTATTATTTTTTTTTATTTTTAGTATAAAATTGTCTATATAAATAAATAAAATTTTCCTAGAGTTTAGTTTAATTTTTTTTTTATTTTTATGGTTTTTTGTTTTTAAATTTTTGGGTATATTATTTATAAAAAATTAATTTTATTTTTAAATTAAGGTGGATTAAATTTTATATTTAATTTTTTAATTTTTATATATAAATTTATTAAGAAGTTAATTCTTGATAATATTTTATCTAATATAAAAGCATATTTTTTAATTTTATTTTAAATAAAGTCCTAGTCCTGTTTCCTCTCTTTCAAAATTAAATTCTAATAAAAATGACTCCAAAATTTTTTTTATTGAATAATTCTTATTAAGAAAAAAAAATCTTAAAATATATTTTTTTTATATTTTATTTAGTTTTATTTTTGGTGGTAAAATAGAGGTTTTAACCTCTAATATATTTATTAAAGTTGTTTTAAAACCTCCTATTATTTTTTCAATATTTTATTTTGAATTAATTTAAATTCTTTTAAAACATTTTATTATTTTTAGTTTTTCTATTATATTTTAAACCCATAATCGAAAATAAAACAAATACAACTTTTATATAATTATATTAAAACTTTAGTTTTAAATTTTTTTTTGAATTAGCAAATATCTTAATAAAATTTAAAATTTTATTTATTACACTTATTTTTATTTTAATATAATTTTTAAAATTTAATTTTATATTAAAATATATATTTAATTATTTTATATTGTTAGTAAATTGTATTATTATATTATTTAATAATTTAATAATTTAATATTTAATTCTCTAAATTTATTTTCTTTTTTTAAATTTATTTTAAAATAAATTAGTTTAACTTTATATTATTAAAAGCTATTATATTATCTATAACTTAATTAAAAACTATTTTTATAATTTTTTTTAATTTATATATATTTGTTTTTATTTTTTTATTAATTACAATTAACACCATCTATATAAGATGGTTTAATAATAAAAAACATTTTTTGCTTTAATAAATTAAATAATAATATTAAATATAATAGAAAAAAAAATTAAAAATATTAGGAAACTTTATAATATTCCAATTTCAACTAATTTTAATTTTTTTATTTATCCATCAAAAACCAGTTTAATTAATCTTTTAAATATAAAATTATTAATCCACTAAATTAATTATTTAAAAAACTTCATATCTTCTAAAATATTAATTAACCTTTCCTTTAAAACATTATCAAAAGCCCCTTTAATGTTTAAGAATAAAACAAAAATTTTTAACTTTTCTAAATTAGCTATTTTTATATCATAAATTAATAACAAAACTACACCAATTGCAAATCTTTATTTTTTATTTCTAATTTATTCTAAATTTAGAATTTTATTAGTTTTTAATAAAAAAGTTATTTTTTTTGTTATTATTTTCTCTAATATTTTTCCTAAACAATTTAAAAAACTAATAATTCTATAAACTTTTAAAATATTATAGTTTAATTTATTTAATTTTCGTAAAATTACCCCAATTGTTTTCCTAAAGCTAATTAAATAATAACTATAATTTAATAATTATTTAAATAAATCATTAAATCTTTTCAGTATAATTTCATAAACCCTTTTTAAACACAAAAAATTAATTCCATCTAATTCTAATACTTTTTTAAAATTAAATAAAAAGATAACTTCTTTAATTTCACTATCTTTTATCTTTTTCCATTCAATTAACTTTTTATTAATTATTATTTTTATTAGTAATAGTAAACTTATTATTTTTATATAATTTGGTGGTTTTAAAAACAACACTTTTTTTAATATTTTTGTTTTATTTTTAAAATTAAAAACATTACTATCCTCATAAATTAAATTTGGTATTTTTTGGATTTTTTTAGATTTAGAAAAATTAAGTGCTAAAAATATTTTTTTATCTTTTGCATTTTCTAAAAAAATTAGTTCAAAATTTCTTTTTAAAAGATTTAATTTTTTTAAAATATTTATTTTTTTTTTGTTTTTAAAAAAATTCCCAATTTTATTAAATCCTATTTAAAAAACTCTAATAAAAAACGAACTTCGAAAATACCGACCCCCCCATAACTTTTGAACGGAGTATCCAAAACCAAATAAAAGTACACCAATCGAAAGAGCGGAAAAAATTGATCAAAAATACTACAAAGTAAAAAAGCATACAAAGACCGATAGAAAATAATCACGACATAAAAATATAAAGATATTTGCGATCGTCTACCACACAAAAAAAAAAAAAAAGGGGGTTCTCGCTTAATTTAAACTAAACCTTTTAAAGGTTAGTTTTAAAAATGGAGAACATACCAACTAGTTCATCTTTGGATGAACTAGTATTAGCGACACAGGGTTTTAAACCTGTTCACCACAAAAAAAGACAGAGAAGACAGGTATCGGTAGATACAATTGATTCAAGGGAAGAAATAAATAGAGAAGATCTGTTTCTGGAAATTAAAAGGTTGAATGACCTTCTAAAAGAAAGAGTACAGGAGGTAGAAGACCTAAAGCAGGAAATAAGAGAGTTGGAGAGAAACAACACAAAAAAGACATACGCCCAAATCGCCCAGAAAACATCAAAAACACCAAAAAAACAGGAAATAACCCAAAAACACCAAAAAACGCATAAAACGCAAAATCTACAAAATCCACAAAATCCACAAAATTCAAAAATATCAATTAACCAACGAAGGTTAATTATTCCCAGAAGTACCACGGAACCTCCCATCCAAAAACCAAATATCTTCAGAGAAAAAATAAATAAAATTCTCAAAGAGAAGCCCAATAACCCAGAATTAATTATTTCTGGGATTTCTCTAAATCCAAAAGGGAATCTAATTTTGATTACCCATGAGAACACCAAAAAGAAGATATTCTGGAATACAAAGAAGAAATCTATCAAGAACTCATCAAAATAGATGAACACATACAAAGACCTTCCAAAATAGAGAGCTGGGGGTTCTTAGTTGTACACGGGATTTCTAGAGATCAAAAAATGGAAGATCTCAAAAAAGAGGTGGAAACAGACAACACAATCAAATTGGTTAACAATCCGAGATGGTTGATTAAGGAGGAAAAATTAGAAGGGAAGAAATTCTCTTCTATAGTAATTGCCACAAAAACAAAAATGGAGGCAATAGAAACACAAAACAGAGGATATATTTTTCTAGGAGGTGAAAAACTCAAAACAGAAAGATATATTAAATTCTCTGGAAACAATAGATGTACAAATTGTCAAAAAACTGGCCACTATGCATTAAATTGCAGAAATGAATCAGCCTGCGAAATTTGTGCTGGAAAACACAAAACAATTAATCATTTGTGTAATATATGCCAGGAAAATAAAAAGTCCTGTGACCATATAAAATACAAATGCATTAATTGTGGAGGAGAACATGGGGCAAAAAATTCCTTATGCCCTAAAAACAAAAAACAAAATATCACCTTAAATGAATAGGGATATTTTAAAAATAATACAACACAATTGTAGAAGATCTACAAATATAATGCAGTCAATCTTAAACTCTGCATTAATTTACGACAACACGGATTTAATTTTCCTACAAGAACCGTGGTTCTCAAAGGAAAATACTACAATTACACACTCAGGGTTTAAACCAATTTTTTCAAACCCAAAAACCAACGAAACCAACAAAAACCGAAATAGGGTAATTACTTTTATAAAAAAGAATTTACCCTACGAGATCACAAACCGGGAAGATTTAATTAAAGATGAGGACTGCCAGATAATTGATTTTAAATCAAACAAATTTGGGGAAATCAGATTTATTAATATCTACAACGAAAAACAACAAAATACGGAAAATGGTGAATATACAGTAAATCGACTCTTTAATAAGATCAAAGATTACTGCACCAAAAAAACATTATTAATCGGAGATTTTAATGCTCATCACTCTTTATGGAACCCTGAAATTAAATTTAATTTAAGAGCAGGAAAAATAATAGAGTTGATCGAAGATAAAAATCTACAATTAATAAATAAAAATGGCATACCAACTTATTATAATGTCAGGAAAAATAATAAATCTGAATCCTCAATCATTGACCTATCTTTTGCAACCATTAATTTAAAAGAATTAATTATGGATTGGAAAATAGATGAAAAAATTGATACAGGATCAGATCATGAGGTAATCTCAATTAAAATAAAACCAAAAGAAAATGACTTAGTAGACAACCCTTTGTCAACTAACAAATTTAATTGGAATAAAACTAATTGGGAAAACTTCGAAAAAGAATTATTAAGTCTAGAAGAAAAGAGAAGATCTAGAAAATAATTTGGAAGTTGCAACATCTCTTTTTCAAAAAAATATAATTTTGGCAGTAGAAAGATCTACACCAACTTTAAAAATAACACCAAAATCAAAAATTTGGTGGAATGAGGAAATTGAAAAAACAAGAAAAGAGATGTTGCAACAAAAAAGGACATGGAAATTAAATAGGACCCAACAAAATTGGGAACTATTTAAAATCAAAAGGAATAAACATTTTAGAGAAATTAGATCTTCTAAGGAGAAATCCTGGACTAATTTTCTAGAAAATGCAAAAGACAAAGAAATATTCCTAGCGCTTAATTTTTCTAAACCTAGAAAAATCCAAAAAATGCCAAATCTAATTTATGAGGACAGTAATGCCCTTAATTTTGAAGATAAGGCAAAAATATTAAGAAAAGCGTTATTTCCAAAACCACCAAATTATACAAAAACAACAAATCCATTGTTACCAGTGGAAATAACAATTAACAAAAAGTTAATTGAATGGAAAAAGATAAGAGATAGTGAAATCAAAGAAGCTATCTTCTCATCTAATTCCAAAAAAGCACCAGGACCAGATGGAATTAATTTTCTGTGTTTAAAAAGGGCTTACGAAATTATACCGGGAAGATCTAATGATTTATTCAAACAATTATTAAATTATGGGTGCCATCCAATATGCTTCAGAGAAGCAATTGGGGCAATTTTACCTAAACCAAATAAACCTGATTATAATATTCCAAAAGCTTACAGAATTATTAGTCTCCTAAATTGTTTAGGAAAAATATCAGAGAAAATAATAGCAAGAAGAATAGCCTTCTTATCAGAAACTAATAAAATTCTAAATCCAGAACAAATTGGAGGCAGAAAACAAAGATCTGCAATTGATGCAGCTTTGTCATTAGTTCATGATATAGAAATGGCTAATTCAGAAAAGTTAAAAACCTCTGTTTTATTCCTAGACGTTAAAGGGGCTTTTGATAATGTTTCAAAGGAAAGGTTAATTAATACCTTAGAAGACATGAAGTTCCCCAAACAATTAATTTCGTGGATTAATAATTTTATGTCCAAAAGATTAATTAAACTGGCCTTCGATGGACAAGTAGAAAAATTAAAACCAGTTGAAACTGGAATACCACAAGGTTCTCCAATATCTCCAATTCTTTTTCTATTATATTTAACACCACTATTTAATTTATTAGAACAAAAAATGCCTTCTATCATGAAACCATCCTATATAGATGATTTGGCGTTAATTGCAACCAATAAAAAAATAGAAACAAATATATATGAATTAGAAGAAACTGCAAAAATAGCCTTTAATTGGGCTGTAGATAATGCAGTAGCTTTTGATGACATAAAATCAGAGCTAATTCATTTTAAAACAAATTTAAAAAAGGAAAATGAATTTGGGGAATTAAATATTGAGCTACCAAATGGTACAATAATAAAACCTACCAACAATATAAGGTGGTTAGGTATATATTTTGATGTGGGATTAAATTTTAAAACCCACATTAAAATAAAAACAAGTGCAGCAAATAAAATTTTAAATTTTATTAAGGCACTTGCTAATTCAGAAAAGGGACTTAGAACCAAAGCGATGATACAATTGTATAAGAGCTGCGTTTGTTCTATTTCTGACTATGGGTCTGAAATATGGTGGAAAAATCAAAAAAAACAAAATGTTTTGAAAGAATTTAAATTAATTCAAAATAAGATGTTGAGAAAAATAACAGGAGGCTTCAAAACAACTCCAATAAGTATGTTGGAGGTTGAGGCCTCTATTTTACCACCAGAAATAAGACTAAATGGGATAACTTCGAAAAAGAATTATTAAGTTTGAATAAAAATCTAAATAAAAATAATTTATAAAAAAATCTCCTTTTTTTATTTTATGAGGAAAAAAAAAAATCTAGAAAATAATTTGGAAGTTGTAATATTTTTTTTAAAAAAAATATAATTTTGGTAATAGAAAAGTCTATATTAATTTTAAAAATAACACCAAAATCAAAAATTTAATAAAATAAAGAAATCAAAAAAACAAGAAAAAAAATGTTGTAATAAAAAAAAAACATAAAAATTAAATAGGATTTAATTATTATTATTATTATTATTATTTATCATACACGCATGCAACCTTTCGGTTATGGCGGAATGAAGGAAAAGAAATTAAAATACATGATTTTCGCTCCTCATTAAAAATGAAAACTACATAAAATCATTTTTTATTTTTGTTTTTTGTTTTTATTTTTATTTTTGTTTTTTGTTTTTTGAGGTTCCTTCTAACCCTTTTTGTCTCTTTCTTCTTTTTTCCCATTAAAAGAACAATGTCGTATATCTGTTGTTCTTACCCATCCACTTTGATGTAATATTAAAATGATATATCTCATTTCCGGAACCTTTTCATTCATTTTTTCAAACTTCCAGATTTCCCCATCCTGTGAAATAATCATTTTTAGGATTTTTATTGCATTTTCTTTTTGCAATATTTGTTTTATTTAGGAACTCTTCCAAAAAGATCATACCTTCATTATTAAATAATAAAAAGTAATAATCTAATTGTTTATTAGCTTTTTTGAGTTTCCTTTTTAACACCTCTCTCTCTTCATTATAGATTTTGCATTCCATAATTAAGTGTTTTGGTGTTTGAGGCTTATTTCTGCATGTACAGTTTTTATTTAAAATTCCAGAATTTGGAATTTTATATAAATAACTGTTAAAGTACCCATGCCCAGTCCTCAGTTGCGTTAAAGAAGAAACAAAATTATTACTAAACTTAGTAAATATCTTATTTCTTTTTAACTTTGGCCTATTAATATAATTTGGCCTGTTTTTTTGTTTTTTGTATTTTTCTTCCCATTCTAGTAAGTCCTTTTCTTTAATTTTTCTTTTTAAATAGGCGAAGGACTTGAATAGGCTTTTCTTTTTTATTTTTGCAGCTTCCTTAGCTAAGTAATCTGCCTTTTCATTTCCAACAACTTCAGAGTGACCTGGGACCCATTCTATAAATATATTAATATTTCTAGAATTTAATTCATTTGCCATATCCCAAATTTCTGAAGTTGTCTCCTGACCAGGCCCTAAATTTAGGTTTTGTAACCTTTTTATTGCAGCCTGGTTGTCGGTGAAGAAATAAATATTCTTCACCTCTTTATTTTTATTAATTACTTCAAAGGATTTTTCGAACCCTTTCCTTAAAGCAATTAATTCTGCATCATATACCTCCATACTTTTTCCCAAACTAAAATAAATTTCGAAAATAGATTTATTATCTATTTCTCCATAAATTCCAGCCCCCAAGGATTTTTCTTTTTTATTTTTATTATTCTTTTTTTTATTATTTTTATTTTCTATTTCCAGCATAGAACCGTCTGTATAAATAAGTAAGTTTTCCCTAGAATTTAGTTCAACTTCTTTTTTATTTTTGTGGTTTTCTGCTTCTAAGTCCTTGGGTACGTTATTTATGAGGAAATTAATTTTATTTTCAATCCAAGGTGGATTGAATTTTATATTTAATTCCTCAATTTTTGTATATGGGTTTATCAAGAAATTAATTCTTGATAGTATTCTGTCCAGTGTGGAGGCATATTCTTTTTTGTCCCCTTCTTTTTTATTTTCATTCCATTTTAAATAAGGTCCCAGTCCTGTTTCCTCTCTTCCAAAATTAAATTCTGGTGGGAATGACTCTGGAGATCTCTTTTTTATTGGATGATTTTTATTAAGAAAAAGGGATCTTAGGGCATACCTTCTTTGTATCCCATTTAGTCTTATTTCTGGTGGTAAAATAGAGGCCTCAACTTCCAATATATTTATTGGAGTTGTTTTGAAGCCTCCTGTTATTTTTCTCAACATCTTATTTTGAATTAATTTAAATTCTTTCAAAACATTTTGTTGTTTTTGGTTTTTCCACCATATTTCAGACCCATAGTCGGAAATAGAACAAACGCAGCTTTTATACAATTGTATTATCGCTTTAGTTTTAAGTCCTTTTTCTGAATTAGCAAGTGCCTTGATAAAATTTAAAATTTTATTTGCTGCACTTGTTTTTATTTTAATGTGGTGTTTAAAATTCAATCTCATATCGAAATATATACCTAACCACCTTATATTGTTGGTAGGTTTTATTATTGTACCATTTGGTAGCTCAATATTTAATTCCCCAAATTCATTTTTCTTTTTTAAATTTGTTTTAAAATGAATTAGCTCTGATTTTATGTCATCAAAAGCTACTGCATTATCTGCAGCCCAATTAAAGGCTATTTTTGCAGTTTCTTCTAATTCATATATATTTGTTTCTATTTTTTTATTAGTTGCAATTAACGCCAAATCATCTATATAAGATGGTTTAATGATAGAAGGCGTTTTTTGTTCTAATAAATTAAATAGTGGTGTTAAATATAATAGAAAAAGAATTGGGGATATTGGGGAACCTTGTGGTATTCCAGTTTCAACTGGTTTTAATTTTTCTACTTGTCCATCGAAGGCCAGTTTAATTAATCTTTTGGACATAAAATTATTAATCCACGAAATTAATTGTTTGGGGAACTTCATGTCTTCTAAGGTATTAATTAACCTTTCCTTTGAAACATTATCAAAAGCCCCTTTAACGTCTAGGAATAAAACAGAGGTTTTTAACTTTTCTGAATTAGCCATTTCTATATCATGAACTAATGACAAAGCTGCATCAATTGCAGATCTTTGTTTTCTGCCTCCAATTTGTTCTGGATTTAGAATTTTATTAGTTTCTGATAAGAAGGCTATTCTTCTTGCTATTATTTTCTCTGATATTTTTCCTAAACAATTTAGGAGACTAATAATTCTGTAAGCTTTTGGAATATTATAATCCGGTTTATTTGGTTTAGGTAAAATTGCCCCAATTGCTTCTCTGAAGCATATTGGATGGTACCCATAATTTAATAATTGTTTGAATAAATCATTAAATCTTCCCGGTATAATTTCGTAAGCCCTTTTTAGACATAGAAAATTAATTCCATCTGGTCCTGGTGCTTTTTTGGAATTGGATGAGAAGATGGCTTCTTTGATTTCACTATCTCTTATCTTTTTCCATTCCATTAACTTTTTGTTAATTGTTATTTCCACTGGTAACAGTGGATTTGTTGTTTTTGTATAATTTGGTGGTTTTGGAAATAACGCCTTTCTTAATATTTTTGCCTTATCTTCAAAATTAAGGGCATTCCTGTCCTCATAAATTAGATTTGGCATTTTTTGGATTTTTCTAGGTTTAGAAAAATTAAGCGCTAGGAATATTTCTTTGTCTTTTGCATTTTCTAGAAAATTAGTCCAGGATTTCTCCTTAGAAGATCTAATTTCTCTAAAATGTTTATTCCTTTTGATTTTAAATAGTTCCCAATTTTGTTGGGTCCTATTTAATTTCCATGTCCTTTTTTGTTGCAACATCTCTTTTCTTGTTTTTTCAATTTCCTCATTCCACCAAATTTTTGATTTTGGTGTTATTTTTAAAGTTGGTGTAGATCTTTCTACTGCCAAAATTATATTTTTTTGAAAAAGAGATGTTGCAACTTCCAAATTATTTTCTAGATCTTCTCTTTTCTCATAAAATGAAAAAAGGCGATCTTTCCATAAATTATTTTTATCTAGATTTTTATCTAGACTTAATAATTCTTTTTCGAAGTTTTCCCAATTAGTTTTATTCCAATTAAATTTGTTAGTTGACAAAGGGTTGTCTACTAAGTCATTTTCTTTTGGTTTTATTTTAATTGAGATTACCTCATGATCTGATCCTGTATCAATTTTTTCATCTATTTTCCAATCCATAATTAATTCTTTTAAATTAATGGTTGCAAAAGATAGGTCAATGATTGAGGATTCAGATTTATTATTTTTCCTGACATTATAATAAGTTGGTATGCCATTTTTATTTATTAATTGTAGATTTTTATCTTCGATCAACTCTATTATTTTTCCTGCTCTTAAATTAAATTTAATTTCAGGGTTCCATAAAGAGTGATGAGCATTAAAATCTCCGATTAATAATGTTTTTTTGGTGCAGTAATCTTTGATCTTATTAAAGAGTCGATTTACTGTATATTCACCATTTTCCGTATTTTGTTGTTTTTCGTTGTAGATATTAATAAATCTGATTTCCCCAAATTTGTTTGATTTAAAATCAATTATCTGGCAGTCCTCATCTTTAATTAAATCTTCCCGGTTTGTGATCTCGTAGGGTAAATTCTTTTTTATAAAAGTAATTACCCTATTTCGGTTTTTGTTGGTTTCGTTGGTTTTTGGGTTTGAAAAAATTGGTTTAAACCCTGAGTGTGTAATTGTAGTATTTTCCTTTGAGAACCACGGTTCTTGTAGGAAAATTAAATCCGTGTTGTCGTAAATTAATGCAGAGTTTAAGATTGACTGCATTATATTTGTAGATCTTCTACAATTGTGTTGTATTATTTTTAAAATATCCCTATTCATTTAAGGTGATATTTTGTTTTTTGTTTTTAGGGCATAAGGAATTTTTTGCCCCATGTTCTCCTCCACAATTAATGCATTTGTATTTTATATGGTCACAGGACTTTTTATTTTCCTGGCATATATTACACAAATGATTAATTGTTTTGTGTTTTCCAGCACAAATTTCGCAGGCTGATTCATTTCTGCAATTTAATGCATAGTGGCCAGTTTTTTGACAATTTGTACATCTATTGTTTCCAGAGAATTTAATATATCTTTCTGTTTTGAGTTTTTCACCTCCTAGAAAAATATATCCTCTGTTTTGTGTTTCTATTGCCTCCATTTTTGTTTTTGTGGCAATTACTATAGAAGAGAATTTCTTCCCTTCTAATTTTTCCTCCTTAATCAACCATCTCGGATTGTTAACCAATTTGATTGTGTTGTCTGTTTCCACCTCTTTTTTGAGATCTTCCATTTTTTGATCTCTAGAAATCCCGTGTACAACTAAGAACCCCCAGCTCTCTATTTTGGAAGGTCTTTGTATGTGTTCATCTATTTTGATGAGTTCTTGATAGATTTCTTCTTTGTATTCCAGAATATCTTCTTTTTTGGTGTTCTCATGGGTAATCAAAATTAGATTCCCTTTTGGATTTAGAGAAATCCCAGAAATAATTAATTCTGGGTTATTGGGCTTCTCTTTGAGAATTTTATTTATTTTTTCTCTGAAGATATTTGGTTTTTGGATGGGAGGTTCCGTGGTACTTCTGGGAATAATTAACCTTCGTTGGTTAATTGATATTTTTGAATTTTGTGGATTTTGTGGATTTTGTAGATTTTGCGTTTTATGCGTTTTTTGGTGTTTTTGGGTTATTTCCTGTTTTTTTGGTGTTTTTGATGTTTTCTGGGCGATTTGGGCGTATGTCTTTTTTGTGTTGTTTCTCTCCAACTCTCTTATTTCCTGCTTTAGGTCTTCTACCTCCTGTACTCTTTCTTTTAGAAGGTCATTCAACCTTTTAATTTCCAGAAACAGATCTTCTCTATTTATTTCTTCCCTTGAATCAATTGTATCTACCGATACCTGTCTTCTCTGTCTTTTTTTGTGGTGAACAGGTTTAAAACCCTGTGTCGCTAATACTAGTTCATCCAAAGATGAACTAGTTGGTATGTTCTCCATTTTTAAAACTAACCTTTAAAAGGTTTAGTTTAAATTAAGCGAGAACCCCCTTTTTTTTTTTTTTTGTGTGGTAGACGATCGCAAATATCTTTATATTTTTATGTCGTGATTATTTTCTATCGGTCTTTGTATGCTTTTTTACTTTGTAGTATTTTTGATCAATTTTTTCCGCTCTTTCGATTGGTGTACTTTTATTTGGTTTTGGATACTCCGTTCAAAAGTTATGGGGGGGTCGGTATTTTCGAAGTTCGTTTATTAACAATAACCAATATATTATTTATATATTTTTTATAATTAAGAATACTATTGTTTAATATAATACTCTATTTGGTATATAAGATGTATATGTTTGTAAGGTCTAAAGTTATTATTTATTTTATAATTAATCCTAAAATTTAATAAAAATATCAAATTTCTTTATTAATATTTTTATAAATAAATATTATATAGTTGTTATTAATTTCACATAATTAAAAAACTAAAAAAAACTTTTATAAAAATTATAAAAATAAATTAAAACACATATTAAATAACATTATTATATATTAATTTAAAAAATAATTTTAGTAATATATTAGAATAATATGCTTTTATGTTAATAATAACAATAAATAATTTTTTGTGTGAAAATAGGAAGTGTTATTAATATATAATGTTTTTTTTGTTATTTGTTTACTATTAGTGTATAGATAAAATAATTTAATAATAATAAATTTGAAGAATTTAAACCATATGATAGTGTATGGTTTAAAATAAATGTTATAATATAGGATAATAAGGCAAAGTTTTCATAAATTTTTATAAATTTTAGGGATTTTTTTAAATTTAAGGAATTTATTAAATTTAAAATTTTAAAATTATATGAGAAAATTTTTTTTATATTATTAATAAAAAAAATAAAAATTTTATTAAATTTAAATTTTTTAATAAATATATTTATTTTATTAATATAAAAATCTCTAATTTTTTTATATTATTTTAAGAAATTTTAAAGATATTATTATTATTATTATTAAATATATAAGGTATATATATAATTATATTATTTTATTGAAATAATTAAAATTCTTAAGTTTTTATTTGTAATTAAAGTAAAAAAATTTTTTTATATAATTTACTTTTTATTAATAATTATATAATTTTATTTTTAAAAGTTAATAGTTTAGATTTAGGTAACTTAATATTTTTTATTATTGAAGCTTTTTTTTATTTAAATTTTATTTTTGTATATTTTAAAATTATTAAAGTAATGTTATAAATTTTAATATAATAATCAAAGTTAAATAATTTATTAAAAATATTTTTAAAATAAAATTTTTATTTAATAATTTTTATAAAGTTTATAAATATTTTTCTATTAAATATAAATTATATTTAAAGTAATATATAAAATTTAAATTTAAGGAAAATTTGTATTAAAAAAAATTAACATAATTTTTTTAAAATATATATAATATTAAATTTTTTTTATAGATTTAAAAAATATTAAATATTATTAACATAATTCTAATAAATAACATTTAAATAATTAAAATATAAAATATAATATATTAATTTTAATTTTTTAATTTTATATTTTTAAATAAAAATTTCTTTTTTCAAATTTTTTTTTTTCAATTTTTTTTTTTTTATAAACAGCTTTAATATAATATTATTTTTTATTATTTTTTTATTTTAATTTTTTTAAAGTTGTTTTTTTTTAATATTTTTATTAGATATATATTATTTATTTATAATAAGAGTAAATATACTAAATTTTAGGTTCTTATAAAGAACTTTAATTATATTTAGTATTTTTATTAAATTAAAATTGGAATTTATTTTTATAGGTTTTGTTTTTTGGAGACTCAACTTCTCCAGTGATTTTTTAACTACTTGCATTTTCTTATTCATAGTAATATGGATAATGTGGTTGCAAAAAATGATTGTGTTGTTTTTATAAATATTTCTTTATTGATATTGATAAAAAAAAATCTTTCTTTATTAATAAAATTTGCGATCTTTTTATTGGTGGGGCTTTTATAACCTTTATCTTTAAAACTTACAAAAACTTTTGGAATATCTGTATTTTTCTCAAAAAAGGTTTTTTTGTATACAAAGGATGAAGATTTATTGCTTTTGTTAGTTTTTTAGAATTCCTGAATGTTTTTGGTAGTAATAGCGAGGGTAGTTTCTATTTTTTTTATATAAAATTTTTTGATAATGGTTGAGAAAAAGTATTTTTTTTTTTTTTTAAAAACAAAAATTTATTCAAAATAATTGGTGTAAAAGGTGGACCATTTATTTTTGAGGGTGGAGAAATTAGTAATAATAATTTGGGATATTTTAGATTTTAAAAATTGTTTAGAGTATTAATAGTTTAATTAATAAATTGTTTTTATTGGGGTAAAAAGGTCCTTTTTTTTTTATAATGTTTAAAAGTTTGGATTGTTTTAGTACATGTGTTATGTATAATTAGTTAATTTAATTAAAATTAATTTGATTTTTACTAAATATATTTTAGGGAAGATGCTAATACACTTCTTGAGAGATTGTAGTTGTGTAAATATAAAAATCTTTTTTTTAAAATCTGTAATATCTGCAGTAAAAACCATTGTTAGTACTGAGGAAAAAAAGAAAACAGTATTTCCAGATATAAAGATGTTAAGATAAAAATCCTTTTTTATTATAAAATTTTAATTATTCCAAAAAAATAGAAATTTAAAAAAAAAAATAATAAATCAAAAATATGTATTTTAGAATTTTAATAATTCTTCTATATTTTATAGAAGAAATGGTTTTGTTGTTAATACAACTCTTCAGAGGAGGATACGTGCCTTTATATAGAAAGTTGTGGGCGCTTAGACCACTGGCTAGCCGCCCGGAATTAAGGTAACTATATTTTTTTTTTTTTTTTTTTTTTTTTTTTTTTTTTGAGGTTCCTTCTAACCTTTTTTGTCTCTTTCTTTTTTTTTTTTTATTAAAAGAATAATGCTGTATATTTGTTGTTTTTACTCATTTATTTTAATATAATATTAAGATAATATATCTCATTTTTAAAACCTTTCCATTTTTATTAAATTTTTAAATTTCCCCATCCTATAAAATAATTATTTTTAAGATTTTTATTACATTTTTTTTTGTAATATTTATTTTATTTAAAGAATTTTTCAAAAAAATCATATTTTTATTATTAAATAATAAAAAATAATAATCTAATTATTTATTAGCTTTTTTAAGTTTTTTTTTTAACATTTTTCTCTCTTTATTATAAATTTTATATTTTATAATTAAATATTTTAATATTTGAAACTTATTTTTATATATATAGTTTTTATTTAAAATTTTAACATTTGGAATTTTATATAAATAATTGTTAAAGTATTTATATTTAATTCTCAATTAAGTTAAAAAAAAAAATTTATTACTAAATTTAATAAATATTTTATTTTTTTTAATTTTAATTTATTAATATAATTTGGTTTGTTTTTTTATTTTTTATATTTTTTTTCTTATTTTAGTAAGTTTTTTTTTTTTAACTTTTCTTTTTAAATAAGTAAAGGATTTGAATGGGTTTTTTTTTTTATTTTTGTAATTTTTTTAGTTAAGTAGTTTACTTTTTTATTTTTAATAATTTTAAAATAACTTAAAATTTATTTTATAAATATATTAATATTTTTAAAATTTAATTTATTAATTATATTTTAGATTTTTAAAGTTATTTTTTAATTAGGTTTTAAATTTAGATTTTATAATTTTTTTATTATAGTTTAATTATTAGTAAAGAAATAAATATTCTTTACTTTTTTATTTTTATTAATTATTTTAAAGGATTTTTTGAATTTTTTTTTTAAAGTAATTAATTTTGTATTATATATTTCTATATTTTTTCCTAAATTGAAATAAATTTCGAAAATAGACTTATTACCTATTTTTTTATAAATTCTAGTTTTTAAGGATTTTTCTTTTTTATTTTTATTATTTTTTTTTATTTTTAGTATAAAATTGTCTATATAAATAAATAAAATTTTCCTAGAGTTTAGTTTAATTTTTTTTTTATTTTTATGGTTTTTTGTTTTTAAATTTTTGGGTATATTATTTATAAAAAAATTAATTTTATTTTTAAATTAAGGTGGATTAAATTTTATATTTAATTTTTTAATTTTTATATATAAATTTATTAAGAAGTTAATTCTTGATAATATTTTATCTAATATAAAAGCATATTTTTTTAATTTTATTTTAAATAAAGTCCTAGTCCTGTTTCCTCTCTTTCAAAATTAAATTCTAATAAAAATGACTCCAAAATTTTTTTTATTGAATAATTCTTATTAAGAAAAAAAAATCTTAAAATATATTTTTTTTATATTTTATTTAGTTTTATTTTTGGTGGTAAAATAGAGGTTTTAACCTCTAATATATTTATTAAAGTTGTTTTAAAACCTCCTATTATTTTTTCAATATTTTATTTTGAATTAATTTAAATTCTTTTAAAACATTTTATTATTTTTAGTTTTTCTATTATATTTTAAACCCATAATCGAAAATAAAACAAATACAACTTTTATATAATTATATTAAAACTTTAGTTTTAAATTTTTTTTTGAATTAGCAAATATCTTAATAAAATTTAAAATTTTATTTATTACACTTATTTTTATTTTAATATAATTTTTAAAATTTAATTTTATATTAAAATATATATTTAATTATTTTATATTGTTAGTAAATTGTATTATTATATTATTTAATAATTTAATAATTTAATATTTAATTCTCTAAATTTATTTTCTTTTTTTAAATTTATTTTAAAATAAATTAGTTTAACTTTATATTATTAAAAGCTATTATATTATCTATAACTTAATTAAAAACTATTTTTATAATTTTTTTTAATTTATATATATTTGTTTTTATTTTTTTATTAATTACAATTAACACCATCTATATAAGATGGTTTAATAATAAAAAACATTTTTTGCTTTAATAAATTAAATAATAATATTAAATATAATAGAAAAAAAAATTAAAAATATTAGGAAACTTTATAATATTCCAATTTCAACTAATTTTAATTTTTTTATTTATCCATCAAAAACCAGTTTAATTAATCTTTTAAATATAAAATTATTAATCCACTAAATTAATTATTTAAAAAACTTCATATCTTCTAAAATATTAATTAACCTTTCCTTTAAAACATTATCAAAAGCCCCTTTAATGTTTAAGAATAAAACAAAAATTTTTAACTTTTCTAAATTAGCTATTTTTATATCATAAATTAATAACAAAACTACACCAATTGCAAATCTTTATTTTTTATTTCTAATTTATTCTAAATTTAGAATTTTATTAGTTTTTAATAAAAAAGTTATTTTTTTTGTTATTATTTTCTCTAATATTTTTCCTAAACAATTTAAAAAACTAATAATTCTATAAACTTTTAAAATATTATAGTTTAATTTATTTAATTTTCGTAAAATTACCCCAATTGTTTTCCTAAAGCTAATTAAATAATAACTATAATTTAATAATTATTTAAATAAATCATTAAATCTTTTCAGTATAATTTCATAAACCCTTTTTAAACACAAAAAATTAATTCCATCTAATTCTAATACTTTTTTAAAATTAAATAAAAAGATAACTTCTTTAATTTCACTATCTTTTATCTTTTTCCATTCAATTAACTTTTTATTAATTATTATTTTTATTAGTAATAGTAAACTTATTATTTTTATATAATTTGGTGGTTTTAAAAACAACACTTTTTTTAATATTTTTGTTTTATTTTTAAAATTAAAAACATTACTATCCTCATAAATTAAATTTGGTATTTTTTGGATTTTTTTAGATTTAGAAAAATTAAGTGCTAAAAATATTTTTTTATCTTTTGCATTTTCTAAAAAAATTAGTTCAAAATTTCTTTTTAAAAGATTTAATTTTTTTAAAATATTTATTTTTTTTTGTTTTTAAAAAAATTCCCAATTTTATTAAATCCTATTTAAAAAACTCTAATAAAAAACGAACTTCGAAAATACCGACCCCCCATAACTTTTGAACGGAGTATCCAAAACCAAATAAAAGTACACCAATCGAAAGAGCGGAAAAAATTGATCAAAAATACTACAAAGTAAAAAAGCATACAAAGACCGATAGAAAATAATCACGACATAAAAATATAAAGATATTTGCGATCGTCTACCACACAAAAAAAAAAAAAAAGGGGGTTCTCGCTTAATTTAAACTAAACCTTTTAAAGGTTAGTTTTAAAAATGGAGAACATACCAACTAGTTCATCTTTGGATGAACTAGTATTAGCGACACAGGGTTTTAAACCTGTTCACCACAAAAAAAGACAGAGAAGACAGGTATCGGTAGATACAATTGATTCAAGGGAAGAAATAAATAGAGAAGATCTGTTTCTGGAAATTAAAAGGTTGAATGACCTTCTAAAAGAAAGAGTACAGGAGGTAGAAGACCTAAAGCAGGAAATAAGAGAGTTGGAGAGAAACAACACAAAAAAGACATACGCCCAAATCGCCCAGAAAACATCAAAAACACCAAAAAAACAGGAAATAACCCAAAAACACCAAAAAACGCATAAAACGCAAAATCTACAAAATCCACAAAATCCACAAAATTCAAAAATATCAATTAACCAACGAAGGTTAATTATTCCCAGAAGTACCACGGAACCTCCCATCCAAAAACCAAATATCTTCAGAGAAAAAATAAATAAAATTCTCAAAGAGAAGCCCAATAACCCAGAATTAATTATTTCTGGGATTTCTCTAAATCCAAAAGGGAATCTAATTTTGATTACCCATGAGAACACCAAAAAAGAAGATATTCTGGAATACAAAGAAGAAATCTATCAAGAACTCATCAAAATAGATGAACACATACAAAGACCTTCCAAAATAGAGAGCTGGGGGTTCTTAGTTGTACACGGGATTTCTAGAGATCAAAAAATGGAAGATCTCAAAAAAGAGGTGGAAACAGACAACACAATCAAATTGGTTAACAATCCGAGATGGTTGATTAAGGAGGAAAAATTAGAAGGGAAGAAATTCTCTTCTATAGTAATTGCCACAAAAACAAAAATGGAGGCAATAGAAACACAAAACAGAGGATATATTTTTCTAGGAGGTGAAAAACTCAAAACAGAAAGATATATTAAATTCTCTGGAAACAATAGATGTACAAATTGTCAAAAAACTGGCCACTATGCATTAAATTGCAGAAATGAATCAGCCTGCGAAATTTGTGCTGGAAAACACAAAACAATTAATCATTTGTGTAATATATGCCAGGAAAATAAAAAGTCCTGTGACCATATAAAATACAAATGCATTAATTGTGGAGGAGAACATGGGGCAAAAAATTCCTTATGCCCTAAAAACAAAAAACAAAATATCACCTTAAATGAATAGGGATATTTTAAAAATAATACAACACAATTGTAGAAGATCTACAAATATAATGCAGTCAATCTTAAACTCTGCATTAATTTACGACAACACGGATTTAATTTTCCTACAAGAACCGTGGTTCTCAAAGGAAAATACTACAATTACACACTCAGGGTTTAAACCAATTTTTTCAAACCCAAAAACCAACGAAACCAACAAAAACCGAAATAGGGTAATTACTTTTATAAAAAAGAATTTACCCTACGAGATCACAAACCGGGAAGATTTAATTAAAGATGAGGACTGCCAGATAATTGATTTTAAATCAAACAAATTTGGGGAAATCAGATTTATTAATATCTACAACGAAAAACAACAAAATACGGAAAATGGTGAATATACAGTAAATCGACTCTTTAATAAGATCAAAGATTACTGCACCAAAAAAACATTATTAATCGGAGATTTTAATGCTCATCACTCTTTATGGAACCCTGAAATTAAATTTAATTTAAGAGCAGGAAAAATAATAGAGTTGATCGAAGATAAAAATCTACAATTAATAAATAAAAATGGCATACCAACTTATTATAATGTCAGGAAAAATAATAAATCTGAATCCTCAATCATTGACCTATCTTTTGCAACCATTAATTTAAAAGAATTAATTATGGATTGGAAAATAGATGAAAAAATTGATACAGGATCAGATCATGAGGTAATCTCAATTAAAATAAAACCAAAAGAAAATGACTTAGTAGACAACCCTTTGTCAACTAACAAATTTAATTGGAATAAAACTAATTGGGAAAACTTCGAAAAAGAATTATTAAGTCTAGAAGAAAAGAGAAGATCTAGAAAATAATTTGGAAGTTGCAACATCTCTTTTTCAAAAAAATATAATTTTGGCAGTAGAAAGATCTACACCAACTTTAAAAATAACACCAAAATCAAAAATTTGGTGGAATGAGGAAATTGAAAAAACAAGAAAAGAGATGTTGCAACAAAAAAGGACATGGAAATTAAATAGGACCCAACAAAATTGGGAACTATTTAAAATCAAAAGGAATAAACATTTTAGAGAAATTAGATCTTCTAAGGAGAAATCCTGGACTAATTTTCTAGAAAATGCAAAAGACAAAGAAATATTCCTAGCGCTTAATTTTTCTAAACCTAGAAAAATCCAAAAAATGCCAAATCTAATTTATGAGGACAGTAATGCCCTTAATTTTGAAGATAAGGCAAAAATATTAAGAAAAGCGTTATTTCCAAAACCACCAAATTATACAAAAACAACAAATCCATTGTTACCAGTGGAAATAACAATTAACAAAAAGTTAATTGAATGGAAAAAGATAAGAGATAGTGAAATCAAAGAAGCTATCTTCTCATCTAATTCCAAAAAAGCACCAGGACCAGATGGAATTAATTTTCTGTGTTTAAAAAGGGCTTACGAAATTATACCGGGAAGATCTAATGATTTATTCAAACAATTATTAAATTATGGGTGCCATCCAATATGCTTCAGAGAAGCAATTGGGGCAATTTTACCTAAACCAAATAAACCTGATTATAATATTCCAAAAGCTTACAGAATTATTAGTCTCCTAAATTGTTTAGGAAAAATATCAGAGAAAATAATAGCAAGAAGAATAGCCTTCTTATCAGAAACTAATAAAATTCTAAATCCAGAACAAATTGGAGGCAGAAAACAAAGATCTGCAATTGATGCAGCTTTGTCATTAGTTCATGATATAGAAATGGCTAATTCAGAAAAGTTAAAAACCTCTGTTTTATTCCTAGACGTTAAAGGGGCTTTTGATAATGTTTCAAAGGAAAGGTTAATTAATACCTTAGAAGACATGAAGTTCCCCAAACAATTAATTTCGTGGATTAATAATTTTATGTCCAAAAGATTAATTAAACTGGCCTTCGATGGACAAGTAGAAAAATTAAAACCAGTTGAAACTGGAATACCACAAGGTTCTCCAATATCTCCAATTCTTTTTCTATTATATTTAACACCACTATTTAATTTATTAGAACAAAAAATGCCTTCTATCATGAAACCATCCTATATAGATGATTTGGCGTTAATTGCAACCAATAAAAAAATAGAAACAAATATATATGAATTAGAAGAAACTGCAAAAATAGCCTTTAATTGGGCTGTAGATAATGCAGTAGCTTTTGATGACATAAAATCAGAGCTAATTCATTTTAAAACAAATTTAAAAAAGGAAAATGAATTTGGGGAATTAAATATTGAGCTACCAAATGGTACAATAATAAAACCTACCAACAATATAAGGTGGTTAGGTATATATTTTGATGTGGGATTAAATTTTAAAACCCACATTAAAATAAAAACAAGTGCAGCAAATAAAATTTTAAATTTTATTAAGGCACTTGCTAATTCAGAAAAGGGACTTAGAACCAAAGCGATGATACAATTGTATAAGAGCTGCGTTTGTTCTATTTCTGACTATGGGTCTGAAATATGGTGGAAAAATCAAAAAAAACAAAATGTTTTGAAAGAATTTAAATTAATTCAAAATAAGATGTTGAGAAAAATAACAGGAGGCTTCAAAACAACTCCAATAAGTATGTTGGAGGTTGAGGCCTCTATTTTACCACCAGAAATAAGACTAAATGGGATAACTTCGAAAAAGAATTATTAAGTTTGAATAAAAATCTAAATAAAAATAATTTATAAAAAAATCTCCTTTTTTTATTTTATGAGGAAAAAAAAAAATCTAGAAAATAATTTGGAAGTTGTAATATTTTTTTTAAAAAAAATATAATTTTGGTAATAGAAAAGTCTATATTAATTTTAAAAATAACACCAAAATCAAAAATTTAATAAAATAAAGAAATCAAAAAAACAAGAAAAAAAATGTTGTAATAAAAAAAAAACATAAAAATTAAATAGGATTTAATTATTATTATTATTATTATTATTTATCATACACGCATGCAACCTTTCGGTTATGGCGGAATGAAGGAAAAGAAATTAAAATACATGATTTTCGCTCCTCATTAAAAATGAAAACTACATAAAATCATTTTTTATTTTTGTTTTTTGTTTTTATTTTTATTTTTGTTTTTTGTTTTTTGAGGTTCCTTCTAACCCTTTTTGTCTCTTTCTTCTTTTTTCCCATTAAAAGAACAATGTCGTATATCTGTTGTTCTTACCCATCCACTTTGATGTAATATTAAAATGATATATCTCATTTCCGGAACCTTTTCATTCATTTTTTCAAACTTCCAGATTTCCCCATCCTGTGAAATAATCATTTTTAGGATTTTTATTGCATTTTCTTTTTGCAATATTTGTTTTATTTAGGAACTCTTCCAAAAAGATCATACCTTCATTATTAAATAATAAAAAGTAATAATCTAATTGTTTATTAGCTTTTTTGAGTTTCCTTTTTAACACCTCTCTCTCTTCATTATAGATTTTGCATTCCATAATTAAGTGTTTTGGTGTTTGAGGCTTATTTCTGCATGTACAGTTTTTATTTAAAATTCCAGAATTTGGAATTTTATATAAATAACTGTTAAAGTACCCATGCCCAGTCCTCAGTTGCGTTAAAGAAGAAACAAAATTATTACTAAACTTAGTAAATATCTTATTTCTTTTTAACTTTGGCCTATTAATATAATTTGGCCTGTTTTTTTGTTTTTTGTATTTTTCTTCCCATTCTAGTAAGTCCTTTTCTTTAATTTTTCTTTTTAAATAGGCGAAGGACTTGAATAGGCTTTTCTTTTTTATTTTTGCAGCTTCCTTAGCTAAGTAATCTGCCTTTTCATTTCCAACAACTTCAGAGTGACCTGGGACCCATTCTATAAATATATTAATATTTCTAGAATTTAATTCATTTGCCATATCCCAAATTTCTGAAGTTGTCTCCTGACCAGGCCCTAAATTTAGGTTTTGTAACCTTTTTATTGCAGCCTGGTTGTCGGTGAAGAAATAAATATTCTTCACCTCTTTATTTTTATTAATTACTTCAAAGGATTTTTCGAACCCTTTCCTTAAAGCAATTAATTCTGCATCATATACCTCCATACTTTTTCCCAAACTAAAATAAATTTCGAAAATAGATTTATTATCTATTTCTCCATAAATTCCAGCCCCCAAGGATTTTTCTTTTTTATTTTTATTATTCTTTTTTTTATTATTTTTATTTTCTATTTCCAGCATAGAACCGTCTGTATAAATAAGTAAGTTTTCCCTAGAATTTAGTTCAACTTCTTTTTTATTTTTGTGGTTTTCTGCTTCTAAGTCCTTGGGTACGTTATTTATGAGGAAATTAATTTTATTTTCAATCCAAGGTGGATTGAATTTTATATTTAATTCCTCAATTTTTGTATATGGGTTTATCAAGAAATTAATTCTTGATAGTATTCTGTCCAGTGTGGAGGCATATTCTTTTTTGTCCCCTTCTTTTTTATTTTCATTCCATTTTAAATAAGGTCCCAGTCCTGTTTCCTCTCTTCCAAAATTAAATTCTGGTGGGAATGACTCTGGAGATCTCTTTTTTATTGGATGATTTTTATTAAGAAAAAGGGATCTTAGGGCATACCTTCTTTGTATCCCATTTAGTCTTATTTCTGGTGGTAAAATAGAGGCCTCAACTTCCAATATATTTATTGGAGTTGTTTTGAAGCCTCCTGTTATTTTTCTCAACATCTTATTTTGAATTAATTTAAATTCTTTCAAAACATTTTGTTGTTTTTGGTTTTTCCACCATATTTCAGACCCATAGTCGGAAATAGAACAAACGCAGCTTTTATACAATTGTATTATCGCTTTAGTTTTAAGTCCTTTTTCTGAATTAGCAAGTGCCTTGATAAAATTTAAAATTTTATTTGCTGCACTTGTTTTTATTTTAATGTGGTGTTTAAAATTCAATCTCATATCGAAATATATACCTAACCACCTTATATTGTTGGTAGGTTTTATTATTGTACCATTTGGTAGCTCAATATTTAATTCCCCAAATTCATTTTTCTTTTTTAAATTTGTTTTAAAATGAATTAGCTCTGATTTTATGTCATCAAAAGCTACTGCATTATCTGCAGCCCAATTAAAGGCTATTTTTGCAGTTTCTTCTAATTCATATATATTTGTTTCTATTTTTTTATTAGTTGCAATTAACGCCAAATCATCTATATAAGATGGTTTAATGATAGAAGGCGTTTTTTGTTCTAATAAATTAAATAGTGGTGTTAAATATAATAGAAAAAGAATTGGGGATATTGGGGAACCTTGTGGTATTCCAGTTTCAACTGGTTTTAATTTTTCTACTTGTCCATCGAAGGCCAGTTTAATTAATCTTTTGGACATAAAATTATTAATCCACGAAATTAATTGTTTGGGGAACTTCATGTCTTCTAAGGTATTAATTAACCTTTCCTTTGAAACATTATCAAAAGCCCCTTTAACGTCTAGGAATAAAACAGAGGTTTTTAACTTTTCTGAATTAGCCATTTCTATATCATGAACTAATGACAAAGCTGCATCAATTGCAGATCTTTGTTTTCTGCCTCCAATTTGTTCTGGATTTAGAATTTTATTAGTTTCTGATAAGAAGGCTATTCTTCTTGCTATTATTTTCTCTGATATTTTTCCTAAACAATTTAGGAGACTAATAATTCTGTAAGCTTTTGGAATATTATAATCCGGTTTATTTGGTTTAGGTAAAATTGCCCCAATTGCTTCTCTGAAGCATATTGGATGGTACCCATAATTTAATAATTGTTTGAATAAATCATTAAATCTTCCCGGTATAATTTCGTAAGCCCTTTTTAGACATAGAAAATTAATTCCATCTGGTCCTGGTGCTTTTTTGGAATTGGATGAGAAGATGGCTTCTTTGATTTCACTATCTCTTATCTTTTTCCATTCCATTAACTTTTTGTTAATTGTTATTTCCACTGGTAACAGTGGATTTGTTGTTTTTGTATAATTTGGTGGTTTTGGAAATAACGCCTTTCTTAATATTTTTGCCTTATCTTCAAAATTAAGGGCATTCCTGTCCTCATAAATTAGATTTGGCATTTTTTGGATTTTTCTAGGTTTAGAAAAATTAAGCGCTAGGAATATTTCTTTGTCTTTTGCATTTTCTAGAAAATTAGTCCAGGATTTCTCCTTAGAAGATCTAATTTCTCTAAAATGTTTATTCCTTTTGATTTTAAATAGTTCCCAATTTTGTTGGGTCCTATTTAATTTCCATGTCCTTTTTTGTTGCAACATCTCTTTTCTTGTTTTTTCAATTTCCTCATTCCACCAAATTTTTGATTTTGGTGTTATTTTTAAAGTTGGTGTAGATCTTTCTACTGCCAAAATTATATTTTTTTGAAAAAGAGATGTTGCAACTTCCAAATTATTTTCTAGATCTTCTCTTTTCTCATAAAATGAAAAAAGGCGATCTTTCCATAAATTATTTTTATCTAGATTTTTATCTAGACTTAATAATTCTTTTTCGAAGTTTTCCCAATTAGTTTTATTCCAATTAAATTTGTTAGTTGACAAAGGGTTGTCTACTAAGTCATTTTCTTTTGGTTTTATTTTAATTGAGATTACCTCATGATCTGATCCTGTATCAATTTTTTCATCTATTTTCCAATCCATAATTAATTCTTTTAAATTAATGGTTGCAAAAGATAGGTCAATGATTGAGGATTCAGATTTATTATTTTTCCTGACATTATAATAAGTTGGTATGCCATTTTTATTTATTAATTGTAGATTTTTATCTTCGATCAACTCTATTATTTTTCCTGCTCTTAAATTAAATTTAATTTCAGGGTTCCATAAAGAGTGATGAGCATTAAAATCTCCGATTAATAATGTTTTTTTGGTGCAGTAATCTTTGATCTTATTAAAGAGTCGATTTACTGTATATTCACCATTTTCCGTATTTTGTTGTTTTTCGTTGTAGATATTAATAAATCTGATTTCCCCAAATTTGTTTGATTTAAAATCAATTATCTGGCAGTCCTCATCTTTAATTAAATCTTCCCGGTTTATGATCTCGTAGGGTAAATTCTTTTTTATAAAAGTAATTACCCTATTTCGGTTTTTGTTGGTTTCGTTGGTTTTTGGGTTTGAAAAAATTGGTTTAAACCCTGTAATCGTAGTATTTTCCTTTGAGAACCACGGTTCTTGTAGGAAAATTAAATCCGTGTTGTCGTAAATTAATGCAGAGTTTAAAATTGACTGCATTATATTTGTAGATCTTCTACAATTGTGTTGTATTATTTTTAAAATATCCCTATTCATTTAAGGTGATATTTTGTTTTTTGTTTTTAGGGCATAAGGAATTTTTTGCCCCATGTTCTCCTCCACAATTAATGCATTTGTATTTTATATGATCACAGGACTTTTTATTTTCCTGGCATATATTACACAAATGATTTATTGTTTTGTGTTTTCCAGCACAAATTTCGCAAACTGATTCATTTCTGCAATTTAATGCATAGTGTCCAATTTTTTTGACAATTTGTACACCTATTATTCCCAGAGAATTTAATATATCTTTCTGTTTTGAGTTTTTCACCTCCTAGAAAAATATATCCTCTGTTTTGTGTTTCTATTCCATTTTTGTTTTTGTGGCAATTACTATAGAAGAGAATTTTTTCCCTCTAATTTTTCTTCCTTTATTAACCATCTTGGATTTTTAACCAATTTGATTGTGTTGTTTCCACCTCTTTTTTGAGATCTTCCATTTTTTGATCTCTAGAAATTCCGTGTACTACCAAAAACCCCCAACTTTCTATTTTGGAGGGTTTTTGTATGTGTTCATCTATTTTGATGAGTTCTTGGTAGATTTCTTCTTTATATTCCAGAATATCTTCTTTTTTGGTGTTCTCATGGGTAATCAGAATTAGATTCCCTTTTGGATTTAGAGAAATTCCAGAAATAATTAATTCTGGGTTGTTGGACTTCTCTTTGAGAATTTTATTTATTTTTTTCTCTGAAGATATTTGGTTTTTGGGTGGGGGTTTTTGTAGTATTTCTGGGAATAATTAACCGTCGTTGATTAATTGATATTTTTGTGTTTTGTGGATTTTGTGGGTTTTGCGTTTTATGCGTTTTTTGGTGTTTTTGGGCTGTTTCCTGTTTTTTTGGTGTTTTTGGTGTTTTCTTGGGCGCGTCTTTTTTGTGTTGTTTTTCTCCAATTCTCTTATTTCCTGTTTTAGGTCTTCTACCTCCTGTACTTTTTCTTTTAGAAGGTCATTTAACCTTTTAATTTCCAGAAATAAGTCTTCCCTATTTATTCTTCCCTAGTATCAATTGTATCTATTGATATCTGTCTTTTCTGTCTCTTTTTGTGATAAACAGGTTTAAAACCCTGTGTCGCTAATACTAGTTCATCCAAAAATGAACTAGTTGGTATGTTCTCCATTTTTGAAACTAACCTTTAAAAGGTTTAGTTTTAAATTAAGCGAGAAACACCTTTTTTGTTGGTAGACGATCGCAAATATTTTTATATTTCTATGTCGTGATTATTTTATGTCGGTCTTTGTGTGCTTTTTTATTTTGTGATATTTTTGTTCAGTTTTTTCCGCTCTTTCGATTGGTGTACTTTTATTTGGTTTTGGATATTCCGTTCAAAGGTTATGGGGGGGTCGGTATTTTCGAAGTTGGTCTTATATTCTTTATTTTTAAAATCAATTTTTTTTAAAAAAAATTTAATTTTTAAATTAAATAAGAAAAAATTTTTTTATATAATAAATAATCATAAATACTTTTATATTTTTATATTATAATTATTTTATATTGGTTTTTATATACTTTTTGATTTTATAATATTTTTACTAGATTACAGCGGCGCTGTACTTAAACCCGACTGCCCTTATTATTATTAAAAATAAAATAAAATAAAATAAAATAAAATAAAATAAAATAAAATAAAATAAAATAAAATAAAATAAAATAAAATAAAATAAAATAAAATAAAATAAAATAAAATAAAATAAAATAAAATAAAATAAAATAAAATCATAATAATAATATGGCTGATCAGCCTGCCAACCTGCATACACGCTTAGATTCTGGCCATAGGTCAGAGTTCATTTCGTAGTTCAGTCGGGTTTAAGTGCGGCGTGGCCGCCTTCGAGTTTTAATAATTTTAAATTTTTATTTTATATAAAATTTATTATTTATAAAGACTATAATTTTTATAATTTTATTTTAAAACTTTTTCAAAACTTTTGATTTAATAAGTATATAATTTATTAAATTTTTTTAAAATTCAATATACTTTTTTTATTATTTTATTTTATATATATATTATAAATAATTCTAAATTGATTTTTTAAAATTTATATATTTCTTAAATTATATATTTTATTTTTTAAATTAATATTTTAATATTTTAAAAGAAATAATAATATAATATATAATTAAATAATTATATATATATTTTTTGTGTATAATTCTTTATGTGATATAAATAAATAATTATATTTTTATAGTAGTTATTTAAATATATTAATAATAATAAAGAAAATAAGAAATGGGGGTGGGGGGGGTATTGTAAAGAAGCTTTGGAGAATTTATTTAGAAATTAAAATTTTTCTGTGTTGCGTGGTGTGTTATTTTATATTTTAACGGTAGGGTCCCTATGGAGTGCCGTACCCTCAAAACCCCTAAAAACAACACAGAATACTTTAATATTATATACAAAAATAACGATACACCGGGTTGTGCCGCAGTGGCAAGTACGACAAATTACTATTTTACGGCATTAATGTGCCTAGAGCAGGGCTCCTGCCTACCTTCCTACTTCCCAGCCTACCTCCCAGCCTACCTACCAGCCTGCCTACCAGCATGCCTACCAGCCTAGGTTCCGGCGCAGGTTCTGCCCTACCCGCCTACCTGCCTACCTTCTTATAGGCCGGGGCCTACAGGCAAGCAGGTAGGTAGGTTAAAAATTATAATATTTTTTAAAAAAATTTAATTTTAATAATAGGAATATATTAATTTCAAAATTTATATTAAAAGACAAGCAATATCCTTTTTTTTCTTTCTTGCTTTTTAATTAAAACTTTTAAAAAAAATCCTAGCCTAGTAACTTTCTAAAAAAAATATAAAACATAATAAAATTAAAAATGCTTTTTTTTTAATTTAATTTTTGATTTTCAAAAAAAAACTTATAAAACTATACTGGAAAAATTTAATAATTTATTTAAATAATTATTAAATTATAAATATTATTTAATATGTTTTAGAAAAGTAATTAAAATCTAAGAAACTAAATTATAATATTTTTAAAAATCAAACCATACCGTTTACGGCATAGATGGTGTGAACTGTGCTTCCAAGTAGTCTACAGGACTTACCAATATAATCAATAATCGATAATCGCACCATACTGCAAAGTCAGATATCCGTCAACCCAGAATCATGCCTCTGATCCATATATATATATGCTTCGGCGTTCAGCTATGGGTGAAACGATAGGAGTACAGTGTTCCTATCCATCGGCATACCCGTTATCCCGACATCCATCCGCTAAGATTCGAATCGAATCTATGATGGACCAGTCCCATAGGCTATCATGAGGGCCGGCAACGCAAACCGTACGGACATCCCAGTTCTGTCGCTGAAGTGCCGTTCTCTCGGACAATCGAACCGGCAACCGTCTTGGAGAAAAAATGTTTTTTTTTTTTCTTTTTTTCTTTTTCTTTTTTTTTTTTTTTTGGGAGGGGGGGCAATTTCCTACTGTATTTCCGAAAAGCAGACTCGATTGCAGCTGTTGAGAAAACCAAAGGACTCGCCATTTCTGACAGAGAAAAGCTCCAGTCCCGCGCGCCCAAATCATGGTAAATCTCATAACTATAGGTAATCCAATAAACAAATCATTTGCTTTGTTAAACAAAACCGCATAAAAAAAAACTAGATTGGTGCTCATCAAGAGGCTGCGGAGTTATTTTCCTTCTGATATTTTATAACATTCTGTAGAAGCTTGAAGGTGTTTTTTTCTAAAAGGCTGTTGTGTATCAACTCCTTCTCCGCCATCAAGGACATTATTGTATCTCCAAAGACTACTTCTTTTGATGCGTAGGCCTCTGTGGATACCTTTAAGCGTTCTTCAAGTTCAGACTGCGTCTTTTCAAGAGCATCAATGGTTTCCTTCGATTTCTTGGCATCAAGATCAGTGGATTCTTTGAGTTTATCGTGCTCAACTCCGAGGCGCTGGTAGCAGTCTTTCACGACAGATTCACTGTGGCGAAGATTCTTTTCGGTGGTTCTACACCCGGAGAGTTCTTGCTCAAGGGTGCTGATCCGATCTTGCATACTATCCCACTCTTCCTTTTGGGCATTTGCGTTTTCCCGAAGGTCTTCGATCTCCTTCTCTAACTTTACGTTTTTGGTCTCGAGACTCAGCGTTCTCTCTTCTTTTTCCCATAAAAGCTTGGTTTTCTCTTCGAGCTCCCGCCTTAGGATACTCTCTGTCTCTTCGCTTTTTTGTTTCAAGGCACGAATTTCGCTCCGTAGGTTTGGCACTGCGAGATACCCATTTGTCGCATGGGACATCCAGGCTCGCATTTGATTTTCCATATCCATGACTGCGATTTTCATCTTTTCGGTATTTTTCGCTTGTTCTTCATCCCTGTTAGCCCCGCTTTGTCCCCCGCAGGGGGTAAGCGGAGTCAGCGTGAAGGGAGAGGCTGGAATCGGCGCGGCTACTGGAAAGGTGGGGGAGGGGTTGGCTGGAGGAGGCATCGGGTCGACTTCTAGTATACCATTGGTATTGAGCGACATTGTGCGAGGAGGGGTAGGGGTGGTGAGTTTAGGGACTTGCGGCCTAGTGGTCGTTCCCAGATCCGGTGATGTAACCTGTTGGTTTGACGACTGTGGCTGGAGCGAGCACCTCCTAGCAATTTGAGTTGATGATGCAGTCTGGATAGCTATGGAAGTGACCTTGGGCTGTGGCTGCTCGGAGACATTTTCGCGTTCCGTTTGGACAACGGCTTCTGGAGAAGCTTTGCTTCCATTACCAGCTAGTGCTCCTCGAAGGCGCTTCGGATCAGGCTCTCTTGCGACAGACTGCGAGTCCGTTTGGTTTGCCCCCTTCTCGATTAAGAAGGTGATTTGGTATTTTTCGTGACCCAGTCTTTTCCGCACAACTTTGGCAGCTTCCGCTCGAAGATCTGACGGCATGGTCTCCGCATCTTCGCGTTTTCGTTTGCTCGGGGATGATAATGAAATAGGGCTTTGGACCATGGTAGCTTCCGCCATGTTCGTATTTAAAGCGATTGGTAAATATTTTAAAATTCCGATAGCTTCGCTAATAGAGGGGGTGTACGTTAAAGGAAACAAGAATGATAGAGACTTGTATTGTCTGTTTTGGCGGAAGAATAGGTCCAACTCGAAAAACGCGCTAAGCTAGGCTGTATCTGAACGGTAAATATCGATGGACCCTCCCAATTAAGAATTATTAGGCTCGAACTGGTCTCCCAGCTATATATATATATTAGCAGGGACTCTTCAAGCTGTGGGTACGTAAAAAAAGAGCTATACTATTCTCACACCCCGTTTTGTGGCGTTAATTCACACCCATGCTATCGTCCAAATTTGGATTTCTAGTCTGGGGGTCCCACACCTAATTTCAGAATTTCAGAGTTGAAATTCGAAACATCTACAAAGTCGACGCGTATAAACGTCTACAAACGTCTACAAACGCTTCTGCAAACACGACAAACACAACGAAAACGTCTACGAAACGTCTATGAGCACGTCTACAAACACGTCTACGAACGCGTCTTTAAATTTATAAAATAAATTAATAGTTTGACGCTCGTTTGCATGATTTTGATTTGACGATCGACGTGACGATGTTCAAGTTGTGTTTGTATTTGTGAAGTGTATCGTCTGAAAACAGTAAGTTTATCGTATCAAACAGAAATATTCTCTGAAAGTAGAAAGTTTGTTGTGTCAAACTAGTCTTCTTACTGAATATGGACGATATCATGGGTGTAAATTAGAACGCCACGAAGCGGGGGTGTGAGAATAGTATCCCATGGACCGTCATAATGGCTGCCACCCCTCTGCACAGGTACCTTCTCCACCCACTCTCACAAAACAGGACAGCCAAGAAAAACCAACAAAATTTTGAATATAAATTTTTTACAAAAAATAAACAAAGTTCAAATTTTTATTTTAATTTCAAAATAAAATATATGATATTAATTTTGAAATATTATAAATTAATTAATAAGATTTTCTATAATTTTTTTTTAAATTATTAAAAAAGAAATCAATAGAGATCAGAATTCAACGCCAGCTGCACCCTACACGCACAGACCCGAATATCATCAAGTAGTACCCCTAGAAATTTCTAGGCATCTTGAGAGTTCTTGGACACATCCATGCACTTTCAAATTCCCCCCCCCCCCCTGAAAAAAAAAAAAAAAAAAAAAGAAAAAGAAAAAAGGAACCTTTTAAAGTGGCCCAGTTTGAATATATCTCCGTTCTTTATAACATACAATTCAATTGAAACCCACGTCGGGGATCAGCATTACCTCCGTAGAAGGTTCTATAGAACCTACGCTCCTACCTACGCTCCTACCTACTTTTTGTTGGTCCTCTTCTGCGTCTGGTCCTCTTCCCGATCCAAAACGTTATATTAATTATAAAAATAAATATGGGGTAAAAAATTGCTTACACTTTAAAAATAAAAAACAAAATATTACTTTAAATGAATAAAAATATTTTAAAAATAATATAACATAATTATAAAAAATCTACAAATATAATACAATTAATTTTAAATTTTATATTAAATTATAATAAAATAGATTTAATTTTCCTATAAAAACTATAGTTATTATTATTATTATTATTTATCATACACGCATGCAACCTTTCGGTTATGGCGGATTGTAGATATCTAATTATAGATGATAACATGAAAGAAGTGAATACAAGCCAGAATCTTTACATGATTTAGGATATTGGAGATTTTCGGGACTATTTTTAGAATCTATCTACAGTAAATTCCAATTTAGTAGAGAATGCGCCGTATATCTGTTGTTTTTACCCATCCACTTTGATGTAATATTAGAAATTACTATATTCAGAACAATCCACAAGTGTGGGTTCTAATTATAGATATATTTCTTAAGATTATTACTTTTTATACTTCTGTAACGGAAGTCCAGTTCTAAATTTAAAACAGGAACCAGGCTGTTTTCTATTTTTAAGTAGTAGAACTACTTCTATTTTATAGTAGTAGAACTACTGTCTGATGATCATTTTAAATGTGTTGCGCGCGGAATACAACAAAACACAACACCTCTTAAAATAAACTTAGATGTCAAACACATCAAAGTACAACTATAGTTGGTGTAAAACTAGTAAGTTGTTTCTTTTTGCATTTATTTTCGGGTAAAAGAAATAAAACCCCGAAAATTAATTTGCAAAATAGTGTGGAGGTGGTAGGAATCGAACCCACACAGGCTGGGGAAACCTGTTTCCAGGCCTAGCATCACACCCACTAGGCCACACCTCCTTTGGAATAAAAAAAAAAAAAAAAAAAAACTATAGTTTTTTAAAGAAAAATACTATGATTATATATTAAAGATTTCAGCCAATTTTTTCAAATTTAAATATTAACAAAAATGAAAATATTATTTTTATAAAAAAGAACTTAATTTATAAAATTATAAATCAAAAAGATTTAATTAAAAACAAAAATTGTTAAATTATTAATTTTAAATTAAATAAATTTGGGGAAATCAAATTTATTAATATCTATAATATATAAAAAATGGTGAATATACAATAAATTAACAAAATTAAAGATTACCGTATTAAAAAAATATTATTAATTAAAAACTTTAATACTTATTATTATTTATGGAATTCTAAAATTAAATTAAATTTAAAAATAGAAAAAATAATGGAATTGATAAAAATCTATAATTAATAAATAAAATTGGTATACTAATATATTATAATGTTAGAAAAAATAATAAGTTTGGATCTTTAATTGCTAATTTATTTTTTATAATTATTAATTTAATTATAAAATAATTTTAATTAAAACAAAACTAAAAAAACAATTTAATAAATAATTTTTTATTAAATAATAAATTCAATTAAAATAAAATTAATTAAAAAATTTTTAAAGAAAAATTATTAAATTTAAAGAAAAATTTAAATAAAAATAATTTATGGAAAAATTTACTTTTCTATAAAAAAAAAAAATTTAAAAAATAATTTAAAAGTTGTAATATTTTGTTTAAAAAAATATAATTTTGGTAGTAGAAAAGTTTATATTAATTTTAAAAATAATATTAAAATCAAAAATTTGGTAAAATAAAAAATAAATAAAACAAAAAAAAGGATATTACAATAAAAAAGGATATGGAAATTAAATAAAATTTAATAAAATTAAGAATTATTTAAAATAAAAAAAAATAAACATTTAAAACAAATTAGATTTTTTAAGGAAAAATTTTAAACTAATTTTCTAAAAAATATAAAAGATAAAGAAATATTCCTTATACTCAATGTTTTAAACTTAGAAAAATCCAAAAAATACTAAATTTAATTTATAAAAACAATAATACTCTTAATTTTAAAAATAAGGCAAAAATATTAAAAAAAAATATCATTTTCAAAACCACTAAATTATATAAAAATAATAAATATATTGTTATTAATAAAAATAATAATTAACAAAAAGTTAATTAAATAGAAAAAGATAAGAAATAATAAAATTAAAAAAACTATTTTTTAATTTAATTTTAAAAAAGTATTAAGATTAGATAGAATTAATTTTCTATATTTAAAAAAGACTTATGAAATTATATCAGAAAGATTTAATAATTTATTTAAATAATTATTAAATTATAATTGTTATTTAATTAGTTTCTAAATCCAGAACAAATGAAAAACAGAAAATAAAAAATTTATAATTAATATAATATAAGTTTGATTTTATTCTTTTTATTTTATAATTTAAATAAATAATTTATTTATATTTATATATACTATATTTTCTTTTTTTTAAAAATTATTAGAAAAATTAAAATTTTGGTTTTTTATTATATTTATTCTTAATTGCTTATATATTAAAAAATAATAATAATATAAATTAAATATTTTAAATATAATTTATATTTAAAATTAATTAGTATTTTTTTTTTTATAGTTATTTTAATAGCAAACTTTTACAACCACTTTATATTATCTTTGATATTATGGTTTTTTATATAATGTGTATACTAAGTTTTAAGTGAACAAAATTTTAAAATATAATTTTAATATTAAAAATATTTAATAATTTTTAGTATTATTAATTTCTTTTAATTATTTGACTAATATATTATTTTTTTAAAATTTATAATTTATAGGTTTTTATACTTTTTAGTTTATTTATTTTGAATTATTATAGATACTTTATTATGTAATTTTGTATTTTAAAGATAATGGTTTAATTTGTTTAGTAGAATTATTATGTTGTAAATAGTGTATATTATTTATTATAATTCTTTATTATATGTAAACAAACAATTTATTTTTATTTTCTATGATATATTATATATATTAAAAATAAATTTTAGATTTTCAAATATTATAAATATAAATATAAAACATGAAAATTTAATTTACTATAAAATAAATATATTTATAATTTTTTTGTAATAAAAAAGAATATATATGTAATAAATCTATTTAAATATAATTGATATAGTTAATTAATATAATTAAATTTTGTTATTATTATTTTTTTGGTTGGGAATAAAAATTAGGAATGAAAAGAATAAGAATAAACAAATAAATGAACAAACTAATATAAGGAAAAAAAACCCTAATGTATTTATAGTATGGAATTTTTTTTTTTGTTTTCTTGGTGTATAATGTAATTTATTTCAGATGGTGTTTGTTTGGTTTGTTTGGACTTTCTGGTTAATTAAAAAATTGGAATCATTAGTGATTTTAATTTTCATTTTTTGGGGTGTTTGCCATCTTTTGGGTTACTGTATTAGGCAAAAAACAGGCCTTCCGACCAATCAAAAAATTGGAACCACTGGTGGTTCCGATTAAAACTATAGGTTAGAGAAGGGTATTATGAAGATGAGGACTAGTGCGTTCGGTGGAGATATATCCTGTGCCCCCGAGGCTTCCTTAAATATATGAACTGGTTACACAACAACGCTGGCTCCCTCACACCGGGGGTCACGTGATTGTATATTCACGTGATGCATCCTGTGGCTCACGCTTGATGTCGGCCATAAGGATGGCACGTTAACTCCGATACATACCGGATAAGAGCAGCCTCAACAACAAAAGTACAGTTAATATATATAATTAATACAAGAAGCCAGAAGCCCGGACGACTCAGGAAATGTCACGTAAATTACTCAATTACCTATTGACTACTAAAACACACTATTCGAGCAAAATATACTCCTGAATATAAACTACCCGGCCGTCTCAATGTCGACTTCCTTTTCGTCGTCGGTTCTTGCCACGATTGGAACGTTTTTTCCCACGGCGCTGCTTTTTAGCTTCATTCGCCCGGCGCTGATGTGGGGGGTGTATTGTTGAGGCCTCACTGTCACTATTCGTAGGCTCAGAACCGAGCTGCCAATGCTCTGACTCTCCCTGCGAAGTTAGATCGTGGTTTTGAGATATTGACGGCGTCGGAAGTTCGAGTAGGGGTTGCGGCTGAATTCCAAACGGTACTTGGGGGTAGGAGGTCTTCTCCACTTCGCTTGCTGCCAGTATTGTATGCGATGCTGGGGTTGCTAGATGCTGGGGTTGCATTCGGGGAGGGGCGGATTCGGTTTCCACTACAGCCCGAAAGAGAGATTGAGATTGTGGAATGGCCGCCAAGGTCTCTTGTTGGAGAAGGGCGGCTTCCGTGATCAATGGGGTATTGGGCATGATTGAGGAGGCTTGAATTTCTGTCGGGTGGGCTTCTAGATTCTGGAAACTCCTTTCCGACGACAGCGAGTCCTCGCTGCTGTGCAAGCCCCCCAGCGGCTCTTTTAGGCTCTTCTGGGCAGCTTGAGATTGGAGTTGTAGGCTCCCTGGCCCTGCTATTGCTTGGTCTGCCTTTGTGGATTTTTCTTGATGCTCGGCATCTTTGCCTCCTGAGCTTAACTGGCTCGCCATATTGAAGGTCTTCTCGGGTGTGTTGTTCTCGTTGCTGGTGGAGGCTGTTGGGATAGTGACACCGTTGGGCTCGCCCTTCGGCGTTTGGTTTCTCGACCCTTTCATGCTTTTGCATGTCGATATTACGATCGGTTCCTGTTTAGGGATAATTTCAGGAAATTGCAGTATATTTGGATTGGATGTATTTTGTAGAGTATCTGCACATACTGGTTTTATATTTGAATCCGTAGTAAGACTCTTTGGCCCAGGGGCGATCTGTATGCCACGGCTTTAGTATTCTGTCAGAGACACCTTGTATAATAATTCTGTTGTGGAGGCCTATTCAATACCTCATTTTGTGCCCTAGCTACAGCACCCTGAGACATTTCAACATTGGTTATAGCTTCGGTATCTTTGTTCTCTAGATCTTCGCTATCGGACGTAGAGGCAGGCTGGATTATAGTATTTCCTGCAACGTCTGGTGGTACTTTTTCTTCTTTAGCTGAGTCGCTGGATAAGGATAGAGCATATATCTTCCCGTCGACTAGTAGCTCCGGAACATCATAGACTTCGCCGTCTTCGCTCGAGGTCTTGACTAACGCTGGGATAATATAGAATAACGGCACAGCCCAGTTATTAGCAGCATCCGTGCTTTCATTGAGATGATCTGGTACGAATTTGAAATTATCCGTTTTACCAACATCCCTATGTAATTCGTACCTTGCGGTCTGAGAACCGATAAGAATATTGAATTGGAACGCCCGATCAACGATTTTCGCAATAAAAAGAGAGAAACCCTTGCCTTCCGGACTCTCATCACAGAGCGGCTTAAAAATTCTTCTTATGGCCTCTTTTGTGCCGCCAATGAGGTCGTCAAAGGTCTGTCTAATCTCACCAATCGCTGGTGAGTCTTCGATGTACTTTTCGAGCTCCTTGACATTTTCCGCCCAATATGCGAGCCGTCTGTAAGTGTCCGCTCTCCATTCGTGTGCAGATCTGATCCCCTGGCATTTTTCGCCTGTAAATTTGTTAGTTTGTTTTTCTGATCTTTCGAGATACGAGCACTTACTCAATGTAATAACGTCTAAAATCTTCTTCATTACTTGTAACTCATTAACGTTGAGACCAAGCATGTGGATCTTCATAATCTTTTCATATAAGACGTCGTGAATGACTCCTTGAACAAGCCACAGGAACGAACCCATTCTCTCGGGTTCTCCTACAACTTCCAAACCGCTGAAAGTTACATTGTCGGCCATAATAGCTTTTGCAGCCTCCAAGAAAGGCTGATGTTGCGAGAGGGCCTTGATATAGGGACCCTCAATATTCAATCGCGCCAACCGCATGAAGACATTATGTTTGATCATGCGCTCCAAGTCTTCAAATTCATTAGAAATTGTACTACTTGAAGGTGGCAATTTTCTACTACTCGGGGTTCTGAGATGGTCGGCTTGCAGTTCCCTTAGCTGAGCAACGTTGGTGTTTAATTCCGACTTTAGAGCTGCTACCTCCACCTTTAAATCTTTTACCTTGATGCCAAGTTTTCTATTTTCAGTCTCGACGGTATTGCGTTCTTTGAGGACATCCTGATAATTATTCTCAAAATGGCGTACTTGTTTACCCAAATGTTCATAGACTCCACGGATCGTGTTTAGGGAAGACTCGAACTGATCCACCAGCTCGAAGTGAATCAATCCGTAGTTCTCACGGGAGCTGGAACCCTGCCCATACATATTTGAAAAACTGCCACTATATTTTCATGTTGGTAAGCTTTGTGCAAACATGTCGTCTACAGTTTAGGATATACTACGTACTTCGGCCTAAGGGCTACGGCACTATGTCCATAGATCTGTAGACCACCTCCGGGCATGTAATCCTGGTGCCCTATATCATGGCCTGAGGCAAATTTCTAGATTTCGATTGGAGGCCCGTTAGTCCCAGCGAACCCCCTCTCAAATTACAAAGCAGATTCGATATGTATTATAGCTTACCGTGCCGTTGCGTTGGTCCATATTCGAATTTGGCGTAGGTAAAATTGATGTGTTAGCATCCCCCTTTTTTGAACCGAATATACTTGCGATCCAGTCCAGCAGGGTGTCAAGCATGCGAGCAAAAAGGCGATCGAAAGATAGAAAAAAAAGTTTATAGAAATAGATTGAGTACTGACGAAGAGGAAATCCGTGAATGACCCAAGTTGGTAGATTTATAGGAGTAGTAAAGTCGTTTTCTTGTCAAGGTGCTTTTCGTATTGCACTTTTTAGTTCTCCGACGAAAAAAAATTCTTGGGTGTCTTCCAAACTGAATAATTAAGAGGTCCCAAATATTTAGGCATTTTTTCTAGTTTTCCAATTTATCTGTCTGATATCCAAAATGATATCAGAATTAGAAGCTCGACATAACGCAGTGCCCCCGAAATCCTTCGCCTAGCTACATGTATCACCATGACGTATATTAGAAACTAAAGCCAGCACCCGACGTCCTTTCACGCACGTCATACAATTGCTCGATAAGCTAAAACTACCCCGCTCTCAAATATTTGTCATTTAGCTTTCAGCCGCCTGTCTGAGTCTTCGGAACTTTGCATTATAACGTGCCTGTTGTCGAAGAATTAGCGGTTAACACGAGCTTTTACGACGTCAACATGCTTAATCAGCTATTGAATTGACGTTGGATTCTTAGCTCTGGGGGCTATCGAGGTGGTATCAGCATGGATCAGGCGGTATTTAAAATCCAATGAGAGACACGGGACGAGAAATGTGAGCTGGATTTGATGTCGTTTTATTCAACGCCCACCGGAATATCGGCACTTTGGCGCCGAAAATGGCGCTTTGCGGTTATAAGTTGCGCGACAACAAAATTACAAAGCCGTGTTTTCATCCGAAGGATCTTGGAATCCTTATGACGCTAGTTGAGCCGTTTGCGGGGTTTCTTTTTGCGTAAGCTTAATTCGGACAATTCGTCAAGCTTTCGAGTTTGCATATGATTGGCCGCATACATGGCTTCCCGTTGCAGTAAGCTTCTTTACCATTAATTTTCTGTAGTCGTTGCTGTTGAGGCTACTCTTCTGCCCAATATCTACCGGAGATGACACGCTAACCTTAGGGCCGGCATGAAGCGTGGCGCTCAGAACAATCACGTGACAAATACGTAACACGTGACCTGGACAGGAAGAGTAGCTAGCATGGCCAGCATAGTTGTGCACGATCTGTGTATTTAAGGAAGCCTCAGAGGAATAGAATAGCTCTCCATTGAATTCACTAATTCTCACCTTCACCACGCCTTCCACTAGTAACAGTTACCATTCAAGAGTGGGCTTAACTAGTCCTTCCATAGCCATCTTTCTGCATGTACCTTGCTATCATACATCTATAACCATTCAAAAAGCTTCATACAAACCTCAAAATGGCTACCAAGAGCGCCCTACAGAAGCATCGTATCGTAGTTGGGCTTGATTATGGAACAACATATAGTGGCAAGTAGCTATGATAAATTCCACATTGAAAATGCACCTTGCTAACCACCGGGATAACAGGAAGTGCTCATGGCGATACGTCCCAAAATTCCGTTGATAACATCAAAGTAATCCGACGTTGGCCCGGTAAAGAGCGTCGTGATGAAGTTAAATGTCCTAGTGATATTGCTTATGGTGCGGATGGGACCTATCGTTGGGGTTATTTGATTCCCCCAGGCCTCGCTAGATTGGCATGGGCAAAGCTTGACCTTGATGAGGATAGCTTCTATGAGAATCAAGAAAATGGGGAAGATTATGTCGACCTTGAGGGTTCTTTTACCGAAACACTGGAATCGGTGGAGGATGAATTTCCAATGGTCGAAGGAATGAGACATAATCCCTTCAATAAAAGTCCTGTGGATGTGGTGGCAGACTATCTAACAGCCCTCTACAATGTCATCATGTCAAATTTGAAAAGGACGCAGGGAGAAATTTTCATTAATCAGATAGCAATCGACTGGGTTATGACAGTACCTGCCGTCTGGTCTGAAAAAGCGCAATCATTGACAAAGGAAGCTGCTTCTCGGGCTGGAATCGGCCAGCGTGATAAAGACAGGCTGTTCCTTCTCAGTGAACCAGAGGCGGCTGCCGTATATGCTATCTCCGAACTCTACAAAAGAGGCAGTATACGAAACGATCCTAGCATGTTAAATGTTGGGGATACTTTTGTTTTGTGCGATGCAGGCGGCGGAACTGTCGACTTGATATCCTATAGAGTCGGCCAGCTGCAACCTTCGCTGGGTCTCTCCGAAGTGGCAGTTGGATCTGGTGCAAAGTGCGGGTCGACATTTGTTGACCGTAATTTTTTAAAGTTACTACGAAGAAAGATTGGTGATCAAAGATTCCAGTTCTTATGCCAGAAACATGACGGTATGGTATTGAACAAGATGATTTCCGAATTTGAGGGTGTGAAGCGGTCTTTAGAGCCCTCGTACCTTCCAAGTTCCGTTAGCTATCTACCGATGCCTGGCTTCGCAAACGACTCAGCCGCTAGCATTATCGAAGGCCAATTTGAATTAACGCAGTGAGTTTTTGTCTCCCTTGCGCGACTTTGGGTGTATTAATAATTTAAATCCGCTCAAAGTGACGGCTTAAAAGAGTGTTTTGATCCTATCGTGGAACAAATCATAGAACTCATTCAAGGTCAGATTGATGCAGTTTATGATACCGGCCCGATACCTAAGGTATTATGCCTTCAATTCCGAGTAATTGCCTTGAGGGATATTAATCATACGTTTTATAACAGTATGTTTTCCTTGTCGGCGGGTTCGGCGAGTCAGATTATCTTATAAGCCGATTGTCGGCACATAAGTTTGGCAAAGCTGGACAGGTCGAAATTATTAGTCCAGACGATGCGTATGTACTCTCATACACAATAATTAAAGAAAGCAAATTATTCTAACCGCCAAACAGTTGGTCTGCAGTCAGCAGAGGTGCTGTTCTCCGAGGTCTTGAAGGTAGCTTAGTCACAAATAGAAGATGCCGAAGAAATTATGGTACTAGAATCAACACTATATTCGATCCTACGATTCACCACGAGGAAGATGCATTCTACTCAACTGACACCGGGATGAAAATGGCGAGGAACCAAGTTTCATGGATCGTTGAAAAAGGAGTGGATACCGACTCAAACACAAAATTTAAGCTGAAGTGCGGTACGACATTCCAAAAGAACGAGAAATTGCGTCGTGGAGCGACACTTGTTGCTTCAGACCTCGATATTGCACCTCATAGCTATCGGGATAAGAGTAGGTTGCTGCGCCCTAGAAAACTTTACGGACTTATTCATTGTTAACTCTACGGCGTTTACAGGTGTCCATGACTTATGTTTCTTGATGGCCGACTTAAGCATGGTACCAGAGAGTGAGTTCGACTCGGTAAATATAAATGGGCAGACATGCTTATCGGCACAATTCACAATCGAGATGGCTTTTGAGTCCGCCGAAATTAGGTTCCAACTATATTTCAAGGACAACTGCTACGGACAGGTCAAAACGACTTTCCATTAACTAATATTTGAAGGACGTCCTTTACTCTTTTGCCTATTGTCATATTATTGGTACAGCCATAATAATGCCCAAAACATGGCATTTCCCTGCATATGAACTTGTATCGGGCCTGTGTATTTCGAGCTGTAATTCATTACTTTTGTTGACATACGGGTATCATTCGTGATTTGTGACTTATTTACCATTCGAAAGACCCCTAGGCCAGCTACTATTTTCTGTTTACGAGAAACTGGCATTTTCGTACAATCCTTCAAGTGATGCTCAATTGTGGAATTTCAGGATCATGCGCGAGTCTTTTGGTCAGCCTCGCTCAACGACTTAATTATATTTTGATAATTTTAGCCCTTGCTGTTACTGAATACCTTTGAGTTGAGGTGGTAACTTGCAAATGGCCATTGAATATCCAGTGTACACTTATGTATTTCGCTTCACTTTTACGTAGAGACATATATTACTACAGTCGGAATTCACAGGAGACTTACCGTATAGTTTCCTTTAACAAATATTATAAATAGCGTTAGTGTTTGGTCGTAGGGTCTCTAGTACTATAGTATTGTCAGCTAAATCGTCAGCTTCCAGCGGAGGATTTCCGATTGATATTGCTAACTAGACCGCCGATGTTACCTTGCTGCTTACGAGATACCAAGTTTCTTATCGAACTGAGTTAAAGTGAATGTTAGGCATGTGAAAGTTAAACAAAATGCTTTTAATTGCCGACGAGGCCAAAATCTATGACGGAATAAGCTATAAGCTTCAAAGTAAAAATTTTAAATTGCCTGAACGAGGTCAATCGTGAGCACGATGCTACCCACAGGATCAGTTGTGAAAATCATACTACGGGGTGATATCGCGCGATACATGATCTTACATTCCGTCAGCAGCCTCGGCTTTGAAAAACCGGTTTGATTTGGGGTTTCCTCCACCCAATTAGCATTATCCGGATCCCAAAGATTGCAGTCACACTTCCGAGAGCATCTAAAACTGTTGCATTAAGCTTGGTAATTGAATCATTAAATATTCCCGCAGCGCAACTTGTCTAGTGTTGGGACTGTAATCTTCTTGTGCTAAAGTCATGTTATAATTGCGTTGCCTGGAAGTTACCGTTAAAAACATACACAACCTTGCTAGATGAATCTTCTCCCCGCGGTATGTATTATTATAGCAGGAATGTTTAGACGGGTTTGCCTCAAGCCTCGTAGGTAATCGTACTGCTAGCGTGCTGTTAATACATCATGGGTTTACCGCATCCGTCGTGGGGGAGAATGCCACGCGCTTCCTGAGTTGCAATAAGTTAAATGTATGCAAAGCTGCATATGCCATTTTACTAGCCCCAACCCTCACAACTTCTTACTTATAATTGAGATGGTATCCTAGACGTCCGCACCCTTACAGCATGTGCTAAAATTCATTTCCTTTCCTTTTAACTATTATATTTATTATCAATCTTGAATATTTCGACAATTGATAATCGCGAAACTGGCAGGCGGAACATCAGGTCCACCCAAGATGTCATCCTCACGGGCAATTTTGACACCCGCACTCTCTATCTCGTCGGCAACGAGCCAGAAAGAATTTCATAAATGGGCAGGTTCACCAGCTACGCTTCTAGTAGACGCTATGCGGCAAAATAAATTCCTACCGAATAGTATTTACATCCGATTCATAACCCCAGAAAATGCTCTTGCACAGAAATTATCTGGCCTACCGATTTTCAGAGATCAAATCCCTCTATCAACAAAGGTTTCAGCCCTTAGAGATCTCGTCAAAAGAGAAGTCTTCCAGAAACCTTTAAATTCGCCATATGTTGTCGACCTACATCTACAAGCACATCCAATTTTAACAGATGATGTAACCCTTTGCGATCTTGGCCTTGTTGGAACACAGAAGGCACCACTGAACCTATTTGTGGTTCTACGGTATAATGGAACAATAGGAATACCCATCAAACATTTTCCGGACCCCCGGTCTACTAGCAACAGTAATGCCTGGCACCCTGTCGAGGGTGTGACAAGAGCAGGCGTGTCTACCTTTTGTGCTTCCCTTGAAATCTTGAAGCGGAAAGTTACAGATTTCCCTACGCAACGAAGGTTCTTGACAGCTATTTGGCAGACGACGCATTTCCTGCCGGCTGTTTATGCTATGGCAAGTTTGTTCGACAGCAGGACGCTTCTTCCAGAAGAAAAGGCAGCACTGGCACAAACCTTCCAGGCTCTTTGTATAAAATCTGTGCCGAAATGGGCTACAGGAAACCAGGCAGAGAACGCATTAGAAGGATCACGGCAGCTACTAGGCTGGCTGCTCGATCAAGTCACTGCGGGGAAGCGCGGGGGTTCTGGAAAGGAGGAATGGACGAGGAGAGCTATGATTAAAAAGGTGCCGGAAAGAAGAGAGGGAGGTCCCATGATCACAGAAAATAACACTGCCGACATCAGTTTACAGAGCGGCGAAACAGTGAAGGTCACATTTGAATTTTTGGATAAAAAGCCTCATGGTCAGCCCGACCAAACGCGATTAATACTATCTTTCAGAGACAAGTACCCATTCGATGGTACTTCTTATCTAGTCCTACCGAATGGTGCTGGGAATGTGCTTGAGCATAGAATCCTCCATCATCCAACTCAGGACGGATTCTACGAGCATATTATCAACACCACAAACTTGCCCGTTCTTTGTACCGTGGCACCGTTATCCTTATCTGCCTCAAAACCACCAGTATTGACACTCAATAACAAGGGACTGGTATCCATATTTGAATTTGGCGGCGAGTGCGCTGACGAGTGGGCCAATATTTGGAACCCGGTCACAGGCGTCCAACAAATAATGTCAAACGACCAAGGCCAGAGTCTCGCAAAAACTCTCAAAGATGTCATTCAAGCACGTAAAATCAGCGGTTCATGGCCTTTAGACGGTTGGGACGTTGGATGTTTGAACGCTAGCACAGTCGATACCCGCAGACCCAGGGAAGCTGTTATGATATGTGTCGACTGTAGCGGTAGTATGTCTGGACCTGCTTTTGAATCCGAAGATCGAGAGACTAGGGCCGCGGAAAGGACCACAAAATTGACAGCCGCGAAAATGCTATTCAAGCATTATTCGAACATGGTTTCTAACTACAAATTTCCGGTGCACTTTGGTGTCATGAAGTTCGATGGCATCGTTTCCACTATGCAGGAATTCACTCCTTTACTAGATGACGTTGAAAAAGGAATCGAGGACTTGAGTCCTGGTAGCTCGACAGCCATGTGGGACTGTATTTACAAAGGAGCGGAGCGATTAATGGATTTCAGAGAGGATAATCCGGACACCAAAGCTCGTATTATTGTTCTTACGGATGGTATGGATAACCACTCTAAACAGACCGACAAATCTACTTATTCATATCTCTGGGAGAACAATATTGTTCTTGATGCTTTCTCTATCGGTGGAGACTCAAATATGTCGTTGTTCAGAATCTGCGGCGCCACTGGCGGGTACGCGATGAACCCAGCGTCCACAGCTGAAATCATTCAATTGGCTGAAATGGAAACTATGGTTGACCAAACTCTACGTCCTCTATTCCCCCGACAAGCGTACCTGCCATATTTCGATACCCTTCAGCCTCTTAAACCCTTCACAGTTACTGCCTTCTCTACTCCAGAAGCCCGTGATCACCCCCACCAAAATGATGAGTTCATGTCCCTAGAAAATGCACATCGAATTTTTGGTAAAAACAAACAACTCATTGTTGATAGGGGTGGATCTCGTGCTGCATCTGATGTTTTCAAGAGCCGACGTATGTTGTTCGAAATCAAGGACATGGCTGAACAACCTCACCCAGATATGGACATATACGTTAGCGAGAGTGAAATGTCGTTCTGGAAAGTGGTGATCCAGGGCCCCGATGGGTCTAATTACGCTAGTGGGACTTTTGTTATGTTCTTAGATATGACAGATGATTTCCCAAGAAAGGCACCGCAAGCTAGATTCATTACACCCATTATTCATCCAAACATCAATAAGGTAGGTATTTCTAATTCCTTGAAACTTCAGCTACCGTATTTGTCAAAGACGTTCTACGTACGTGTGAGCTAACGATTTGCATGTAGCATGGTCGTGTATGCCACGCCGTTTTGGATCAAGACTGGAAAGCGGAGACAAAAGTTCGAGATATTCTCTGCTGCATCTATGGTCTACTCATGATGCCGGAGGTTAGTAAATTTACCAACTCAACATATAATAAGAGTATTTTGTGTTGAAAGCTTGGGCCTAACGCGGTTGTCTATAGAAGAATGATCCTATCGACGCAATTGCCACTCTGAAGTACTGGACTGAGAATGAAAATCTCTATAGCGAAGAGATATACCAGCATGTAGGCGTTCCCATTGCAAAGACTTTGCAAGGCATTAGAACTAATGGAGAGACAGATTAAAAAGTTTGCAAGTGTAAATAGGAAAGACTGGGCTTCAAGAATTGTACCAGATCTAGATGCCATCCCGGGCACTGCACCTGTGAAGAGCAAGTTGGCAAATTTTCACACGCCTGTCCCTTCCACCACTCATGGCGGCCCCACCACTAACTAGTAGAGTCTACGACGCGGGCAATTGAAAAGCTACTTCATCTTGCAAAAACTACATAGAAGCCAAGCGGCTCCCTAGTTCCAGCTTCTTGAACTCTCACAACCACTAGTTCAAACTTCCCCATGCCAACTTACTCGATGGAGTTTCTTCCGTCACATCTACAACTTCAACTCACTTCCAGTGCTCTTACCCGACTCTGACGCTTCTCGACTCTTTCCTCAGGGCTATCCAGAGTGGATCCTACTTTATAGATCTGGAAGATACGGAGGGGCGATGTATTTCCGGTTCTCATTTTACGAGGCAGCCAGGATTTGTAAACGGTATTAAGAGGTGGACTAAATACCGTCGCCCACAAAGGCAATATTGTATCCAATTTTATTCTAGTCGTGAAAATTCCGTTTTTGCGGCCTCTTAGCTTTACGGGCAAGCAATTCTATATATATATTAAAAATATATTTTATACTTAAAAAAATTTACAATAAAACTAGAGAAAAACAATTTACTGAATTATGGACAGCAGATTAGTGGCATCTGCAACATTTTTAATTTTTCTAGAAATAAAAAAGCTTGGCTAATATATATTTCTATTAATAATATAAATTTAAAGTATTGAAATTAATCTTTAAAAAATGCCTAAATGCTACTTGCTCTGCTACCAATCCCGCCCAAGAAGGGCCTGCTCTAACCTTTAGAAAAACATTTAATTAACTCCAAAATTTAGAGTTTTATAGGGCAAATTCTCGAACCTCTGAATAGATACCCTACAAATTTCTATATGGATTGTGGGAACAAGCATTGACGAATATGTCATTTTTGACTGTATAGATGGTTAACAGATCATATAGAACATATAAATCTTTTCGATATAACTCCTAAAGCTTGTCCCATTTGTATAGTATCTACTGATGTTTTTCAAGAATTCAATCAAGTTTACCAGCATCCAGAATGGGATTATAATTCCTATACTAAACGATTAAATGATAATAATAACTTTAAAAAAGTATAACTACATCAAAAAGGTGTTACAGGTTCAACAAAAACCTTTTTAGATTTTAGAATTATCATAACGGATTTATATAAACCAGATTTTTTACACTACATTTATTTGAATATGATAAAATATTTTATGAATTAATTAATCAAATTTTTCAAAAAATATAAACAATTAAAGTTTTTTAATAAATACTAAGTTTCTATATCGGCTTATTTGGAATTTTAATTATTCCGTAGAAGTTATATATAGGTTTCTTAATAATAGAGTAAAAAAATGAGATTTGTTATGAAGATTGTTATTATAACTATAGCGAATGCTTTAAAAAATCTATTAAATTTAGAAAACCTGTATTTACTTAAATTATAATTAATATAAATGTTTTTATAAGTTTTATTTTATATACAATTTATTTTTCACATATTAAATAAATTTTTATAGATATATAAAATCAACTGCAAAATTTTTATAATACCAAAAACATCTTTAGAAAATTCCAAAGAATTTGAACAGAAATTTAGCACACTATTATAAAATCACCAAAAATTTTATTAAACAAAGAAGATTTAAATAAAAATTCTAAAAATATTTTAAAAAAGTTGGAAAGATTTTATTATATTTTAGAAAGTTAATACAAATAATTACTCAGCTGGAACTACTTCTTATTCTTCATAATAAGATTAACTTGAATAATAAAACTTTCTACTTAACTTTTATAACTGAACTCAAGCCATATACTAGAGGAACTATACAGAACTTTCACGACTTTATTTAACTAAACAAACATCCCATCATCGATTATGAAAAGAAAAAATTATTAATCCTATCGAAATATTATTCCAATTCGGACTATCTTGAGTTTGGCGCATCTAATCTCTTATGGAGACTATTCGTACCTCCTGAATACCCACATCGACCTCAATACCTAGAACAAGATATATTCCTATAATAAAGAAGATATAGAATCAAATATTAATATATTTGATGATGATTCTGATGTGGAAGAGGAAGAAGATATGGAACTTAGATATAAAACTTAGATAAAGGGCTCATACAAACCTGTGAGAGTTTTGTTGTGGTATCAGATGGGTCCATTCAGATAGGCTAGAATAGATGGGATGGAGCGCGATAAAGCAGGATGGAGCGTGATAAAGCAGGATGGAAAAGGCTCCATCCAATGGAAAGATGGAAATGTGTTTTTTTCCTGATGAAAAACAACTTAATTGAATTTTTAAGTTAATGTTTTTTAATTCTAAACTATTATTAGACGTAGAAACCAACAATAATATTTGAGCAGCTAAACTTTTGGTATTACTTTTATTATGTTGGTATAGATGAGTTGTTTTTCTACATAGCAATTTGAATTGAGCATTTAAATATTATGAATAAATTTATTTTGAAAAGAATTAATATTATTATCAAGTACAATAAAAAATTATAACTAATATGGGAAGTAGTTACTTTTGATTGGATTGAGGTAATTAAACTACTTATCAAAAATAGCTCTTTTCTACAAACTATTCAGCTTATTTATGACTAACTTATGTGTCTTGCTGTAGTTTTAAGAGATTTTACAATTATCAAGTATTTTTTAGAAGTAGGTAGTAAGATAGTTAATGTGTAAAATTATAATAACTATTCACTATTTTATAAATGTATATTCTGCGATTATGAGAGAGTTGTATGTCTGTTTTTCGATACTGGTATAGATTGTGTTACACCTTGCCCAGGTTTCCTTAGAAAGGATTCCCAAACAAGCCTAGCACCTTGCTGGTTTCTCAACTCTATTGGTTCAGGTCTCTTAGAGGGAACAATCAGTATTCAGTGGAAAACAATAAAGTTATATGTATTATTATTATTATTATTATTATTATTATTATTATTATTATTATTATTATTATTATTATTATTATTATTATTATTATTATTATTATTATTATTATTATTATTATTATTATTATTATTATTATTATTATTATTATTATTATTATTATTATTATTATTATTATTATTATTATTATTATTATTATTATTATTATTATTATTATTATTATTATTATTATTATTATTATTATTATTATTATTATTATTATTATTATTATTATTATAATAATAAAAATTCGGATTCTGTGATGTGGAGGTGATTTTGTTTCTGTTTTGAGAGCACCTCTTGCTTATTTAGCGATAGTTCAAAATTTCGGGATAATTTGCTTCTCGTTCTGGGCATTTCTTGGCAATTCCAAGTGTGCTTGAAAGATCAAAGATAATTGGCCTATAATTCTTATTTGCTATACGGTGTCAACACTGGCGCCTGCACTAGCACTGCCCCTTTCATTTTAATCCTCAGATGGGCCACAGCATTATGCACTGATGCACTGTACTTTGCGGCGATGTTGAGTAACTGTCAATATAAAGTTCTTTGCTAGCGTACTTTCACAACTTGCGAGTTGAATAAGGCCTTTAGCCGAAGAAGTAATGATAGTTTAAAATTGTGGGATAACTTGCTTCTTGTTCTGGGCGTTTCTGGGTAACTCAAAGCGTAGTTGAACAATGGAATATTATTGGTTCATGACTCCTATTTGTTGTGTGGTGTCAGCACTGGTGCCTGCACTAGTACTGCCCCTTTCATTCCCATCTTTATGTTGGGTACGGCATTATGCACCATTGCATAGTACTAACTCATATCATTATGGAAGCTGAGATCACAGCACAGCATAGTGCTATTAGTAGCGCGCAGTTTTTTGTGGAGGGGATTTAAATCGGAGGGGAATTAGCCGAAGACCGTCGACTACTAAATAATATTAAGATAGAATCTTGAAGCTGATGCTCAATTAATTGGGGAGAAAAGCCTAATCTGATAGTATGCATATGATCTTATCTAATCTAATTTCAGAAATTGCAACAGTACGCAACACAGTCCAAGTGCCATTGTATAAATAACTAGCAAATAGAGAAAGAAAATAGTACTACGATGTAGATACTATTAGTTTTCTTAGACCTACTCATTAATATCTACTCTGTTTTTACTAATGCGGGTGACTAAAAGTGAGTATATTTCCTTCTAATTAGGTGGTAGTGCTCGTCTTCTTTTAAAATCAGTTCATTGTGCTGAGCATTAATAGCCCAAAATTTTCCTATGATTAGCATGTACTCGCTTATACTATTATATAGTTTCGTCGTATTTACTTTGGCTATTAAAGGCTGCGGTGATTTTGTTAACTATATTAAGTACTAATATGGTCCTTACCCAAATCAGGTTTCAAATAAGCTATCATAAGCCTATAGATCACATTCTTATTCATTATGTTAATTAAATCCAAGGCGTATGTATGCTTAAATAGGTTAAACTATATCAGACGAAATTAAGATAAGCTAATAATACGATAATATCTAGCTCTTTACTCAAATCTGGCTAGATATATCGATAATGTATCTTAGATGGAATGTCCCAATATGTAATATCATACTATATTTACCTTGTACCCCTACTTTCAGACCAAATGCATTGAAGTGCTATAACACTAAACATCAATAAAACTTTTAAGCCGATGGGCCATTAACCGAAGCCGTGCATGATGTAGCTGCAGTACAACGCTCTTAATTCCACCCTTTGCTATTTACATGCATGTAGTATGTATTCCTGATGGTCCCATAAGGTCTTATATATGTATATCGCCTCATCTTGCGATAGTAATATTGGTGAATCCAATCGCCTATGCTAATTGACCAAAAGCAAGTTTTCATTATAAGCAAATTTTGAACTAGCCTCAAATCTAATATTGAGGAATCAAACAAGGCTGAATACTGCATATAGTGTACATACACATTCCCTTCGCCGTCGCCTCGCAGGTATTTGATTAAGTATCGCTATTTTACTATCCAATTAATAGGGAATACGTTGCTGCTTTTCTCGGGCAAAGGGACCTTCTCATAATTTACATACTATTCGCTTTGACTTTCGGGATACTCCCGTCGAGACATTTTACTAGATATTGGCTGCCTAGCATGACTTCAGCAACTTTGTATTGGTTACGTAAGTTATAGTGAGTAGCCACATCAAATATCTACCCGCATCCCAGTTAATTTGTTTCTACGGAATTGTCTTACAAGTTTATATTCCAGCTCAAACGGATATTCTGTGAACTATGCTCGATGGAACATCCTTTCGGCGCATGGGATATCGCTTGATATATTTAGTAAAGCTTTTCGACATACAATGATGTGCCGAATGGCTTCTCGTGTAGCTGCTTGCAGCAGGTAATTCGACGCATCTCTAGCTATTCACAGGAGGCATGGGCTGGGACCGAGTAATATGCATCTTCCTCCACGGCATCCCGACGGAATTGAATCCTTCAGACAGCATCTTACACTTACCCAGCAATCTGGGGCCGGCCTTCTAAGTATAAATACCCCCCCTCCTCCGCCCCCGCTGGGCTCGATATTCCTTCTCAGCAAGCCAGCGAGCACTTCCCAATGCTGATCAAAATCTTACAATATTACCATTTTATTCTATTTATCATCTAAAGCTCTTATTTTCTCATACTTCTCTTCATTTTTACTTAGAGATCTTTCAGCGTTTACAAAAAAAAGACCTAAATGTCTCATTCAAATTCCTACCGTTACGCCGAACAACCAAACAATCTTCCTCAATCATCGGGGCCTATTCCCAAAGATATTAGTGATCGATGGAAGGTTGTCAAGACTTCGTATGCGGAGGACTCTAAGAAGCCCCACCAAACTAGCGCCACGGATGGTTGGGGCATAGGGGAGCAGTATGATCGCGCTCGTGATCAAAGTCGCAAGCCTCAAGCTAGGATCGCTACCAAGTACGAGCGTGGAAGCATTGGCGCGCGGGGTGATAAAATAACCATTGACAGGTAAGACCCGAGGGCTTATGTTTGGGTTGTGTACCCGCTAGAATAAAATTTTGTGAAGCTGACAGGGTTTTGTCGTCAAAGGATGGGCGGGCTGCTACGCGCAAAACGGGTCCCGCCTCCCCTGTGGGATCGGAGAGGGGAGGACCCCCTTTTTATAGTTCCAGCGACCCCATCGCCCCCCCTTATTCCTCCTCCGTGTTTATTTCCCGCCAGGGCACCTACTACAATTATCGCAGAGGCGGAAACCATTTCCTGTGTAGCTTCAGTAGCTCCAACACCCCCTCCTCTGAGCACAATCCCCACTAGAGGACCCACAAGCGTCACGTCAGCCGCGGATCCCGCTCCCCTTATAGGTCCACCGGCATTGTCACCGCTTTCCCCACACTCACCATCACTCGCCATACCCCCTATCGTTCGTCAAGACGCCCCCCACGGTAATACTTCAAAAAACCCACTATCTTCTTTGGGCACACAGATATCTGGTCAAGGGGTCACACATGCGGAGCCCAGCTCAATTGCCTCCGGGCCACAAGCAGCGGGCCCTATCAATCGCGCGCCATTTATTCCACGCACTCCCCACCCTATACACGGAAACGAGGATCTTCCCGAAGGTGGAATTGAGGAGCCTAGCTTAACCGTCTCCAAGCTTCAAGCTTCGAGCCTTGTCGGGGACATGCAAGTTATTTCACGCACCCCTCTTCCTACAGGCTCAACTGAAGATATTTCTAAGGGTGAAATGGAAGAGCGATCTCCTTTGCTGGCGGTCGAGGAATCATCCGACGGTAGTGCGTGGGTCGCTGACGCTTCACATACTATTAGCAGTGTGAGCCCAGAAAATCACTACTCTACGAGTAATTTCCCGACGAGCTCGGGCGACGGGAGTCCATCGTTGCGCCCAGCCCAATCCTCGATGTCACTTTCCCCAATTCTACCCCAGGGCATGGTGCGTAAGTCCCCGCCGGCCATGGAGCCATTGGTAAATTCCACCCCGCCCAAAGATTCTACAGTATGCGCCAGCAAATCTAGCGAAGAATATTCGTCTCTCACAAAAAAATTAGCGGAGAAACTCGATCCCTATAAGCATTCCCCTTTGGGCAGCGACAAAAGTTACCTCAAACACCCTACTGATATCATAGAGCTAGCTCCGTGTTCCTGTTACCAACATTTCGGCATTTATACATCTTCAAACGAAGACCATAGCATTCTATCGCCCGCTTCAAACTGTAAAAGTATATCTGAGAATCCTGAAGAGCGACTCCGAATGATTTGTCCTCACGCGAGCGAGAGGCAATCCACCAATGAGATACCGGGGTCCACAAAGCATATGGATAGAGGTGACCATCAAGCGGATAACCCTTGCCTAAACGAAAAACCCGGTGCCGAGCCTATTACAAATCGGACGAGTGGCCTAGTAGCACGGATTATCGAGGGAGGAGTAGAGCCAGCTCTGGAGGAGCGGCCCCCGCTACCGCATAATCTAAGCATGGAAGAATACTCGGAGATTCTAATCTCACTCAGTCATGCTCCCACCAAAATTATCAACGAAAGCCAAACGCATGAACGGCATGTGACAAATCAAACAGCATGTAACAAAGTTGATTACCTCGTCACTCAAGCGGAGCACAAAGACGTCGCTAGTTCCTCTGAGGCTCAACCAAGCACGGAGGAACTTGACCATCTCGAAAAAGAGTATGAAGTCGAGAGGGTGGAGGGCTATAGAGTGCGGAGGGGACGGGAAGAATATCTGGTGAAGTGGACGGGATACGACGATCGTACATGGGAGCCTGTTGGGAATCTTAAGAATGCTCCGCTAGCGCTTGATGAATATATACAAAGGCATACCCTACGAAAACGTAAGAGAGAATGGCCAGGAAACCAAGCAGCGAACAGAAAATTGTGTCGGCTCGAGGCGAGATATCCAGCGATGACTGATGCTCTCTACCCAAGTCTCACTGGCGTGGCCTTATGTAGAAAATCTTAATATCTATGAAGCAACGTGGACAGTTTTATTCGGGTTGAGACCAACAGCGTCACTACCTCACTTAGAGACGTACGTATTAGTTTCAAAGTTTCAACTCAGCACTCGTTTCTACATAGTTCAATATTTGCACTAAAGGGACTCCTTTTAGATATTTTGCACATTGTATATTACACGGTTGGGTTGGATATTTTGATGGTTCTTGGTGGCTTCTTGATATGTTTTGGTTTTGCAACTCGAGGAACTAACATTGCATGAGGTGCCGAGATCGGAGATAAACATTCTTAAATACTCTAGCAAAGATTCTTGAATTTATGAAGAAAATATGAAATGAGTGCTGGTTGGAGAGTGATATGGTTGTAGGTTTGCGAGGTGCTATAACCGTAGCCTGCATATTGGGAATATTTGCATCGATTGTATCGATCCTGGATCTTCTCGTGAGGTACAATATTATCCTGTTGAAGGTAAAGATTTTATAAAGTTAGTTTATTTGTAGGTTATATGTGTGTTTTCGGAGTTGGACTCGACTTCGTATTATAGTATATTTGCATTGATTTCAATTTTCATGAGTGATATTTGACATTGTGAGACCTGCTTTTGGAACAATCTCAGTTGCGGCGGAAGAGATTATTAAGGTAGTTGATCGTTTTCGAGTGACTGTCACGGTGATCGTCGTGGGGAGAGCTTTGAAATCCCCAGTGATGGCTTCGACCTTGGTAACGGCGTCTTGCGATGATGTGGCCGCATGATAAAAAGAAGATGTCGAGATATAAGTTAGAGTTGTCTGGGGCGTAGTAGATACGTCAGAAGCGTTATTTCGTGCCATTTTCCCTTTGGAGCAACGGTTGGCGACACATAGCGGAAGTCCAGCATGTCCCACCGAGGGCCAGCTTAATATTGGGACTAAGAATAGCAAGATATTGGTTGCTTTCATTTATGCTGTTATAGGAGCTAGAGATGAGTGATATTTGCGTGCTTCCTGAACTGTTTGGGTTACAGGCGACGAGATCAGTGCTCTCTTGAGAAAGCTAGAAATCCAGACAGTCGAGTCATATATATATACACGCAAACATGCGTACTGTCTCGTATATTATTGCTTTACTATCGTTGCCTGATGGGGCTACTGTGGGCAGCTTTCAAGCATGTGGGCTGGCGAGACATTCAAGGCAATAGCATATAAACTTAAAGGTAGAGGAGCAAACCTAAGAATATTCTTAAAAAAAGTTTATTTTCGAGCTTTTCATAATCCAGGACTAAGAGTCAAAGGCGGCAGGTCATCGACGGGGTCTCGCCTCGCAGTTACCCACTTATCAAAGCGCTCTCAATGACTCATCTAATATTTTGTATTTTAACATCAATATATCTATAAAAGACCTGCCAGCTTCTTTCGGGGAGATATGTTTTCGGCAATGAGTGTCGCTAGCGATTAGACAGGTTTCCTAACATTCAAATGTGTAATGTGCAATCTCTCAAGAATGCTTACTGTCCTTGTCTTAGATGTGTTGCGTTGTAGTTATCCGTGTGGAGCTGGTGGAGCAGCCTCAAGCAAATCTCGAGCAATCTTGGCACTGGTGTTGAACGTGTTGCCTTGGCATTTTGTTAAGGCAAAACTTCTGCCTTTTGCCAGGTTCGTTTTGTACGCCACGGTCTTCTTCTCCATTCACCCATCCCTTATCCCTTTATAATGGAACGACAAATGACGCGGGCAACGACGCCCCCAGATTATTGCGGTACACCGGTTAACGCTGATGCATTGAGAAGACGACTATCTCTCTTTTGTCAAAAAGAGCCAGTTGGATATTCTGAAAAAGAGCTCTTAGAAGCTATTGACGAAACAATCAGAAATTCATATTTTCCTCCTCATTATTTTGGTCATTTATCTCCGTTTACCAAGCCGCCGAAACCTTCCACGCTGTGTGAACCACGTCAGCACAAGACAAAGACAAAGGTGACCAGAGCGAAGACAACGAAAACGAAAGCAAAGCCAAAGGCCGGCCGCTCACAAACAATGCGAAATGACGTGTCGGCCGGAATCCGAAAAATAGTATCAAGGCCCAAGGCTGCAGCTGAGATAGTTCCTCGACAACATCGGTACAACTTGCGCCCTAGAAATATGATAAAAGGGCAAGCCATTCATCTCTTCTAGTTGCCCACCAAAAAAAAACTTGGTCTCGGCAACGCACAATTCCGGTTACGAGACATCTCGACCATCGCCTACTTAGTATGCCGCCAGTCACCTACATTGGAGTCAAGGACTCTGATGTGTTATATTTGCTCCCAGCAAAGAGCTCAGCTGAGAACACTCTCAGCCCCCGTGTTAAAGAATGCATTGAACATTCTTCAAATCGAAAATACGTTCGACGTATTCGCGCCTGCGGATCTGAATCAGACGTCGACGCTATTGTGCTTTCCATGGAGGTACCCCCTAGATGCTTTCTCACTGGCTGGGTATTCGGAAATAGTGAGAAAGATGTTGACATCTTACTTGGCGACGATTCGCGTGAGGACAAATTTATTAGCGAATCCCACTTCGCAATTGGTTTCAACCAAAACTCTGGAGTATTGATGCTCACGAATTATTCAACAAGCGGAACATTCATCCGGTCGGAGATGGATGGAGATACAAACGATTCAAACATTGGCTTACGAAGGCTATTTGGTAATGATCCTTCTTCGATTCTCGAGAGGCGAACGGAAATAATCTTAGCGGGGTATCATTTTATGGCCATCATCCCAAGAAACTCTAACGATCAGAAATACCAAGCCCTTCTCATCGCTGAGCTGAAGAGCCCTTTCAATGGATATATGACCCCAATCACACCCCCGGAGGGCTGATCGCCGATCCATCATGGCGACTACAGCATTCGGAATATCATCAGAAAGGCTACATCTTTTAACCACGCCGACATTTTTGTTGCTGTCCGAATATCCACTGGCGATAAATTTGTTGCCAAATGCTTTTTAAAGCGGGAGAACTACAAAACCAAAGAAATCGACTTTTTTCGACTACTAAAAAGCTGGAAGCATGTAAGTACTAGTCTCGTACCCAGCCATCACAAAGGGAGGGCCGGCAGTACCCCCTGTCGCTGTCTTGGATTCAATTAGCTGATTTCATAGAACAACGTTCTCTATCTCGAAGATATCTTGGAGACAAATCAAAGCACATATCTCGTCTTACCCGCCTCTCCTAGAGGTGATTTATCCCAACATGACTATCGCCAATGGCCGGAGCTCCAGAAATCGCACACGGCGTTACAAATTCTGGCTGGGGCAAAGTTCCTCCATCAGTCAGGCATCTTCCATCGGGATATTAAGCCTCAAAATTTGTTGCTGTTCGCCGAACATCCAGTGAATATTAAAATCGCGGATCTAGGGAGCGCAACTTCGGAAGAGACAGCGAATGATATGGTCGGCACAGAAAATTTTGCTCCACCCGAGATACTGCTTGGTTCAAGTCCAGTCTCGGGGCCGAGTTCGAACCCTAGCTCAAGCTACTACTGGACTAGTTTGGTGGATTCATGGTCGATTGGAGTTGTTCTCCTAACATTTTACAACCTAATCGAGGATTACCGGAAAATTCAATGCCGTGGCGATGGGTATCATAGGATTTTGGAAATGGTTGCATCAAACTGCGCCAGATCTGAGCTGGAACTCCCTCGGTTAATAGCGGGCACCGTTTTAATTGATCCACAACGACGATTAACAATTGCTCAATGCTTTGAACAATGCCAAGCTCTTTGGGAGAGACTTTCCGGGAGCTTGGAGCCTCCGATATTAATCCAGCGAACTGCTCCGAACCCTTCTGCACCCTTGAGCGATCTCGCGCCAACTCTCGATTTACCTACCGAATTATCATACTTTGATCCAAATGCAACCCCCCCTCCTGGTTCCCCGAATACAGCTGTGGCCGACAGTATGGATACCAGTCTTGCGTCTCCAGATTCGCTCTACTTCCCTAGAATCGAGGGTGGTGACGCGCTCTCCAATTCAATTTACGAAAGTCTACGTATCAGAGCATCTCCAGCCCCTAATGTGGAGGGAAGCTCGGGGGAGGACGCTATCGCCTAGGTATCAACGACCGGAATGGGATTTCGGATGAATCCAGTAATTTTGTCAGTTTCTTTTTTTTTTCTCGATTAGGATGCGGGGTCTAGGCGAGCTGATTAGGAATGCGGGCCCTTAAGCTTAAATCTACCGGCATGTCTTTCAAGGCTGTGATTCTAGGATAATTCATTCGAAATAGCTCCCAATAAGCTTTCCCCATCAAGGCGGTGATGTTTTCGAGGGTATAACCACTCTTTTCAGGCCGCCGTGGGTCATCATCCACAATAGTTATTTGTGCTGCAGCCTTCTCGCGCCACGTGAGATTCTCGATGCCAGCCACAGCGTCCCGCTGCGATATCCTATTCCAATTGCATGCACCAGACGAACGGCGAGCAGAAAAAGGAAGATAGAGACATCATCGCGATCAAAAATCGGAGATAGAGTGGCGCACAGTCAGCTTGTGGCATGTTTATCCACGTCCGTGTCTCCGGGGATGGGAATTAGAGCGCCACCCTTGTTCGCGCAACAAGAAATAGGAACATGTCCGTAAAACATTACAGAAAACGTTACAGAAAGCAGTAAATGGAACATATTTGCGGAACTAGTCTAGATAAGTGTGGGTTTATAGAACAGGAAAAAGGAAATAATTTGTGGTTAACTTGTTGCGGGCCCAATCGGAATAACGAATGTTTGCACAGTGACTATCTGGCCAATTAGCGAAAGCGCGAGACCAGGGCCAACCAATTCGAATTCCGGCCGCCCTGCCCTGCATTGTCGGCCGTCGATGAGCCGACCTAGACCTCACAAGCTAACAAAGAGGTATTGAATAAAATGATAAAAACAGGATAAGGGTGATAAGAAGAAGATAAAGTGGCTCTGGTAAAAGTGAGCCGTCGTCGATATCGATGACCCATCAATGGTTCCAATTTTCAGGTACCTAGGCAAACAAACATGTCAAACACAACACCACAACCCTGGCAACATGACATAAATCCCACGCACACAACACAAGATCTCGCGAAGGGATCCTAGGTATTAAAGGTCAGATGGACCTGATCTCACATGGACTCCCATCACCCACCACCGGATATCCCGATTGTCAAGAATCTTTAGGGTTTTTTTTATCTCAGTCGTGCTCTACATCCTTATGACCATGTCACTTTGTCAGAACTCTAAACGACTTGCACAAGTTTTCTCATCCAAAGAGACAATCATCGAGCTGGTACCGTTACCAGGTGGAGCAGCTTTGAATGGTCCCCAGCAGCCCGATTTGATTTAAGATTCGGATCAATTGGAACGGGGAAAATAGGGTCTCTAAAAATAGTTTGGTCCAATGGTCACTAAATATATTCTGAGAGGGGGGGGGGCTTGTTGTCTGGCCCGTGACTAGAAGGCCGGCTGCGCCATAGGGGTGTCCTTGTATCGATTAAATACCGACCATCAGAAGGTAAAGCGAATAGGCGGGACATTGGATGCTAACATACGCTCGAGAATGCCGTCGGAAAGCAGCAATTCTTTCTCGTAAAACAAACCAAATATGTTTGGCTTGAAGCGAATAGAGTCTCTGATCAAAGCCTACGAAACAACAAGGCCCTGCCAGAAGTATGAAATCGATAAAATTCTAGTTTGGAATGTGTTACTCGACAAATAATTAGTGGAGTGGACGGGATGTGGCCTAGAAAGCTCGACATGGGAGCCGGCCCGTAACATTAGAGAGGATGCCCCGCGATCCATCAAAGACTTTTATCGAGACTCGCAGAACGGTTACAAAACTACTCAGTCTAAAGGGGAATTTATCATTTGGGTGTCACAGGAATTTGACCGTTGGGCGGAACTCGTGGACTTGGATACTGGAGAAAAGGTATGGAAGTACCAGTTGCACATTACTACGGAGATTTACTTTCTCGATGCTGAATATTCGTTTTCTAGGACGGCGAATCTATCACAGACGAGCCAGATGGTCGGGAACCCAGGCTTGACTAGCCAGGACGAACTGAGAGTTTCCTTCTTGATGGGACAGAATTCTTAGACCCAGCAAATAGGCCGACTGTAATTTACATGTAGACTCCTCGCATTACTTGACTCAGTTGCTGAAAAAAGGTATTAGCTATTGCATCTTCTAGACCTCTCTCACGGAGCCTCTCCCAGCAATATTACAACATTTCGCATGTGTTGTTTGCCGTTGACTTAGGCTAGTGAGACCTCGAGACCCGCTCGAGCTCCTTTGAGCATGGGTACATTGCCTCTCGCGAGCCTTTCTTTTCTTCAAGGCCACTCGTTTAGCCTGGTGCTTGCATAAAATCTTGGCGTTCTTTATATACAACTGCGTATATCGTTGCAAGAGGTTAGGGTGAGAAGCTTTCAGTTGCTCATCTGGCAGATGCCCGTTCCTCCACTCCATCTGATAGACCATTTCACCATTCCTGCAGATAGGATAAGCTTTCAAATAGTGACTGTCTTTCCAATATTTGGCCAATATAAACTCACTAATGATCGTTATTTTCTAACATACTTCGTATTAGAGCCTCTCGTTCCCCCCATAATGGGCAACGATAGCATTGATATCTTAATGGATTGTGTTTTCAGAGATACAAAGATGTGCCTGACCTAACGTCTCTGAATATAGACTTAAATCGACATCCGTATCAAAACTCGCGTTAAAATCGTCCATGTCAATTTTGACGGGAGGTTGTTTCTTGGGCAAATGCGAATGAGTATCATACTCTTTCCCTCGGTGCTGACTTTAGGCTTCTGAGATGAGATTTTGGTTCTGTGGACCTAAACGGCTGCTACCCCCACAGGATTCGAGCTTGAACTGTTCTGCCATTCTAGGACCAAATAGGCCGGTTTTTTTTGAAGTAGCAGTAGTATGAAATAGGGAGAGGGAGAGAGAGGGAGGGAGGGATGGGGAGAGGGAAGGAGATGTAAACATAAGCGATGATTGAATGCAGGATACCCTACTATTTAGGTATCATGGAGATAGAGTCGACCGAACGGGCCTGACTGTAGCGAACGGGTGATACCTTTGCTTATATTATCCTTTGGGCATCGCCCCTCACAGATCTTGGGCCACGTAATCGCTACTGTAGACAAGCCGGCTATTTTGGTTCGAAATGATTCCTGCATACCCCTATTATGCCGGAGACACTTCCGTCAATGCCACCCGCCGTTGGTGGCGTGGCCATAGGGGTTATCGAGGGGTTTTGCCTCGCATATTCTACCTGATATCACCGAAAGATGCTAATAAAGTCGATAGGGCCAATCATAAAATCGAGCGTCGCCCTGGATTGCTGCATCATAAACCGCTTTGATTGTTTCGTCGATCTACATATCGGCCTATGCCACCGTCGACGCTGGGTACCTAGCGGCGATAGTATGCATGGGTAAGATGGATATGAGCTGGACTGACAGGCTGTACAGGTGCAGCATACTATCAACCCTGTAAGCCGATGTCGATACAATCGATATCATTGATTGGTGCCGTCTATTGTTCCATGTTCTTGAAGACCCAATAATAGAGATTATGCGTACATTGTGATGCGCTTAAGGAGCAAACTCTGTTTCTGTGGGTCGCAGGCGTGATGAAATGGCTATATAAGATATACCAAACCGCCGGCATCTGAGATCTGTTCGATAAATTCTCCAATCTACGGAGTTGCAAATCAACCCAAGACCTAGACCACTTACTTTACTACTCAGTATCTTCTCGGTATTTTAACGTTCCAACCAGCCTCATCTTCCTCGCTTCATAATGTCTCCATCATCGCTGCTGCTCAGTAATCAAATGTTTGAGTCTACCGGCTGTCAAGCTAATACTGTAGCTTCTGAACTCAATGAATATGATCTTCCGCTTTGGGGACCTCTCCCACCGAAGGCGTGTGTCGACAGCAATCGATGGTCTGAAGAAATCACTACCCCAATTCCAACCTCGGAACCAGCGGTTCGCCCGCTATCACCCTATATCGGGGCACTGACCCAGCCGTGGCCACTATCATCTTACGGAGACCTCGACGAATTTTTATTTATTGGAAACTCAGATGAAACTATCTACGCGGATATGTCAACGCTGACGGGGTTACAGAAACTTCCCACGCAAGCAAGCATGGCCTCCCGCGAACCAAAGCTACCGGTTCTACCCGTCCCAGTTAGCCTCCAACCGCTTGAATCGGAAAATATAGACCAATTCTTGTGGGAAATGTTCAATTCCCTTCTGATGTCACCAGTTTTCAGTATGACGGGGCCCCTATCCTGCCAACAACCGACCCTGCAACGTTATTTCAGGAATGTGTAACAGTCTCAGCCGATACTAGCGCTAGCTCAAATTTGGATATTTGGTCCTTTGCGGTTAATACACCGGAATCTGAGGCCGCTGACGAACCGGGGAGCCAGGCCAGCACCAAGGATTATGGTAACTTGTCTGGGCCAGAAGACTGCAAGCTTCAACCCCAAGCAAGTTCACCCGGCATTGAAGAGTTTGGAAACAGTAATGAAAAGACTATAAAATCCTGGAATTCTCGGAAGATCGGTAGAAGGGTGGTTCGGTCAGATCTGCGGAGACCTCCTGGGTCAAAGAATATAAGACCGCGTAAGAACCGTCTTTTTGGAACGCTGTATTTGATATTTACCTATATAAGGACCACCAACGCCCAAGGTCTCGCTAAACGGCTAACAAAGCTACCAGTTCACCTTAACTCCGCTAGATCGAGAATGCATGAACAAATGCCGACACTATAAAGTATGAGCTTCAGATTGTAGGACAGTGATACGGTGAGAAGAAATCTCGTATACTTTTAATCGTTTTTACCGTTCGGTGATAACATTCCTATCTTCTCCATAGAACAGAGCTATAATTTGGCTCGCAAGTGTAGCCTGGGCTGTCTCTCTTCAAAGGTAGAGGGGGCAATTCTAGTAAAAAGTCATTAACAACTTCCAAAAAAAAATTCGTATGTCCAATAATATTGAAATTTTACAGTTGTGAACGACATATCGCCGAGCGTGCCACCATGCAAATTCGTGACGGGGTTTTTCCCAAGGGATTTGCAGACATGCGGGTTAAAGTTGTCGGCTTCTCAGCTCATTACTTGAGTAAATTGCCACATCCTAGCCGGCTTTCGCCACCAGGCCGCCACTTTTCTTGGGAAGTGTATGTATGTGTTATGCTACTGCTTTTTTGTGTTGTTGCCTCCTCATTAGCATATGAAGCCGACTCTCAAACAGCTTGGTTGAAGATATCCCCATGGTCAATCGACGTCTCGGAGCCAGTCAGTCGCACAAGCAGTTTCGAGGAGTTAGTGAGGACAGGAATCACCGGCTCTTTTCTTTTGCGCATTATGTAGATAATAATCGTATCCTAATACAAAGCTAGTACGGTTTCTAAGTACAGCATATGATGGTCATTCGAACTACCGCAACTTGTATGCCATTCTCGAGAAGATTATGAGGAAGATAGGCATATCGGGGCATCCGTTTGACCCCGAAAAAGGCCAAGAATTGACCTTTGAACCTATCTGCAAGGGTTCAGTACCACACCAGATCCAAAATCAGACGGGATTATTCGAGGGAGCACAGACACACCTATCAACGGTGTAAGATTTCGAGTGATGGATGAACTTCCCTCATCTCATATAGCCGATCACGTGGTTGCCTGCATGATGAAGTAGCCGGCGAGCTATTTTCCAATAATAAGACATTTAACTAAAAGCAATTATTACGCATATACATGAATTGCCACCGTTCGAAGTTATGTCGATTTTTCCGTCCCACCCCTTTTCCCAGCTTCCCATGTATACGAAGGGTATCGCTTTGGTCCTAGTTGCTTCTTCGGCGGCCTCGAGTGCTTTTGGGGCTAAATACTAAGCCAATTGCCGAGGTATTCACAAATAGTGAAGGATGTAGTTCCATCATGGGGTGTGCGATAATCTGCGCTGTAAGGGGAAAGGTTACCTAGCGCCGTCGAGACCTTCGCAACCTCAGATTTTCGGTGACATAATCCTCGATCACAACAAGTGAAGGTGACGTTCGGCCCGTCTTACGTCGTTGGCTGACTAGCTCTCCAATATTCAGGCATTGCTCCTGGAATCTAAGAAAAGGGTCCGGTTCCTGGTCTCGTTTTCTGCGCTCTCTAGCACTGGAGTTGCTTTTATCGTTCCAGCGCGCTCTTATCGGGCTGTATTAGATGCTAAGACTAATGCCAAAATATGTATATCGCACAGTAGTCTTTTCTAATGGCATAGCGCGCAGCGCTGGTTTCTCATAATTGATTTCTTGGAGCAGCTAGCATTTGCATGTCGGTCTTTTGATGTGTTGCAATTTTGTAGGCCGACTGGATAACCGGTCTGGATCTAGAATGTGAGTCGAAGCAGACTGTTCGACTGTCGCATGTTGAATGATTTATAGATCGGGATTGAGGAGAGACTGAACTCCTCGCCCGTAAGAGTCAGACAATTAATGTATTAAAGAATGGTCGACGTTCGATGAACAGGGAGCCTAGTCGCGCCAAGGCGGCTTCGGGGCAACCGAATGCATGGTCCATGTTGAGTAACCTTTAACAGCCCTTACCCGCCCTTACTGACCAAAATCTCCTGATACCCCTGTTCGCACGATTTCAGCGTAGGGCTAGAAAGTACTTTATTTCTGTCTGGTTAATATCTTCCTGTCCCCCCATTTCCCCGCTCTGACCTTTGGTAGTTCGATTTATCTTCTTTCTCCTCCATCTTCATCTCTTCATTATTTTACAGATTAGGGTGATCCCGCATCATGGAAATAGGATATAAATTCAGCATCTTTTTGGCAGCGGTTATGTGGTTGCGTGGCCCATATCGAATACTTCAAATCATCCTGTCAAAGGATTCAGAACATTCTTCCAGGCTTCTCAGTCAGAAGATACTCGCCGTTACGGAACTCATTCTAGGCTCAGCTATCGTCGTTCTCCTGCTATTGGACTCCTCTCAAAATCGTAAAATTAAAACGACCGTATATATCCTACTAGCTGTCTATCTTATCAGCCAGTTTTTGGTGTTGGTAAGAGTTTTGCTTCCGTAGACCGATTCCATACTGATTGAGAAATAGATACCGATACGAAACTTTCTATCGACGCCAGATAAAGCGACTATACCACTTTTTTTTTTATCCACGTTGTTAGAAATTTCCGCTTTAGTGACCAGGTTAGCCCAAGTCTGCATAGTCCCGATGATTCAGCGTCACTAATTTGGTGCTTATCTGTAGCTGGACTTATCGCCCCATCATTATCCAGGGCTGCGGCCACTTCGTCGCCTCCTCGATATTTATTTACTTACTCTCTCGACGTCTACAATATGAAAAACTTACTGCCCTATTAGGAGTAAAGTTATCTTATTATACCTTGATACGTGGAGTTGTATTTGTTATCGTGGCAATCTTGTATGGGTTTATGATAAAGAGCGACTCGCCACTGGTCGGCTTGGTAGGCTCCTATCCATAGACCGTTCTGATTACACCTTATTCGTTTAGAGATCTAACCCCTGAGTCTGTCCAAATGATACATCCTAGATTATGATAACTTTCTTCGGCACTGAAGCATATCTCCTGCGGTCACTCCTACCTCTTAAACAGGGGGGCCAACGCCGGGGCAGTGACGGCCCTGCGGACAAAACGCTGTCGAAAAGAAACTCGGTAAATGAGATAATTCAAATGCAGACCGTAGATGCCACAAATATAGATTTGGAGGAAGGAGATTGGGATATGGACAACAAGGGTGGGGTCACGTCAATTCCGCTCGAGTTCGCGGGAACTCAACATATCGGCTCAAGGGCTGGCTTTCTGGTTGGATCTGTGAATAGTGCATCGTCGTACGAGGCTGCGGAAAGTGACGATATCGACCCAAAAGCCGGCTGCTGGGATGATGGTGAGTCTACGGCCGAGGCGTGCCCATCCGAACTAGTTGGGACTGAATCTAGGTGCGGAGTGCCTTTGGTTGAGGGCGACAATCCTGCCGAGTTGGACTATCGAATTGTCGTGGACACTCTTTATGAGGGCATGGTAGTATGAGCCTGCCTGGTTTACAGTATATAGTTTGCTTTAGGCCCTTTCATCAATATTATTATTACTACGACTATGTTGGATATATTATTTTCCTTCAAGCCCGACGTCCAGAACCTTGTGTAATTCCAGTGTTGACTAGAACTGTTAAAGTAACAGATATTAACGCAGTTCGGTTGCGGTACATGTTTACGACAGGAAGCATAGTGGAAGTTCCAAGTTGTTGACGAAAGAGCTAAATGTGCGCTAGGGAGACGGACTACATTTCTTGGCTACCCCTCTATAATATTAATGACGTTATAGACAAAAAGATGCTGCTCCATCCTTAGCTATCGCCTTACGGAATCAACCACGGGTGTCCTCACATATGGGGAGATTGTATATTTGAATCCCTTTCGACGTTCGAGGGGAACTTCCAATCGTCAACCCAATGCGTCATCTCTACCCCGAAACTGGCACCCTCCAAACCGGAATCCTCCAGATCGCCACGGCCCAAATCGGCATCTCCCAAAACAGTATTGTCAAAATCGCCGTCTAAACCATTACCATCTTCGTTACCGCCGGCAAAACCATCATCATCCAAATTGCCCACCGAATTATCGCTCCCAGAGGAGTCATATTCTGAAATAGCGTCGATATCGATTAGAGAGGCGGTTATGGGTTTTGCTTGGCTTGATCGGTTATCGCCCCAGTTTTCACAGTCGATCTTGATTTTGTCTGAGCAGGCTGGGCTGGTCTCGTACCCAGGATGGGCTGGTATCTTGTTGAACGTGGTTCCTGTGTAGATCCTAAGGACTGGGCCCCAAGATTTCGGAGTAGATTGCGGCTCAGAGCTAGCCTCAAGTTTTATCATAACCCGCGAAAGTCCCTTCGTAGAACGCAGAGTAGGACGTCGCTGCTGCTGAGCAGGATAAATTTCTGTTTCTCCAACCGAAGGGAGGGTGTCAGAGTCCGCCCTTGGGCGTCTTTCCTTCCCTCTGTCGCCTGTGGTTTTGTGAAACCTCTGTTTCATTGGACTTGTGAAAAGCTATGACTATAAGGTGAGCTGGATGTACAGAGAACGACTTGGGTGCTGGATAGACCGATAAAGTGCGTACGGTGTATGGGCAATGTGTACTTAAATAAATGCAGAAACGTAAAAAAGGAAAGGGAAAAAAAAAGGACAAGCAATCCGCGACGTTGTCTGCGACGTTGTCTGCGACGTTGTCCGCGCTCGCGTTCTACCATTAGGTCTCGCGGAGGTTATATTATACCCCGGTCAATTCACTGTCACCTCGTAGAAACCTGTATACGAGAGTAGCCGATCCGGCCCAAGTCACATTTCGCCAGAATAATCTAACACAGGGGCACCGACGAGCTTGGTTTACATTGGTATTTAATGTTTGCATTGTCCTTCCGTTTGCACGGCTCTAGAGGTAGAAAACACACCAACTCACGAAAAAGTATAAGTTGAAGCATATAATAATTACATCGAAAATGATTTCCAGAATGACACAGTGTTGGATGTGTTGCAATAAGTAAGCGAATCCTTGATGAAACCGAGTCCCAGCATTGGCAGCTTTTGTGCATCCCACAGAACTCTTCTCATATCTGCATGTGCAAGCACGAAGTGACAACGATACGCCATGCTATTGGTTTTATCGGGCGCGAGATCATGCGTCGTCCCTCAAATCCAGCACTAGTAATCTATAATACAAACAACATTAACATACCTCCTTGCAGGGACTGGATCTTGTCGCCTTCGAACGCTGAGCGGTTCAGCTTTGGATGAGGAGAGACATATGACAAAAGTAATTTGGTAATATTTTAATTATTTTCCAGATTCGGATTTTTAATCTAGGACGCCGCAGGACTTTACGCATTATGCCGTGTCCTTCGTCACGGGTGCTCGGGGGTCCTGTGCAACCCTCCCAAACAAGAGTGGAACCTTTGAACGTATATATTGGATAGACCAATAAAGACTCCACTAACGCTGCCTGCATTGAATTCTTAAGTCGTGCACGTGCTGGTATATATATATATATATATATATATATTTTTGGCTGGACTGCTGAGGTCTCAAACAAGTATATTTTGGCGAAGGTGCATCGAGGGCTAGTTAGTCTAGTTTATGGGGCGGGATCCTGTGGACTAGGACTACTACTGCCGCCACGAGCCCTTGGTGCTTGTTTCTGATCGCTCTGCATGATTACCCCCTTGTTGAATGCCTCCAAGGATAGACTTTTCGACGGAACCGCAATCCCACATTTTCGTGTTGCTTCTGGTCTTATATCACGGCTCTCTAGCTCTATTTGCCAATTCCCGAACCCTGTCATTTGATTATTGCATGAGAGCCCCTAAACTAATTTCGATATCGGCTCAGTCAGTAAAATATTGCTTAAGGTGGAGCCTTTTTTCCGTCTCTGTTTTGCATTGCACGGACTGTTGGACGCATATTGATCGCGATCGTATACTGCGAGTTTACCAATTAGTTTCCTTTCCTGGAGATCTTACGACCAATTGGACCCATCGGCTCGTCAAGTTACCCTATTTGGGTCGATAAGTCGGATGTGTAGGAAAGTTACACAGTGGGACAAGGGTGCAAAAATGTGATACTAATGAAGAACTATACCAAAACAAGGAAAACAAGGGAAAGAACCGCTAGACAAAGCCTCAATATTTGTTCTAATTTTATGAAATCTTAGATTCGTGTCGAGTTACACTAGTTTTCTTATGCATTCTCAAAATAAGGTAACGGGGCCTCTGTAAAAGGGGGGCCAGGAATGTTGTAAAGGGGCCCAGCTGGAGAATGGCTTGGACAGGATCGTAATTCCATTCGCGCGAATTGAGCGGAAATGATGAACAATCTGCTTATATCCGTGCACGCTGTCAATTTGTAATTCAATTAGGCCAGCCCTCTTGCGCAGTTGCTAATGATCATCCTGTTGATTAAGGATGTCATGAATCGTGGAATATCTCGATCGTGGTACCTCCTCTTGCAATCCTGATGTTGACCCTGTTTCAGCGCTTCCTTCCTCCACACCCCCTAACAAAGATCGAGGGTTTGCCGGTTTCTTCCGTTTATCGTTGTGCATCCTTCCATCGAAGCAATACCCGACGAGCCAATTGTCTTCGCCACTGCCTGACTCATCCATAGAAAGATAGTTATCGTTGGTGCAGCTCAGCATCTGGAAGAGGAGGGTATCATATTTGAGATACTTTTTTGGTCCGCCTTCCTGCATGTCCGCCTGAATCTGCTCTCTGATCTGCATGTAAAGCAGTTGGCGGTCGTGCTTGCTTTGTCGTCTATAGGTCGACGTTTCATTGATGTAAAGATCACCATTCTGCTGTAATATTCTAATTGCTATGTCACATTCCGTCTATTGATCGTGGTCAGAATAATGGCTTAGGGATTGGGATTTCATAAGTAAGACCTTTAAAATTTTTACAACCGCTTCAAAGCTATTCCGACGCCAGTCCCAGAAAGGATCTTGGAGAGCAGTATAAGCATTCTTGACGGTGAGTTTCTTATCGCTACGGAGCTTCCCTCCAGGGCGGTAATCAGCAACTCTGGGTGGGTGTCTGGTGCTACTCGAATATGACATAATACTCCTGGGGTTGCTGAATGTTGCGACATCTCAGCCTTTACCCCTCACCGTCAATTGTGAGTGCGGCGTTTCTCAACATGCACAACACATAACTCAAATACAAAGTTGAACGACCGCCGATAATCGGTAGCCGGTGGTTGAAAATCGATCAAATGGAATTGAAGCGACAAGTCCCTCGATCGAGGCCAGGCGGGGATGACTGCAATGACGCGTACATGCTCCTTTCCTTAGTCCCCGACCCATTCACTGCTTGTCGGTTTATATGCCTAAGCTTTCTCTTCTAGGATTTTTATCTCAAGTAGCTGACTTCGACATATGCATTCAGCCCAACAAGAACCATATATGAATCTAGGAAGGCAGAATCTGACCCTGGCGCCAGGTAAATCCTCCTTCTCAAGGAACTGCTTGACCAATGCTAGCCACTGACACGGTGCGATGCGGAGTAGACTCACTTTCGTCTGTGGAAACATGAACGCTCTTCTTTTCAAAACTCTCTCAAAGCTTGCAAAGTCCTCGAACTCGGGGGTTAAGTCTGTTCGAAAAAGATATGTATATGATCCCGATACCTGAGAGGATATCCGGAAAAACAATGCGCCATTGTTCTCGACCGGTTGCAGTAAATTTTCCCAGCTCTCCCAGAGCTCTCTTTCTTCCTTATTGAGAATGGTAACATCGGTACAGTTCCGATGTGCAGGCAAGTGTTTGTAAACGTCATCCCATGCTCCGGTAACACTGCAATGCGAACATTGGAACTTCTCGAGAATGCGATCAATATGAATGCTGTTGTTACAATGAATGTTAGTTCCGCGGACTTGAGCTCTCCGAGAAATGCCACGCACATGTACTCATCTAAGTCAAAAGCTCTATGACATGAAGGGCATCTTATCTGAGAATCTGTTCGGAACGGACCAATATTCCAAAGCGGCCATATTAAAGGACATGCGGGCGGATAAGTGTCCAGATTGTCTTCCACCCGCTCGCCGCTGTCATCTGCTACAACTTCAATTGTGCAGGCTAGACATATAGTGTTGTTCTCGTTACTGCAAATCTTGCATCCGATGACCTTAACCTCTCGGCCGATTGGTATTGAGCTGTGCTGGTAACACCTACCGCACAACTGGAGATCTTTCTTCATCGGCTTGCAAAACCGCCCATCCGTTTTTTGACATCGTTGCACGGCTCGAATGCCATCGTACGTCGATACAGGGAAGTGTGGATTAAGGGACAACTTTCTTAGTTCTATGGGAATTGAAAAAGGATTGATATGCGTACGTTGCTTGAAGGAGCCCGCGGTGGTTATTTACATATTTAACTGCTCCGACCCCGCCATTGTAGGGAGACCAGCCCTGAACCTCTTGCATCCAATCTCGTAAAGCCGTACCGTATACACGCACTCATGCTACCCCGAAATGCAAGTCACCACTCAACTATCTCAAATCTTCCTCAATCTAGTTACGAAAGAGATGTTTGTTTTTCGGGCAAACGACGAGGGAAATAACTGCGACTAAAAAAACATTCTCTAACTTTCCGTGCCCGACAGGGATACCCTTGAATTTCTGATCTTTTGATACTGTAAAGCCGTGCCGTCTCCCACTGCTACTGTAGCCGTATCGCATTTTCAAAATGAGGTACGTAAAGACTCGTGTCGAATCCGCTTCTGAGTTCTTAGCAATCCGGCGTAATGGCATTCGGCCTACCCTCCCTGTCCAAGGTTTCATGCACCTGGTGCTCCAGCTCATACGCAGTGGGTTCGTTTGTATGCAGCTTGTGATGCGTAATCCGTATTTTATCTGCTGTCCAAACATTAGCTTGAAACAGTGTACCACGTTCTTTCAATTCTGGTGCGATGTTCCCGAGTTGGATCATTCCCGAGGACTCTCCTAATCGACGCCATATGGGATCGGAGCACCGAGAGACCAGATCGGAGGCGTATTTCTTGTCTTTGGTGGGATTTATCCGTGAGAGTATCGAATCGATATCTTCGCGCATGAGATCTGTATTATAGTTTGGGACTTGACTTTTCACTAGCAGGACTTTGGGAGCTCGGTCGCTCAAAAGGTAGCGGTTCTATAATATGGGTTAGCAAGTGAGCAGACGGTTCTATAGCGCTCGCGGCGGGTATCAGTTACCAAGATACCGCATAGATTATCGAGGTCGGTTACATCATGCAAGGAGACGTTCATCTCGAGCATCCTGAGAGGGGGAAGAAGTCGGAGCATCTGTGAGACAAAGTCCCATTTTCGTTTTTGACCTTTCGTTCGCGCTTGGAGCCCCGAAAAGCTTAAGAGCTGCAATGCAGCAAGAACTTTCAGGCCATTGCAAAATTCCATAATTGCATGCTCTTCCTCTTCCCGTTTCACGTCGACATGTAGGATTGGCAGCTTCTTAAGAACCTTGAGAACGTGATTCGCTGGCTGGCAATGGCGACTCTCCCTGATTGACTTTATGAAGGATGTGCTTGCCGTGAAGCTTCGGTATTTTTCTAGACAGCTTTGAATTAGTAAGATCGATACAGCGGCCTCCTCTGATCCTACCTAAATCCCTATTTTGCTTAATATCCTGTAGCTCAATCCCATCAAACTCGTTCCAATGCCTCGAATCGACATGCATGTGCTGTAAATTCTCATAAACCACGACCTTTGTTTGAATTAGAGGTTTCCCATGGCACTCTTTTGTATCGCGGAGCGCTTTATTCAAGCCATTCGATAGCGCGAGATATTCATTGTGCTTAGTTCCGGGGGATCGCAAATTTTCTTCGGAGAACATATTGTTCTCAATGGATTGCTGCCGGGGTTTTGACATTGTTGGGGTTTGGAAAAGTCGAGACGCTGTCGAAGATAGTTGTATGCGAGGAGGCGATCCGGTGGCATAGAGACATGGAGGACTTATATATACGTTTTTCTTTTTGCTACTCATTCCATCGGGTATTATATTACATGAATACGGGATCGCGGTTGGAATCCAAAAATGGGGTGGGCAATTTTCAGGAGGCTGTGGGGTTCGCAGCCGCTCCAGTGCCTCCTTTTCAAACTATCATGCAAAAAGAAACTTCAATCCTCCCACGATAACCCATGAGCCTGGTCCGGGCGCCGTAACTACACTGTTTGCCCACTACACGGCTCGTTTCCCTCATGAGGTTACCCGTCGACATGTCCCAACCCCAGGCTGCATTACCCTGCTCCTCCCCACTTGCGTCATATTGGGCCGGAGTTATGTTTCTATGATCTCCTAGGGGAGAGTCAGGTCAGCGCCTATCCGTCTACGATGCCTCTTTTTAACCCTAATTCCAATCCAGGATTGCATAACTACTATCGGTGGCTGTTTCTCTAGTAGAGATCGGCCAAATTCCCGTCAGGTTGAGGCACTTGATGCTTTCAAAGAACTAAGATAATTTCATTCCAATATCTATTTTATGGACAACCAAAAAATTTGCTATCAGCACAACAGCTTTTACTCTGGGCGACTCTGACGTTGTATCAACCTTGAAAGAAGCTATATACCCCTGGCAGAACTGGCTGACTAGATTTTGAACTTGAATTCCCCGGCTGAGTTGGCTGACTGGATCCCGAACTTGAACTGCTAACCAAAGTAGTAATCCGGGCGTCCCAGAACCAACCGGCAAGATGATACGGATTTATATCATTTGGGATACTATCTTTGTAATCGGGAATATCGTAGATTGCCATTGATACCCGCAGAGCGAGCTCTAGACTCATTTTCCGAAATTTGAGCTCCCCGTGCTTATCTGGTGGCAGGTTTTCGAAGCTCAGACCGTAGTGAAATACGATGAAAGAATCCACGATCTTCCTTACTGCGAGCTGAAGCCGTCAGCGCACACCTCTAAGTTACAGAAGGGAACTATACCGCATACCCTTATTCGGTCCATTGCGGGGCCGACGAAGCCGGGATCCGCACCGTCCCCAAAAAGTAGGATTTTTGCTTCACGTAGAGACAAAACATCTGGTCGCTGTCGGCTTCCAGCGCTTTTGGGGAACCTAGCGTAAGCCGCCGTAAAATCCTTGAGCTTGTCGGGTGAGATTTCGTCCTCCCAGAAGTGTTGATATGCGTCAGAGCTTAACGCCATGTCGTTGGATCGGAGGGTGAATGGGCAGTCTCGGTCGGGGCTCGTGGAGAGTTTGAGGTGTGACGATGTGTCCCTATTGAAATTGGGGGGGTTTGCGGTGCGGGGTAGGTGTTGCGGTTTCTTACCTTGCTGATTTCTAAATACCAGCTTTGGTGCTCGTCGCTTCGTTCGTGCAGGCGGCAGTGCCATGTTGTAGGTTTTGTGTTGTCCCGTTGGCTGTTGGAAGAGGTCTGAGGCTTCAAGTTTGTAGGAGTTTAAGGACAAGAATGCAGGCACGTTGATGGGAATAAGGGTTGTGATGATAAGGACGCCTGATAAACTCTCAAGTAGGTGCCCAAGTGAGAACTATATCCCATGGTCAGCCCACCAAAAGTTTCTGGAGTGAGCATCATTCTTAACGTCACCTGCGGAGCTGCGTTTATGAGGCTTCTAACGACAAATAAGGGATGGGCGCCATATGCCTGATTTGAAGCATCTATATTCCAGAGGATAGATGCGCGGTGCCATACATATACGTATGGGTAGGTGTGGCGTGCAGCATTTTAATGTTTGGGTTGTTGTGAATCGGATGGCGAGGTCGGTGGGGACTGTAAAGGCTGGTATGGGCGGGTCACGGCGGTTACGTGTCTGGGATTGCACATGCACAGCCATGCAGTTGTGATACTTATTCAGCGTTATCAAACTCGGGAGCCTCGAGAGGCCTCGAGAATTCAGGCGAGGTTATGGAAACCAGAGAATTCAAAGAGCCATGCCCTATTTTCATTTGTGCCAGCGCGCGATGTGAGTAGCCATCTGTTGAATATCATCGGATTTCCAACAAAAAGAGACGGGTTTATTTTTGCTTGCATCGATTCAATTGCAGCTCCTCTCGAGCTCTCCCATGAAAAAAAATCGGATTATCGGGGCATCCTCTTGACCCTGAAAAATGCCATGATGCCAAGAATTTAACAAATATTCACTAGACCAGTGCGACGCCCTGGATGTGTCAAGATTTCGATTCAGAGAAATGGCCGTATGATCCCTCTAATGTTCAGACACGTAGCGACAGAATTAAGCCAGTTCCCCGAGGGGCAAGGTGTAGCACACCTCCTTAGTAGTAGGTAAAAATTAATTCATGCAATGCACGTCCGAGAACATGATCACACGAAGGCTTGCATACATCGGCGGCACGGCGAAAGATAAAGGCAGAACGAAGTAAAATAATTTGATAAGGTGATAAATTTGGAACCGGCTAGCCTTGAAAAGAGATCCGGCACGATTTCGACAAGCAAGATATCTATTTACATGGGTTTCCATCCATCCAGCTCATGCGAACCGGCCCCCTCTACCTCTTCGCATTCTTGCCGTATTTTTACACCTCTAATCTTCTTCCCACCAATTAATTACGTGATGACACGCATGCTTGGTGTTCACCCATGCCTGAGAATGTTTGAAGCCCACGTCAAAGTACTCCCTTAGCTCTGCTATAGTTTCTTCTTTGGATATTGGGGTTTTGATCTGCCATCCGTTCGAGAAGCGGAATAGGAGAGTTCCCGGGTCTGGAGAACCTGAATTTTCGATAAAGACCATCGCTCTAGACCGGTCAAACAGCCGCAAGGGACTCTGCTCGATCATTCAGCCACAGATTCCGATATCGCAGCATTTGAGGGTGAAACGCCGCTGGAACGGTCGCACTTCTTGTTCGTCGGGTGAAAAGGATGCAAACGCCTGTTGGTACCTGTAGCTATCAGTTTCCAAGTCAAACCCGTGCCACTGCTTAAATGCATCAATTGCAAGTGTTCCCATCCTCTGCTGTTCCCCACTTGGTGTATGGAAGGGCGCCTGTTGTTCACTTGGTGCATAGAAGGGAGGCTGTTGTTCACTCAGGGAATGGAGGGCGGCCACAGATTGAACACGTCGTACAGCAGTATTGCATCTCAAGTCGTGTTGATTTTCGGCCGCAAAATGCTCTGATAATTTGGGTATCAATATAAGAGGCAAGTTTACGAGACTATAAGATATGATAAGTTTAATGAAGGGTCGATGCTCGTCCTGATCTGTGCCTCGCTCGCCGAGAACAATGAGAGGGGCTGACTGAAGACATGCCTAGGCAGCTGATATCAGCATATCCTGAAACGTAAGGAGACCGAGCCAAGACGGCTTCGGTACAACACAAACTGGCCCTTAACAGCCCTTAACAGCCCTTAACAGCCCTTAATAGTCCTGACCCGCCTTTCCACCCAGACCCGACCCCTGGCCTGTGAATCCAGCGTCTGTAAGCTGCAGCTGATCTTGAGATAATATTGCGCATATATTGATCTAGAATTTTTGCGTCCGTCATCTCCTTTCCCTATTCTCATATTATATCACTCCGAAATCACCTCAGCATTCTCAGGTCCAGTACTCAATATAAAAAGAGATTCTTATTCAGGAAAATCACCGAAAACAAATCATTAATATTATTGCCATTCCAAAGCTATACCAACATGTCCCCCGCCCAAAAATCAGCTCCCAAAAAAGCGCCTCCCATAGGACAGAGCTTCCGAGATCCTACTCACGCAATTTCAAAACCCGACAATGAAGATCCTTCCGTCGTAAAAAATAATTGCGCAGCCACCGAGAAGGCCCAAACAGCAAAGCATCGACAAGTATCATCTCCAGCATCCAGACAATCTATAACATGGCGCTGTGATGCACCCAAGTGTGGAGCATGTCTTTCTACAAATTCAAATCTTCACAGACATAAAAGGGAAATGCATGGGAACCAAAAAAAGGAGAAATGGTCATGTCGGTATCTCGGCTGCTGCAGTATTTTTTGTGGGCCCCGAGGGAAGGGCAATTTGAGGACACACATGATACTAAAGCATAATCTGAGATATGATGGTTTGACAGGAAAGTCTATTTGGTATGGGAATTTTGTACTACTATCCGCAAATCAGTAATTGTTTTCAAAGAAATAATGCAAAGTCGCCGGCGATTTTTCTTCAGCCAGTCATGGTCGATGGCTGATGGCTGAAAGCATAGAAGGAAATGCCATATTCATTAGTGGGCGAATCCTCTCGACAATGGTACAGAACATGGGGTGTGGGGCAAAGCAAGCGACGTCGGCAGCCACAAGAGTAGGGTTTACACATCTCGATAACAAGGCTCGTGAGAATTCCGAAGAATGGCGAGATTGTAATCCTCAACAACCAGTCGCAGCCTTTGTACCAGTACTTCTTAACCGCTGGAAAAAAAATCGTGTTCGTCGACCGGAGCAGCGCAAGGGGCTGCAGTAGCTCAAACTCGAATGTGCCGTGTCACCGTGACCACCGTGGCCACCACTGTCACTCTTGTCACTCAGCCACCATTGTCACTTATGTCGCCGTCTCCACTATTTTGTAATTAATCCACTCAACAGCGGTCTCATTTGCAACCCAACCCCATGCACACGTTACGAGATAAGTAGCCTGACACAGATTTATGTAAATTAATTGATGCATACATGCTGTGGAACACATATGCGGTGAACTTCACATGTTCTAGCTCAGGCTTGGGATTTACATCTGTATGTCAAAGCGTTCGGCGAAGAACCATCGTACGTATTTTTGAGGCCGTTCGCCCAATTTGCGTTCGCCAGGGGAATTCGAAGCCCGAACCACTGAGACGGAAATCCCGTTCCTACAATGCCTATGCTTGGGTACCCTGAGATACCAACCTGCAAGTATCTGCAGGTGATTTGGGCTTAGCTTGGCCCTCTTATATTATGCATAGTGAGAATATCGTATGAAAGTGGTATCCGGTATATCAAGTTTTGAGCGTCATGCCCCCACCCCACCAAGTAATAATTAGGTTTGAGTCTAAGCGGTAATTTCCTATTGTCTTATATCAAGATCAGGTATGCTTGCCGGCGACGCGATGCGGTACCGGCGCGCTCTGGGTCTGGTTTGAGACAAATACGAGGTAATATAATGTACAAAACATGGAATCCCACCGAGTCAAGCTGAACTTATCACATCTTTTCGTCGCTACCTAAATGATTTTCAAGCGGCTGAGAAACACGCATACCCCTTCTTTTTTCTCGCTATGATGAATTTCCTATTGGCGATCGTTGCGGTCCTATACTAATATACGACCAGCTAGGTGGATGTGATTAGTTTGGCACATACTGGGGACTACGCATCCTTTCTTATGCACAAATATGCGAGCAGAGGGCCTAGGCCTATAGGGACCGTGACGTGACCTGATACCTACTATGCCAGAAGAAGGGTTTTTTTGAATTACACCGTTGTAATCGGAATTATATGGCGTTTTTGGCTCTCAATACCGTTGTAATACGTATTATCGTCACAATACCGTATTGATACCGTATCAATTACCCCCCTTTCCTGACACAGTAATTAAATGGTTGGTCTTCTTGTGCTCAGGCTGAGTGTCCTGTGGTGCGCTCATAATCCAACACAACCCAACACTTTTCGAATTTCACCTGGAGCACAGCTTTTAATAAGATGGTCTCGAATAGACCATATAGTCTTGAGGCTTCGATTCTTTTCGTGACTTCAGCGCCAAAGTTTACAAGATGGAGCGCGCGCTGAGACAGAAATACCTCAGCATTTTTATTTCGGCGTCGATAATGTTACTTCGAGAGCAAGACCCCATAGCAGCACTATCTAGTATATCCAAAGACGATTGTCGTAGCCGTCCACACTTCAAACACCCACTTTCAGGGTACTCGATCATCCGCGCACTTCGGTATCCTATGATAAGCACTTTCCTCGACGACGACAAAAAAAAAATTTATACTCAAATTGGACAGAAAATTCACGAATACATCATACAGCAATTTCCATCAGAAGAGACTGAATTGTTGAATTCGGTCAATTCAGCAGACACGGGGGTGAGAAATCTCACCTGGAAAGATTGCTACGCCCTGGCCGAGATAGCTGATGATGCTATCCAAACTTATAACGAAGGGTTCTTCACATTAGAGAATCTTTCAACCTGGACGCGAGGATATCTAGAATGGTGTTGTAGATCAGCTGAACCGCTACTCTGTGGTGGCGCACCGATCTGCTCATTATCAGCTCCCCATTATAATTCTTTAAGAGGGACTTCAGATACAACAAGCCCTCTTTTATCGATGCACAGGATCCAGTTCCTCAGTCCGGGAAAACACTTCACATGCGCTATGTATATGTGCAAGAAAGAGTTTCTATCCGAATATTCCCTATGGCAACACTGGTGGCAGTCCCATCGCGGCCACCCCGACTTTTATCGATACTGGCCGGAACAATGCGCCACCTGTCTAACCTATTTGCCCTACGGTGTTCCAAGAGAACGGCACTCTCGAGTTTGCTTCGGTATTAACGGACTGGGGAATATTCGCTGGGAGCTGGCTTCCCATTATCGGGAGAAGTTTTACAGATTGCTGGCCGGGAAAGGGTCTCTCCAGAGCCTGAGCAGTGGGCTCTCCGACAAGGTCAGGAACATAATTAGGGGAGGATCTGGAAATACGAATGCAGTTCCCGATGGCCGAGCTATCCTTCAGGCCTTTGTGCTTTTTTGGCGAATTTCCGACGAGAAGTACATATGCGAGAACGTTCACAGGGTTATTAGCCTCTATATGACCTATACCAACGAACGGCACGCCGACAACGCAATCGATATCGCTAGTCGTCCGGTAGAATTAAAAGAGCCTTTTGAGACGTGGGGCACTCTGCCAGAAATAGTCGAGGATTTGAGATCCCGGGGACACATACTACACGACCACGCGGAATCCTGGTTTTCGCAGTACATCATCAAGTGCTACACGCTACTCTGTGAAGCTTGTTTTTCATTGGCAAATCCGAACAATAAGCTTGCAAAATTCCGATGCCCGGATTGCTTGGAAGAGTTCTCAAGACGGCACAATGTCAATGTTCATTGGAGAACAGCTCACCGATTTGAACCTCAAAAGCTTATACTAAACCGGAGGGGCGAAAGATTCTTGGAAGGGTTTCGGCGAGACCTTTTCTGTTCGGCCTGTCGTACGGTGATAGGAAAATACATTGGTCCCAATGCTTATACAGAAGATCAGATTATAGATATGATGTTCGCCCATATCATTAGCTGCAGATGGATCAACCCACGTATCATTAGATGGTTCGGTATGCTGGTGTGTGCAAAGTGTAATAAGGTATGTAAAAATAATGAAGAACTGGGGCTCCACCGTGGTTCGTGTGCAAGTTATGCAATATTGTGTACTTAGATCTTGAATTAATTTATCCTACTTCCTGCTGTTTCTCGCGCACGATATATCCCTCCTCAAATTTCGTTCTAATCTGTCCCGCCATTGCCTCGTACCCAGATCACCAACGAGGCCCGCTAAATCTTAGTACTTTCCCGCCGACCCACGGCTTTACTCTTAGCAAATAAAGCGCCTAAAAGTAGCATTGAATCGATATCTCCTACTTCCCTCGCCAATAGACAGAAATCGCTTAGTAGCTGGCGGCTAAATGTGCTGGTTGCTGGAGCCTCATGGACGAGAGGGCCTAGCTATCTTTCAACATAATCCCCAACGGCAACCATGGAGGAGTCGGAAGTGGGACTATCGTTGTTGGTTATCACAGAATTCCCGTTGCAGGGTGCGGGCACAGGCGCGGGTTTGTGGTCACCCGTAGATTCGTTAGCCGCATGAAGAATCATATCCTTGGTGCTTGAACCCGTGTTAATGTCTGTGATCGCTAAAGGGCTAAAGTTTTGATTAGTCTCGTACCCAGAGCACGCGGACGTTTTGATCGGAAACAGTCAATGGTGATGATACCTATTTTCTATATGCTTACTACCAGTATGCTCGTTGGACTGAGACACTGCGTCGTCCGATCTCTGGCGCCGAGGGCAGTTTTCTAAGGCAAATACTGCCTTTCGCTTATTGCTTGTAGCGCTCACCGAGGTCGGCATTAAAGCTTCTTGATACGGGTACGGTTTCGGTAGCTTCTGTGGGTTTAGATTTAGCGAGTTGGTGATACGGTAGGCTTTGGGTGACAAATATACGAACCTCAAATCACATAGCTATAGGCCTCGTTTTAGAAGCTTCGGACGTCGTACGTAAATCCAAACCGTTTCTGACGCAGTGACCTTTGCCGTCGCCCGTCAGCCTTCGATCGAAAAATCAGCTGAAGCTTCCCTTGCATCCAACCGCTAGTTTAAGAATACCACACCTACTGCACGTTCGATTATCATCGCTCACTAGAAATGCACGACCCGTTCGTAGAACCTTTAAGAAGTAAGGGGTAGGCGCACTTTCCTCATTCGGTCACTAGCCTATATAGCGGTCCGAGCTATAACGAGTAGCCCACGGAGACGGTATTTGGGGGCACGATGCCCTCCGTGATATCATCGGCACTAGCCGGCTCAATGTTCGCCGTGATATGGTACCAAGAAAATGGTAAAATTCTATTCAGAAACATAATTTGCGGTTGAAGTGGACACCGGTTTGAACTCCCCCACCGTCTTCTTCTTGCACGATTAGTTATTGTTTCATCGGACCAACGACCATATGATGAAGTTTTGAAGGTCTGGAAAAGGGCTATAATGACATTAAAAATTTAGCCGCGGTTTCCACAGAGAGTGGTTAGAATGTACGAACCCAATAAGAACCGTCACACTTTGCGAGGAGTGCTACTGGCCGTGCATGTAGGCGGCATGATTATCGTAATTTTTCGCACCGCTAAAGAGCGAGACGAAGCCTCAAAGACTATGTCGGTGCACGGTTGAAGGTTTATGTTCAAACGGTGAATACAATTGAAGGAGAGATTATCCCATCCCGAAGCAAATTTGGTTTTGGTCAGAAGACCGACCCCGCCTCAATTAAACCCACACAACCGCTGGAAGCGAGATGCCAAGTTAAAAATGATCGCGGGGGGTTACGTTATGTTCGAATTTACTCTTAGTCGGGGATGTATCGATGCAGTCTTAAAAATCTTAAGTATCAATAAAGGAATTATAGTATAAATAGCATACATTAACACGAGCCTTGTTATCGAGCTTTGTGTTTGTCGATAAGCTTAGAAGGCTGGTGGCTGCGATTGGTTATTCGAATTGCGTTGTTATGGTGCTGACGCTTAAGATACCAACGCACAAAATACAACATCAGCACATATACCCGCACTTCATGAATAATTGTTCGGACTTGTAGCGTAACTAACCAACGACGACACACACCGATCGCCACGCATTGTTCGGGAACGGACATTAAAATTAAAAATTTAACGTGTAGCCGTAAGGTGGGCGAGATAAGGACAAGCCCCTCTTAGGCAGATTTACGCAGTTATTTCGACAGTAACAACGTTCCAGTTTTGACGTAATTGTATAATACTACGAATTCGCGAAAGTAGCTCCAGAGGGTAAGCCTAGGGATACGAGAGGTATGCGTGCTGGCTAAGAATATGATGTTGCTAAATGGTACTACAAATGCTGAGATTCGATCTACTAGACTGCCCAAATATAGAGCGGAGCTGCTCGTGCTTTTGACCATAACTGATTCGGATTCCGCTTCGGATCTCAGAAAATATTAAATATTCTACGGCATTATTACATCATGAACACTACGAAGTGACCTTCAGAGGGCTCGCGCATAACACGAGCCTAAGGCATCGCCGATAAGAGCAGCCTCGGGCTTAGTCCATAGCGCGTGACGGTTTGGTGCTTTGCGGCATACGTGAATAGCAAATCGATACCTTGAAACAACAAAAAAATACCATATAGATGTACGTATACGCGGTAAATGACTTCTAGGTGACAAAGAACTATATATAAAGTTTAGAAGGGTTGTAACTGCGAATTAACAGCCCGGTAATTGAATAGAGGAAAGTTTTGCGATCGGCCGTCCACCCTCCATGGAGCCAGTCGTCGATGTGTCGAGTTAGTGAGCTTCGGCTTCCGCCGTCGAATAGCTTCAATGGAACTGTACAACAAGGCTTCCTATTATTTCTAGAATCATACCGTTTCATCCGTACATCCCACTTAGGTACGACGGAGCTCATTATCTTTTTAGTTTTGCTAGCAGATTGACCTTTTGCTAGTATATCATCAGTCTCATAACCAAGTATATCATGGATTTTTTTAGATAACTGATAACACAACGATAGCATGACATCGGAGCTATGTTGTAACCAGAATAACTAAAAACACTCCTAAACATTACTATAAATATCTACACATATGTGCGTGGTCCAGTTCATATGTACCTGCATACCGGGCTAGCAACTTCCCTAATGACATCCTCGAGTGTATTATGAAAATTGTACCAACCGCCTTGGACTGTAATCGGGGTCAGGGTTGTTAATATCTCGATTATTCTCTTTCAACCCCGACTAGTACCCGCCCCGTTACCTTATAGTCCGAATACTTTGACATATTCGGCAGTTCCGCTAGATCTATAGACCTGTTGGTTCTAGGGGTTCGTGAAGAAACATGTTTCATGAGATTAGTCGCTTTGAGGTGGAAAAATAGTTAAGGCAAAAGGGAACGATCAAAGCAAAAGTATTATAGGAAAACAGTCGGAGCACATAAGTGTAAAGGCGTCTTTAAACCCCTTCTACTAGTATGAGTTCTTTATGCGAGCATGCTGTAGTATACGACAACAATTTAACTCAACGCTTGTAATATCAGCTTGAAATAAGATGACTTCCATGGTAAGCGCCTTACAGTCACTCTATAATTAGAATACCCTATGAGGGAACGCATGAATTCTAAATTTACTCTCTACTCTGTCTACTATTTTCAATTGTGGCTTCTTGAAACGATGCGCTGGAGATTCGTCGCTTTGATTAGAGCCGACTTAACGCTTGTTTACGGCCATAATTATATTAGGCCCCTTAGGGAGAGACTTCGTCAGAATATTCCTGAGAACAGATAACCACAATGACGGTGGCAACTGTGAGCCCCCCTCCTATTTCACCCGCATGTCGAATATCTCGGTCTAGATATGTGCATGCGCAGTCATGTTGTAATGTATTCTACATCAGCCGAGATGATTCGAGCTCATATTTTTCGCGCTCGATCTTTCCAATCAAGATCCAATTTACCGAGCCTTACAATTTAGTCGAGGGTGTACCAATAGGAAACACCTAACCTCTAACCAATTGAGCTGGTAGGTATCCGTAGACGGACAAAGGAATGAAGTGATGTGGGGGAAGAACAGCGTGCGCATATACAGAAATACATCTCGCTTGGGTCCTAGTTATCTCGTAAACCAAATGATGCTGCTTAGCCGTCACACGAAGTGTTATATATGTCTTGTTGAAGCTCGTTGAAGCCTTTCCTGCCCAACTCGTTCTGGAGTGCTAATTGGGGAAGCGGGTGGGTGTGGCAGACGGGGCTTAGCGTCTCCCCCGGATCCGCGGAGTGTAGCCGTGCCGAGGGGAAACGTAACTCGCAAATCCACCCGCGGCGACGATTAAGAATAGGGCTGATAATTATCGATAAGTTCTGTGGAAGAAAACCACAGCATCAAGGTGAAAACTCCCGTCTATAAAAGCATAGCAGGCGTAGGGCTGGTTAATACAGTTTGAAGCATGCTATAGCGCTACAGGAATTATGATATCTTGAGACTTCTTAAGGTCGGCCGGTAGGGCTATGGACGTGTTTCAATTCAACATATTTAAGTATCGCAATATTGGCTTGAGCATGTGAGCTGCGACTTACAATACTGAGTTTATATCTATATGCGAGGGAGCAGTCATCATTCTGAACGAGTAGAAGTGCCGGGGCATGCTCTTGACCCTGAAAACGCCAAGCTCAAACTGGCACACAGCTTTCGATAAAAGGGCTGCATGCATCTTCCCATCACGTATCCCAGGCTGAACCTGCGCATCCGATTTATGTATCAACATCTAGGTCTAGGGGTTGCTATCGATATCCTAGGACAGATACCAGATCAAAGGCTTGCATGGATGGATGCTGGAAAATTTGTCACAAATATACTTCATTCGTGCAGAAGGTACCTCAGCGTTTCATAGCATAGCAGATCCTGCATATCTGCTGTCCACGCCGGGATGGGCCCCACTATCCTTGAATCCGTGCGCTCGATACAAAGGGTTTCCGCCTCATGTGGCCTTTAGGCTTCTCACGTCATTTGAAGGACACTTGTGTTGAACTTAAGTTCTATAAAGCGAAGCTATTGCATTGCCCATGTTCTAATTCTTCACCTTCAAGCAATAACTTCCAGCAACAATACCCACGACCGATAACTTACCAATCAGTGAACTATTTATCAGAGATGTAAGGCCCACTGAAATATTTATATACAATATCCAGATGAATAACCCACTTTAGGAGCATCATGGCAACCAACGATAATAAAAATGAAATCACAAGCGATCAGCTGCTTTTGCGTTTGAAACATAACGCTGGTGATTGGAGTTCGCCCTGTATCACGTTTACGGTTATATACTGTTTACCGGAGCCACCAAGTTCGCCTATCGAAATTGCCAAAACGATGACACGGCTGCCCATAAGGCAATGCTTCTGGCTCTCGATCGACACAACCAAGAGCGGAAAGATAGCAAAATTTGGATTATCGCCAATTTGTGGACCTGGTCTGACAAACCCGACGACAAACCCGAGGTTTTGCAAGATGTCATAGCGTATCTTGCGCTAGTTGAGAAAGATAAGGGGCAGGGGAAGATAGAGGGGAGGAAAGAGATCGAGGAGGGAAAGGCCGGCGAGACAAAGCAGAAAGAAAAGAAGATCGACGGGAGAAAGGAGGAGAGGGAGAGGAAGGAGAGAAAGAGGGAGGAGAGAGAGGAAATCGATAAAAGAAAGAAGAAGGAGGAGGAGGAGGAGGAGAAAATTGATGAGGAGAAGGAGGAGAGCGGGGGGGAAAAGACCAACGAAGAGAAGGAGAAGAGCGAGAGGGAAAAGACCAACGAAGAGAAGGAGAAGAACGAGGGGAGGAAGACCAATGAAGAGAAGGAGGAGGAGGAGGAGGAGGAAGAGAAAATTGATGAGGAGAAGGAGGAGAGCGGGGGGGGAAAAGACCAATGAAGAGGAGGAGAAGAACGAGGGGAAAGGGACCGACGAAGAGAATCTCGCCCATTTGATCGGCGAGATAAGCCTCGCTGACAATGAGGAGGGTTACGTTGATATAGCCGAAGGTGAAATTTAGCGGTCCATAGCTGTTCTATCTCAACTGCGATTGATACATATTCTCCCTCATTCGTTTCTACTTCTACTATACTTAATCGTATTTTCGTTTCGTACTCAGGCAGCCTTGTAGTTAAATCCAAATTTGTTCATTAGTTATGACTGAACGCTCACTGCCCTTTCATCCCTCTTTCCACCTTTAACCTCTTTCCCACCACCCTTAAATATTTCTTCGGCGTTCGCTGTCCTCCCGGGCCAGCCGTATCGATGTGACGCGACCTAACCGGGCACTTCGGGTACTAGCCGTTGTAACCTCTCGGCTGCAGCTCAACCGGACGCAACTTAGCGAGGTTGCCTAAAATATATTTTCTATATTCCTCGCCACAATCTCAAAGAATTCCCCGCAAATAATATTGATTAAATAAAAATATCTTGAGAAGCGTTAGTAAGACAAGAACGTTGATCTGGGATATGGGAGGCGGGCAACCAGGTACGCTATGCTTAACCTTGATCGAACAGGGTAGGAATCGTGGGTCAATCCCTCTAAATCTTTCAGGGCGGTGGCTTTGAAAACGATCCTCCTGCATGCAGGCAACATACTAGACTATATCTATTGGGTTGAGGGGGCTACTCAGGGTCCAAAGGAGCAACTTGTGGTATGTATTACAATCCAAACTCAGAATATATACAGTGGCCTACAATTGCCGCCTTGATGAGCATCATGTTGAGCTAACTCTCTATTCCTTTTTGTAGCAGCTCCAGAGTGTGGTTGGTCAGGCTGCATACATAGCCTGGGCCTTTGTTGAGGGTATTCGTACAGGTAGAAGCGTATGCTCGAGTATGGATGCTGCAGTCTCAGAATACGAATGGGATATTAGCGGCGGAGACGCGGAGTATGCAGCCATGCATAACTACGCGGAACTTATTTGCGAATGTGCACCTTGCAACTGTACCGAATAAAGCCTCGGGTACTAGGGCGATTTCAAACGGACCGACGCAAAATCAATTTGTCGAATGGGATATGACTGGTCTCGTTCCCAGCCACAAAAAAGGATATGTATGGCCTTTTCTACCATCGAAGGGCCGCTCTGAAACATCCATTTTCTTTTCTCCGTGGTATGTACGTATGTTTGGAAGGTGTAGACGAAGGGGGGGTGATTTCGGATGGCTCAGTCGACAAGCTAGGTCGTTCGGGCCTGGCAGTACCACTTAATATTTCACATTACATTCTTTTCGCGACTTTCGTCTGCAGTATTGCAAACGAGCTGTGCAAGTTACTTAATGTATTTAAAAGAAAATTCTTGAAAAATATTAGCCGCCACGTGCACATGGTGTCCCCAACTAAACTCACGAAATATATCCGTAGATCCATAGTATAGTACCGTCTACAGTATTTCCAGGTCACGTTAAAGATCCCTATCTTGAACGCAGCGAAATAGAAAATTTGGCGTTGTTGCCTTAAAACATCGGCTTGACGCTTCGAGTTAGCCGCAGGGTCCGCATCGAAGATACCTGTTGTTCCCCTTATAACTCACTGAAGAATGAATTTTCCAATAAGCTATGCATATGGTCTACTATTACGTAGCTCAGGCGACTCCCGATGACAACAAACTTCAGTCTATTATAATTGGTTTTGGAGAGAGGGTTGCTTTAAACAGAGCGTGCTAATTTCCGAGCTATAAGACAAGGAAGATTAATCTGGGGGTGTCTTTGGATCGATCCGGTTATGATACTATCCTCAGAATCAGCATGACCTTTACAGTCCTGTTCTTCAGCCGCCTCGGTTATTTAAAACGGAGGGCACCCCCAACTCCACGGCGGGTTGGGATCAACTTAATGGTCGAATACCATACCAGCGCTCACACTAGCTCCTGAACGCAGGCCATTCGTTACTTTTCTCATAGCTATAAAACCTTCTTCAGACCCTTTCTATTTGGCTCTAGGATGCCCGTAACGCCGCAATAGGTAATTCAATTGGCAAGATGGTTCGATATCTTCACTTCTTGCTCCACCGATTTGTTATTCGAAGCGCGGACGACTCAATATCTCCTGACGACGGCTTTACAGTACCACAACCACCTTGCATCGCGCGTAAGAGATGCGAATCCGCCATCGGAATATAGCAAACAAGTCCTGGGGGAATTTTTAAATTTCGTTAAGGAGCACCACACAAGTCGTGAGAGGCAACTCCGCAACATGAATATTTTAATCGAGTTCGTCATGACGGGGGAGGTTCAAGCTTGTGACGCTACCAAAGCTGGTTTCAGTACCACTAAAATAGCCTTGGGGCTGGAATCTGGCGCAGTGTGGCCCCCGCCAGGTGGTATCAACAAAATACCGTCCCTGATGAAGCTAGCTTCGGCGGCATCGAGTATATTTCAGAAGGGGAGGTTCACGCCGAACGATATCCGCCAGTGGGGCCTCGTATTTTTCAACTTTTGCTCCGCCATTTCGGAACCACCACAAACCGACGCGCAACTATCTTTAAGTACCAATTTCGATGTCTTGAAAAGTCTAACGCCATACACGGTCTGCAAAAATTCAAAGCCTTTCGATATGGAGTCAACATCACGAATTAGCGCCAACACTTTGCTTAGTGCTCATGCGGATCAGTTCTCCGACAACAACCAGCACTTTGAATGCGTTCTTTGTAGCGCGCAAACACATTCGCTGTTTATCCTGACAGTCCATTGGGGAGAAGAACATTCCGATCACGAAGACTTTTCGCAATACTGGCCGGATGCTTGCGCTGACTGCGGGTTTTTGGTCCCTTATGGCGGGCTGGGGTTCCATAAGCAGTTTTGCAACGGGGCCGGGGGACTCGGGGACCCCGCGATCATCGAAAAGCTCTATCCCTGCTTCAGAGATATGGCGTTTCGCATTAATAATGACAGCATAGACCCGCCAACCTCGACGCCCAGGCCTGGTTCAAAAATCCGCAGGGAACTTCTCGCAGTCCTATCAATGGCAAGGGAAGTTGCGACCCTGAGCGAGTGGGATAGTTTACTCGGCGATCAAAAGCTTCCTTTTATTATTAGGATATTTCACAAAAGGATGCTTAGTATCGAAGCAAGTGGCGGCACGGATGAGGGCAAACTAAAAGTCTACAAGATAGTTCGGAAGAGACTAATTGAATTAGCGGTACAGCAGATCCAAATAGCTCAGAACCAGCCTGCCAGCGACGCTAAACCCCGGACACGCCATACTTCACAGCTCTCTGAATGGGCGAAGCTACCAGCATTAGTTAGGGGACTACTCGAGACGGGCGTAGTTGGTGAGGCTGATGCTACAAGTTGGCTTCAAGGATACAAAAGGGTGTGCTATGTGGTTCTTCGGAATGTTTGTGCTCCATCCGTCATACATCTAGCCCATGCGATGTTCCCATTCTGCCACATTGAATCTTGCGGCTCAGTCGGATGCCATCGATACGAGTCTCCCCACTTTCTTGTTATGCATATAAAGCTTTACCACAAACCCCGCGTACGGGATCTCGTTCTATACGGCAAGAGGATTAAAAACGAAATAACTCGGGATTTGGTTCTACGCAGCGAGCCGCTGAGAGAATGAATGCCAGCGGCAGCTGAAAGTCCTCGTAGGCTACCGGCGCCCATTCGGCGGAGTCGGCCTCAAGTAAGTAATTCAAGGTCCTGACGTTAGCATATAAAATATTTACTGTCTATATAGCCTGGTGTGTTTCTTGAATTTCGTCTATGGCTTCAAACTAAGATCCCAATTTATTGCTGGGTATCCCTAGCGGCCGCCTTTATCTTCTCTCTTTTCTTCTTTCTCTCTGATCTTACCCTTTGATCTAATAAATCTTTAATAACCCAATCTTTATGACATCTACTTAATCTATCTGCAATCGCACTATATCCCCGCGCTCGTAGTGCTGATAACATGTATACAGTGATTGCATAAAAAACCAAATAAGTGGCTTGCCAGTTCATTTGCGAGGCTTGGCAAAAGTGGAGGGTACCTAATGCATGACAAAGGGGACTCGAGTCCGTAAAGAATGAGCTTTGGTCTCGACCTTCGCCTTAAGGAGCCGCTTCCTTCAACTATTACGGGCTTCCCTCTTCCATACGGGCTATTAGTTGCATTCTCCGCCGCTCGACAGCTTTACTCCAATATTCACAGATTCACATTCACGATGATTCCATATCTCGGCAACCATAGGTCCCTCTATATGAAAAAAACAGGGAATTACCGTATACAGCTTTGACTCAATCCTAACTCAAATATTACTTGGTGGGGAGCATGGCGTTCAAAATATGATATAACTGAGACCATTTCCATGCAATAATATCACTATGCATGCACTATGCATGATATTTTCACACGGCTGGGGTCGGTTGAAATAACCTAACTGCAGGTTCTTGTAGATTGGTATCCCACGGTACCCAAGCTTAGTTATTGCGGCAATGGGAATTCTGTCTCAGTGGTTCCGGCTTCGAATTCCCCTATAGGCGGCCTGGTGGACTATATGATGGGCGAATAGCTTCAAAAATGCATTTACCATACTTCTCTCCGAGTAAAGCTGAGGCCGATGGCGCTATAGCACGGATACCGGTCTTACGACCCCGGACTCGCGTTACTTTCAGGAGGCGGGGAGTGGGGACTCCGCTTTCATAGATCTGATTCAATTACGAAAGTCTGCGTATCAGGGCATCTGCGGGGGATTTCTGGATGGGAACATGGTGCCAACGAGACGAGATGGGAACCCCACCGATGTAGACACTCCGCATTAATTGCCGCCTGATTTATTCATATTAACGCTGTTTGATCTTTGGGTCATATAGGTCTGTTTGCCCTCGTGTCCAGATGTAACCAAGCGAGTTAGACACAATACCTTTCAAATTGATAAAGATGTATACCGAAAATTCTCCAAGTATATGCAAGATCACTCGGGTTGGGAAACGACGTAGGCAGCCGCAAGAGTGGGGTTTGCACATCTTGATGATGAGGCTCGTGCTAATGTATGCTATTTATACCATAAATTCATTTGAATCTAGCGAAATATCGAGAATACACAAATAATTACAGTAACACATTAAAGAGCTTCCCCCCTGAGGATTAGCCGAGGGTGTCGTGTTCTTCTCGGTGTTCAATCATCTCTTCAATCGAAGTAGCGTAAAATCCTGGACAAGCCTTACAACTTAGGACGGTCTGCTTGAGATGCATCCTGGCTAAATGACAATCCACTTTCCCAATCCACTCTCTGTAAGAATTATTCATACGCGCCATTTCCAATCGGATCCTGCAAGAACCAATGTTGCACACAAAGGTACTGGGCGTAAACTCGTCCTCCTCCAAGCTGTACTTCTCCCAATCTGCTTTATCAGGATTCTGGATGCACTGAGATTGTGCGGTTGAATGCACACTTAAAGAGCGTGGAGTCATAAATTTGGCCTCGCAAAGGAGACACTTATTCTTCGCCAATAGGGCGGACCGAGGATCTTTTGGATGTTTCGTTGCGAAGTGCAGTTGCAAACTCATGAAGCGTCTACTCCTATTTTTGTTTCGCGAAACAAAAGCTTCGCAAATGAAGCAAAATCTATATTCGTTGCTGATTTTTTCGAGGGTCCTCGCTGCCGTCTTAGGCCCGCGACGTTTGAATGCATCATCGTCAGTTGCCTCTTCGTTATCGAACTCATCGTCGTCGAGTTCCTCTTTGGCCTCGTATTCGCCGTCAGTTGCCTCTTTGGCCTCGTATTCGCCGTCAGTTGCCTCTTCAGCATCGAATTCATAGTCGACGTCGGGTGTCTCTTCGGCCACGGGCTCATCGTCCTCGCTTATCTCCTCTATCTTGGGACGTTTGAGTCCATTGGGGCAGATATCTTCGTCGATTGTCTCCGCGAGATCGGGACGTTCGGCTCCGACGCTCGCGCTAGGACGACGTCTCGCCTGGCTTCTGGTTATTATCTTGCTAGATTTGGTACGCGCTTTCGATTGTACGTATATTACATCCCCGACATCCCTTGTTGCAGAGACACCACCTCTAGACTCATTTGTTGTATCTCCAGATTTAGGCCCCGTGCCCCGTGGCACAATACCGTCAATTCTTTTCCTTTTTTCCCGCGTCTGAGGGTTCTGAGCGGGTTCTAGTGCCGGATTTTGACCAGCTAACAGACATAATCCTTCCAAGAAGATCCCCGCTCCCTCGCTCAGACTAATATTGGCCTCCATAGCGTCTATTATGACGCGGGCCAACCTCTTGAGATCATCCAGGTTCTCGCCGATGGGCGAAATAGCCGGGACGTCCAGTTGAGCTTCCATCCCCATCGTAGCCGAGATCTCTTTTAGACACCATGCTAGTGCTTTGTCCTTCATCTTTGCATAACGAGCTACTATCTCGAAATCTAGCGAAGAGAGTCGTGTTCTCTTAATGTGACGGTCGAGATGAAGGACGAGATGCAATAAATATAGCCCTTGGACCTTAGGATTATGGTCTTGGACTTGGATACCGGCGGAGGCCGCGATAAGGTCCCTGCTGAGAGCTGGACTGGACGAGTTTACAAGCCTTGAACCCTTGAAGGACCTGGCGATAACTTTTGCGAGTTGTGAAAAATTGTTCGGGGGAGGCATAGTTGGTAGTAGGGTTGTTGGTTGCGGACTAACGGTTTATGTGGGAAACGGATGAGATATTATAGCGATAGTGACAAAGTTGGTGGTAAGTTCGGATTGCTCATATGTCAGTTCTGGGAGGGTGGTTCTTATATATAGCTTTGCAATTAGGGCTACAATCACGAAGGCTAGGCGGTGAATTTGTGTGCGTCAATGTGTGTGTGTGTGAAGTGCTGCTTTTGGATAGTTATCTGTTATTTCCCGCCTGTCGCTCCTTGTGATTTACAGGTTCGTGGGTATCACATTCCGATGATTGATTTCAAATTAAGTCTCGCATACTTGCTCGTTTGGAAGGTCGTGGGGGTTATGGCTGGCTAGGGTTACGAACGAGGCCGTGCATATATGCACGCAGAAGCACTAATGTCTCAGTAGGGTTCCCCATTCTCTCGTGCACCTAGCCCACCCGGGGTTGTGCCGGTTACCCAGCCTTCTTCTGTGCAATCGCTGATCGATTATCGAAAGCTCTACGATTTCCCTCAGCCTCGAGGCAGTAAGGCTCCCCCTACGAACGATATTTTCCTTTCCGCCATCTCACTCCCACAACGTGCAACCTCTGGCACTTCAATGTTTAACCCATCCCCCTCTCTTTCGTTGTTTTCTCTTCTTCATTCAGTCAGCCTTTTGTTCTCCTTCATTAATCTAGCGACACAAGGTCATATACGATCTCACTTTCTCCCCCTCCCCCTTGTTTTTCCCTCTTCGCCTCGAAAGGCCGCACAGCTGTACGGCATCACCATGTCGCTTGGCCCAGAAGCCGACGGAGGGCCACCAGCGATACACTTGACTCTTTTAGATGGTGTCGCTATTGCAACGAGAGAAAAAGAGTACATGGAAAGCGTATTACACACGTGGAAAAATTCCGGACAGTACATAACTAAAGATTTACTTGAATTCCAACTGCATACCGCGAAGTTTATTCATGATCACGCTGGTTGGGTGATTATCAACGATACTGAACCTATTATCGATACATTCCTACGAATTATCGCCTTTGGAGAGTTTATGGGGGGTGATGCTGCCGAATATCTAGTATCAGCCATCTTGAAGGGCAAATTTGAACGAAATGATCAGAACCGTTTGGACGAAAAGCGGTACCAGACCTCTATTGCCTCAACCGCAACTATAGTCGGGAAATTGTGGGAAACGGGAGCCATTTCAATACTGCAAGCTCGGCAATGGATTTTTTTCCAGCATTGGATGCAGATGGAACGAGCGTTCAGGCAAGAGATAGGTTTTCCTCGTTCCCAGATTAGTTTTCCTGAAGCGTGGCCGATATGTATCGAAGGAAGATCGATATACACCACCGAAATTTCCAATATACAACCATTACCATCAATAAATACTTGGTATAAACCAGCAAACATAAGCGAAAACACCAAAGAGGGTTCCCCATCAGAGAATCAAACCCCAATAGTCGCGTCGGTAGCCGCAGTTACCCAAGGTGCCTCTGAAGGCGACAAATATCAGCCGGCAGAGCCAGACGCCGCATCTAAGGATTGGACACCACGCACTGAGCAGCTAACCACCCAAACAGCCCCTGGGAACGATCCTGAAGAAGATTCTGATACGGAAGATCACGACAAGAACCCGACTTCATTGGGAAATTCGCCTAAACCGAGCGAGGCGGAAACCCGAAGATATGAACGTGAAGTTTCCAACAAGTCTCAAACTCCGCCTATTAGACCTAAAAGAGCGCCTCGTAGGAGCGCCAGAACTACAAAGCAAAGAGGGCGAATAGAGAAGGATAAGGACCTTGGAAAGAGCCCACCACCAAAGGGGGGCAGGAGGGGACGAATAACGGGAACAGTCTCGGGCGGTGGTCTTCGAGGGCGGGGGGCAAGGGGCTCTGTAGCTAACAGAAGTGGGGGGGAGGCAAGCAGTTCTGTAGCTAACAGAAGTGGGCCTGGTTCGTCGGCTGAAAATCCTCTTATTTTCGATATTTAAACGTCCTTCTTTTGTTTTAACACCCGCAACCATCTAAATATATGTTGCGTTAGTCATGGTTAGCGTTGGGGCGCTACGGCTTTCTGGCGTGTAGAAATGAGTTTGGGGTCGACGAAAACTAGCCTGTCTCCTTATCCCTGCACGCCTGTAGAATAAAACAACATACTTGACTCAACCTTTGGGATTCCTTCTTCTTTTATTAAAGAGCTTTTGCCCGCGATCGGGCTTGCGAGGACGAATGTCTGAATGATTAATATTGAACATCATTGCCAACGCAATGTGATCCGTATATGTCCGGAAAGGTATGTTGGCGTTGGGGGCAGGCCTAGGCTAGCCTTGGGGAAGTCGGCGATCGGATTAGGAAGCCCGCTCCAGACCAAGGAAGCCCAAGGCAGAGGAGAGCGACCCCTATACTACAAGGAAGCCCGTAGTCTGGGGGGAAGCCCGAAAGTCGATACTTTCCTTTTGCAGTTTAGCGGGGCCTGGTGTTCCTAGCTCTGGGATTGGTCAAGCTGGGTCTGGAGCAAACTCTTGGCAAGTCGAAGGTGTTACGAGATGTCAAGTTGTGCGGTATGCAGGAGAGGCACCTGATACGCACTTTACAGGGATTTTTTTTTCCCTGCTTCTAGTCTCGAATCCAGGCACTCCTGCTTCGATCTTCACACGAGCTGCAACAACATGCAACAACACTTAATGATACTCCCAGGCCGGCCTTACCGATCAGCAGCGAGCACCAGACCAGTCCTTCAGCCTCATTGAATGCATCAGTCACTAATCTCTTTTTGAAATGTCGGGACAAAATGCGGATACTCCTCTAGAGGACTCTCAATCGGCATTTGAAATCGCAGTTGAAGTTCTGGCCGGATTGCAAAGCGGGCACCCCGCACCAACATCCTCCGCATCCTCGCCCTCAGCCCATTTAATACCAAAGACTCCGGAGGAGGAAGCATCCGGTTTTTGACTACGGCGATCTATTTTGAGTGCTCCGATATAATTATTAGACTGATGTCGGTAAATTACTTTAGGAGAGGGGTAGGAGTATCACAAACCACGAAATCCATAATATAAATGAGCGGGGCAGGGGGTGCGTTTTTGATTTGGATGACTTGTAGGTACCGGAAGCAAGAAAGCTCGCACCGTGACCAGGGCACCTTTTGATGAAAGTGATATATCAGGCGTAGAACGGTCAAATCTCGCAACTCTTGAAAAGTTGATGATATATCAACTAGGCCTTTATTTACGACAACCCTCAACTCTGTTGTGGACTTTATGCAATTAAAAAGAGACCGAACGCTTAATTCTGACGGGTTGGTAGTGCTCCCGTCGGTAACCTGACCTAAACAAGACCAGGGGATCTGAATAAGCAGCGGTTTTGTTCGAAGCCATGTTGTCTGTGATTCTGCATCGAATTGGTGTATTTTTATATCGTATTTGCCTATAAAATTGGAATTAGAGGGACAATACAAGATTATACTCGAGGATTGAGAGAGGGAGAGGAATTTCTTACCGTCTCTTAGATAGACCTTTTTCCAGGCCAACGGCCTTCCGACGGAAGGAGAGTATCCACAACCTCCATCTCTGTGAGATATATCTTCGCTAATGACCATCTGTTGGAGTTTAGGAAATAGGCGTATTTCGCAGTTTGTTGGAGAATTTAAGGAATTAAAGTTTGTTGTAGTAGATTTAAGTGATATATCTCTTTTCTTTAGTTTTTTTAGGAGCCATTCTGATTTCGAATTCAATTCGTCAAGTAACTCTATCCTTTGACATCTCTGAAGGTGATTCTCGCAGAGCCAAAGAAATAGCCGTAGGTCTTTCCAGTGTAGGAATAAAAGGATCAAGTGGAATATTTCAATTGGTAGGGATATCAACAGTTCTAGGGGGGCTCGGGCTTTGGAATGGTATATTAAATTCTGCATTTGAACTTAAGATAGCAAGGAGGTAAAGGTAAATTTTGGAGGACTCTTTAATCCAAGAGCTGGTTTGGGTTGACAACAGGATAAGTTGAGAATTGCTTTACGTTGGTTGGAGTTGTATCTGGTCCTTATATAGTACCCGAGGACTAAACCCGCATTACATTAGCTTCTTTGTGAGGAGCCGTGAGTATTGCACAGGCTTAGATAGAAATTTCGGTTACGCCTTTACATAGAAGCAACGAACTAGTCCTAAAGATTTCTCTAAAATGAATAGGCTCTAATCTAGAATCGAATCACACTTGCAAGGCTTCGAATCCACGCAGTAGTAAGCCCTTCGGTCGCCGTCTGCCTGTGACATTTTCCTCCAATACTCTCGCAATAACACCTTGTTTAACTTTTCCTCTTAAATTTGAATCTCTTCACCGCCAGATCTCCATCGCCAGGTATACGTCAGTGGACATCTACCCTCTTCTTAATGGTGACCGACAATCGTTCCAGTTCGCAGGGTAGCAGAAGGCTTCCTCTTCGCGGAGGCTTCCTCTTCCCCTAAGCTAGATATATCCACCAACTGAGCTCCACCAACTGATATAGCAAAATTGAGATATACCTGCCCCTGGGGAAAATGTAGAAGAATTCTGTTTTTATCATAGCCATCTGCAATAGCGTCTTCCTCTGAAGCCTCCGTAGAATGGGTGTATTTTCGTCGTTTAATGCGTTTTGGATTTGCTGGTAGAGACGAGTTTATCTCGTCAGATTGCAAAAGTAAATTCCTCTCAGAGTCTGTTATTTCATTGCAGATGTCGTCTCGGCTGTTTGAATTTACGTCCATGCCACCGTATTCACTCAACCCTGATTTAAAATTTGTCGAACCAACAGCCTCATCGACGATGGGGTCATTTCTTCGAGTTCGCTTAATATTTTTTGCTGGTCGGGGTGAGATCATATGGTCGAATTCTATAATAGAATCTGGCTTTTCGTCATAGATGTCTGCTTTGCGGTTTGGATTTGACTTCAGATTATTTTGTTTTATGAGATCCGATTGAGGAGGTCCCCCTGGACGACTAAATCTAGCTTTGATAGAATTATGCTTTCTTTTTCGTCCTAAGCGCTTGATTAATCGGGGTACCTTTGCTTCATTAAACTGTGGCGATAAGGCTAGATGGGAGCTCCTTTTTCTTTTGCGCAATATATGGCTGGGAGGACTTTCTGACATGTTATGGTACCGGTGCTTCTTCTGGCAGCTAGCTTGACTCTCTATATCAGGAAGCTCGCTTGTACTCGATTGGCCGTCAGTCAAATCAACTACTGTGTTGGACATTTGAGGCGGACGAGCGGCGATCTTTCGACCACCATCATTGGCGTTGATAGACGGTGGACCATTGATGATATTTCCATCTGCCTTAGTATAATGGGATTCTGGCAAGCTAGGATTTTGCCTAGAGAAATCTCTTCCGGCTTCTAGCGAAACTAAAGCATGCTCGCCATTCTCCGGCATCCTACATGGGCTTGACCGCGGTCGGACCTCGAGCCCTAGTTCGCGGTCTGGTTCGGGGGTAACGTATAAAACTTGGCCGCTTTCCAAGGTGCTATTCTCGGATTTTGAACAATATTTGCCCTCTGGGTCGGATATTTCCCCGAGATTAACTGTACCCCCCGAACCCTTAGAGCAGATTCCCAGACTGTGGGATTGAATTGGTGCTTCTTGAATGTTGACCAATGTTTCAAGCGGCTTGGGGTGTTGGCTATCAATTGCAATGGAATTGGCAGACGGAGACTGCCGAGGGGTTTCGGGATTATCTGGCTCTAGAGAAATAGCTTGGTTCAGAAGTCTATGAGCTTCCTCGATTGCCGATTGCTGAGATACACGTGTTCTCGAAGGCGATAAAAATGACAAATCCGGCTGAGATACAGTTGGCTCGGAAGGTGCCCCTGCTGGTTCCGTAGTGACAATTTCCTGGAAAACGGGGTCCAATAGATCCAATTCTAATGCAGAAGGATTCAAGAATGAATTTAAGCCCCAATCCTCATAATCAGCCCAGGCCGCGGATGAATCGCCACAAGTTGAAGGGGGCCAGAGATGGCTAGTATCAGAGAGGAGGCCATTGGCAGGCGCCATTGAAGATTCAGAAATGCCGCTGAACAAGAAATCATAGATGTCAAATTCAGGATAGATGGATAAATCTGAAGGATTGCCCTGTACGCACTGGCTGAGGGTACTTGGCACAGAGCCGCCGTGCTGGTTTGAGGAGCTGATGTAGCAAGACATTCTGGAGTAATAGAAATTGAATTCTGCAAATTTGTAGGCACAAAAGATCTTTGGTTGCTGTTTGCTCAGTACGAAGGTTTGATTGAGAGGTATCGATTTTGTTTGTGGAGTATCAGTATGAAGTGTGAACAATGACTTAGGGGCCTAGGGGCGAACGAAGACCTATTATATAAATTTTCGGGACACCGTTGATCGGCAAACGAGACCGTATTCTAGATGGATTGCCGACCTATGTGTAGGACAACAAAATCCCTCAATCCCCGGGGCATTTCGATGCATTGACGCATAGAGATAGCTATCCTTGTAGCATACATAACGAGAAGCTATTATTAGGATCTAGAGGCTTGGAGATCCCTCATAAAACGGTAGACGGGCCAATGGCTTCAAGCGGCGCTTCAGCATCAATGCAAAATCGTGGTCTATTGGGATGACTTTGTAGATTGATCGAATGGGGGAGCTAGCTGCCTATCGTCAGCTCGATATCAGGTGGCGGGAATGGTGGCACGACAGAATACGAAGTCATATGATCCTACAAGAGTCTGTTCCGAGTGGATCGTGATGTATTGACGGATCAATCAGAGCCTTTTAGTTTTGAGGCTCAGCATCTTAGCAAGTATACAGGCTAGCAATCATCTACGTAATCTTTCGTGGCTCATTCAGACCCACAGTTCCCGTTTGATTTATCGCAGTCTCCCCTGAAAGCATACATGCATAGCCTCGAAGAATGGGCAAGCGTGCTACGGCGCGTGCAAAATCTCATTTAAACTCGGTTCACACTCCCTATCCTCTTTCCGGAACATCCTGGCCGGTGATAAGCCCGAGAAGCAGTCCGATGCATTTGAGACTTGATAATTTGTTCAATGTATCCTACCCTCTCTCATTGAAAGCAAAAATATACTATATCGAACGCGGGAAGTAATGCAATAGCAAGTAATCCACAAGCTTGGGTAAGATAATTGTACAATAAAAGGCATTTGCTATGGCAAGGGAGTTTCGCTCTAAGCTTGCACCCCGTCTCTCACGTAGAGCTCTAGTTAGCTTTTTCGTGTCTTAATCTTACATTTTATTAAACTTTTCCAGCCACGCTGCTATTGATTCTGGATAATACCTTTATACCTAGGTACATGCTTACTTGCGAGGGAGATCTAAGGCCGCCGACGGAGCACAAGTTAAACGTTCTCGTTCTCGTTCTCGTTTCTCTTCCAGTTTTCGTTCCGGTTTTCGTTCTGGTTCTGGTTCACGAGCGCGAAAATCGTAATCTCACCGACACTAACGTTAGTCAACGTCAAAACTTATTTGTTCGAGTTGGGTCCGCACGGTCCCGCACGAACATGGTGATAATATATATTGTGGATTGTGGATATCTGCTGCAGGAAACTTGTGTTGTTGCTGTTGCATTATGCCGCCGCGGCCACTAAGGGTCCAGGATGGTGTTAGAAGAACCGTACGCGCCACCGTTGGTGGCTGACCAACGCCACATGTATGCACGTGACCGACGGCAGGTTTCACCTACCAACGACGCGACAGAGCTCATCGGCCATATTATAAGACAAGAAGGGTCCTTCGGACCGCGTCAACCCGACTGCTCTTATTCTCGTATTTTGTTGATGAAAGTTCCTGAATTATCTGACGTTTTGGAGCCTATGAACTGCCTATCAGGCTGGATTCCGGCCTGGGTTCCGGCCTACCTACCTACCTGCCAGCCTGCCTACCTGCCTACCTGCCTACCAGCCCAGGTCCGGGCCTGGGTTCCGGCCTGGGTTCCGGCCTACATGCCTACCTACCTACCTACCAGCCTACCTAACAGCCCACCTAACAGCATAGGTTCCGGCCTACCAGCCAGCCTATCTCGAACCCAGGCCGGAACACACCAGAACCCAGGCCAGAACTTAGGCGGGCAGGCAGGCAGGCAGGCAGGCAGGCAGGTAGGTAGGCAGGTAGGTAGGTAGGCAGGCAGAAACTCCCGTGTTGGCAGGCAACGCGTTACAATATTTAGTGTTGTTTTTGTTGTATAACGAAGTGGGCGCGAGTTCAGCTGACCCAAAAGCCCACTGGGCAAAATTTCCTCGCAGGAAGAAAGTTAAATCCCTCCTTGCAGTCGGGCACATGAAGGAAATCTCTGTAAAGGCTTTGAACAGAGATTGTTAAGGAGCTCAGGATTGTACATAATATATAAGAGTATGCCGAAGCCTACCTTCGGTGGAAGAATGAATCCAGTAGACTTTCCAATTACAACAACAGATGGCTTCTATGCTACTACTACTACGACAACGACAACGATAGTTTATTAGAGTTGGTCACCGCTTTCGATTACTATGTGGCCAAGTGCCTAGATATTTAGGTACATTACCAATAACAGAAGATAAAAATAGACGACCATAGCTACAGGCTAGAAAGCTTAAGGTATAAAAATTAAGGAGTCTCGCATGCCCACCAAGCTAGCTGTGTAACAGACCTTCCTAATCAGCACCATAGAGGTACAGCGCACCTCGTTCAATATCAAGGCGATCCTTTCACTTGCCAACTTCTGGATCTGTTACTTCAACGGTGATGAAATCGCCGCCCTTTAGAATGTTGTGTTAGTGCCGGGGCTGAAGAAAGGCATCCAAATGAGGTCTATTACTGACCATCTTGATGGGCTCTAATGTCGGGATCCTCTTCCAACGTTTGAGCTCCCGCGGTACCCAAATAATAAAGTCTGCCTCGGCTTTGGTAGTTCTGCACCCACGTTGCAACTTCCTATGGAAGTTCCGAATGCACTTCGGGGCATCCTCCCGGATATTTCGCGCTGGTTCCCAGGTTGAGCTAGTGATGTGATAACCTGTCCATTCTATCAAATACTGATCAAGCTCAGCGTTCCAGGCCAAAATTCTCTCGACTTTGTATTTCTTGCAGGGCTCCATGGGCTCCAAGGAGTTGTAGGTCGGGATGTATCGATAAGGGATTCTTTTATCAAAGCCTCTTCCAACCATGAACGTTTTTGTCTCCCCCAAGAGGATGTATCTTGTACGGTAGCTATAACGGTAGGTAATCCAGTTCGCAATTCTGCGCTAAAGGTACGCGGGGGGGCAGGATTTATATGCCGTTAGCCTTGTTCGAACGCCCAAAATAAGACGCCTGTGAGACCACCTCTTGGGGGACCGTGCCAAGGCATTCTGTGTTGCACACTCGTTTCCGGCAGACTTCTGAGCCGACTCGAATGGTGTAAGTCGGTTTATGGTCTTATTTTAGTTGAGCTAGGTCCTTTGGTTAAGTGAGCTACAGAGCCTTCCTATCAATTTTGGCCCACCCCCAAGTCTGTGAAATCCCTCCACGGTATGTACCGGTGACATGCGGTGACGAACACATATGCAAACGTTGACATCTAACCCGGTCTTCTCGCAGCCTACCGACGCGAACGCATTTGAACACGAACGGTAGTTCAAATAGTAAAGCGAACGATCTCCTTGTAGAGCTCGCCAGAAAGTTGAATATGGCCCTAATGACAATCATTGGCATTTTTGAAACGAACCGAACCAAATGAAATATCTGTTAGTGTTCTAAAATGGCATCTTATTGGGTACCAAAAAACAAGGGAATCGAGGTTAAAGATGGCTCACATCAGAGGATAAGACGGAACATGATAAGGGCAGATATCTCATTCCGCCTCAAGCAACCCGATTCCGCGAGCAGTCGATTTTACCCCCACAAAGATCATAATGCTGGAATTAGAAGCTATAAGACAAGCCCGCGATAATGCATTGGAAGGAATAGCGACTGAAACTTTAAACAAGGTGGTAGTGCGTTAATTATTTTTGATAGGCTTCAGGAACTTAATTACGAATTTTAAAGCAAAATTAGAAAAAAGGGAGAGGGGCAAGCATTTTCGCCAAGGTTGATGGTGGGAGGCGCACTCTTTGAATTATATCCACTCGCAGCACCACACACACAAATGGAATATTTGCACTTTCTTGAAAAGCGAAGGGATAGGTTCTTCGTAGTTCCTATCCATGGTTTATTCATACATGTGTTTCTCCTTTTTGTGGCATTTTAAACGGCCCTGAAGCTTGAATCTTTTCTTACAATGCACGCATTCGTGGAATATCCCTTCAGTAGGGGCCGTCGCACGCCGACGAATGCGTTCTTTTTGCCGTACCACATTACAACCATTTCCCTCGATACCCTCCGCGAGGTTTCCAGAAGTTCGTTTTTGAGCCGGAGTTCTCAGTAGCCCAAAACACTTTGTTTTGGTTGATTCTCCATCCTTTGCTATTTCGCAATTTTCAGAGGCAAAATGTACCTGCCAGTCGATGATCTGTACCAAATCCGAAGAAATTCCCCTACAGCCTAGAAAACTTATTCTGCATCCGGTAGAGCTACATGACTACGTGAGTATTAGCATCGTATTTAGAGGTGAGGCTTTAGTTAGCGGAGGAGTACACATACGTCCTCTTCTCCTGGATTGGCGCACGTGTTGGTTTTGTTGGATTTTATTCCGGTACTGGATTGGGCAACGAAACGGTCGTCCCTTTGGTCGTCCCGTTGGTCGTCCCGTACCCAGACGCCACAAAGGGAGGGCTGGTAACGCCACAAAACAGACTCACTGTAGCACACTCTAAACGTAGAATTCTGGGAATCAAGACTGGATTCCTCACAACGAGACCTTTGTATTAAATCAAAAGCATCTTCAAATTGACCAAAGATTTCTGAGTCATTTCCAGGTTCTTGAGTACCTATCTCAACTTGAGAAAGGTCATGTTGGATACTCATATCTGGATTGCAGGTTGCTAGGTCCTTTGGGGGGAGTATCTGCGCTGCATCGATAAACTGAGTACTATGGTTGCTCTAAGCCAGTTGCCCACCAGCAGCCGTGAGCTGCTCAACGGAAATTTGCAAAAAAAAGAGAAAGAGAGAAAGTATTGTCGCGTGCCAATAGTAGTATCGTTGGCGACTTCACGCTGTTCCCTGTAACAATGATCGGTCTATAAGAAAAGAATTGTGGGCCGTCCAAAGTGGCGTGCAGCTGCTGAGTGGAACACACCCTTTATAGAATCTTTGAAAAATGAAGCTGGTTAAGAGTCCCAAATTATATCTTTTCTTCTGCACAATCTTTTCCCGTGCGGAAACTAGATTTCCGGGATATTCTGGCTTGGTTTTTAGCAGGCGGGAATATTTGGCAAAGCTCTGGCGCTCCCAAATGGGCTGTCTACTAGATACAGGATATTATTGCAAGGGTTTTTCCACACGGGAAAATCCTGTATCATTGTGGCTGCTCGGCATAACGCTTGTCTCTCTCGTCTAGCCTACTCAACTATTGGCCCCAAAGGCTATATAAACCCTCCACCTAGGGTCTCCCTTGACTAGAGAAACGAAATTACTTTCATCGCAATCGCATCCCACAGAATTATATTTCCTGCCTTAACAATGGAATCCGAACAAAGATCCACTGGTGGGAGCCCGGAGACCCAAAGATTGGTCGATACTAGCTCAGATATCTTCGCTGAGGAAGTTTCTGAGATGGTTTACGAGATAGCCTCTGAGACTAGATTGGCCAGAGACTCGGGGTATGGAACTCCAGGGCCTATCCTACCACAGAATGCCAAAACCTCCCTTTCTGAGAAAGAAAAGCTCCGGGCGCTTGCAAACATCCTACATGATTTCAAAAAACGCTTCAGTCCAGCAGAGGCCTCTGATGTGGCCTCTCTACAGCAGGATCTGCAATCCCTTCGCCAACAGAACCGAGACCTACAACAGGAAATAAAACGTCTCCAACTGATCTGTCGTGATCAACAAAAAGTTCAAAATGGCCTTTATCGAGAAATAAGCGAACTCGAGAATAAGAGAAGGCTTACGCTCGACTTCTTTGGGTATCTGATTGAAACGGAGCATAAACTAAGAGAAATGATCAGTCACTCCGCCGATCTAGAAGCCGATATCAGCAAGGCCCTAACACAACGTATCGAGCAAGTTGAAGAAATATTTCCTGCAAGCCCCTTGAAAAGAAAATATTGGATGGATAGCAATATTGAATTGCTCGACCAGGCTGATAGAGAAAGGAAGGAAGCTCTTAGTCGGAGGATGAGCTTAGAGGAACTGGATACAGCACTTGCAACAACTCTTATGGAACTTTTGGATGGGGAGAATACCCCGGCCGGGTACGAAGCAACCAATAGCACTAGAGAAGGGTAATGAAAATAGTCTTTAGTCCGAAAATCTGTCGAGAGCATGTCTCGTTTTCAATCATGTTTATTATCCCGCGTCAAGCAAGAGTTTTGTATCTATACAGCTATGTGGTCTGTCAAACAAGAAGGGTGTGGATTCACCAAGAAACTTTGTAACTAGACTAGCAGCTATTTAGAATGAGAAATTCGATCAAATTATACACATGTATTTATTAGTGTAGTATTTATCGTGTACCCAAACCCGGGCGCATTATATACATCTAATTTTAACAACAATCTAAATCAGACATCTATATAAGTAACTACAGTTATATAAATAATGGATCCTAACCCCGAGAATAGGGAGATGCGCTTACCCACACCACTCTCATTATGAACCACTCCGATTTCACATACAACTGCTATAGTGGCAGTCACCAAAATAATCTTCCAGAAGACGGGCTTACAAACTGGCTTTACGATAACAATCTCTTCGCCAAGAGCGATACTGTCTATCGTATTGAGCCGAATATGTCACAGTTTAATGGAGGCCTCGGGGCTAGACATCACCATCGAGTTGCCTGCAGTCCCCAGTACCCGGCAGCTGTCTACCCTGAGGTTATGACGCTTGTCGCAGCCGAGTATCCGCGTCTTTTTCCAGAAAATGCCTTTTTGCAAAACCGGCGTGAAAATGGATTTACTTGGAAAAATATTATTGCGGAGCTAGAGGGAATAGGGTGTAGTAAAATTGAAGAGCGGTGTTTACAAATGCGCTGGAAAAGAAATACTCCTTGGTTCGGTTTAACTCAGGATGAGATCGTGCGACGGCAGAACCAAGCAAAGAAGGGGTCTGAAACTCGCCGTTATCGCCGTATCACACAAAAGGAACTTGTGGAAAGGAGCAAGAGGGAGCCAATTCAGATTGCCCCGGCCAAATCATGGCCTGAAGCCGAAGGCTTCTCTATCGGATCCCGCACTTTCGATGAGTCTAAAGGGCCCATCATAGAGCCTATAGTCGGGTGGGGAATCGGTAGGCCCGTCGACCGAAATCCCCCCCATTTGGGAATGGGTAGCAGAATAAGATGTCGCTACAAAACAAATTTGTACAAGTTGAAGCCTTAAATATCGGACTGAAATCAAATATCGTGTTTGGGTTATGTAAAGCATTGAGAAGATCTTCAAGCTTATCTTGAGGCCAAGTTGTACCGCCCAAGGCTATCAAATAAGAAAGGAAATATTTCTTTCATTTTTGTATCATTTACTTGTAATTCCGTTTCGATTTGTCACTATATCTACATGTAGCCTAGTCTCGTTCCCGCATGTAGCCTATATTTCATACTGATCTTGGGCCTTCGGTGGTGGTAGCCCAGTATCAAACGGTTTAAACTCAATCGACTGAAAGACTACGTCAAAATATTTCTGCTCCGAGATCGCGGACCGGGTATGTCCCTCGAGTTGTTGATTCGCACAGCCTTCAGCAGCGAATTAGATATATCAGTCTCAGGGCGTTAGATATCCAGATCGAATATGTATCCTCCGCAGATTGTTTAATGTGACTTACAAAGTAAAATAGTTTGGCCTTGCTTATCACTCAATATTGTGTCCAGGATTGATACAACATCAGGATTCGTGTACGACTTCGAGACCCTCCCATGGTCGCCGATATTGACAGTTCGGCCTGCCACAGCATCGGATGAAGACCAACGGCTTGGGACATACATCGAAACCCTCAGTACCTATCATCACATATGATGAGTGATTCACAGCTCCCAGAAATTCGAAATTTGCCTGATACTCACGTATTTATGATCCTCCTTTAGAAGTTCATCCATCCAAGGCTTAACCCAAGTTTCTTCCGCTTCCTTTGGTGAGCTTTATACGGGCACTGAGACAAAGGCGAACAAACGTACCTTCAGAACCTAGTATCCAGAGTAAATGCAGTCTCTGCATTTTCACCTCGGAGGCATTGAATCCCAGGATCATGTTTTTCAGATAAGGGAGCACACCGGCAATCCCAATGCCTGAAGCCAAAATTATGACAGTTCCATAATTGTCCAGAGATACTTGTTTCCCATAGGGGCCTTCAATGAAGCCTCCATACGGAACCGCATGCCCTAGTCCTGGAAGCTGAGACGTAAATCCTCGGCGAGGTTGAATCAATAGATAGATTGTTTTGGCTCTTTTTGTGCTGCTGCCATCCCACCAGGCGACAACGAAGGGGTGTGATTGAATAAATGCGAGGGGGTGTGCTCTGGGCAAGCAAATGTAGACGAACTGGCCGGGGGAAAATTTCCAGCTACGGCGAGTTACGACACGTAGTTGCACGGCTCCTTGGAAGCTGGTGACATGTATACGAGCATAGCCGGTTCCACGGCACACTCGATAAATGTGTTTTGCGTTCGTCAACAGGAAACTCGTGCCCCAAAGAGCAACACAAATAATAGGGTACTCCGGTCTTTGATGCTCCCGTGAATGAACCCAGAACCCACGAAAAATAAAAATAGCGAGAGCAATGTGGAAAACACGATGCGTCTCGTATACCCTGTTTTTCAGTAGCAAAAACGTGGCCATTGTAGTCAAACCAACCGCCGCTAAAAACCCTGCATCAGCCCAAAACGTGCCGGTGGGTTTTTTGTACGCCGCAGCAATCGAAGCATGGACAATTGCTTGGGTGATGCCAACAAACCCCGACCATTTGTGCAATGTCTCAAGGAGAGAATACGAAGTACCACAGAGATAACCCCAAAAATTTGGCTTTCCGGTACAGGCGACCAGGCAAAAGTTCATTACAGCCATCCTCGCACTCCGCACAAGCCATGCAGCTGTGTTGTTTGGGCCAAGCAGAGTTCCCACACCATTTACAATGAGAAAGAGGCACCATGTCATAAAACGACCTCTTGTTGTATCTCCGAAGATACCAAGCCGAAGGGGAGAATGTAGGCGAGCGTGGGCATATTCTAGCCCTTTCCTTGTTACCGTGATACAACTCTTGGAGAGCTGGTACAACAAAAGCAAAACTGCACTTGCAGCCAGCCCCAACCCATACCAGATAGGAATAGCAGACAACCCAAGCTTGTTGACGTTTGCAATGGTATCCATCATCGTGGGCTTTAGGTCGGAAAAAAAAAAAAAAAAGTTAACTCGAGGTCGCTGTCTGTCTGTCGGAAAGTGAACTAGAGTATTATCCAACCGTTATATACCTTACGTATTGGATGTGCAATTTGACGACTAACATGGCAGCTTAAGTATCCACGGGTATATAAGGCCCGTTTCCGCTCCTAGTTTTACGCCCTCTTTCGTAGTTATGGCAAACACACAAGCTTGTACAAGCTCGCAACCAGCTATGCCGACCCCCAAGCTACTGACATCCCCATAAAAAACGGCGATCGCCCGAAATCAAACTTTCAGGAAACGCCTGAACCAGGGGCTCCATCATAAGTTTAAGGAGCTCGAACAAAGATGCGGCGCCAAGGTGTTTTCGATCATAGAAAGGGAGAATAAACAACTATACATTTACTCGACAGATCAATCGGCCGAATGGCCGCCCAAACCTATTCACATTGAGGAACTCCAAACTGTATGTACAATTTTTTTATTTTTTACAACGCCTTGAAACTAAATTCCTTGCGCTAGACTCGATATCCACCCCCGAAATTGACCTTTTCATGCGATGTTAAACTTCCACAGAAGAATGGTTCCCAGCAAAGGAACTGGAACCAAATAGACAATCTGAGAGCGAAGGGCGACCAGGTCTGTATACGAGACAAAACTGACGAGCACGCCCTGCAAGATGAGCTCCAAACCTGGCAGAAGGAAACAGAGCCCTCATCGCCCGAATCAGAACCAATCTCATGGCCTGAAGGCACGCTTTTCGCGACGAAATCAGATTGAGGGTTTGCGCAAAATAATTCTCACTTTGCGATACTGTTGGATTTCATAACCGCTTACGGTTACCGCACGCTGTGAGTTAGAACACGGTGAAGCTACTTACAGAACTAAGATATTTGCATGTAAATTTAATTTTAAAACCTATTATTGAGGGAAATATACCTCGCATAAATACATAGCCAAATTAATTTAATCGTGAATAACTGCTTAAGTATACATGAATGTTCCGGATTCCGCAATTAGCGCTTACGATTGATCCATACCATCTGGTTTTTCCTCTTTAGGCTCTGTTTTGAAACGCTCCTTTGAATTTGCAGCTGGCGGGAGAGTTCCGGAATTGGCCCACTTCACGAATTGTGCCTCAGCGCTTTCTGCCATAGCTCTAACGTGCGCTCGCCACATTTCCTTAGTTGCTAAGCTTCGATACTTGAGAGTCTGAAGGCTAGATGAAGTTTCCCAAGTGACCTCGCCATCACTCCATTTAACCTGAACGTATTTTACCTGGGCGCGGTTTTCTGTCAACCTGATGCCGCAATACGCCACCCCCATTTATGAACGGGTCGGACTATTGGCACTGCTAACGCAGGCTCATTCACGGCGTGGATGGGCGAGCAGTAAGCGCAAATGTAATGCCGCGCGTTGACTGCGGGGCATGAATGAGCCGTATAGGAGGGTAAATGTGCAGCGTAAGCTGCCATATCTTGTCTTTAATCTCAACCCAACGCCGGATGAGGAAATCACTCCTAACCGGGAAATTGAAGTGGGGAATAACACCCCTGCCGACCCAACAACCAGAACCTGGGTAGCCTGGCACAATCGCTTAGGCCATGTGGGGCACCAGACCCAGTGCCAAACTTACGGGTTGGCCTGAAAACCCTACCACCATGCAGAATTTGCATACGCGCCGAGAAACGCCGTGTGTATAACAGAACCGTGGGGCAGGTGTGCAGTGAGCTCCCTTGGGAAAAGGTTCACAGCGACCTGTCAGGAATGCTACCCCGTAGTTACCACTGACGGTAAGAACTACTTTGTGGTGTACGTGGAAGATTCCTCTAGGTGGGCCACAGTCGATATCCTAAGCAAGAAAACGGATGTGACACCTAGCTTCGAAGTGGTAACCACAGACGTTGAAAAACGTATGTGGAATGGTAAGCCTGCAAAAATCCTCAAGTTCAGGTGTGACAACGGAACAGGTGAGTACAACAACAGAGTGTTCCGCTCACTACTGCTACGAAAGGGGATCAAGCTAGAAACCTCACCCCCATGGCACCAAGACTCCAATGGCGTCGCTGAACGCTGGATCGGAATACTGGTAATCATTGCCACTGCACTACTCCACCGCGCGGACCTCCCAGTCCAATTTTGGGGAGAAGCCATTAAAACGGCTGCGTACCTGAAAAATATCTTACTATCAGCAGGGTTACCCGACAAGAAAACTCCGTGGGAAGTTCTGCGTGGCACAGCCCCAGACCTAAACCATTTGAAACCTTTCGGTTGCCTTGCATGGTACGGAATTCCAGAGGAGAGAAGGAGTGGAAAGTTCGTGGCTCACGCCACCCCATGCCTTTTCATGGGTTATGTAGAAAATAGGACCACTCTCTATCGAATTTGGAATGGAACAGAATTCCGGAACGAGAAAGATCTCGACTGGGAGGAGAATACGTTCCCTGGGAAGCACGGCCTAGCCAGAGAGATAAATCGCTATGACCACCGTATAGCCGGCAATGAGAATAATGAAGGGAACCGAACCACCAGGTTCGTGTTAGCCAACAGAGGGCAAGAACCGATCCGCCCCAGCTCCAAACCTACAGGGTCGTCAGGGAGTCACCCAGCACCTGTTATGGAAGAAAGCCATAGACAGAACGATTCGGTTAGTAGCGAAGCTGGTTCGCCTGAACATCACTCCGATAACCACTTCCTCTCGAACTATCACGACTTCGTCCTCGTCCTCGATCACGATCTTCTCGACTTTGGTCTCGACTGCGATCTCGATTGTAACCGCCGCGGTCACGACTGCTCTCCCGACTGAAGTTCCCCTTCCCGTAACCGTATCCGTTACCACCGCCGTTACCATATCCGTTGCCACCGCCGCCGAATCTTGAACGCTCATTGGATCTGGCGAAGCGACCACGGGCGTCGCGTGACCTACTACCATTACGGTAGCCGCCACCGCTCCTCTACGGAGATCTTCCACGTCGGTAACCGTTACCACTCCGATGTCCGCCACCTGGCTTGACATCGCGAAGTCGTTTGGTGAGAGACCTATTTCTTTCCCATATTGCTTTTTGGTCGTTCTCCAATCGACTGAGAGTTCTGCGGTACTTTGCTAAACCTTGAAATCTAGCATAGTCTGCAGCCGCTCTATATTCATCGTGGTGGATACTCTGGTGGATTTGGGCGATGAGGTTTTTCTCGTCGTATTTCACGCCGGAGACGGCGTTAAGGAGACGCAGTTTGTGCATGACGAACTCATTAATGGAGCGTCCCTGCGCGAAGTCGAAGTACTCTGCTTGGGCCTGCATTAGCGAGTCTGGTTGGTTATCTACCTAATCGCGGCGTAGAATATCCTTCCATGCAGTTACTGACTCCGCAGTCAGTTCCTGGTCTTTTTCGCCCAAACTTAGCCTAGCTGAACCAGCGAGCACTTCAGGCAATTGTCCTGTCGTGATTAGTCTCGGTCCTGTGACTGCGGGTAAAGTGATCTTAAGGGAATCGTTCTGAAGTCTTTGTGCTTTCGAAGGCTTTTTCTTGACCATTGGTTTGATTCGACAGCCAACGCACCACCCAAATTACATACAAAACGACGAAATTCACAACGTCAGAAATCGACGGGTTCTTAATAAAGAGAGTTAAGAAAAATCACAGTTATTCTATATACTATAACTAAGGTTGTTCTTAAATTTATTTGGTTTTGAATGTGTATTGAGGGTGCTGTTGAGACGGCGGTATTTTCACATAGTAAGTTTGTCTGACCACTAATGAGGGACTGACGGGTTATCGAGGCGACTGGCTTGGTATGGGAGTCCAAAAGTTCACGTTCGCGTTCACGCTCACGCCTACGTTCCGTGTTTACAGAGTTATTTTGGACAGGAGTGTACGGAAACGGATGAATTGTATTATTTGAAGGGAATTGGAAAGGAGAAGCAAGGGAAGCTATATAAGGAAATGGGACAGGAAATGGAACTGGGACAATCGAGGCAGGCGACGCCTGGTTGATGATGTGAAATGTGTTGTAGACGACGTTGGATTTTGTGACGGCTTCGGCGACCGTGGGTCCAAAACCGACCAGGGGAGTGTTGCCAACTACTCTGAGGCACATGGCACGTGACTTCGAGGTCACGTGAGAGTTGCGCCCACGCAGGCTTCATAGGGCTTCCCATTATAAAAAAGGGACCCTTCATGTATTATTAGAACTACACCGATTATTCATTTCTATAGAGCCTGAATCACATTATTCGAGAATTTTTATGAAGCCAACAGGCCGAAACACAACGCAAGGTTCCAAGGAACATAAGAGGGAGCAGACGGTTGGAGACCAGCGGTCTCCGGGTCTCGGGCAGGGGTATCAAATAGTCCAATCACGGGCAAGCGATCAGAATAATGGGGGGTACGTAGTGGATCCAAGGCCAAGAGGCCCCGAACAGCCTTGTATGTACACTCTTATGGCTGAGATACGCTTCAAGAATACAGAGTATGTAGAATCCGGCGGGATGAAAGGGGGTAATCGCGTCACCGCAAGGAGCTCCACCACCAGGTGCCGTGGGGCCACCGGGGCTTCGGTTTCGGGCGAAACTTCGGGATAACTTGACCTTGTGATACAGAAGGACGCCTGGACGATGAAGTCCAGGTTATGAGCACCAAAGACGCACGGGAACGGTGATATCACGATGCACGAGAGTGGAGGAGAACTTGACTTGATTGTTGCTGGTCCTGGGTTCTAAAATCTACTCTGTACACTGTTCTATTGGCCCAAAAACGGTAAGTTATCAAACCTACAAACCTTCAAGTCTACCGCAACTCTTCGATTCTAGAACAACACTTTATGGTCACGTTACACGAGTAGTGTACATGGAGTCTTCGACCTAAAACAGGAAACAGAAAATTTCCAACCTCAACGCCAACCGACGCATTACCACCACCAGCAGTAGACGACCCAAGTCCAACGGAAACTAGATATGATGTCTTGCGCCACATTTCCCCGACTGCAGAGATTAGTGGAGAGAGACTCGTCCTTCTTGTTCTTCTTGTTCTTCTTGTTTTTAAAAAGGGCTTCTCAGCCGGTGACGCCTACGGTCCTCACCCCCCCTAATCTTAGAAAGAGAAAGAGAAAGAGAAACACGTGACGAAAGAGAAAAAATCTCAAATAGGCAATGAACTTCCTATTTTCTTGGCACGAACACGGAACAAGATATGCAGCTTACGCTGCACATTTACCCTCCTACGGGCCCGTTTATTGCCCCAGCCAATGCTACGCAATGCGCTCGCCCATCCACACCGTAAACGGGCCCTGCGTTAGCAGCTGACAGCTCGATTCTTATATGTTTATTTCTTAGTTTTTTTTTTTTTTTTTTGTTGTTCTTGTAGCGGTGCTTGGTCTCGTAAAAGCACACCGTCTGGCCTTGAGACTGGCCTTGAGACTAGTCCCGTAAATAATAGCAGTACTCTATATTTGCGTTGTGTGTTTGTTCTGTTTGTCACATCCGTTTTCGGAAACCGATTTCCAAAAGAGGTGATTTTTTGTGTCTCAATTAGGAAGGAGGTTGTTGAAGCTGGTCCAACCGCATTTTTTGGCTACGCGGCCCCCAAGGAAAGTAAGTCCCAACTGCTAATGCAGTCGGGCACGGTGGCCACCCCGCAGAACCACCACCCAAAAACCTTCCACGAAAGTAGCACCGCGTTAATCTTAGTCCCTTCTGCGAAAGCGGGTACTAGCACCAATTTTGTTCTTGTTCTTGAGCAAAACACGACCGCGCAAGCCAAGTATTGTCCGACAGATCTAGAGTCCTCCGGGTTAGTATAAGCAGTAAAAGATTGCGCATTGGGTAGAACAAAGCGATATGATTATATTTACCGACCACAAAGCATTAGAAGATACGGAGTATATCAATATCACTAAAATAACTTCAATTAATACAACTTCACCATCAAGAGACAATGTACGCCAGCAGATTGGAGCAATTTACCTATCTCAATTTGGGCGAATAACAGTTCAGTGAAAAAACCGGCGCCAAAATAGTGGTTCCGGATGCGATAAGTAAATTAAGATCGAATTTGGACGAGGAATACCCCAATAACCCTATTGAAGCAGAGCTGCTAAAAGATATCGGTTACCCAGGAGTAGGAGCGGTGATTGCAAAAATGGACGCTGATTTCAAGCAAAGACTAAAGTTATCGTACGAGGAGAGGTTGTTGGGCTTACTGTTGGGGGAAGGAGGCGAGGAGTTAGTTTTCGAAGGAGAAAATGACGATGGAGACAATAAAGTGTGGCGTGTACACCTAAATTCCGCCTTTGCGCTGAACGTCCCCAATCGCCGAGTATACTTCAACAATAACCATCGAAGCATCAAGAGGCTTTACATACCAGTCATTGGCTTGCAGAAGTCTGTCCTGCAATAAGCCCACGACCCCGCCGATCCCACCTGAGTTCAAAGAACTCACCGCCATAAACCGTACGGCGCCCTTGAGCCAACCCGAACTGCAGACCAACCCTTCAAAACGGTAACGTTGGGCTTTATAACGAAGCTTCCAAAATGCGGTAAACTAAACTCCGCCGATGAGTTTGGCACGATTTTGACCGTTACCAGCGGTAAGTTCACAAAAGGGATAATACTCGTGGTGGAAGGAAAGGAGACGTGGGGTGAAGGATAATGGGCGGCGCCATACTATGGTGAAATCGTGGTATCCGATAAAACGTTTTGTTGGAGATAAGTCGAGTTCCGCACGATTCAGGGTCTCGAACTTCGCCCTGAGGTGTGTTACGTGGTCGTCAAAGGTGTCTGACATGACCTCCACATCGTCGATGTATGCTTTACAGAATTCTTTGATTGCTTCGATGGTTGCGTCGATGAACTCTTGCGTACGGCCAGGAGAATTTTTGAAATCAAGTGATATGAAGTACAGGCATTCCTTGCCGCGGTGAGTGACAATTGTGAACTTCCACCTATCCCAGAGGCGAACTTGATATCCAGTATTGAGACCCAACGCTTCCCTCTTAATGCCTCTCTCATGTCTTCGTGCCGTGATCGTGGCCTCGTGCTCGTACCCGCTATGGCGTTCAGCTGTCTGATGCCATACACAACTTTACCCTTCAACTCACCTTTGGAGCTCCGTTTCCAAAACACAAAACATGACCAGCTTATTTCGTCCATCGAGAGTTCTGCTTGTTGGTCGCCCGTTTCAACCTGATTGCCTCTTGTCCAGACTATCTTTCCTTCCTTTTCTGGTTTGCCGCGTACTCCATCAATATTTGATCTCGTTTACTTGCTCCGTATACTATGGTTGTAGGGGTAAATAAAACCCGTGGGGCGAGTACCACTTGCGGGTAGAAATTTGGTGATATTCCCTTTACGGCTTAGTAGGGTCGGTACGGGCTTCGAGATTGGTGACTCGGTGTTAAGCTGTGGGAGGTACCTGACAGGGGGGTTTTCTTTTTGCACACAACCATAGTCGGGCCCTTCGAGGAACGGTCACTCTCATTGGTGCATGTGCACCATTTTTCCTTTTTCCTCAAAGAGTTTAGGGGACCCTTCAGTTCCTGCAATGATCTCTGTTGTTCCGTATTCGTTTTGTCTTAACTAGGAGACATGACAATCTATTGCTTGAGGGGCCACCAATCCATAGAAAGACGGCAACAAACAGAGTACTTGGGCCAACCAGGTATAGTCTGCTTGAGGAGATTTTTGATTCCGGAAAATACTAATTAAATTAAGTGTGGGGTGATAGCTTTATTGTGGTAGCTTGCTTTTTCTGGATAGAAAGGCTGGGAAACAACTTGAGAGGCTGCATGCGGTGCCACTAGGCGTAAGACCGGCGAACTGACATTCGAAAGACAGATTATTTTTAAATAATAGTAATCTGCGTTCGGAGATCCAAATAAAAATGATTGTTCGGTACGATTTTCGTTTTTGGAGCAGTTGGTGGCGGACCTTTCGAGTTTGAGAATTAAAAAACGTATGTACTTACATGTACTCCGTAGAGCGAACAAGTCAACGCGTGGTAGGCACAACCGGGGTTTTCATAATAACCCTTTTGGCGCCCGACTAATACGACACTCAGTTGGCAGCGCCAACGTTGGCCACTCCCCTGCCTTATGCCGGTCTTGCGGCCTAACTAATCCGGAACTAGCGCGATTGCAATCTGGCACTAGTCTGGGGGTCGCATCTGGCACAGCAGTGGCTCTGGACCTGGCACAGTACAAGGGATATTGGATTCAAACGGCATGTTCAAGCGGAACAGCTTTGAAAAGGCAGAACGAACAGGGATTCTTGCATGGGGTTTGCCGTCTTATGCACATCAGAAACTAGCGAACTGGCGAGCGCTTCAACTAATTCAGCTGGAATACTTCCTACTTGGGACATCCGCGATGTGGTGACAATAATTGTTCGTATTCGAGAGAAAGCCTGTATAGTATGTACTACTCTGTATGGTTGCGGACGAAAGTAAAACCCCCTTGTCAGGTACCTCTTACAGGCTCCACACCCCCCAGACTACTCCACACCTTAACACCGAGTCACCAATCTCGAAATTCGGTTTGAAGCCGCTAAGCCGCAAAGGGGATATCACCAAATTTCTACCCGTAAGTGGTACTTTCTCCACGGGTTAAACTTACCCATCCTACCATAGTATGCCTTGGAACTTACCCATCCTACCACAGTACATAGTTGGTCAATGGCATAGGCAAAGGCCACGTGCACGCCTAGCACGACGAACTACTGTCACAAACAATGAAAGTAGTTTTTAAAAAAAAAAAAAAAAAAAAAAATTGACATTGCATGGGAGAAAATATATAAAGTGTCAGTAATATTTCGGTGAAAAACGAAATTTTAGGCTTCGCGTCAATTTCATGCATAAAGGATACTAGCGTAGCTAAGTAATTGGATATCGAGAGTTTCACGCGGGATTCCGGCAAATCAGCTCACATTATTCTATCTCGACTTTCCAACCAAATAGATACGTGCAATATGAACGTCGCCAAACTTCGAACCCTGAAACCTACATCGCCGTCGGGCCGGACATATGGGTTACGCACTAAATCGCCTGAAATACCCCAGGCATTGATATTAGAACAGTTTTATCAGAAGCCTAGAGCCTGTTTCTGGGGGTTTTACCCCCCCCCCCAAAAAAAAACACACACACAAGATTTCGAAGGGCTGGAAGATGATCTAGGTTTATGGAATACAAGCAATGGGAGAAGCTGCGACATGTTTCTCTTGATATGAGAAGTGGTGTTGTGAGATGACAAGGGCACACACCTTCTTTACTTGATGCAGCATAAATTCTTACTGAGGACGGTTATCCCGAGTGGAAGATAATAGAAGAAATGAGGTATTCTTGTTGCTGAACAACGATTGGTCCAAGATGTTGTGTTTGAGGAAACAAATTTGACTTTCCTGTTTTGTGTTTGTTCTTGGCGTTGGATGGCTTTGAAATCGCAAAATTGGGCGATTAATCTTCCATTTTCATGAATTCAGTGTGCACCAACAAAGAACCTTGCCACAATCTTGCGCTGGTTGTGTTGGGTTTTATGCCGTGGCTCGTTCCTACATCCCTAGGTATATGCCTACCTACCTATATACCCAGGTATATATATAAAGGATCGACAGATTTGAGCTTCACATCACCGTTCAAAGCGACCAAAGCACCGCAACATATATCACACGATGGGGCAACAACAGAAACCGAAGCCAGTTGTGTCGGTTCGACATGCAATAGACCCAACCCTAAACATACAGAATCTAATCGAAAACACCACAAATTTCCGTGCCGTTAAGCGAATCGACGTGAGCGAACAGAACATCACCACTGAGTTTTTGGGTCAAATATACGATGAATACGGCGGCCGAGGCATACCAGTCGTTTTAAGTGGCTTCCACCAGAAGAGTCACTGGCCAGAAAAGGTGTACAGTTTGGATTGGTTGAAGTCGCACTATGGTTCAGAAAGTTAGTTTTCTTGCTTCTCTGTGATCTTGAAATAAGTGAATAACGATTAGATTTTTTGCTGTATATAGAGATTGAAGTTTGGGATATCCACAAAAAGAAAAATATCTGTACGACTATCCAGGGTTATATCAACGAGATGCCGAGCCGCGCTTTAAATTCAAACCGAACCTATAGAACAACACGAGAGCACATCTACGCCAAGGACCTTACACTACCCCAGGAATGGGTCAATGACCTTAAAAAATTGATCCCCGAGTCCCACTGGCCCCTCTCAAGAACTGGCGACCTAATGTCCTGTCTCCCAGAAAAGGCCCAAGCTGAGAACCTGATGTATTATATTGGGTATGAGGGTACCCATACACCTGCGCACGTGGAAATGTGTGCGACACTTGGTCACAACCTGATGGTTGCCGCCTCTGAAAAGAGCCAGGAGGGCGGCGAGGGTAGCGGTGTATGGTTTATTATCCCAGCTTCACGCAAGGACGATGCCGCCCGGTATTGGTCACGCGTACTAGGGCGCAATCTCTCAGAAGAGGCCCTCTCCGCGAGTATTACAGATCTACAAAAAGCGCCATTTGAGGTTTACATATTAGAGCAGAAACTTGGAGACCTTGTGCTCGTTCCGTCATTAGCGCCACATCAGGTTTGGAATAGAGGGACGGCCACAATAAAAATTGCTTGGAATAGGGTGACCACAGACACCTTGACCAAAGCCATATCTGGGGGGCTAGAGGATATGCGCAATGTTTATAGGCATGAGGTGTACAAAACGAAGGCTACGGTACATCATACCTTGAAAACATATGCCAGCGATCTAATGAAGCCCGGGATTTGCCACAAGCTGCGACAGACAATCAAGAGCGATTTCCCCAAGCTATTCAAAATATGGGTCAAAATCTTGAAGGATGAGGTTTTCTCGGCGTCGCTCCCTGGAGCGAAGCCGCGGCTCATAATCATCCCTGCTGAATATAATGTAATTTGTTCCTTTTGTCATTGTGATATCTATAATAGATTTTTAACCTGCAAGAACTGCTCTCAAACTACGCCAAGAAAAAAAGGTCCGGAATCCGAGGATAGCAATTACGACGTCTGTATGGAGTGTTTCATCGATGGAAAGAGCTGCGAGTGCTTTGGTGGGTACTCGTGGGTTGAGCAATACGACGAAAAAACACTTACTGCGGACTACAAAGCGTTTAGGGAAATAGCTATGGAGGAGGAGGGGGCTCAAATCGGGGACTTTGCTCCACATCCACAATCTCTTGAATTTCTCGCAGATTCTGACCGAGGATTCAAAAGCCTAGCGACTACTTGCCAAGAAGTCCTTAGACAGAGGCCATGTCTCAGTCTCGAGAAGACCAGGTCTTTCAGGAACAAAAAGGGAACTAGACGAAATGAAGGCAAATGGTTGAAATGTACTAAATGTAGTAGCCGCTTGCGTGGAGACTGGGAGGCGATTGCATGTACGAAGTGCGGCCTAGTCGATTGTTTTCGCTGCATTTTCAAAGAATATGGCCTAAGGCCGAGCGACTGCTTGCGGAAACACCAATGGACATGTCCTAGATGCCCAAGTTTTGACCACCAGCCCCGAGCTTTTATTGCGCCGCATAACATAGAACCGTATACTGACTATCGAAGCCGGGAACATCTAGTCTTGTTCAGCCAAGGGAATACTGAGCAGCGAATACTACGGCGGCAAAGCAGAAGTCAGTGCAAGAATGGGGACTGCGTAGGCCGAGATTTTACTGGCACCTCTAATGTGTTATTCCACGGAAGCACCAGCGAACAAACCAACAACACCTCTGATCGCTCAGTTCTTCTCGTTCACGGAGGTGGTGCGGAGGTCACCGAACGATCTCAAGGTAAGAACAAAGCTCCTCTAAATAGATATCAAATGACCATTCTGATCTCTTGTGTATTGTGCAGTCGACTTGGCCGTGGGTTTCTCTGAGGAGGAATACTTAGATTTCTTAAGAGAACTAGAAGACCAGGGGTCGGGGTCGGAGTCGGAGGATACTACAAGATTTTTGTCTTCTGTCCGCGATTTTGGTAGCAATACGACGGAAAGTGACACGGTCGATGGCGAGGACGAGAAACAACGCTGGGGAGGCGATGTTGCCCCCGTGATTCCCCAGAATAAAAATATACCAGCCATTGGGTTGTGGAGCCGCGTGGGGCTTGAGGACGAGTCCACCGCTAATTCGCCAAGCTTAACCACAACCAAGGTAAAGAGACCACATGAAGGTGACCTAGCGCTTTATTCTCCGCTTCCAAAACGTCGGTGTCCTGACGATCATCATTCGACGTCTGAACACTTCGATATTCCTCTTCCGGTGTAATTAATTCATTTATCGTATGCGTCAGATTATTATTTTGTTGTTGTGCCACTGGGCCGAGCAGCGTGCAGAGAATGACGAGAGAAGCCACGGGGTAGTGTATCGATACAACAACTCATAACGGGACCCGCTTAGTCTGGGGGTCGTGCCTTGGGACCCACTTGGGCAAAAAAATGCCCGGAGTTGGGACTGACTTTCTCCTTGGGGGCCGCGTAGCCAAAAAATGCGGTTGAACCAGCTTCAACAACTGCCTTCCTAATCGAGACACAAAAAATCACCTCTTTTGGAAATCGTTTTCCAAAAACGAATGAGTAGTGACCCGTCTGTTTCGAACCCAACCCTCCCTCCGGAACGTTTACTACAGGCTATTCTGTCTAACACAACCCTACCAAGGTGCCACTCTACAATAGAGTTGTTCTGTTTGTCACATTCGTTTTTGGAAAACGATTTCCAAAAGAGGTGATTTTTTGTGTCTCGATTAGGAAGGAGATTGTTGGAGCTGGTTCAACCGCATTTTTTGGCTACGCGGGGCCCGTTTACGGTGTGGATGGGCGAGCGCATTGCGAAGCATTGGCGGGGGCAATAAACGGGCCCGTAGGAGGTAAATGTGCAGCGTAAGCTGCCATATCTTGTATGTTTCTAACCCAATTAGGAAGTGGTGAGAGCGTGCTCAACCGTCCTTCTTTGCCGACGCGGCCCCTAAGGAAAGTAAGTCCCAACTATTAACGTAGTCGGGTAGAGAGTACTTAAGTATTTCATGAGCCGGTGAATTCCTAATCGGGTAACTTAGGGCAGAAAAGGAAATTCGCATGAGTATCGCTTATACCGCAAGCGGTTTGGTCTGGTACCGCAAGGTACATCGGCTAGCCGTGCTCTGATTGGCTTGTGTGAGACATTTCGCCGAATTAAAGGGGCTGTGCGTGTCAGGGGTCGGCTCAGACTCAGGAGCCCCACCCGTGCCCGTAATTACGCAGACGCTCAGTAAATTTTGTTCTGATCCTTTAAAAAAAATCCAACATCAGAAAAAAGCCAACACACTCTGTACACGAGAGTACGGGTCCAAACGACGTCGACCATGATAAGCTAACTTCACGGTGTTCTCTCTCTCAGTCGTCGAATTCAATAAACCCCCTAATCCTCAACCATTCCTATCTTTGTATCAGGCCCATTAACCATATGACTTGATATTTCGTGAACACGCAATCGGCATGTATCTATGAATTGGCCGATCGTTCTTAGAGGATCACAGGCCACAGTGATTCTCTGATTCTAGATTATGCAATATCTTAGGCTTCGTATACGTATTGTAAAGCGCGCGGTATCCGTTTCAGGTGTTATTTGTCTTTAAGGGCTGTTGACGAGGTTTGTAGATGGGCGTCGGCATCTGCATGCACAAATCAGCTGCCTGGTGCTATAGTATTTGCTATTGGAATACGTGGTAGTACTGTATCCATCGGCCTTAAGGCCACAAGCTTCGGGTAACATAGGAATTCTAGTGGCTTCCTATTTCTTTTAGCATGATAGTCTAGAAACATCCAGGTGGAGTTCCGAAAGACTGCACACACGTGCATGCGAGCCGCTTAAAAAGTGCGGTGACAAGAGGAAATGACAAAAAAAACCTATAGTTAAGCGGTTTTCTCGTAGTCACACGCCTGAACTAACACTCAGTTAGCGCCGGGGGCTTTTGCTGTGACGTCTGTCGAGGAGTTGAGCCTCATTCTGTCAGGTGCTGCAGATGCGATGCTAGTCTTACAGTGAACTGCTATTGATAGCTGCATCCTTAGCAGCCAACTCGCCGTCGGGGAGACTTCAGTGGACCGCTGTTTGCATTGACTATCCCTACGAACTTCGGCGTGGCTCGAAACCAGCGTCGTTGGTTTCTTGGTGCATATCAAGGTTGGTAGATTAATTAGTATTAAGGCGCAGTGGAGTCGGAAGGAACCGGTGCATGATTGACGAAAGAAGAGCATGGAAGTAATTGAGTATCCCCGAGCGGATACGAAATCAACTCTCCTGGACCGTGTTGCAAAGTCGCTATACTAGGTTATAGGTTCCAAAGGGCAGCTGATACCATACTTCCGCAGTTTTGGCTGAGAAGACGCAAACGCGAAGCCAAATTCTCTTCCCGGATCGATACATCTTATACTGGCTTGATGGATTGGCTATTTAAAGCCTAATGGCCACTCGTGGAACCGGAACATGTTCTGTCGATACCTCAGCATCATCTGTGCATAGAACACAACATTTTCCTTTTATTTTAATCTTCTCTACCAATACTCTAGCAATGAAAACTTTCCCTCCGAAGGCCGACTCAAAACGGCATAAAAGAATAAGCTCTGGTGCTCTGCCTTTCGATCAGAGGCCAAAAGTTTGTCGGTACCACAGCGCTAGTTTCAGTCCAAGATTTCTGATGGTATGACTACTAGTATACTATGGCGCTTCACTCATCACATATATCCCCGAAAATTGAACAACTATTGGTTCCGCGTATCGAAATCCCACATGATTGATTATGCCTGTGGGCGTAGTCTTGCGCTCAATGCCCGTGACGACGGTTTAGCTATTAGTCATATTTTTACGATCTTAGTCACCATAAAGCGATATGTTCGGCCGCGAGCCTATGTTCTGCTTTTCTCTCACTCTTCTTTTTGAATTTGCGTGCCTCGCGCTCGAATTGGCGATCTCGCAACCCACACAGGGCGGAAACCTCTCAGCCTGTGGAAACCTTCCGACGTTTTCCATCGCCTCTCTGCGATGTTTAGACCATCGACATACCATACTAGTTCTTCAGCTCCTTGTGTTGCATGCTGTTGCAATTTTAGCTAGAGCCAGCCATCCGTTACCTTATAGCATGCATGCCCATGTTTCTCAGGCTGTAGCTTCGTGGTGCCACAACTGCACAGCTAACAACTTAACTAAGTATAAATATAATTTTCCGTTGTAATCCTTTGGGAAGATCATTTTTTGCTCCTTTTAGTAATCATTTAACTTTTTTGGGTTTAGGACTTTGTTGGGTGATGAGCGCCTTTTCTTTTTGGCAGTTTGACCGGCATTGATTCCCGAGAACAACCGCCTTCCCGAAGGACCCCTAATAAAAAATACCACAATATTCAACGCAATTCCGTACTAAATATTTCGTTTCGACGGGTTCAACGAATATCTTCAATTAAATCTTTCGAGCAATATTTCGTTTATCACGTGTAGGTACTCATTCTGACTAAACGCTTTCACTACTAATATTTTAAAGGCGTTTGGAACTTATCCCATAAATTGAATTGTATTGCTATCTTCCGTTCGAAGTACCTGTTCTATGCCCCACCCCGAAAATATTATCTCCCGGCGCTGACGGCCCCTGCGGTCTTCGTTTCCTGATCGCATGATTTAAATTACGTAAATTAGTTCGATGCATATGAACGTCGCTGCTATGTGGGGTTGTATTTCAAGGATCATATCTTTCGTTAAAGTATGTTTTCTGGCACAGTAGACACAACCTAGTAGGTGCATTCATCAGACTCTTGATACGAGAAGCATCGCTGTCTTATTAACGCATACACACAGTGATATATTTTTGCCTTGATTTCACTTAACGACCAAAGGGGACTTGGCTAAAACACGCTTTCCGTCATAGAGCCACCTTCCCGCCCCGACACCTTACCCGATCAATCGTGTAATTGGCAACTCTTCTGCCGTGTTTGCCTCATCCTCGTTCTACCTTGATGATAATTATTAGGCAATGCAGAATCTAGCTGAATCTGGCAGCTTGGACGAGCTAAGCCTGTGGATCAGTGGAGGCGAAGTGCATACCATATAATTTATTTAAAATTGAAGGAGGATTAGAAGGAGCTGAGAGGAGCTGAGAGGAGCTGAGAGGAGCTGAGAGGAGCTGAGAGGAGCTGAGAGGAGCTGAGAGGAGCTGATGGAAGCTTAGAAATTAAGGAATACAGTGACACCCTAAGAAGTACCGAAACAAGGAAAGGGGTGGGTGATGATGCGGCCCATACTGGATTGGGCGTGGGTGGACTTACCTGCCCCAGTGCTGTCTTTCCTGATTTCTCTCAAGGCTGCTCTTATATCCAGATCATGCTTATGATTGAACCCGATCTTTCCCGGGTAAAGCAGAGAAAAGGATTCCAGGTTAATCGTTCTCATTCATTTAGTACGCACAAAAACTTACGCCCACTCTTCTGATCATATCAAAGGCATTGTTACATTTCTTCCTTCCACGATGCCCCAAAACATCTTTCTCGTCAGTTGTATCGTAACATTTCACGATAAAAAATTCGAAGCAAGGACTAAAATCAGCTACACTGGAACCTTTCCTCTTCTTGATTTTTTTCAGGTTGGTAAATATTGACAGATTTCTTGCGCCGGAAATTTCAGAATTTTGAGCTAACGTTTGATATGGTTTGATTATTTTAGATAGCGTCTTTGGTGTACAATTCCGATGTTGTTCTTTGGTCAATCAATCAATGCGGACTTCATTCTAGGTATTTCCACGAGTTTAAGACGACACATCTATTTTCTCAAGTCGGGGTCTTCACCAAGAAGTACGAAGGTTCGGAACTGAAATTCAGCGTAGAATTGCGGAATACAAAGAAAGCCCTGGCCGAAGATATAGAAATCTTTTCGAAATATATTCCAATAACGGAAAGTGTGTTAATCAAGAATGATAAAGCAACCCCGCGCGAAAATTTACTAGTTGATACGCATATTGGGTCCGTGGAAGAAACCAAGCGTCCACCTACCTACGGGGCTGTGATCGATGGCGAAAGAAACATTAAGGCTCCGGTACCAATACACAGTCATGCGGATATTTCAAAATATAAGGCCACACCTCCTAAATCTACCAAACAAATTCGGTCAAAGCGAATTGAAAGGCCCGTCGAAAGATCATGGAAACCGCGGGAGGGCGTGGCTAAGGTAAAGAGGTTTTTGGGAGGGAGAAGGGGGAATAAAGCAATGACTGCTCAACTTGAAGTTAGCCAGGTCATGAATATGCATAGCATGTGAGTCTAAAACTATAGATAAGTCCCAAAATACCTGAAGATGACTAGCTAATCTAGTTCCAATCTACGGATCCAGGGATTCTTCAGCCGCACTAGTCCCTCCCGTCCTGGAACTTCAGCAAAGAGCGAAAGCTTTAGAAGTAGAAAACGAAAAATTACGACATCGAGAATCCGAGCTACTGCTGAGTAACAATTGGCTGCGCACGATGCTGATCGGGCGAAACAATCCATTCCCTACTGAGCCCGGATATTCTCCCGCTGAATCGCATGGATCTCCAACAGAAGTAATATCAGTCGAAAGTTTAGACGAGGGTGTGGCTTTGTAACTTAGGGCATTCGCGGCTAGTGCATTAACAACCATCGGTATAATTTCGGGCTTATAAACGGGGTTTGGCCTCTATGCCCGGTGTGTGGTGATTGGCTTGAGGGGCCTAGGGAGCATGTGTGCAGGAACTGGTTCCTGAATTTCTTAACAGCGCTTAAAGCTAGCTGGGCTTGTTTATTAATGGGGTAAAGATGGGGTGACTGGTTTTGGGGTAAGATTTTCATCCGGATAAAGTTTTTTCTTGGGCAGTGTATCTACAACATATCTAGTTTACGGCATATATAAGTATCTATATATACACCACCTACGAACATAAGTAAATATCTACCTAGGCTTCGAATAATGTGTGCATACTTTCTCCGACCTCTAGAAACTTTTGATGGGAATATTTAAGACATAACTCTTTATGCTGTCTTCTGTATCGAGAAAGCTTGTAAGCAAGCTGTAGCGGGATAAGATGGAAAACGGCGTGGTCGGTGTGACATATGTCTTTCGGGACCAGAGTGACTAAGTCTTGGACGAAAGTTTCCAATACGCGCTTTTCGAAGTTGGATGTCACCTCGCGCTGATAGAAATCGTAGAGTAATTTTAGATTAGATTTGATACTTTCTTGGAGGCAACTATTTTGGCTGCCGCCCAGTGTTGGAGTCGGGAGAGCTTCCAATGACTGACGCTTCTCGTTTGTTCGGACGGAATTTGTAGACTATAGTTCATATTATAACTCCATATACAAATGAATAAAGGACTTTAAAACGATCATGACCGGTGCGAACCGCTAGATACAAATATAATTTTGCTAACCCCCGCTTCCTTTCCTCTCTATATACATCTCTATCTCCTTTGAACCCCGCGCTCGATAGTCATGCGTCTACCATTCAAAATTGCGGGCATAATGCCTTCTCATTGCCGATATTTCTTCAACTGCCTTCTTTAAGTTAGGCTCGAGTGGTTCTCTGTTCGTAATGTTATCATTTCCCTGTATTTGGCTTGCTTGTAGCCTCTTTAAGTTGGAACTCAATGTTAGCATTGCTGATCATATCCATACCTCTGGGCAATATTACCTTATCTTGTGTTTCATCGATAGATATTTTGCAATCTTGTGACTATATTGTTGAGAGTAGAAGCAAAAATTTAGTTCCTCGGACCTTAAAGATTGTAGCTCTGTTGGATATATCCGTCTGTCAACACTACCTTCCTATGTATGTGCAGTGAGTCAAGATTCTCGAAATTTTGACTACAAATAGTACATATATAGTGGAGTAGTCTGTAGGTCCGGTAATCACGAGCGTGATGCTGCAGTAGATGTGTCCTCAAAGTAGTGGGTGTCAGGGTTGGGGAACATACGAACCGCGAGCATCTAGGCAAAGGGCTTGTAGAAAATCCGAGACGGAGCCGGGAGAGTAGCTGCTGCATATAGTGCATCCGCCACCGTTCGAGTGCTGCATTCGAATAACACAATAACCAGGCCAACGATTCCGATGGTGTGATTTCGTCGGGATGTTCAATAGGTAAGTAAGCCACGAAATGCATAAGCCCAACTTCAACCGATGTTAACACATATTCTCGTGCGTATAGGTTACCATTTGGTAACTGTGGGATGAAATTTGCAATATTTCCGTTCTGGATCGGAAGTAACGAAACCGGAAACTCGGTTTCTGTTATTTCGAGATGCTTTCTCAGGGCTCTCCGTATTTTCTCATACAGCGAGGTGTTGGATTTGCTTTTGCTTTTACATAGAGTGTTAGTGAGCCCTTGAAGAACATCGTCGGCGAATCCTCCAGGAATATAATCAATGCTATGATTAAAATAATGGGATCTGAGATTATAGCTCTCATTTATTTGGCAACCGAGGGATAACAAAGTGGACTTGATTTGCTCCGCATCAATATGATCATAAGCCTGTTGCAGTAGACGCTGGAGCCATAAGTGGAGGTTATATGATTCTAATTTGAAACTATTAGATAATTTTTGGAACCTAGAACTTGGTTTAGACTTACGTCCTAACGCGAGGAGAACATTATGGTCATTTCCTTCTATTATTCGGTCCCATGGTATCGGCATCAATTGCAATTCCTTCGTAGCATTAGCCCTATCTATGGCCATTCTGAACAATGGAAAATTTTATTGGACAAGAGCCGTAAAGGTTGTCAAGTTGTAAGGATTTTTGAAGTCGGTGAAAACTTAGCGTAGGACTGGAGAGTAGGAGATCGTAGATTTCTACTTGAGCACTTGGGAATGTAGGTACGACCAGTCAACTTGGGAGGCTGGCCATCTAAATACCACCTTGCCGTTAGGTATGCTTCATGGGTTTGACGCTAGGGTAGATCTATTGTAGTAACTATAGACCGTGGATTACTGGGCATGGGTGTGGGCTTCAAAAGCGTAGGCACACCTCGATATTTTCATATGTGCCGGAATGGGACGCAATGGCCTAGTAGACTATGTCCAGCTTTTTAATTCCGGCAAGCTCTAGAACCTATCATCCCGGTTCACGTGGCGTAGAGAGAATTAAGTCCCTTGCTGCATGCCATCGTAACAAAAGTGATATGATTGGAGTTTTCTTATGAAGTCGTCCTCCATATCGGTTGCAAGGTATATAGTTGATCATCTGCTAGATCCTTGAACTTCATGAAAACGCCACCATGCTTACGACCCGGAAATTATGCAAAAAGAGGTGGGGGAGATGAAGTGAGATGAAGTGAGATGAAGGGAGATGAAGGGAGATGAAGGGAGATGAAGGGAGATGAAGGGAGGTGAAGGGAGGTGAAGGGAGGCGACAACGTAAGGTTAGCTAAGACCCTTCGGATTGTTCCATGCCGTCTTGGCACGGTGCAGCCTTGGACCTTGACGTATGCTGATACCTCACTTTTGTTTAGAACAAGGGCTTGGTTCCCCGCCGATTTAGTTAACTATTCGAAAGTTTTCGCCAATGGCGGAAATTCACTCTTTGAGGTGGAGCGTGGGAGAGGTTATCACAGGGTGAAGTAAATCAGCTGGACCATGCCCCCTGTAGCTTACGTTCCTTTAGGCGTTTGAGAAATGGGATTGATGTTGGTTCCCTAGAAATGTCTACATGGAAAATAATATATAAAATGCTCGGGCCTATTAGCACCCTTCAGTGAGGGCGAAATTCGTCATCACGAGCAACCACGAAAGTCATTCATCTTCACCGGTAACCATCCAGCAGCCAACAGCCAGCAGCCAGCAGCCAGCAATTGCAATCACAAAATCATGCAGGATTGGAGGCCGAATGCGTTAGAGGAGATAGCGATATATAAAGCTGCTGGTGCCACTATCCGCAAGCGCCATCGCCCGTACGAACGTCTACACCTTCTAGTATTCCAGATAGAATACGCACGCGGGCTCGCATATCAAACCCGCGGTACCCGCTCTCCTCTTGCAATTACGGTCCCCGAAACTATTACTAAGACAACCGCAACTCACTTTGGTACAGCACCACAGAACAGATCTCTAAAGCTTCCCGACGATTCGAGCATCCCGGATACGATTGTCAATGAGTTTGTCATCATTTTGAATTGTTGCGAGGTCAAATCTAAGGAGGTTTCTTGTGAAATTCTGACACAAATGGAGCTCCCCGAAGCCTTAAGCAACTACGCGATTACAAGAACGGAATCAAATAGTCCACACCCGAATGCTGCAACTTTCGAACTTGTTTACAAACATGTGGAGAAAAACGAAAACCTCGCACCCACTTCCCACGAGGAAATGCGGGAAGTACTGCAGCTCTACGCATCTCAAGACATCTACCGGCAGCAGGATCAAGAATTCATGGAGACCTACCGCATGCTCAAGAATGAGAAACTCGTGCAAAAGGGTTTGGAGACCTGGACAGTAAACGACCGGAGGAACTCTGCGAACGTCGTGGCCCAAGATTGAGCCTAGCGGTTAAAAGCGTGCCTTCATAGGCCAGTACATTTGAGGAAACTGCAGAAGCAAATTATTGTTTCTTTTTATTTTTTTCTTCTTCTTTGCCAGATAGGAAATACCGGGATGGAGTCTACAAAGGCCACGCAAAATAGAGGCTTACTTAGGTACCTTTATCTGTATGTTCCGTGTCAACTATGGATTGGTAGACATACAAGCATGTCATTTAGTTAATTTGTGATCAAATTGCAAATCATGTCGATCCCGTAAAATAATTCGCGTAGAATCCGTCGGTCGTACTGCTAGCTGCTGCTGATGCTGCTGATGCTTCTGTCGACAAGCATGATGTATATGGTATTTTAGAAGGGAAACGCATTGCATGAAGTGGGGCCCGGCAGAGAGAGCCAGCAATAGAAGCTTGATAGCAGGCGTGCAAGCGAAAAGGCTCGAGCTCGTGCATTTTGAGAATGCAATATGATTGATTGATCATAAAGCTAAACTAAGGCTTGTGCACTGCCGGCCTGCTAGGCCGTGCGTTTGAATTTCCCGCAAAAGTAGTGGGTGCAGCCTTGCGCGCTCACTCTCGACCCTTGTCGAGTTCTTCCTCACATCTCTCCTGTGCTGTATAGTATATATCATCAGCTATATTTTCTTTTTGCAAATCAATCAGATTATCCCCTAGTGCTACTCTTCGGTCTTGGTATTTTCAGGGTCTGGACGATGCCCCAGCCGGTGTTTCTTTACTGTCTGGGTCAGGCTGAGTGTGCCCACCTCACCTCACCTCACCTCACCTCACCTCACCTCACCTCACCTCACCTCACCTCACCTCACCTCCCTGAACCCAACCCCCCGCTTGGCTTAAAATACGGGGCTTTAATTATGCAACACTATCCTGTGAATGACAGCTGGCCTAAGCTACGCGCCTAAAAGACGTTTCAACATTTGCGTTTGCGCTGCTAATGGCCTTGGCCTTGTAGGCTTAAGGGATCCTGCGTTCTTCAAGACCGGGATGCGTTGATGCCTAAGTATATACTTTATATATAGGGGAAAGTAGGGTGGCAGCTTGCTTGCTAGGAGAATTCGAAAAGTGGTTTCACACTAATCTTGTGTTGCAAGGACTACCTGTACGACTTTAACATGGCGTTGCGACGACCGAATGAGGCTGGTGAACAGCCACAGCCACGCCGCAACCAACTCAACAACAAAGCAAACGGTCGCCCACGTGCCCCCAAAAACCAAAAAAAGAATCGAAGCTACAGTTCAAACCCCTCACCAGGAGCGTCAGCGCCACAACCCCCACCGCTTGCAATCATGGCATCAACGGATAGATTTCGCCATTATTGGACCGATGAAATACCTCCAAATGCCGCCGACGTCCTTAAGATAGAGCTGCGCCTCTCACCCAAAAGAGTATCTGGGGGCCAAAGTCTATCTAAATCGACAGTTCAGAACGAATTATTTTCTGATTACGCGAAGGCGGAGGTCCCAACACCTGCCCAGGTTGAGCGACTGGTGGCAGATCTATGGACCGATTTAAGAGTATGAACTCAGAAATTCGACATCCTCTCTAGACACCCAATACCATTATTCTCAAGTATATAAGCTCACAACCATCTAGAAAGTAGTTCGGGAAGTCTCGGAATCATTTTTTCAATACCACACCCACAAAATCGTCGGAACATATTTTAATGATTTGGGGGACGATGAGCGCTGGCGAGTGTCAACTGCTATAACCGAACTACCGGAGTACCAGATAGGAGGGGCGGTCACTAGAAAATATACACGTTGGCTGTGGGACAACCGGATGAAAACAATGAGGAGTACGCCTGCAAAAGTGGAGGGGAATTTGCACACAGAGCGGCAGTCAGACCTGTGCGGCGAAAGTAGTGCAAGTCTGCATTTAAATAATGAACAACGAGGGAATGTGCAGTTGCAACTGGAAATGCGGCGACCAGACGGAGAAGAAAAGGATCTTGACGATTATACCCTAGCACCTCTACTAGGGCACCATTCTCATTATGGAGACTACTACCAGACAAGATAGTTCCCAGAGCTTCAGGACTCTGTCTCCTTTCAAGTATATACTGATGTCGGGTTATTTACAATATACAGAACGACCGGAGCGATTAAAGAGCTCTATTTCCTATCACCTCGTCGGTGAATTTATCAACGGTTTTGTCTTGGTCATCGTTTTGGTTCAACGTTCCTATTATAAACATGCATAGGCCACATTTGTAGAAGGGAATTATTGCCATTTTTAGTTTACTGGCATTGGGCTAATATACGAAGATGTTAGCTGAATCTGCGAAGTAGGTGTATGGAAATGCTGTTTGCAGAGGCGAGTGCATGGTCCATACCAATTGGAAGATGCTGGCCCTCCACAAGGCATACTTTAGCTTGAAATCTTTGGGTAGAGTTTCAAGAGCTTCTATGCGTTTCGGTCGAAATGTGAGATGTCCTTGACGCACTGTTTCGGTTTCAATCTTGGGATTGATTTTAATCCGATATTTTCCATTTATGTCCGATTTGATGGTGATTCGCTGATTGATAATGGTTTGGGATTTCCAAAAATTTTGAGGCTGGTGCTTCGCCTGATGGCGAGGAGTATGATCGACTTCCCGGCGGATTACAGTCATGATGGTGGTATTCGGATAGGTATCTGTGGATGGATAGAACGATGGGTTATCTGGTGTGAGAAGCCTTAGAAACGCGAAGTAGCGGGGTATAAACGCAAAATAGCCAAAAAAGGGAAACAGAAGTCGCGCTGGGCGGAAGGCAAGATGCAATAATGTGATTTCAGATATTGCCTCTGAATTTCGGAACTCGAGTCCTTAAGGATGTGGACGGCTTAACTTAGGCGGGTCGGCAGAATTTTCCTACAATTAGGTACATTGCGTTAAGTATCTCAGTTCTGTACATTCGTACATATGGGGGAATGTGGCTCGACCGATCGAGACGGGGCTGCACAACAGTCTCATTCAACGCCAACACTCCTGGACGCGGGCGATCGAGCTTGCTCTGCGATGCATCATGCAGTTCATATCACAATTATCCCTGCTAGAAATTCATTTAATTTGAGAATACGAAGTTGGTCATATGCAATATGTGATTTGCAAATTTGTGATATGTATGTGTCGCAGCCTACCGCCGAGTTAATGAAAGCCGGGGGGCTCTTGTTACATTCATTCTCAGGCGTCAATGCCAAGCCAGGTTGGCAGGAGATCGGCATAATCCTACCCGTATCCGGTTAGAAAAACGCGGGACCTCTTGCCTCACCCACAGGGACATAATCCAAGACAAGCAAAAAAAGTTTTCTATCCAATGAGCTGTATTTACCCACCTCAGACTGACCAGATGCGGGGTTTTTCTAGGAGTTTCGTCCTTACAGCCTTTCAACCTTTCGCCTCACCTGTGACCAAGTACATACCGCACGTCCACTCACAGTCCGCAATGGCCACCACGGAAGCCCAACCGAAGCCGCCAAAAATCTCGAGGCCGCGTATTAAGGGTGGCCATCTGAGCACAAGACTCCTCGAGGCCGCTTTTAGCGTTGAATATTATCAGGCGAAAACAGGTTCTTGGCAAGTTTTGAAGATGGGAGCCGCCCTGGATCTTCTCCGAGTATCTATCTACCCTCTTTTCTTTTTCTTCTCTTTTGCTTTTTTATTAACTTATACACGTAGACCATTCTTGAGCCTATACTAGTCTCTTTCAAGTCTGAGCTGGATCCAGATGTTAGATTTTTTCGGAATCAAAGCGAACCCCTTTTAAATAAGATTTATTCTTGTTTAGTTAATGAAATCGAGAAGAGGATACAGGAAAATGCAGATGGAAAATTGCCTCCTCTTCTTGCAGATATGTTGTCGTCTACCGAGGGTGACGATCGGTGGATTTTCAACTGGCTTGCGCCCACAACCCTGAAGAATTTGTCGAGAAGGGGTAATAGCACCGCAGGTATAGCTGGCCCAAGCGAAAGCTCTTTTAGAGGGGCCACTGCGAGTATAGCTGGCCCAAGAGAAGGCTTTGTTGGAGGCAATATAGAAGGTATAACTGGCTCGGGCGAAAGCGCTTTCGGGCAGGGTTCTTCAAGTGTAGCCGGCCCGGGTGAAGGCTTTTCAGGAGGTAGCGGGGTTGCAGGTATAGTGAGCCTGAGCGAAAGTGCTTCGGTAAGGTCTGCCTCCGAAAAGAGGAAGGCTGGGTTAAAAATAGAGGACTGTGAGTTACCACTGGCTATCCGTGACCAATTCATCGCGCTAAGCTTGCCAAGTGGTTATTCAGGACCCAAACTAGAAGCGGCATTGATATCCAAGTGCCTTCATCTGTCTATTAGACTGGATGTTACACTGGTTCTTTATTTTCAGCAGAAACAGGCCAATACTCTTTATTCAAACCGCGGTTAACGCTCCGCATCGTCGATTACTGTTTCCATATATCTATAGTCATCACTCAATCAATGTATATCCCCCGTGGGACTAATTATTGCTCGTCTTGATATATCGGTAATCGACAGTCACTAATTTCCGAAGACATCCTCGGTGAAAAAAATTAATGATTTTCGAAATGATAACCTAGTAGGCCATAGCTATCGCTTTAATGCAAAAGTTATTATAGTTGATATCTACGACTTCACTAGCTCTAGAGTAGTATTCCGCCATTGCGATTTAGTTGTTACTTGACGTTGGTGAAACCGCCCACTTTGTGACGTTTGGGAACGAGACCAGTGATACCTATGACCTAGCCTCGAGGCCAGCACCTGACCTAACTAGATAATATGTGTTGTAGTGTTGTAATGTTGGGCAATACCTTGGCAAGGTATGACACAAATTGAGGAGTCTGGCGACGGACAAGGTATGACATCAGTCTCGTAACCAAGTTAGTACGACAGACGCATGATGTCGATATCGATGTCAAGACATCGCTAGCCTCGAATCGAGGCGCTCGGCGGAGAACGTCACATCTTCCGTGATATATGATATCATATCCAATGTTGCAACACTTCTATATGCAACTTGATCTTCAACCGTTGTCATCTCTAACGCTGCCACTGCACCGGTCATGTTGGCATATCCCAAATATAGGCTCTTGTTGGTTTCTCAGTACTATCATTGCATTAGCCTATGGTGACCAAACCACAGTCTCGTAACCACCAAACCAAACCGTCATGTCAAATAACAGCAGTTGCAACTCAGGCGCCGATCGAGCCCAGCCCACCGACGCCGCTCCCCGCTCCTCCTAAGATCCTCTTCTAACTGACCCCCTCAGGCCCTTCAATAATTTGCACCTGCGAGTAACCGACCTTCGGTCCTCTTTTTATTTAGATCTAATTCTAAATGGAGGGACTATTCTATCAATTCGAAAACGGACTTAATGTATCGGTGCTGGCAAAAGGGTATGATTGCTTGCTCGTGTAGTCGATGCTATAGACGAAAGCGCAGGTCTCGACCTATGAGTGAATATGTGGTTCCTACGTGCACCGTCTTTCGACTTCATATCGAACTCCTTTCTTCTTAAAGTGATATCATCCCTCTTCTGGGAATCGAACTGAAAATTGAATTATGTGAATAACATAGAACTAGGTACACTTGCACTGGACGAATCGCCAAGCGCCTATCAAGATTGCATTAAATCCACCATACAGAGAATTACCAATGTCGTCTGGCCATTGGTACGCTTTATAAAATGCTACAAACATAGGCCTGAGTCTTAATAGGCTTACAGACGGTTGAACCATGGTTGGGAAGAGAGTTGGGGCCTTTTGGGACATGAGTTTTTTGTAGTAAGTGCTGGGAACGCGAAAGACGTGTTAGTCGGCTTTTGTGTCATGTTAGTTGTCGCGTGGGATGGCGATTGATCTTGAGAGTGTTGTTTGATATCGGCTGCCCCTGAATGACTTGCGTAAGCTTGTACGTTTACTGAGGGGTGTAAGGAGTACTGCATTGGGTACTTTGCAGGACTTGAAGCGTGATTGAGAGTCGTAGGATGGTATGAGGGGAGGTTGCGGCACTGCTGCATTGCTGAGCGGTTCCACTCAGGCAGGTTAGTGGATGTACCGTATGATGTTGCTGAGGGCGGAAATTGCCGCCGTTTTGAATTCAACCTGGATTTTCGACGAAGATATAGCGCGGAACAAGCCATATTTAAGGAAATTGGTGGCCCAGAAACTTGAGTTGGGGGTGGAGGTGGGGGAGCGGTCCGAGGCAGAGGGTGGGTCGGAAGCGGAGACAAAAATGGACGAGACCGGATACAATGACCTCGAGGATTGTCAAGGGAGACTTGGGCGGGGCATTCCTTGAGGCTGAAATTATCCTATTTTGACACGAGATTGGTCTGGTCAGTGACGGCATTCCATAGAAAGAGAAAGATGGCCATATGGGTATGTTAGTATAAATACTCACCGTTTTCTTGTATGGTGTGAAGAACCCCTTCGACGTAGGTGGCCAAATGCCATCGCTACTTTGATCGTGAAACTCGCGATCGCTTAACTCGCGATCGCTTTCGAGATAAGCAAGTCGTGTTGGTTCTCCATCACCCTCAGTGACAGTTCCGATCGTTGATCCGGACGAGATCCCCAACGGCAGAACTAGCTGCTGGTGCTCACTCTGATCCATATTGTGTAGTTATAGGTCAAAACTGCAAACGTATGATATGAAAATATATTGAGCTGTAAGAGAAGTAGCGATATACAGGTTTGTTGGAGAGGATATTACTCTAGGTTGTGGGAGCATCATCAGCTCTTATATCTTCGCAGGTTACAAATTTCTCAACGCTCCGTCCATTTGAAAAGAAATGAGCGGGACGTGGACCCCTCTGTGTGAGGCTGGGAACGAGGCCAGCGGGACGCAAATATGTGGCCCAGAACCCCTCTTCAATGCATCTCCAATTTGCTACTAAGTACATCATGGTAGGTTGTTTAATTACAAAATATCTATTAAAAACACTTTGCCAGATAAGCTTCGTTTGTCTCCCAAGCCCGACCCGGAGCTTCAGGCTCCGCATCCTGTTCACAGAATCCATGTTTCAATCCTTGACGACCCCTTAGGAACCTGGGGGAGAATTCGACTGGCCCATTGTTGCCTATTGCCGTTCGATAGCTATTTTGAGAGACGTAGGCGTTTGATGGGGGCAACCACTGTGCCTCTGGTAGTAAGGGTGACTCTGGGCGAACGCTTCCTGAAACCGCATCATCACAATCGAGCTGGATAGACACTTCTGGCTCTATAATGAAATTTTGTTTTTGAGTGGCGGTTTGGGGTAAATTTAGATTCCAGGTCTCTGCAGTTTCTCTCGCAGTTTGTAGGGGCTCGCCCACGAGTTCTCTAGCCTCTACTGTGTGTCTCTCGTTGTCGATTTCTTCTAAGGAAGGCTCGTTCCAGTGATCCAACTGACGTGAGGGCGTCTGGCAACGAAAGTCAAGATCTCGTCTAGCTGGTTTAATGCTATTCAAAAATCGCCTGACCTTTTGTCGTAGAACCGACAGAGAGAACCTTGGTGAACTCATAATATCGATCTATCTCGTATATTGTGGCTTGGGTTGTGTTGACGTGTTGGAATCTTGAGGAGCTAGCAGTTGCTATATAAGCTTATATACTGATGCAATGCGATGAGCTTAGAATCAATGAGGGCGTGTGAGAAATGCTGTCTTAACATCATCACCATCATCATCGCGTCGACTCCCGCTACGGTATTCATGTTCTTATAGATGCATTTGTAGTAGATCTTATGATAATATCTCATAACCTTTGACTTCACGATTCCGACTGTCATGCCATGGCTTTGTATCAGTAGGCTATAGCACCTAGTTAGCATACACACGGCTCGGATATTTTGCCCCTTTCTACTTTCGACCCCTTTCTAATTCTCTCCACTTCTCTTCGCTCCTCTTCACTCCTCTCCACTGCTCTCCACTGCTCTCCACTCCTCTCTACTCCTCTCTACTCCTCTCTACTCCTCTCTACTTCCCTCCCCTTTCTCTGCTTTTCTCCACTCCCCCGGAATTCATCGCCGATCGCCTCACTACACGTAATCGAACCTGCCTAACAACCTGCCGAATCTTACCGCTATTGATACTCTGTCGAACGGCTCAGCCCACCTGCCGTTTCAAATTCTCCGCTTATCAAATTCTGACAAATCGTCGTTGCAGGTGAGTCGTATACCAGAGCCGGCCGAAGTATTTTCTTCTTCTAGCTACTTGGCGTCGAGTGAGCATAGTCTTGGCGCTTGGACAAAGGGTGTTGAGTCCTTTTGACCACACCTGTAGCTGTAGCTTACAACCCAAACCCATAACTTTCTACCTCCTACAAGGACTGAGGTCTATCACTAATTCGATCGGCCGACAACCCTTTTTAAAAATTTCCCTCGGCGATGTCTACCCGAGAACGACGCAAGGAGCTACTCTCCCCCAAACTCGAATATCTTCAAACAAATATCTTTCATCAGCCGCTCGATGCTGAAAAGAGGCAGATGGTGGCGGATAGCGTCGAATATTACACGAACAACCTGAGCCCAAAGTCAAAACTAAATAAATCCCAGGCTCCGATTAAAGTTATCCAAGAATTACTCGGTATAAGAGAGACATCAACTTGGAAACGGATAAGAGTATGTAACACTAAATCATACCTTCATTGCTAATCCCTAACTAACTTTTTATAGTATATCGTACAATCTATCCACGAAGAATACATCGACTTTCACAATATACCCCGCTTCACAAACATTACACTAGTATCACAACTACACTTGTTTCGAGTCTGCGATGCTATTCTCTCGCAGGATACCCTCAAGGACCTACCTCAGCACCCAGAACCAATCATGGCCTATGTCATGCGGCTGCTCTGTAACCACATAGATGGAACAAGCAAAACTAGCTGCGCCAAAAAGCGGGTAAATTCACTCCGTCGCTTCGACTCTCCTGATCATTTATGATAGTTATTTAACTTTCTTCGATACTACTAGGCGAGTAAATCAGCCGCGATTTCCGCCCAAGGCCTTGAATCTTCTAACGAAATCTAATCCGACTACCTCCTACCCGCAGCTTAACTATATCTCTTTCCCTATCTCTATCCGATCGATATTGCGAACCTGGGGCATATGCCGGTATATATTGTCTCAGGGGCTAGACGGTTTAGGTTGTTTTCCTTCATACCCGTACATCTTTTACCCCTCTTACTTATTGCCGGCTGCTCACCGGCTGCTCAAAACTACATTGTAATTCGGAGCTAAAATGGTTTACTTCAACTTATTTCGTTTGTTTCGGACTAGACTGCCAATGCGATATTTAATCCCTATGCGTCGAATTCAATACGTATTTCTTGATTAGAGTTTCGTTTCTTATGGGACGATCTAAATATATAGTAATATACATGGATTCTAGCTTTCAGATAACAATTTTGATGCAAACCGATTTTTAAGAATCCATATCATCATCTCGAAATTAAATTACTCTCTTCTGTTAGAGTCAGCTCACCAATACTCCTATCCACAAAGATTGTGGTTACGAAGTACTTCCAAGAGTCTTGGCCGCTTATCCCTCCCTTGAAATTTCTGAAAGATTTCCCATACACCCTCTCCATTCTTCGTCTTTGCATTTTTTTTAATTCCCGGCTGCTGGAGAAGCGTTTTCAAGGCGATGGTATGATCGCCGCTCGACGCTACCGCCCAATGTATTGGAGCATGTCACCCTTTGGTTCTTGAGTTAACATCCGCACCAGCCAATATCAGGATGTCTAAACCTTCAGCATTGCCGGCTTTCGCTCCCACCCAAGAGCAAAAATGAATGGGCGTTTTTCCAGTTTCAGTTCTAGCCTCGAAGTCTGCACCTAATCGGAGGAGCGTCGAGAGGGCTTGAGGATTATTTTGGCGAGCAGCAATATGAATAGGCCGGATTTTTTCGGGTCCAGAATGATTGATATCTGCTCCATTCTTATGGAGATTTCGAATCGCGAATGCAGAGTATTCCGATGGAGTCGCTGCAGCAATAGCGACGAGGCATGTTAAGCCCCACTCATAATGAGCTTGAGACCAACTAGGAGGGTTGACTTTTACTGGGGCCTCATCGATGGACACGACATCGACCGTCAACCTTGCATATTGTTCATTGCTAGAGATCTTTTTTACTGAGCTCAGATCTCCAACTTGTAGGGCTTCCTGGAATTGTTTCATAAGGGTGAAATTTTGATCCATGGTGACTGGGTTTGCGGGTTGGGTACAAGAAATGATCTTAGGTAAAACTAAATGATTGGTATGAACTCCACGGCTGGACGGGGGTGTAGTGGATATTTGTAGAAACGTCGACTTCAGGCTGGGGGGAGGTTTAATTTTCGGTTTGTTGAACAACGAGAAATTGGTCTACTTATATACAAGATCAGTATCCATATAAATTCAGGGTCTAGACGTCGACTGAAAGAATGCGGCAGCTGAAATATGAAAGCGGGTGCTAAACTAGTATTGCTTTTTCCACATATGCCGGAGGCAAGATATTTGGGATGATCCAATATATGGTGCAGTTTCCAGACGTCCGTGCACCTTCTCAGATATTTATCTCATGGCAGGTGGGTGCCCGCGAGCTTGTTGAGTGGGTTCCGAGATAATCGGAAGCGAGCCCGTGTGGGTCCAAATAAAGATTTGGGGACTACATGGCAAGTAGCCGCAAATCCACCGAGCAAAAACACACAGCTGCATGTATCTTGAGACCATCAGTTACTCATGCATGTGCTAGCGCCACGTCACGATCGGTCGCTATATCCAAATAGTTTATGGTTTGGTGGTTTTTCCAATTTAATCCTGAATGCTTACTCCTGCAGACCGGGGTGCCCAAAAGAAGGGTAACCACACTGCGTTTTGATATTATGGTACCGGTCAGCCTCGTCATTTCGTCGCCCCGAATCTGAAGCGGTCAGACTCGTTCTGCAATGCATGATTTCTTTTCACAGCCATTGAGGGGGCACGGGAAATGCAAACTGCAATGTGATGACCATTTTTCACACGGGCGCCTAGGCCAGCATAAAATCGCATATCTAGCTCCATATACATATGGCTCTCGAAGAGTTCAAGGAATACCCGGAGCCCTTCAAAAATTGTCACACCCTGCTGACTTACCTAGTATCGAGATCCTATACATATGTACATCTAAGTACATTTTTAACGAACGAGCTTCGTGCGTCTCCTCCCGGAATCCCCCATGCGCGCAAACGTCAAGCGGCATTCAACTCAGAGAGACAATCTTCAATCTTAATTATTTTCGGATACATCAGGTAAAGAATACCAGTCTTACGAGAAATCGGCCAACCCCCCTACTAACATAGGTTGCATTAAATAGGAAAACCTTCAATATTTATCGTTACACGTTTCCTTGTAACTTGAGTATATATATACAAAGAAAATGGTGTGTAAAACTTATTCTATGTCTCAGACGTTGCCGAGGCTAATGCAATAATGATATCAGGGTATTTTCGATAAGCAATCAAGGGAGCAATGTCCCATAGATGCATGCAAGACAGTTGGAGACCAACCCAGCGAGGAGGATGATATATTTAGGCAACGAATGAGTGACGGGGAAGGTCTTTGGGCTGTGGCCGTGCATACTAGCGTATTTATACCTTTATGCTTTGTCCTAATATACTTCACGAAATAGCGTAGTTTTCTTTATTCCACAATTGAGCGGGGAAGTGCCGGCATTTGGTTCATATATACACTTGGTATAAAAAAAGCCCGAATATAGCATAGGCTCTTTCGCAGACCGCAGTTGCAACCCCGCATATATAGTTTGTGTTGTTAGCGTTGGATATCAATCTGGGCTCATATTGAATCTGATCTTTTAGTATAGTGAAGTAACAAGAATATTAATATTAATTGCCTCTATAGATCTATGTCTAAGCTAAGTATACGAATGCAGAGTACAATTATGGTGCCACAAATGCAAGTTATTTTTAAATACTTTTACGCACTTTGCACACGATAGCAGACCAAACGTTTTGCAGTGGCGCGGCGTAAACTTCCTGCAACTATTCAGATGAGCGAAGAGATCATCTATAAGTTCGTCTGGGGCTCCCGTTTCGTGGGTGGCGCTCTTCTCTATACTTGTATAGCAGATCGAGCAGCACAGGGAATTTTGGAGACCGTTAAGGAAATTTTCACCGCTCAGGCCTACTATGAGTTTTTGAGGATTAGTTTGGTGATACTTCGTTCGATGAGAGTTCAGAGCACTCCTGCTCGAACATGGTAGGTAACAATCCGGACATCTGATCTCTTGCGTCGAAAGAGATTTCCGTTCCCTTGCATCCATGAAATAAGCTTCGCAGATTAAACCGTAACATGTGGCAACATACTGGGTAGCCCATATTTCGGCGTCAGAAGCTAAGATATGGTTCTGAGACACCAAATTCTCAACTATGCCTGGTAGAGTACTCCATGGCTTTCTAGAACAAGACCTAGTCATATGCAGACTAACGGTTGTGTGGACCCTTTCGCAGATGTGACGTTTGCCATTTCCATCCATGGTCAGAGACATTCGGCGAAAAAGTACAGAAGCTTGAAGAATATCCCGTTGGTCGGAGATCGGTTCTGCAGATATCCCACGAAATATCCGTCTGACATCTCTGGAGAGACTTTCGCTCCATCCTTTAAGAGGTTTATCGTAGCCATCCAACCAGTAGTCAAAGGAGGTCCCATAACGACGAGTAACTACTCGATTAATATTCCCCAGTCCATTAATACCGAAACAAATATCGAAATGCCGATCTTTAGGAACACCATACGGCAAATAGGTCGAACAGGTGGTACATTGTTCCGGCCAATATCGAGAGAAATCAGGGTGTTGAAGGTGAGTGGACTGCCAGTGTTGTTGTAAAGAATGTTCGGATAGCTGCTCTTTACCGCATATAATACAGATGAAACTTTTCGATTGCTCGAGAAACTGGTTCTTGTGAGCAAGTAGGGGATTTTGATAGAATGCTTGGGAAATATCACATCGTCAATAGCCTCGAAGCCAGCATCGTCAGCGCGCATCATATGTAATGTGTTGTCCTGTTGCAATTTGGGTGATGGTCGGTATACGTATATAATGACGGCTATCTGTCAACGTTCTTAATTCAGCGACATTCAAGTACCTCAAATCAAACCAAAGTCCCTAGATTCTAAAGTCATGGCGCAGGGGTTCAACTGTAAAAACATTCTACTGACGGGTCCTGATATGCAGGCATCGACATCAACCTCGATATCCCCACCCTTCCCCTCCCTCACCCGGCCAATGACAACATGCAACAACCCACAGGACTAACTGATTGAAAGAGTCAACAACCCTAGTATATCAGTCCGAAAATCGAACCCAAATGGAGTGCTTGAGGCCACTTGCGGCCACTTGCGTGGTCATATAAATTAGGTTCTGTTACTAAAGCTTCTACGTGGTGGCTTCCCGCGTCGTATGTCGCGCCGAGTATTCATGGGCTAGATTTACATGTCTGTACATAATGCTTAAATTACGGGGAATGGGCGAAGAGCTAGTGGGTTGAGACAGGAACTTCAGTAGTTAAGTACAGCGCGAGTTGGTCATAGATGATAGTTACATAATAAAGCTTCCTGCCCTTAAGCTATTTATTATCTCCTCCGTGAGAGTTAGGATGGAGCGGGAGTCGTATAAGCGTATTTTCAATCCTCCACCTCGCGCTTGACAGCACATTGATCAGAGAGCAACCTAGCCATACTCGGCCAAAGGAACTTTGGAGGGAAACAAAAGTATTGTTTTTACACAAATTGGCGCTTTCATCGCCGATAGTAATAGAATACCCAATAGTCCAATTGTGTACCCGAAAGGTTTGCGTGAGAATGGGTGTTTTATTGATGGAGTAACAAGGAGCGGTAAACAGTTTCCCAATTACAGCCTTGGGGTTTCGAAGCGGTATTGAGTTTCCAACAACTACCCCATCAGCTTCAAGATTGTATGTTAAGCATCTTTTGGTGTTGCGGTTGATGAAAATGCCCTCCCAATATGGCGTTGAGTTCGGATTGAATATCCATTTACCATCGAAAGCCCATTGAAGGGTTGGATAAAAACTAGGATTATCAAGAAAATGTTTTGAATAGCATGGATCGAAGGTCAGAGTTGTAATATATGTAACCCTCGAGATTGGTTCCAGTTCGTTGTCGGCCAAACACCAGCCATCAGGAAGATTCAACTTGTTAAGGAGGTTTCGAAGGCCGGTTGTTGCATTTTGGGTGGATGGTTGTTCTAGAATATATCCCTAGATCATACGCACCTGCGAAGTGTGGTACCATGCATGGGCTGGCCGTTGCCTTTTTATACTTAAGTGAAAGGATTCTGAGCCCACAGGCAGTCTTTCTGGACGGCTGCTTGCCGTCGGTATCTAATTCCATGGGGGGGTATAGACCCAAGATACAACCATACAACGCAGTTATATATCGTTGGCTAGCGCCAGATACTTACAAGAATAGAGGTTTCCACAGCAATCGCAAGCCTCGACGCCCCGGCGTTACGTGCAAGACTCACATTACTCATATTTTATAACGATACAATACAAATTTATTCTATCCGGTTACCAAAATGAGCGCGGCGACAGAGTCGCTTCCTTGGCTTGCGGTGTTGTGGAATTGGAGCTGGAGTCCTGCTCTCGCGATCACGATCAAACTTGAATTTAACCCTAGTGGAACTCTCTTTCGTAGTTCACCCAATGTTGAACCATCGGCTGCAATCGATCAACTCACCCATTAAAGCAGAAATTTGCTAATACCCTATCTAGATATTAATGGGCCGAATGGAGCCTATAAGTTTACCTCAGTCGTAGATGCGGCCGGCTCGAGACCTTGAGGATCTAGACGTCTTGCAGTTGATGATGGAGCTTATAAAAGTGGATAGGGAGATGTACATATGCATATATGCTATTCGACATGTCAATAGTTGGCGAGTCTTAATTGCTATGACTACCCCGTGGGCTTGCGCAAACTCTTTAGGGCGGTCACAGTGAAGGTTTTTGGTTGATAAATTTTATAACGATATGTATAACAGTCTTCTAGATACCTAGGTACTTCCTCCCCGAAGCAAATCTGCAATCTCTGGTTCTTTCGTTTTCAACCCCTTCCATTTGTGTCTAAAGTAAAGAAAGAGTTTCTCTTGCTCCGTTATAGAACTCAGGTCGAGGGGAAAACATCTGTGATCATATACGTGTTTCTTCAAATAGTCTTCGATGGGACCCATCTTAAGTCTGTATTTGCTTTTCCCGCCGCCGCGGGACAGTTTAGATGATAGGCTTGAATACTTCCTCAAGATAGAGGCCTATACGTTCACCAAATTCAAACTTAACGACTTATTGACATGGTTGATTGATATTTACCATACTTCCCCCAACATTCACCAGCATATCCAACGAGAAATTACCCAGAGAACATTATGCAGATACATCGATGACACGGCATCGGGGTTGGCACTGGGGGATGAAGGTAGGCTTTTCATTATTGGAAACCAGGTGTCTGGCAAGTTAAACCCGAATTTAAACGCAATGGTTGCTTAGCTAGCTAACTAATGGTATAATCCAGAAACGGCTTTGAGATCTTTGAAAGTGCGAGTGAACCATATGATGGTCCAGATCTTCCATATAACTACCGGAGCTCCTAAAAGCCTTCTCTCGATCGCCTCCCAGATGGTTCGCCTGAAACATTTGACCATTGGTCATTCCGAAAAGGCCCACTCTGTGGCTCTCATAGAACAACTAGAAGCACTATCAAAATCTTGTATTTCTCTTCAGACTTTGGAGTTCTATGGCGCTGGATTCGGTGACCAATATGTCCAGTATTTGAATCAAATCTGGGGTCTTTTCCCAGAAGTCCGCATTACTCGATTGATTTTTATGAATCCCGTTGGAAACTGTGACCTGGTTAGTACCAGCTCCTGAGAGTCTAGCTTCTAAATACTAAATAGCATCTCATAAAAATAGCAAAACCTCTGCTTCCCAGCAAACCTTCTTGCCTTCGAGCTTTCGTACTCCGAAAATATCCGCTTTGGGAACCTTTGTGCGACCCTGGGAGCCCCAGTCATCGACGAGAACGCAATTTCAGAAAACCTGAACAAACTCGCATTTTCTAATAGCTTTGTCAGGCTCAAGATAGACATCTTAAATTCTGTATGGAAAATATATGTACAGTTCAACGTGTATACAGCTGGAGGGCGAACCGGTACGAAAAAGTCCGGTACTCAGTTTCTGAGACCCCGACCCTATATGTTCTTCCGAGTGTTTGAATCGGATCACGTCCAAAATTTGCATCTATATCTATCGCTCTGCTCTATATCCTGAGTGTTGCTATTACAACTTTATAAATTTATACTATCTTCGGCACTGCGAACACGGACCCTCCCCACTCTTGAGTTTCCGCACTTGCCAGCGGCATGGTGTCTCTTTGACCGGCATCTGCAGTTCACCCCCTGGAAAATATGTCTCGGCAAGTGGAAATGCGGTAAACTAAAGGCTTTTAGCAAATATACAGAAAAGAAATATATCTCCGATTTAACACATACTATCTCATCAATGGCCGGAGGCCATGTTAAGGAATTCTTCGATTGATAGGTGTAATATTTCCCGCTATCCCTTTGAATGATCAAACAAACTTGGGCATTGCACTCTTTCCATAATTCGTTTGCTTTTCTAATAAGGGTTTGCGTCCGAGCCCTAAACTTTTGGTGATGACGGGTATTGATTCTTCGCAAATTAGGTTGCAATTGGCCTTCTTGGCCCTGTTTTTCCCTCTGTGAAGCCATTCTAAAGAAAGTGTTGCAGTTTTCTTGTTAGGTACCTAGGTATTCAAGAATACACTTATGGCTTTGGGCCGAATATATAAGCATACCTACTTTATAGGTACCTAGGTATGTATTAAATTATCAATACTAGCCATTATGTTGCGAATCTTTAGATAATACAATAGAAGTGCTTTTGCTTTTGATGCATCGAATACACATGTATTAAGAGTTGACCTCCAGATTTTCACAGGCTAAGTCAATGACATCTCTCCCGTTCCCTCCCCACAATATGACGTCATTTCGTGTATAGACTAAGAGACTGGAGTATTCGTCATTGGCCGCCTTCAGTTCTTCGAGAAACAATGTAATTGCTCTTGGAGCATTTTCCTCGAGGCTTTGAAGTGGTTCCCAGCTCCAAGATCGCCTGCCCGTTGGTTGCTCCCATTCTATCAGAACCCTTTTGGACCGGAACGTCATCGCAACCAGAGCTTTGATGATGAATTTCTGACTTTTAAGAACATTCTGCTGATGGAATTTGCGGACAAGAAGAGCATCTACATCCCCTTCTTTCTCCCAAGTTTCATTCGTATCGTCCCATTTAACTCTATAGTCCTTGGTAGATGGTCCTTCGGCACAATCCAATACCCCTAGCATCTCGGGCAGTGCCGTAACGATGGCTAACTTGGGCCATTCGGTGCGGGGCCGCTTATGACCGCTTGTCGGTTGGGGCATATGTTGAAAATTTGTGTTCAGCTGAGTAGGAAGGGGTAGTTGTATCTTCGGAAAATTTGCGTCAGCTGCGCAGATATCGGTCTACCTATATTTATAATGCTACTGATACCCTATAGGATCCTATGTGCCGTGTTGACATGCAGGTGTGGTCAGTTGTACGAATTCCTATGGTATTTATACAAGAGCAAGGCTAATCTTGGTTCAATCAATTTAAAACGCCAACGAGATAACAGTTCGCGATACTGTCATGTCATGAGCTAGAAGTTCCTACACCTTGTCAATCATGAACCGACTGCCTAACGAGTTGCGTATTAGAATATTCGAGTGCTTAAACGATCCGCCTGCACAGCGATATTTCGCCATGACGAACAAAAGCATGCGGGAGCTTTGGATAGCTTGCTGCGCACCAAGTTTTCATTTACGAGGGAAAGGCCCATTTAATAGATTACAGGCTATGGCTAACAAAGCTATATGGTCAAGAATCGCTCAATACGCTCGAGAAATTATCATCGGCCCCTCGAATGGCTCTGATATTTTCCAATGGCCGTCAGAATACCTCGCTGCGACGTCCATTTGCATAACTTGCAGAGTTAACCTTTACAAGGACCCGGTGAACTTCTTTGGAAAGACTCGTTCCGACTACAAGAAACACATCAACTTTGCTCTTCCCCTTGTACAGATTTTGGACCTTTGTGACACTTTCGGTGATATAGTCATCGTCCTGGAAAAGGGGGTCGTGATAGAGCACGATGCCTGGTCGCAGACCCCTGATCCTCCTTTCTCTTGTTCTAGGGTCTTTGCGTTCCATTTCACAGTCGATACAGGGCGGAAAAGTCCCTTTGTTCAGGAATTCTTTATCCTTTTTCTGCACAGCTTTTTGGTGTGTTCGATACGAGTGTAGACACACCATCTTAAAGAATGATCCATGAAGCTATCTCGAGCTTGTCAGTATGGCTCTAAATGCAGAGAGGGGATATATTGTACCGGATAATAATTATATTCCGGAATAAGCCCAGCTTTCTGTTCCAAGTCGTCAACATTCATCGTAAATATCTCACGGACTCTTCCGTATTTTTCTAGGTTCAGCCAGAGGTGAAATCGCGTGGGACGTATGGTCTCTAGAAAGGTTTGCTGAGCCGCTACCCATTGCAACCAGGCCGAAGTTTGGACCTCGTTTTCACCGAGGGCATATTTCCAATACCAGTTGGATCGATCCTTCGTTCTTGCACCAGGCTGCGCGGTAAGTTGAGTCCCGGGTTGTTCAGAGTCCTTTCGGAACGTCGCTATGCCTGCCGAGGCTGACACACCCGCCCCGTATAAAACTATGAATGACTTGGCTGTAGCCAGGACATTCAGAGCCTTTTCCTTATCCATTCTGCGGGTTGTTCAGTCGGTTTAAATTTTGTATATAATCAATCTGTGAAGCATAGCCTGTCAACTTTCCCTGGACCCTACCTGAATATATACTTCAGCCCACTCTATTACGTTACTTCCAGACCAATGACGAACCGAATTCGCCAGAACCAGCTTGTGGACCGGATTGTAAAGGCTTTGGCAATTCTGATAGCCCAAATTAATGGCCCAGAGCTAAGTTATTTTGAACAACAACTGCAACCCCTCCAGCCTCGACTTCAACATATAGGTATTCACATCAACTTCGGTTCTCAGCAGAGCCAGACTCGCCCTCGGCGCCATGTGCACGAGCACGGTTTCAACCCCATTAACCGGCACCCCGAAGAGAATAGGCTGGTACAGAGGCCAAGATTCCAGGCAAATAGCAGTGTACCCGGCTACATCGAAGAAGATGATACAAATACCAACGTCAATGAAACGGGCACGCACCTACCTATTCGGGTTGATGCTAATATCGGTGCTCCGGCTCTTGTGTCACAGATTTCAGCTGCTCCATCCGAACCCTCAGTCTCAGCACCCGAGTCCTCACCCATAACACCTGCTGAACAACACAACACCTCCTCAAGTCTGCCCACTAGAAAAGTTATGAGAGATATGCCACTGCTAGCTCGAGTTGTCGCGCGTATATTACGTTATACAGACAAGCCTCAGGTACCGACCGGCGATGCGGTATCGATAGAATATGCAACAAACTTCCAGAGCCAGATCGAGGCTGAACTAAGAATCGACATGTCACTGCAGGGCTCTTCTCTCCAAAAACTTACACGCCTTCGCAGGCTTGGGAGATCTTATTTCAGCGAAATAGAACTTATGCGACAACGACGTCCTCGTGAAAACGAGCACGCGATTAAAATGGCACTTATACGAAGTTTGAGTCAGCGGCTCAGAGGGTCTGTGAGATTGTTCCGAAGGCTATGCAAAGAAATCGAAATTGTTGATATGATTTCCAAGGCATATTCGCAAAAGGTCAATGAAATAAATGAGATCGTTCTTCTAGCAATTTCGACGGAGTGCTATGCGATGTCTTTGCCAAATGCTGAGGAATGCATGGATAAGGTGAAGTGGTTTACACCATGGCTAACTTCCATTACGTCACCTTCAGAGTCTATGGCAGCAGGGTTCAGAATACCTGAAGGACTACTAACGGATCCGTCGGCTACACTTTCAGCACCACCAGAAGCTCTAGCTTTGGAACACATCCCACAGAATTCCGCTCTCTGGGACTCTCTGGACGAAAGGTACCTCGTTATCAGCGGGGACGGGGTCTTTTCTTTGTGCGCCCTTGACGCTAAGACAATTATTGGGGAGATACACAAAAACAATAAGTTAGGCTTGATCCGAGAAAGTCCGGAGGGCAACTGTAGAAGGTTCCATAGCGACGGAAAGGCGCTCTTGATAGCTATTGTCGATATACATGAGATTTCTGAGCTCCTCATTAAGCAGGATTAAGTATCTACAGAAATCAAGCTTCCGAGTAATCCCACTGGGTTGAGCAATTGGGGCAAATCAAGACCCCCGTAACTTCCGTACTAGAACTTTCATCTACTCTCTTCCAAGTATGGTTTCTAAGAAACCTCATCTGTATACAAGGGATTTGCAGGTCACCGTAGCCCAACGTGCTCATTGCCGATACAACCATCCGCCATGTAAATTGATGGGTTTCCCGTAAATGACAGACTAGTCTGTTTTCAGGGCGCATCCATTCTGTCGATTCCCCATGCACGTACCGTCGACGAGATACCTTATCCCGGGCTCTACGCCTTCGCCTACTCGTCGGGGCACTAGATCGTGGCACCCCTTTGCCCATTCCTAAAAGGGTTGGAATTTCGATATCTTGTTCCTGAATATCTATCCGATTAGAGGGCGTTTGATATTGATCTGAGAACGTTTGGTATTGATTTATCTGATTAAAACCTTGATCTTGAGCTATCTGGGTAAATGTCTGTTGTCCACCCTCTAAGCTGTTGTAGCTAGATAGGTTTGGATACAACGGATTGCAATACACACAAGTGCAAGAGCACCTTGCGGTTGTGGGGGCTTCTTGCGTAGGATAGCTAGTTTCCGATCTAAACTGCCATGGCCCTTCCGTTGAATGAACTCCGCATGTGCACGGATATTCCCCCAGGTAGACATATGCCATCGTGTTTAGCTGCTGTGGAGACGAGGTTGGTTAGTACTATGGTTTGAGAAGAGGAAGGGGGGAGGGGAGGGGGGGAGGGGGTTGTTCTGCTAGTTATACTTGCAGCAGATCCATCGCTTTGGGGCGCGACTATAAATCAAATCTTATACCTGAGTAGCCCTCTTTAGGCCTCAGTCCTTCCTGACCCTCTTCCCTCTTCCACTGTAACATTAGAAATTTTCATATCAGGCGGGCGATGCGTTTCTACAATCAACTCTGGGGCGCCATCATTGGCCTCCTATTATTCCACATCGCACTTCTCATTGGGAAGTACGTTCTAGGGCTTATGCTTCAAGTTTTGAAGTTCATAACATACATCATGGTTATCCTCTACGCTTATCGATACGCCCGGAAGATGCAATTGAGAGGTAATGCAAAGACCTGGGAACGAGACTAGCACCGGTCCAGACCACGTATTTGGCTAGATACAATAATACCACTCTCCACGGCCAACTCTCTAAGTTTTTCTGGCCGAACTAATAAGTTACTATTTTTTTTCTTTTCTTTTTTTTCCTTCTCAGCACTATGTACTACCTGGCCTGTATTTTGCTGAAAAAAATTGAACGTTTGTGGATGCATTGGAAGGAGATGAAAGCCGGCTACAGCTGTCAAATTTAAGTCTCTAGACTACTATGCATAAGTGACCCCAGAATATCCCAGACTTTTGCTCCAGACCATCACAGACTTAGTCTCTCCTCTGCCTCCAGACTACTGCCTTGTCCCAGACTAATACATCGTGTATTGGCCTTGTGTATGGTGTGGTGCGGGCTCTTGGCAACTTGTGTGGCCGAGACCAATCAGATAGACGACGTCGAAATATTGTGAATACCTAGGTGCCTAAGTATTTAAATACAGGACTTCCTAGGTACGAGACCAGGACTTTCCTCCACCAACGAAACTAAAATTCGGCAGCGATGTCGCAGAATAATATTATGATCTCAACTGCACGCAATACTAATGAGCCGATTTTGGAGAAAGCATTTGACCACCTGAGCCTTCCAGAGCTTTGGTCCTGGCTTCGAGAATTGGATGAGAGCCCTTGTTCAGATGATATACGCCAATTCCTTGAGCATAAAGTCGTTGAGAAGATTTTCTCAGCTATGCCGTACCACCGAATTTATCAGCGCTCAGATTTAACCGTGCTAAACGAAGGTCATACGATAACATTGGGGAACTCTCTGGGTAATAAGAAAACGATCGGAATCAAAAATGAAAGAGATGCTAATTAAAACTTAGCTAGGTCGCTACAGTCGCTTCTCACGAAAATCGATTTACCACGAGTGATCATCTTGAGGATATCACGATTTACACCCCGAAATCTCATAACATTGGCAGCGCATTTACCCAACCTTAAATACCTCAGTATTTGCCATGTATATGAAGAGCATTCCGATGGCTTGATATTACGCCTCGAGGCATTGAAGAGTACCGGTACGCGGTTGCATACCCTTCATATCGATGGGCAGGGATTCGGCGACGCGTATGTGGATTATCTGAATAAAATATGGGGACTATTTCCGTCAATACGTGTGACCCGGTTTACCGGAATGCCGTTGATCTCGAGATGTGAACTGGTAGCTTAATTCAAATCGTCTTTCAGCATTTTAGGCCAATATATTGACAATATATATCTCATTCAGAGCTTCCGGTTCCCTCAAGAACTTCAGGGTGCCGAGATATCCTGCAGACCACCATCTGATCCCGATTCTGCCAGTCGCTACCTTAAGGTGCCGGAAGCCTCGTATGCTAAGTTCAAGGAAGTGTTTGGTTTGTTCGTGGATTCGCAAGGCTTTAGGTATTTGAGGGTAGATTTCATAGATGGGACTAACGGGATTTCCACCCGCATCCCCAGTCGCTTCACATACACAGCTTTGGTAAAAGGGCGCGATTGCTGCGGGCGGATCACACAATGGGCCAATTAGTGCAAAAGGCCACCCACCACCATGCAATTTGGACATTTGAATTTGCTGACCCAGGACGGAGTGTTTACATGCATATACGTATGGACTTAGTCTCATCTAGGGAGTACCAAGCCTGTATAAAAGGAGGTCATTAGAAGCATTAACTACGACTTACAATTATATGCGTGTATTTATCCTCTCTTCTCTTCGTACACCAGAATCCCACTCGCAATCATCTAAGTTTTATAATGGCTCCACTTCCTTTCCCTATCGATATCTGGTACCTTATCGCCGAGTTCGTCTATATTCAGTACTGCTATATCGACGATATATACAATGCTATCTATACCATGGCATACATGATAGAAGAGGCGGATGACCAACGCAGGTTCCTCAAAGCGGGTTTCCGATCACTGAATCGTCGGATTCTTAACGATTCGAAATCCCGCCTAACATACTCCTCCGCCTCCGGCTGCATAACTTTCGACGATTGCTCTGCAAATAATCCACCAAATTCTGGCTCTTATACCATGCTTTCGCTTGACGATTATTTCATCGACGACGAAATCGCTTCGTGGTTGAAGCCGTTGCCGATAACGTCATTATCCTACGCACTCGGCGGCGCCAACACATACTTGTTCGATCTCTTCAGCATCTCAAAATATTTTCCAACTTGGAATATAGTCCGTCTCTTTCTTGATATGGAAACACTTAAGGACGATATCAAAACTCTTAATGAGATCTTCACCCACTTTCCTAAACTCAGGGTTTTTCACTGGCGGAATTGCGAGTGCCTTATTGTTGACTCGGATGGAACGAAAATGGACGATTTTGAGGCGATTTCGTTACCGACGGATCTGGAAGTCTTGGAGCTTAGGTCCGTTGACGCCTACCTACGCCGACCCAGAAAGAACACCCACCCTCTATATCAACCAGTTCAGATCAACAAAACTGCATTGTGTAAAAAGATTACGGAATGGAAACTTCGACTTCGTATTCTTGTCATCGACATCTTGGTGGGACAGTACATAGTTCTCCCCCCGGAAGGAAACCTTGAGGGTAATCAAACGCCCGCAATACCCACAAGAGATTTAGAAGACATAAAGCAGGATTGGAAATCTGGTTATGAAGACGAGCTTGACAATACGTTGGATAGCGAAGGAACATTTATCGATTGGAGGATTAGATTTAATTTGAAATGCGAGCTTCCAGAGATTAAAGCCGTTCGGGGATTAATGCTTACCTAGGTATTTAATATTTGTGTATAATAACGATCAATTTCGGAAGTCTTGTTCTTTCTTTCGTAGTATATACATGTTGTCCAATTCTCAACTTTAATCTATCTTAAGTGGCTTCGGAATCTTTATCTTCGCCATCCCTTGGGTTAACTCTTGAATCGTTTTCATCCCCTTTCATCCCCTTTTCTCCATGAGTTGTTTCGATGATGCCTCATTTGCAGACAAGGAACCGTAAATTCACCATAACCTAGCATACTCAGGATTGAGGTTATCGTAGGCCATTTTAATTTACAATTATCGCGTAAATGGGAAACCAATTGGTTTTCGGGATGTATTCTTTCGCGGCTCGGCTCGCCTCTCAGATATTTTCGACGGGGGACCTTCAAGATACGTATCCCGCTCTTCTGTGAAGTATTAGCTTTTATTGTCTGCGATGCTCCACCATCTGTTTTCAAAGGTTGGCTATTTCCGTCGTTACGGTCTTGATTGCCCCAAGGCCTCTATTTATGGATCCATAGTCCTTGCAAGCTTGTGGGTCAAAGCTTTCTGTCTTGATACGAGACCAGCTTTCCACTCTAGAATGGAAGTAAGCTTGAGGCATGACTCCGAAATTATATCGCGTGTCCGTCTGGGTATGATAGCTTCTGTCTTCTGCAGGCGATTGGCTTGGAGGAATATCCGACGATGCTTCTCTAGAATGGGTTTCGCACGCTGTGTTGTAAATGGATGAGATGGTGCTTGGGTAGAAATGGTAGTGATGCATCGATGGTGAGAGCGACAATGAAAAATGTGAATAAGCTGAAGAATGGAAGGTTGTATCGTGTTCCTCTCAATATGTCTTTTTCCGGTTTCCTTGATTTTCTTCCTACTTCCTTCAAGGCCGAGTGATGACATACGGGTTGAATATAAAAGCAGAGGCAAATCCTACTCGCGCGAGACATAGCCTAACTATAGAGTCTCCTAGTCTATGAACTGAAAACTTTCAAAATTTAAATTCGAACTACACAAATTCTAACCAATGCGTTTCTCAAATCAGCTTTGGAATACGATCATCCTTCTTTCATTTCACATAGCGCTTCTCCCAGCTTTGTCGAACTCGGAACGAATTCTCCATGACATTCAATCCTATATCCCAAACAACATTGGGACGTATGTCCTGGAAATCACAATCCAAGTGCTCAAACTTTTTGCACATCTCATGATCGTAGTCTACGCATATAGACTTTTCCGCCTTCTATATATACTTCCCTCAAAAATGGAAAAGTAAGTTTTAGACTGACAGCGTTTATAGACTTTCATTAACAAAGATTAGACAATGCTAAGTAAGGAGGTAGTACTACCATTTACATGGCCTTCGACGGAAATATTCGAGAAAACCGAAACGAATAATGCACAAAACAAAACAGTAGAAGAAGATGTAGAAGCACTGGAGCTTAATCAGACAAGGACATGCTCCCTTCTAACTCAGCTATCTTTTTTGAATGTATTTTGTATAGTCTGAGATTTATGTATCCTGCGATTTCATGTAAACAACGATAACGTTCTCCACCTCTGTCAGTTGTGTTGTATCGGAAAGCCCGGGTAGTTGTTGTAGTGGTTTCATAACTCGAATTGAATAAAAATCAAGCAAATATGCGATGTTCTGAGCTAGTTATCAATCAATATTCCAAGTTAGTAGTTCGAACGGATCTGTATGAAGTAAACAGCTAAACTTAGGCGTACCATCCATAGTGAGAAATCTATTGTACGTCAAGCTTTGGTAGTTTTTATTATTCTTACTTTTCCAGCTGGTTCAGACGCCGGGTGTGTATTCTCTGGCTCTTCTTGTTTTCATCTGCTATATCGAAGAGTTCCGTCACTTTATCGGCGAGTGAACTGATGGCGTTGTCGAGATCTGGATGCCCGTTAGGGAGGGGTTTGAATCCTTCACCTCGGCCATGCTCTTCGATCAACTGTTCTATAGTGCTCCTCGGTCCTACGAATGACATGGATGTTTTTGGATATATATTGAGTGGAGAACTAATGAGAAGCCGCCTTAAAGTTCGCGTTAGCAATGTGCATGTTGTCTAGCGAATTATAGAAGGTTTGACCTGTTCTTCAGCTGTTGCGGAGATACTACTCATATACTCATACCCTCAGAAATAATGGCGGGAGTTGTAAGACTAGCCTCGAGACACAGTAGCATCTACAACCATTGTGCAAAGATGTTGCATTCTGATATATGACGTCACACAACAAACCTGATGGGTGACGGATATCGATTGTTCAGCTACGAGCGGAATGAGTAGGTAAATAGGAGCATGAATAAAAATAGATCATTTTGGGGTCATGAGGTCTGTCGACTCGCGATCAAATAATCAGGCGTCTAGAGACCTACTGAGACTTTATTACAGTGATTAGGTGGAATACGGACGCCTAGTTCATGACATGTCAATTCATTTCGTGCGAGATTCGGTTGCGATGGCGTTAAATTTAAGCGGAGACTCGACGTATGAGGGAGTCCTGAGAAGGTAAAAGCGATTATTTCCCCTGTGGATTAAACTTTTACGATCAAAAAGACATCGCTCTTGCATTTTCCTCGATAGTTTGATCTCAACTCTTTTCGGGGTATACTATATTTTTTGTCACTTTCAAGAATTCAATACATATCGCTTCTCAGACTCAGAGATGGCCGAGTATAATACCAGGCATCAATATCTAGCACTCCGTGCACAGATGTGCTTCAACCTATCGACACAAAATGTTACTAGAGGTGAAAAAAAAGAGAAACTCTTCTATACGCTCTTACCCAAGAAAGTATTTGACGGGCCCGCAACCCCACCAGATGAACTTTTAGTGGCAGTGGAAGATATAGATTTAGAGTGGCTTAGTGGGGTACGTGCTATTTACATGAAGCTCTAGATCCAATAATTTAACTGCTGGAAATAGTACGCAACTTATAACTAACCCAGTTCTTGCAATTTATGTACGTATGTACATAGGAAAATGGCCTATATACATATTTTGACCACTATATCAAGATTATTTTCGGCAGGGGCCAAGGAGCTGTCCTTGAAAACTATATCAGCAGCCTTGAATCCCTTTGGAATAAGGAACTGCCTCGCGAAGCCATGCGAGAAAACACCGTGATATCTCAACAGCCTCACAGTGGCTTGTCTGGAGCCCCATATGTGCAGAATCAAGCGGCTTCGATCAATGTCACCATTGAACCTCAGCGATTTCATGGCCCCGAAGCGGATCCTGATATACTGGTGCCGCAAGCTATTTCGCACACACCGATACCTGCGCCTCCTCTACCTCCATACATCCCGGAGCCGAGCCCCCTCTATCCGGTGCAACGCTCAACCCCCCAACCCGGCACACATCAGGCAGCGATTATCGATCGGGATTCGCTGGTCTCGCTCAGATTTCGGAAACCGGAACGTGGCTCTCCACCAGCACCCCGAAAAAACCACTTTACAAAAATTATGACAGTGATGTTTTTCGACCTGCCTAAGGCGACTAATTTGTATCGGACTTAGTTGTACCATGCCCGATGTCTAGCTTTCTGTATGCTTAAAGTTTTATTTGAACTATCAGTTATTGCCCAAAACCCTCGTCTGGTGCCTAGTGCGTGTACAGCGATTAATTATTAATAAACTTCACGATTTGAGCAAACTAAAAAAGCTACAAAAGGAGGCCCGGGTAGTCATGGAACATCATCAATTCAAAGAAAATTGCAAAAATTTCTGATCCGAACAACGCCCCCCCTTCTGAGCCCCGAAAGACTCGGTAAGAATATAGCTTTTGGCCATTATCCTCAGAACGGTTTGTAGAAGAATGGTTGTTTTGGGGAGTGTTAAGGAATCGGGTCGTATCAAACTGAAGTTTTACATATCTCGGAATGAATCTGATCGCGAATGTAGGTAAGGGGTTCGTTCTGGATTGTCGCTTTTACAGAGGCGCCTAATATTCAACAAAGAACAAGAGGGTTGGTAATAGATCTGCGAACGGCTCCGGATGCGACACACCTGCATGAGAGCCCCTTAGGTATCATAATCTTCATCTTCGACATCCCTAGCTGGGTTGTCCACTTCATAAGTCAAATTAGCGTATCTAATTCTGAATTTTAATCTATTCAGTTACATTATATCGATTGTTACATGATTTCTTCGCTGAGCTGTTTCGGAACTCGGTTGGTTTTGTAGATGCCTCGAAACCGTGGTGAATGGCAAGATGATTTTTAAAGTTTCCTTCAACGGCTGTCGTGTCGCCGCATTCTGGAAATGGACATAGATACGGTGCCCCCTGTTGGTGGAAAGCCAGATGTTGATTCGAAAAATGGCGCTTTAGGTTCGCCTTGAGATGATATTCACGATATCTTCGAGATGGGTTGTTAAGTGAGTCGAAGAAGCATGCTGGGCATTGCCATTGGTTTGGTGCATCAAATTGGGCCGGCTGAGAAAGTGGAGATATGGCGGTAGTAGCTTTTGGTTCTAGTGTATCTGGCTGCATTTTTGATCTAGGCCAACTTATTCCGTCCACTCCAGCAAGAAATCCCTCATGGGGTTTAATGACCGCTCCTTCGATACAGTTCTGAGAGTTGCTTGCCTGATGAAATTACATCAACTAGTTTAGTTAAGAAAGTATGCTAATCCGATTTGCAATTGATCAGTTTTAAGCTCCGAACAATACGATCTTAGGAATGTCATAGGGAGTTTGGCTCGGGGAGCTTCCGTTTACGCAGCGGCCCGAAAGCATTCTGGCATATTTCCCGGAAATATTAATACCAAATTAACTTGACAGGCGTGGAGGGTAGCCGGGTAGGGGTGGGTATGCATGATAAAGTTTATTTTAAACCCGAAATCTGCAAGCGTTAGATCTATAGACTTAGCAGGAAGGAGGCAACTTTGCGTGTTAACCTATTCCTAGCTTATAGACTCGAGTCCGTAAGAAATGAGTTTTAGTCTCGATTTTCGCCTTAAGTAGCCGCTTACTTCAACTATCACAGGCTTCCCTCTTCCATACGAGCTATTAATTGCATTCTCCGCTCGACAGCTTTACTCCAATATTCACAAATTCACATTCACGATGAGTCCAAGAATTGCCGTACCCCTCCCCCTTGAGATATGGTTTCTTATTGCAGACTTCATCTGCATTATGTCTACAAACCTCAACGATATTTACGAAGCCTTCGATTCTATAGCATTAATATTTTTGACCGATGACCATACGGAAGAGGACAAAGTTGAAATCGTCAAGGCGTTGAACTTGTATTTACTTCATCGGATTTCTGACAATACACGCTCACGCCTAGGTCATTCGTCTAGCGCCAACTGCGTAACTTTCAAAGTCACAGACGAGGATCCGGAGACTGGCATACCAGATCTTATATTTACTCGCAGTGAAAAGCTCGAGGAGACAATGCTTTCACTGGGCGACTTTGTTTTAGACGGAATAACAGATTCAGAGGAGCTAGATGGAAGCAAACCCGATAATTTGCTTAAGCCATTACTATCGTCTAGAAGAATCACAACACTATATCATTCCCTCACTTTCTCTTTGGATGACGCAAACGGTGCTGAGATTCTCAGCATCCCGCGGCTTTTTATAACTTCGTCTATTGTTCGCCTTTTTCTGGATACGGACAACCTCGATAAAGATGAGGTCAGAAACCTCAATCGAATTTTCCAGAGTTTTCCAAATCTCGAAGCATTCCATTGGCGCGGTTTCAAATATCTGGATGTTGGGGAAGGTCATCCTAGCCATAGCACACAAAGGCTGAAATTCGAAGCACTCCTAATTCCAACAAAATTAAAGGTTCTAGAGCTTACGTCGACTAACCGCCCACGCAACCTGGAGCATTTCAATCGGAACACCTATCCTCGATATCAACCTATTCCTATCAATCGACTTGCGATAACCGAAAGGCTTCTAGAATGGAACAGTAAGCTCGATATACTACATATCAATGTTTTGCTAGGAGAGTATCTTGACGGTCCTCGAAAGGCGAATCATCAATTCCAACTTTCCGCCCAAGATCCCAAGGATATAGAGGAGGACTGGCAAGTTATGGCCTACCCTAACTCGAGTGTAAAATGGTATCCGGGAGGCCACGCAGATCATAGGGTTATCTTTAGTACCAAAGATAAGTTGCCGGTGTTTAAAGCGGTCCGGCTAGCTTGTTAGGGTTCTGAATAGAAGCATTGTCCGTATTTCTTCAAAACTTAGTATATACTTATATCCGTTGAATACAACCACCCCCCAGCCCTAATACATAGAAAGTTTACATGGTAGAATAGAATGTAGCTAGTAATCAATCGGACGCCTTTCACGGAAGCGCTTAATGCTCAACAGGGACAAGAGTGGTTAGGACAAGAGTCGGCGGTAATAGGTCTGCGGAAAGCTCCAGACGCGACACGGGTGCGGGCTCCTTAAATGGCTCCAGAACCTTGCAAAAAAAAAAAAATCCTGTAATGATCCTGAGTGTGAAAAATCCTACAGTCATGAGCGTAGTCTCAAAAAACATATAAAACAACAGCACACAAACAAAAAAACAGAGAAGGTATAATCTACATTTCGACATTTATATCACAAAGCCCTAACCTTTAAGAACTGGTAATAGTATAATCGTATTATATCGGACAACTTATCTTCCTCTCCCTAGGTCTATGAGTGTTCTGCGATATCGCTTCAACAAGGAAGTTCTGCTGGCTAGTTTTTGTAATCGAAGACGATTTCCTTCTAAACCGATGAACGATTCTAAGGGAACGGGATTATTTATTCTTTTAAAGCTCTTTTAGTTGATAAAACTCAAACCCGGGTGATGATTTGAAGGGAAACAAAAAAGCTACAGATAATAAATATTATATAATATCCAGAACAATTAGGTTAGCTTACTAGGAATAGAAATTATATTGTCTTCTCAACGTATGCAGGTCCAAAGCGTCCATAAAGGACTAGCATTGGTTGTTATCAATGTAGATAGCAAATGTAGATTTCCGGACCCCTGAGATAGCATGGAAGCAAAGGAAGAATAAAAATTAGGATTACATCAAAAAATATAGACGAAATATCTGAGTCTCGAACCTTTTGCTGCATGGTAACCCCCCCTTCTTTAATAATACACATTGTGCACTATTGCGGCATGATATTTAAACTTCGCTTGTGACTCGAATCCTTTGCTAGAACATGTAGGGTGAGGGCAATCGATCCCCGCTGAGGCATCGACGTGAGGACATGGCGGCGCAAAGAATCAGAACGCGACCATCCTCTGAAGCGTGCTCTTTCTGCTAACCTAGTATCTCCTAAACAAAACAGGCGCTGGAATGAAGGACAAATGATGGGGATCTCTAATTCTAGCTTTGCTTGGCAATTCTCATTTTCTGCCATCTCGGATCCGGGTTCTGGTAAGTTCCCGAATTCAAACGTTCTTGTGGTTTGCGGCTCCACGAAGTTAAGAATTCCTTCTGAGGATTGGCATAGGCTGATAAGCTTTTCGAGGATGCTTATACGTATTTCCGGAGTAGCTCTGGGTTGATCCGACCATTTGGCAGTGCGGTCGATTAAACGTATATTCCCAAAGAGTAGGGCGGCGATATCGGACCGCTCTCGGAAGGCCATTTTTGGTAGCTGGACTTCAGGATTATGATCCAAAACCGGGCTATGATGTGAGTAACGTAGCTGGTTGGCTATTTCTATTTCGTTCATGTTGTCAAAGAAGTCTTTCCGCTTCATACTCAAGGCGTCTCTTTGGCAAGCCGTTTTCTCAGCTCTGATATCGCTTTGAAGGGTTTGGTACTCTTTGTAAGTGATTGAATCTGCGTCTTTGGCTGATTTAAGGTTCTTATGGTCGCGGATTAGACGACTCCGTAGTTCGGCAGCATCCATCTGAAGATTCTCAAGTACCTCATTTTTCTGGATAGCCTTTTCCTTTTCATCTGGAGTTAGAGATTTAGGGGCCTGAGGATGACGACGTAAACCCATCTTCCCGATAGCCTCCAGTAGGTCCTTGCGTGAAGGGGTACCGAGAAATGCAGATTGAATATCGACGTTGACTCGCCTAGATTTATACCATCGGTCAAATGTGGAACCGCCAGTGTGACCCAAAGCTTGAGTTCTCTGGGAGAGGGTTGCAACAGCTGCCGGGATGGTAGTTAGATCACAAGAGTTTTACTTTTAGTGAAAGGGGGTCTTACAGTCAATAGCATTTGCCGCAGCGCGGCGTAGATTATAAGGCTTGAGAGGCTCTTCATATCCAGCATTCTCACCCAGATTTTTCATCAATGCTTGTAGAACACCATACGAGAGGGCTTCAGTTTCTGAGATCTCAGAGCCTGTTGATTTTGCTTCACGGAAAACTGGTGCTTCAAGAATATCCTCTCTCCATTGGATATGGAGACACTCGAGATGCGACGGAACACGTAGCTTAAATAGATCAGCAGGTTGCTTTATATCCTGCGATTTGAAGGCGTTATCAGCGAATGCAAGAGCGAGGAACAATATTATCGGATCAAATGCGAGGCAATCATCACGCTCGTGAAGCATGAATGTAACACTGTAATTGTCAACTCTTTCTATAGTATTTTACTCTCGGTATCAGCTGAGTTAGACTTACGGCTCTTGCTTTCGTCCTCTGCCTTTCATAATCCAACTAGTAAGTTCCATGATGATAATAATCTTCCTTTCATCATCGCAAGGAAGAATTTGGAGCGAGACATCTTTGTACTTGAGGCTTTCGTTTGTACCACGTCTGCAGTTTGATTCGACCAAAGCACCTGGTCGAGAAGCAGTGAAAGCCATAATCATCAGGATTAGCGGTAGTTGTATTCGATAACGCTCGTGGCGCAGGATGGAGGTGTCCAAGGCCCAATGATAGTTTAGAAGCACAAATAAGTCCGTAGCTTTAGCAAGGGGTTTCCCTCTACCCAGTAGAGTAAGCTCTTGCTCAACTCGAAGGTTATTATACAGATACTGTTTGTTCTGTTAGTAGAGGTCTGACAATAAATAAAAGGGGCCATACCGATCTAATTTCATCCCCAACTTTTTTCGCGACTTGGGTTTGTGTCCTTTCGGTGTATACGAGACGCAAATATTTCCACTGAACCTCCACCGTCGCATAACTTTTGACAGTGGAGTTTACAACGAACCATTCGAGATAGCCCTTGAAGTATCGCCAATCATCGCAAGAGAGGCTCAAAGCGGTTTTAGGAGACATCGATATTGATGTGCAATATCTAGGAACCATTGTCAATATTACACATATCCAGCAAAATTGTAATAATACGAGTATAATATTGAATTACCGATCCCAGGATGCTGCAACTTTTTCAATGAAATTCCTGGTAGCTTTGGCATGGCAGCTGGGGGGTGCTCTATGCCCGGCGAGAATTGCTAATCTTTCGGCAGCATTATAGGGTTCTGCTTTGGGGGCTTTCCGGGATCGTCTGGTTGAACGCTTTGGTGGCATGGCGGAAACTATGAACAGGTTGGACAACGAGAGTAGGTAGGAATTTAGTTGCCGTGGTGGTATTTGTGTTGATTGTTGTAATATACAGAATCTGGATGTGCCTTGGATAGATAGCCCTTTCGACAACAAGCGGGAAACTCGAATATTTATAGACAATCCCCATCTTCTAGATGCTATGGTAAATCCTTTGTTATAGAGTGGAGAAGTAATTAAGAAATAGTTGCATGATGGCGCTTGTGGTTTGATTCGGTGGGGTCAGCTGGTGCGTCGGGCTTCTGTGTTGTTGTTGCTTTAGTACGTGGATGTGCAGCCAAAACTGGCATCAAAAGCTTGCCTTTTCTAACTTACTTTCACAAGCTCATGAAATAACTTAAGTATGTACCTAGGTATATATAGTATTTAATTGGCGGATCTATGCCAGCCTGGAATGGCCGGATGCATGAATCTCAGTTCAGCTCGGGTTCATTGACCTAGTTCCCCAACGGTCAAAAATATTATGTACATACAAGGGTTAAGTTACACGTTGATAGGATCCTTCGATCGTCCGTTTTCCACGCGTCGATGTGGGGGTTATTATTGAGCGCCTCTCTTCGGGTCTACCGATCTGATATCGCGAATTTATCTGGGTACGTCCTGAGCTTTTTTATATTCTAGTCGGAAATTAAGGGCTAAAGTTCAAACCCAAATACAAAACGACAGAAGGAAAGTCTCTTTCCCCAGCAAAGAGAATTTAACTACGAACAGATTTATAAAATCCAAGGTAAAATTCAGGACCAATAAGACTACTGTTGAGGCTACCCTACAGATAGGCAGGTCGGAGATATGTAACCACCAACCTTAGGCCCGGTATCGCCGGCCCATAACGCAGGCCTATGAGGCCTGCCTACGTGATGTCGACTATGTACCTAGGTACCTATATAGGAGAGCCCATTGAGGCGCCTCATACCTACTTAAGTACCTAGGTACGTTCTACGTGAATAACAACTACAATTATACTGCTGTGGGTCCGTACGTAGTATACTATACTTTCACTATTCCAACTAGTATGAGTCGTCAAGGAGGCCCTTAGTATCCATCCTTCTGGCCCTTGCCACCCGAAATCGACGCCATGATCACAAAAATAGTATTCTACGATGATTTCCGTTTCACAATTAGTATATTTGAATTTTGACTTTATGTATAGCTCCCGATTTCATCAATCTCGGCGTTGACAGAATGACAGTGAACGATTCCGTTGGGCATTTGAAAGGGACGGCCGTACGACCCTCTTTTCGGGGTTTTGCGAGGCTGTTGCAGCCCCGATCAAGGATCCGAGATTGATAGAGTATAGTTCTCGCATCCGTATACGCGTAGATGGAGCGTAAACATTGTGGGGCATGCGAAGACGCGAATACGCCTTATATGGCGACACTGGCCCAACTTTGAACGCGAATAACTTCACAAATAGACAGAGTCCAAATAGTTTGAAACCTCGAAATGCTTTAGAAAACAGCTAGATCTTACCGTTGGAAAAGATTTGGGTGAATATAAAATACAGTCGTTTCACCGCGAGACCAAGTCGTTTTGTAATAAACGGTTCTGGATGGCAACTTTTGTATGGGAGCTGGGATGTGTTGCTACAACGGTTTTCGCCACGCAATGGCACTGTTTCGAATCCGCCACCGCGAGACCAGAATAGGCCGGTTTCTTAGTCCGAGTGGTGAAAATACGATTCGAAACTGGCACAACAGCAGACGACTGGAACACGGCGTAAGTAATATAAAAACCCCTTGTAACTCAGCCGATAGCTTCCTATGTATGAGATCTTTCAATCGGCTTGCGCTCAGTTGTTTTGATACTTCCGTTCAGTTAAGGTCGGGATGTTCGACTGCAAATAGAATAGGCCGCTATAAAATCTTCTTCTGGGATAATTGTAGAAAGCGTGGGGATGTATTGGATCGGGGTCTCGATGTGCTCATTCATAGGTGGCAGCAGGCCTCTAGCTTGCGCTTGTGTTAAACAGGTGCAGTCCTTTTGAAAGGGTAGTATCCCACCAGAAATCCAACTGGGAAAATTTCTAAGTTGAATTTCTAAGTTGTGTGCAATCCGCAACTCCATGCACATGCTTCACAGGTGCAAGCTTCGCTTCAACGAGCAACAACTCTTCGCGAACACTAAACTTCACCAACCCCATGACATCCATCAGAACTACACCAACAACAAGTATCCGAACCGCTCTTTTAATCCGGTAAACATCCAGAAAGGTATCCTGCTATACGCCATGCCTTTTGAAGCGCTAACAAAGCTTAAATAGTGCTCGAGTTGACGGTTGGGTTCTGACGCCCGAAGCTCAAGCTAGCTAGCTAGCTCGATTGCAAAATCCACGGCGTATAGGGCGCGCTATTTCATTTTCAACCCGTCTCGAACCGCCGGTCTTACGATCAATACCAACGTACCAAGCGCGAAGTAGCCACCGTGGCATCCAATTACAGGGAATTGGGACCTTTTGAGCCATACACCTGTCATTGCAACCTCTACCCGAACACGAGAACGGGAGAACCGGTCCCTCATTTAATCAGGTCCCACCGAGAAGCTGCTGAACATGAGCGCCGCCAGAGTAGGCTTGGGTTCGCTGCTGCTGCGGCGGCGAGAGCGTACAGGGCGCATGCTACCAGCGGTGAGACTGCACATCCAGAACCCAGGCCTACAATGACAGCTCCTCAACCGCGAATGCCCATGGCTCGACCTCCAAATTCAGCGGTACCCCCGGGTCTTCATTCACTATCAGCCCCACGAAGTCAGCTACCGAAGGCTTCCACGAATCCTCAATTACCCATGGCCCCCTAGGATTCCCGGTTACCGGTTTTATCTGGAGAAGGGGTTGGTACGGCCCGAGCACGAGCTTCAGCGGCCCAATTAAGACTCCCAATGGCTTTGGACCAGTTTCCTCGAGTATCTAGGCGCAAGGCATCCACTACTGAATTGCAGTCGACCTCAGCGGGCAAACAGGCGAAGATGAGTGATCCGGGGTTTGGTTCGGAAGCTCTAGGATTCGATACGGATGACGGCGGAAGTGTTGTGGAGATTCAAGATGAGGATCTGGTAACACATTCCCCAGTCTCGGAGCCAGATGATAACGCTTTGAATCGTGACCAGGCGATCGACCAAGTGTACATCGAGCACATAGAGGACCTAGAGCTCGCGCAACAGGAGGAGTTACCGGTCTACAGAAAAGGTCTTCTGTCAGCAGACAAAGTGCCAGAGACAACCAACGACGATGCCGATGCAGAGCTGTTGCAAGAACCCCAAGATGAACTCCAATCTAAGCTCGACGCTCTGCCATTCCGAATACAATCATCAACGGGGAAATTTTTTTCTCGACGAAAAAAAGAAGGCGGCTAAATTCCAAGAGTCCAACGAACCTTATTGCATTGGAAAAAAAGATTGGGTCAAGATCGGAACTTTGCCGATGCTGTCAAGTCGTTGGCGGACTGGAGCCAATCGTACAAAGCCAACGACTGGCGCTCGTGGGGTACTCTGTTTTCGCCTATCTTGCTTAGAGGCCTTCCGGACCCGTTTCTTAAGCGCTGGTACGCTCTTGTCGAAATCATGGAGATCTGTGTAACTCATACAATTACCGATCGTGACATTAATCGACTTGAAGAATTGATAGTTTCTTTCATAACGGATTATGAAAAGTATTACTATCGCTTCGATTACAATCGCCTAGAATGCTGCAATCGGTGTACCATTTGCTAGCACATATGCCGGACGCCCTCTCCTGGTTGGGGCCAGGCACAAACTATAGCCAGTGGACGACAGAGCTGCCTGAAGCCTGAAGGGTTTGCGGGACATCTGCCGCAGAAACGCGGTCAACGACAGCGCGAGCTCAATAGGGCAGCGAAGGAAAGGGGGAAGAAGTTCCGGTTGGCAGGAGGAAGAAGGCCCCCAAACTGGCCGTATTTGGGCTGTTGCGCCCGATCTCCGTGCTCCCTGCTGTTGAGCCCCAGCAGTTCCCTCAATTCCGACTCCCAACCGCACCAACCGCGATGCTGTTGGCCCCAGCTGCAACGTCTAAACCCTCAGCAACGTTTCCGGCTGCGACGTATAAACCTTCAGCTACTACTACTACTAACGGCCCCAAGAGGGTTAGTTTTAAGGACATCACTGCCACGCCCCCTCCTCCAGTCCGTCCAGTCCTGGCGCCTACTCTCCCCGCTCCCCTCCGCGCATCTCAGGTTGCCGGGATATCCCGGCAGCCGGTAAACGTCGTTTCCGCGCGGCACGAACAGCAGCAGCTGCAACCTCAACAAGCGCCTCGGCGACCACCGCCCCGCAGCAGTGCACGTCCCCGTTTAACAGGGAGCCCAGCACCTGCAGCGCTGGCTTCTGTGGAGCCTGCGACATCGAGACCTACCCAAGCCAAAGAAGCCAGCGCTGTGGGTGCTGGGGGACCTCTTGACGCCATCCTCATCACCGCCAACGGCCAGGCTCGCTCCCTCCCATTCACCTACTCTCTCGCACGGTTTCTCTCGTCAACCGTTTCCCCCAATGGGTTCTGGCACACACATCACGAGAATGGTGAGACTATCGTGACTTTAGAGGGTGAGTATGTTGAGTTTCAGGCCTACGCCAAGGCCAGGACAGTTGGTGGCCATGCCACCGTTATAAAATCGGTTGCCCAAGTATTAAAAACCCACGTATTTGTTGCCTAAATTCTTTCACTGACGTAGATATAGGATGATTGGTTGGATCCGGATGAGCGCGCCGCTGCCGCCGCTACCGCTACTGAGCAATTTGGTGAGTAATAATTTATACCCAAAGTATCAAGGATTGACAGCAACCACAATGACTTAACAGCCCCCAGCCAGCCAAGGGGAAAGGAGGTTGTTGAAGGCAAGTGAATATGCAATGATATCCCATAAGCTACAGGACGCAGATTGGCTGAATATGTATTGTGACACGTTGTTTAGAGCCAGGCCCCGATGCCGGGAAGCCTTCTGCCGGTGGTACGTCCTTGTTCGGGTCTATAATTTTATGAGAGGTTCGCTAACGTATTGCTATTGCATTGTCAAACTTTGTAGCGAAGAAGGTTGCCCCGAAAGTTTCTCCCACTGGTAAGTAGTAAATCTTTTAACTAAGAAGAGGTGGTAGAATTCTACTAGGCATTTGAGTAATAGTAGCAAAGAAGGGGAAAGGGAAGGGGAGGGTACCAGGCATGTTCTTTATAATCTCTGAGGAGACCTACCGTGTACTAATGTGTGTTTTCAACGTATTTGTAGCGCCGAAGCCCCACAACCAGCAAGTAGACGTAAGTTGATTCCTGATCTCCCGATGAACTCCAAGGCCACTTAAATGACCTGATATATCATGTTATAAATTTGCGGCGGCAGCGAAGAGAAAGGCGAAAGGTAAATATACACTTACTATCAAATCTAGTATCTATATATACGAGATAAGCATCCATGATATATTTGAAATGTGTGAAGACTAACAGCATGATAGATGAACTAGTCGGCCCCAAAAGGGCATCACCGACGACGGCGACATCCCCGTCAACCCTCGGCCCGACCACCGCCTCATCAACCACCATCTCCTCCGGGTCCGGATCTGCCCAAGACGTCCGCGAAGTTGATATTCCCTCCCGGGTCTCCGTCAATGAGTTTCGTAATACAAACTCACCTTTGGCACGTCGAGGTCAGGAAGGGTTATCAAGGGGACGCAGGCGAGGTCGTCGGAGGCTATCACCCAAGCTGTTGGGAAGAGGAAGAAGGAACTGGCGCAGTCCCAGGCTGTTTCAACGCCCGACGAAAGGCCACCCGCGCAACCGCCACCCAAGTCCGCGCCCCAGCACCCGGCTGCCAGCCCAACCACCCAGCTGTAAGCGGGGTCGACTCCTGTAGTAGCACCGACAAAGAGCGACAGAAGAAGTTCACGGTTGAGGGCTTCACAAAGAACAGCATTCGCCGGGGGGTTACGTACAATTTGTTTGTTTTGACTTTCTTTGCTCGACCACCGGCGGCGTCGGGCTTTTTTTTCTTTCCGGTTACTATAATATCTCGGGGGTGTCTTCCGGGGTTGCTACGTTGAGGGATTTTTCTACTTTGGATCGAGCATCGGTCAACCTCCGGAATATATGATTTTAAGGTTCGTATACAGACTTCGCGCTCTCGGACCTATCGGCACGGCATTCTGGTCTTCCGCACGGAACCTGCAATCCAATCTTGACTACTTCGTAGCTAGTGTTCATATTGAATATTATGGACAGCAAGATTCACATTGGGGGTAAACATTTACGTGTACGCCGGGCCTTTTTTACCCCTGCACCAAAAAAACCCCACCAAAAAATTATTTGATTTAATATTTAAGTATTCAAAGCCAAATAAAATTTAGAATCAACTAGAAAAACAGTGGTTACCGCACGCCCGTAGGCCTGTTCACCGCACGCCCACAGGCACAGGCCTGTGAATTGCACGCCCATCAGGAAACCCGTCGGGCAAAGGTTCGACGTTGAGGCGCTGATTGTACAAGGTTCAAATGGCATCGCAAAATAAGTCTGCGCTACGGTCGTAAAGTACGTTTCCGTCAACGCCTCAAAGCAGTTGCAGGTTGCGGGCTGTTCCTGCCTCTTGAGTTTTTCTAGCACTTGTTTTTGCGGCATATCTCGAAGCCAGAAAGTGCCAACCAAGGAAAAGGAAAAAGAACGAAAAGAAAAATAAAATAACAAAACAATTGCAATATAACAACTATACGGATTGCTTCGGCTTCATTGGGAACAGATAAGAAGGAATTTAAAAAAGTTAACAGGGACAGGCCTAGTATTAAGTCTAAAATACAAGACGGGGGGAGGAGGAGACCTGCAATCAAGTCTGGGTTGAGAATTTAATCAAGCGTCAGGCTAGATTCCAATGCGGCATATGGACGCACATACCCGTAGATGGGGGGGAATTTAAACCCTAAATTGTAATCACATTGGTTCTATTTCGAAATTTCGTTGGCAGTACAGTCTAGCCTAAGATAAGTTCTATTTTACTATCAATCATGAGCCCTCGCTCCTTTTTGAGAGAGTCCCGTTTAAGCTTTTGGGGCTGCTGTTTAAGTGTATTGTTTCAATGCAGCTATCGTCTCTAGAGCTAGTTTGACACCCAAGTGTCCACGGTTGCTGTATATTAGCATAATTGCTAGACTAGCTGTATACATGTAATGACACCAAGCTCATAAGATTTCTTTAATTCTGAAACAAGCTTCTATGTAGACACGTTTGCATACAAGTGTCCAGATCATAAGGCCTGTGCTTCCGGAACCCAGAGAAAAAGCCGTTCAAAATACATTTCATGTGCTGACCGGAACTTCCTTTCGCCAATGGACCTCCAACGCGCGCAAGGAAATGTACCCATGAACAGGTATATGCGTATTGAAAGTCAGGCGTGTAGATCAATCATGGGAGGCCGTTGAAACCGGTTAGATTTCCCTTATGGATCCAGTATATGCAAAATCTTCTTTGCCCTGTGCAACCCTAGGTCTCGAGGCTACTCCAGCCCTTCATACTTATATTTAGCTTTGAATGTATCGACACGGCAGCGACACGGCAGTGACACTGCCAGGCTTATAGGCAGGCCCAAGTAGGCCCATAAGTAGGCCCATAGGTAGGCCTATAGGTAGGTTCGGGTGCCCAGCCTGCTTAGTTTTTTTTTTTTTTTTTTTTTTTTTTTTTTTCTGACGCGAACAGTGTCGCTGCGGTGTCGCGGTGTCGATGATTTGTCCCAAAATGGATTGAACAATGAAATTGCAAACTTTCTCCAATAACTAAGGTTTTGGCCATTTTGGACCCCCATAATCGAGGTCTCCCACAGCTTTTTTTGCTGGGAGGGGGCTCGGGTGGACAGGGGAGTTCAATAGAGACCCTCCTTTTCAGTCGGGCACTTGAATATTTATTCAAAGCCAAATAAAATTTAGAATCAATTAGAAAAAGCAAACTGTTTAAAATCTTCAAAAATAAATCAAAATATTAAGTTTCAAGTTTCATCGAGTTATTGTTAAATGGTCCCATTTGGGCTGTCTATGCTACGTGGACCGTCAAAATGGCTGCCACCAGCACAGGTACCCTGCAAATTACTAAAACAAAAAGAGCAAGATACATGTATGTAAACCATCGCACCAACCAACCACCTCATCGACACCGACCATCTCGTCGACACCAACATACGAGCCCGATACCCATCTTGGATCGATGAGCGTTGCAGTATGTTCCCTTATCGCGAGGCTATGGATGGGTGGGTTATCTCATAGGTTCGTTGGCCCAACAGCTCCTCCTCGATATGTTCACCCATCAGTCCCAGCTTCAAGCGATCACCATCCCATCATCCCGTCATCCCATCATCCCCCATCCTCGCACCTCCGTTATCTTCCATCACCTTCCTCCAGTCCCCATCAGCTTCTTGACCGGCATTATCCTCTTCCCCCCTTCGTGGCATTGACTGTGTTCTGCTTCGTCCTGCCACCCATGCCTTCATCATCCTTTCATTTAGAACGGCATCGCTCCTCTGCGACCCAGAGCATTCCACAAAGTCAATCTCATATCTCACACTCCCTTCCTCTCGACAGCGTCTTCTTCTTACAGTGCCCTACACCTAAACATACATCCCATGTTATACTAACACACTATCTTTCGTTCGCTCGAATCGTTACATTAGGACAGGGCAAACCGGGCTGATGGATGCACTCCGAACAATCTTCGTATATAGTAGGCCTAGTAGACTGGCTCTCAAAAAGTCATGTGAGGGCCTTACAAATTACGTATGGTGACGCGGAAGCACACGACAGCACGGGGTATACGTTGCTGTTTCGCCCGGGAATTAGAACCAAGCCACAACGCCAATCGGACAACATGCAGGAGGCCATTCAATAGTCAGGGGGGCGCGGGTTGCTAGTTACCGAAGGTGTTGGTGTGATGAATCGTCGTGCATTTGGCGAATCTGAAAGACTGGCTCTAACAAAGTCATGTGAGGATTCCCACATGTTGCGAGGACGAACCACGTCACTCCCAAGGAACTGGCGAACCGTCCTTCCAGTCTATTCTATTCCATCCACCGTAAACTTGCGGCGAGAGTAGTGAGGTTGGGAAAAGAGCTGTCGGTTATACGCTTGAGTCGATCGGGACTTGACCATGCAAACCGACGGAGGCGGACTAGACAACAACGGTGTATATTTTAGACCCGACAAACTGGCTCCAGAAAAGTCATGTGAGGATTTAATTATCATCGACGGCGATCTAGGTCGCAGCCGGAGGACTTGGTGGTATCGAAAATAACCGACAGTGCTTATTCTGGCGATAATATTGGAGCTCAGGGGCATGGCTTAATGGCAATGGACTATATTACCTCCCCACAAAGGTCGACCTCGAAGGACTAAGTTATATGGAGTTACTTGATAATGTACTCCAGAACGCAAATACGGTGATGGCAATTTAAGGTAAGAGCTTCCCTTTCATGTTTAGAATTCTGGGACCAGGCCGCCTTTCGGCCTTCAAGTCGGGGCCCGAGCAAATGGCTTTCCCGGGGTTCCCGGGGTGAATCCCGACTTTGCTCCCTTCCGCCCCTACAACAACGGTAAGCTGTTTTGTGTTAATACAAAAGAAACAAACGGCGCGCAAGATCGTGAATACGAAACGTCGGATACAGCTAACAGGTAACTAAATTAGCTATTAGAAGCGAAGTACTCAACATAAACCTCCACGATACGTGACCCTATCCACCTCGTGTTTTTCGAAAACACCTTAACTAGAGCTCTTCCTGAGCGGTGAAGAGATCGGCTCAGTGAGAGAACTCAGCTGGTGTACCTCTAGACCAGCGAGGGATCTTTAGGGCTATTTCAAGGAGGATCACGACGTCTTTCCGGGCACTAACAAAATCTAGGCATATCTCGTTCAGCTGACAAAGGTTCCTTAAGGTTCTTAGAGTTGTTATACTTGGATTCCGGGGGGTTTCGGGTTTGGTAAGAAAACTCCGCTGTGTTCCTTCAAACCAGCGAGGGATCTTTAGAGCCGTTTCGTCAAGAGGGTCTTCTGTTCCGTAAGCGAACTCTGCTGCGACCGTTTAGACCCGCGAGCGATCTTTAGAACATTCTTTTTATCAGGTGGGTTTCGGGGGTTTCCGTTCAGTAAGAAAACTCTACGGCGTCCGTCTAGACCTGCGAGCGATCTTTTAGAACACCTTTTTCTGTCAAAGTCGGGCTCGGGGGGCTTTCGTTCAGTAAGAAAACTCTGCTGCGTCCGTCTAGACCAGCGAGCGATCTTTAGAACATTCTTTCCTACAAAGATTGGGCTCGGGGGCTTTCGTTCAGTAAGAGAACTCTGTTGCGTCCTTTTAGATCTGCGAGGAATTTTTAGAACACTTTTACCTGCAAAGGTCGGGCTTTAAGGGTTTCTCGCTCAACAGGAGGATTCCACTTAACCCCTCCAAACTAGTGATCCCTAGAGCTATTTTTCTGAATCGAATTCAGGACGTTTTGAGCCACTTAGAAAGGCTCACTGTTTCACCAAACCGGCTACCGGTCCTCGGGGCCGCGCCGCTTGAGCGCTGACTCGGTCACCTGCGAGGAACAGAGTGTATTCTAGGAGCGGGCATGCACGTCGGAACCAAAACGCAAACAGATCCAAGAGCAAAAGTCGTATCTTATTTTTTATCGCTCTCAACGAACGGTAACAGCATTTGACTGACGCTTCTCAGCGTCTGCTTCGGAAGTCCGCATGCCGAACTCAGCCTGCTCGTTCCCGTGGCATCCCAACGAGACTCATATTGGCTTGTCCTTTAGGCCTGAGGCCCTCGTCCGATACCTCGGCCAGCGCTGCAGCGTGTTGTCGACTCGGCCAATCAATTGCTCGTCCATATTGGTCTCGTTCCCAGCCTCACCCAGGGTGGTCCAGTCCATATCCATATCGTCTCATATACTCGGCTCGGCCAGGTACATTATTCAGATAGGCTCGGCCAATTACTCGTCCAATCGGCTCGGCTTGATTATACTTGTGCCTACCCCGGCTCGCCTCTATGCACTTCTGCTTGGCTCGGATACTCGGCTCGTCCCAGTATGTTCCTCGCTAGGCTCGGCCGGTCCACCCGCATGCGATCGATGGTTCTAACCAAATTGATGGTCTACAGACAGGCATAACATGACCGGTTTGCATTGGCCCATACTGATAGACCAACTAAATCTTCCCTACTTGTATTGGGAAATCTTGTGTAGTGGTGCGTATTTACAAACCCAGTGAGTTGCAGATATTGTCAGACTGACAGCCAGTCCCACTTTGATTAGCACCAAGCGAGTTCATATAATCCAACAATCCGGGTACATACCATCTTCAACAGGCAGATCGTATCTTCTAAAGGCATACAAATATTCCCTTCAGCTTAACTCCGCGCATCAAGTCTCAAGGATCGGACCTAAGGTGAGCAGGAGCACTCTGTACAAACTTACTGGTTCCGCCACAACCTAATAGGGCAACTCACCTTTCAAGGGCCCAGTTGTATCAATGAACGCCCCGGAACCCGAAGGCAGCGTGGTCAAATGGGCCCAGTCCCTCCTCGAAGGAGAAATCCCTCGTGGCCTTCGCTTCAAGATAACGCCCCAGAAGCTCCAAGACCGTATTGACATCATTTCCAGCGCCAGATCATCCAAAGATGCCATCAACAAGGCGAAGAAGGCACTCCGGCAGCTCCGAAGCGAATTCAGTCAGCATCAGGGGATAATGGAGCAATATTCGATCACCTACCAAGCAAGTAGCGAACACCCGGGCCAGTCGGATAGCGTATTCCCAGTCTTCAAGCCTCGTCCATCGGAGGTTACAGAGTTAGCCAAGTTTATCAAGCGAGCCCACGATTTTACGCTGCAAACCGGGGCCGGGGTTTTCGTGGTTGAATTCCCCCAGGAAGCACTGGTATCTGCAAATTCAGTTCAGCCGCCGAACCAAGTCGGCTGCAGAAACAAAACTCAAGTCCCCTACTTCCGACAAACGGTTAGACCGATTCATAGCATCGCCGAAAAACAACGCGAGGAGCCCAAGAGCAAAAAACAAAAAGACAATCCCATTGGATATCGCGTCTTGCAGGCCGGATGTGGTGGCAAAGGTACCGACCTCGGGCGTTGGGACGAACCTCTAGCGGACAGCATGACAGAAGAGGCAGCGGAGAGGGAACGGCAAAAACCACGGTGGGGTGTGCGTTACTATGGCGACCTGGACGCCACGGAAGAGCTGGTACAAATGTTGCAAATATCCCACCCGGAAATGACCCAAATCCAGGGTTGTGCGTTGAGACAAATCGAGCTAGGAATATCAGGACTCGACAGCCCTTATTTGTACCTCTCGGAACCGGGATCAATGTTTGCGTTGCATTGCGAGGATCTCGGCACAATCTCGTTAAACTACCACTGCAGAGGGAACCCAAAGGTGTGGTATGTTGTCAACCCACACTCGTACTACTACTACTACTACTACTACTACTAAGAGCCTGCCTACCACCAAGGGACCTAGGAATCTGTGAACTGTTAGTACGTTAGCCTGCCTTCCTACCTACCTTCCTACCTATCTGTCCCGTAGAGAGAAGAGGAAGAGGAAGAGGAAGAGAGGCAGAAGAGAACCCGGAGTCTTGAGAGTCTTATGACTTTGATGCTTGGAATATATATAAGGGTTTTATGTTCTATACTCTCTGCGAAGAGCGGAAGCCCCCTTCAAACCGCCTTATTTTCACGATCTCATATTAATTCTAAACCATAGTGCATGAGGCTTGTCTCGTAAACCAGAGCATGAGGCCGTAGTAGCCTACCATCGAATTCCATTATTCCTACCCTCATACCTACGTTCTACGCAAAACAGTACGGTAAAGACGGAGCGGTGTAATTATAAATCTTTCAAAGCCCATAGCATATCCTTTGAGATAACATCGAACGATGATAGGTACCACGATCGCTTCATGAAAATCTGCTCTTCTTTTCTAACTTGTACGTGTATGTCCATAAATTTATAAAGTCAATTAATAGTTTAACGCTCGTTTGATTTTTGTTTGACAATCGACGTGGCGAAGTTCAAGTTCGTGAAGTTGCTAAATACGGACGATAGCATGGGTGTACTTATATACCGTTCATTCCCTCGTCCACTCTTCCCCGTATCTGTAACCTTTGTCGATGAGATTGCATTCGCTGTAGTTCCATTTGAGCTTGAACAGCTCTCGCCCTTTATCGATCCAGAAGTTGATGCTATCCGACGGTTGGTTTAGTTACACACTCCAAGCTGGAAACTTATAGGTGGTTCATTGATTCAACTTACCCTCTCTCAAACCCTTTAGGATTCCTCCAGAAGGGCTCGCCCTCCCCACCGTCCCGACGTGCCTGCCAGGTATTCCTTCCGTGTGAGTTATTCTGCTTCTGCTCCATCATGAGCTGTAACTGATTTTTCAAGTCTTTGAACCGAGTCGTGTTCAATTCGGACTCATGTCCCTCCTCCGGGAATAAAACGGCGAGGTCTGTAAGATGGGAAGAAACGTCGTAGACATGCCCAGCTTCGACAGCATCTTGAGTCCAGTTCCTCATAGTCATGCGTGAATACATATCGCAATCAGCCATGTAGTACGGGATCTATGGCCGATCAGCTGTATATTCAAGAGAGCCGGCTTTAAAATCTCACCTGAGTATCCCAAGCACCAACATCCTTCACCGCCTCGACATTGACCAAAGTCAACCAATCGTACGCAAAAAACTTAAGTCCCCAGTGCTCCCGCTTATCCAACGTATCCCCCAGGGCGTCTACAGCCTTTCTGTATAGACTTTTATAATTTTCAGACGATTCCGATTCGTTGCATACAACCACCACATCCATATGCGACCAGAAATAGTAACCCCAGTTCTGCTCGATCGCATAATTAATATAGAAATTCTGGAGCTGTGCAAAACTTAGGAGTGTCGGTGTACGTTTGACGGCGACGCCGAGCTGTGAGAGCCGCGTATGATTTAGGTACCAAGGATTCGCAGGCGAGAGGAGGCCGCGAAGCTGTTGTTTCCAACGATGATTAGCAACTCCAGCCTAAAATAAAAGCGATTCGGCAGATTGAATATACGAACATACGTTTGAATCCATCACACCACTGTTGTCAATGACCATTAGCTCCGAGGCTGGCCACCCCGCCGCTAGGTAAGAAACAACAGCTTGCTCTAGAAGATACCAATTTCGCGTGAACCCGATAAATAAGGGTGTCTTTAAGTTATTGTCGTTGACGATATTTCTAGGATTTATCTTGGGAATCTTGCCAGCCTTTGCAAGCGGGAAGATCTCTTCCTGCCATTCTTGTGTCTGCGGATCCTTGTGTGGAGGTTTGGTTCCCTTTGGTTTCTGAACGATATCCGGTCTTCCATGGTCAATGATGGCAGAAAGCAGGAGAAAAACAATAAAGGCGCCTCCAAGGGCTAGTATTGCCCTTCTCATCTTCCTGGTCATTAAAATTGAACAGATCCGCGATATTCGACTAAGAGACTACTCAATTTAAGGATTTTTCGTAAGAAGATATATACTGCAATAACTCGGAAATAAGATACATATTATTTTCGAGAGGAAAAATGATATTTTGTATGTTTAGTATGTAAGTTCAAGTTTTTGATTTCCGAATAAACTTTCGGGCGGTCTCGAAGTTCAGTTTTCAGCCCTCTCGTACGCGGGTTATATCACCGGCCAAGGATTGAAGTACTAAGTACTAGCGTAGTTGGAATATGGAAAGAAAGGGTAAAGTTCCAACAGAACCCAAAATCTGTTGTGGGCTTCATGGTATGTGTTGGTTTGGAAAATTATCAGGTCCCGGCGTCCCCCTCACTTCTAAAAAAGTCCGGTTACCGGTCCTGTGTAAATATATCTTCGTATCATACTTCTCCCAACCTTGACTCTAAGAAACCATCGAACTTTATCCCAGCCTCATCTCAACCTCCCTGATCTCAGCCAACCATCTATCGAACATCAACATCATCAATGCCTCTCCTAACCCCCAAACCCGGGGAATTTGGTTCCTATGACGAACTCCCCGCCCATTGTCGTTCCTGGGCTTTCAGAGAAGGATACGCTGTTGTGATCGGCCCTGTAACTCCACGTCGGCGAGCGCATCCACCCAATTTTGGGTGCCGTCGACAAAATATCTTAAAGTTATTTCCACAGACTGATTTGTGCATTTGGCCTGCCCGTTGGTACTTGGATGTTAGGCAGTGGTGGTGAGGATTTTCGTGCTAGCTCTAGTGAATAGCACCTTCTATAGTTTACCCAGGAAGATTGTGCCTCTGTCACTAATTAGAACTAGTGGCTAGCCCCATCGTTTGTAGACGTTCTGGTAGAAAGCCTCAGCCTAGGTGGCTTCATCCCAACTTTCCTTTCCGGCTATTAGTCAAACTTAATGTCGAGGTAATTTTTAGATTTTGGAAATTTCGTTATAAAATCTAAAGACAACGTTTTGAACGGTTGATCCGGCAACCGTATTGGTTGTATATGACCGTACTGTTGATGCCTATGCGTACGTTTTACGGCACACTCTGGGCAGTTGGCGACGTAGTCCCTGGCGGATTGTCCCATTGTTGGCCAGAAGAAGTGTGAAGCTAGACGTTCGTAGGTTCGATCTATTCCTGGGTGACCGGCGTCGTGGGCCTCACGTAGTAGTTGGCCTTGCGGAGCCAAGGTAGGTACGAAAAGGCGTTTTGTGGCGCGACGTTTGTCATCCATATAGATTAAATCATTACCGACGTTCAACTTATAGATCATATTGATGTGTTCACGCCAGTTACCGTCTTCCTTGCTTCCTGGAGACCATAGAAAGTCGATAAGCTTTTGACTGTAACCCATAACTAATTCGTTCTTAAACTCCTTAGTCATTTCGGTAAACACAACTCCTCAGTAATTGTCTCTGAAGTTGCGGTTGAGGCGTCAGCATCATTTGGGTACCCGACTATAATTAAGCGGGGGAAACCCAGTATCTCTTCCGTTAGTTCCCTTTGAGCGAGATCCGTTACTTGACATCCAAGTCTTGGCGTAGGCGAGACAGCGTCTGGAACGACCATATCTAAACCTTTTTTATAGACAACCTTTAGGTTACCCCAGAATTGCGAGAGATAGACGGCCCAATGTTGTTGGTGTTGGTTGGAACAGCTAGGTGAGGTAGTTGTGGTGGTATCCATTTTCATTATATCTTCCAAAGCTTTGTAGTTGGTAGACACGGTTGTAGGCGATTGTTCCACCCAATGACTCACCCTTTTCACAGGACCTGCGAAATCCAAGTTGGTTGGCTAGTACTTACTTTGGGCAGCCGTATTTTGTTTAGACAAACAGTATCGGTTGTAAGTCATTGCGATTTGGGTCAGCAGGCGGTGACTTGGTGTTGGGCTTGACACAACAAACATACTACTTTCAGAGAATATTTCTGTTTGATACGATAAACCTACTATTTTCAGACGATAAACTCTTCACAAATACAAACACAAATTGAACATCGAACATCGTCACGTCAATCGTCAGACGGGGTCGGGCGAGCGTCAAACTATTAATTTATTTTATAAATTTATAAACGTAGACGTGTTCGTAGACGTGCTTGTAAATGTGTTCGTAGACGTTTTGTAGATGTGTTTGTCGTGTTTGTTGTGTTTGTCGTGTTTGTCACTTTTGTAACTTTTGTTGTTGTTCGTAGACGTTTATGCGTGACATGTTTGTAGATGTTTATAATTTTAAACATCTGAAATTCTGAAATACAGGTGTGAGAGTTAACTCCTCTCGCACTAAAAATTCAGCTTTAAATAATTGACATGGGTGTAAATTGGACGCCACTTTCCATGGGTGTGTGATTAGCATGTTCCTTCATTGATACTTCTTGAGCGTAACCCATTTTGTAAATAAAACCCGTGGGGCAAGTATGTACTACAGAGTACCTCTTTCGGCTTAGTGACTTCAGTACCGACTTTGGGATTGGTGACTCGGTGTTAAGCTGTGAAATGTGTGGCTGAGAGGTACCTGACAGGGGGGTTTTTCTTTTTGCACGGTACCACAGTACCACGTCCCAATAGCCTAAGTTTTACGGCACTCCATAGGAACCATCAAAAACAAACGAATTCTTCATTTCTTATCACAAAATCAAAGAAAATATTGATACAACAACACAAAATTCAAACAGAAATATAAGCTTTGAAATAGGTTTAATTTATTTTCATGAGTAAGCCTACTATTCTACGCAGGCTTATAAGCAGGCACGCAGGCACGCAGGCACGCAGGCACGCAGGTAGGCCTAAGGTACTTAAGTAGGTACGCGGGCCGGAAGATAGGTTCATATATGAGCCCAGCAGCCAGCCTACTTACCAGCCTGCCCACCTGCCTGCCTACCAGCCTGCCTGCCTGCCTACCCGCCTATTGACTTAGTGATAGGCCTGTTATCAGCCGACTTATATACATATATATATATATATATATATATATTTATTTCGCATTTTTATTTTTATGTTGTTTTGTCATTATTATCTTCAATTTTTTCAAAAAAATACAAAATGACATCGTGGAAATTTTCCAACACTGTCAACACGGTAGATACTTCGGGGGAAGCTTTAAAGGCATACTACACAGCCTGCACCAGCCGAGCCGATTGAAGGAGAATTTCAAATCGCACATGAAACTAAGATCGAAGCACCAGACAACTGCCCGATCGCCCATAAGCCGGAGGGAGAAATAGTAGCCTCGAGTCCAGGCGTAGTTATCTCTTCCCCGCTCACTACTTCTACTATTGTAGCCCCGCCAGCTAAGTAGACATCAAGTATACTAGCCCTCTCGGAAGCTTTATCACAACGAGGTCTGTCCCCAGCGAAGCTTCTTGATTCCTACGTTTAATCCGCTTTGTCGGGCGAGATGGGCCAAAGTCTGCGGAGCCAGGCGTTAGATCGTACCCTCTCTTTCTTTTCCCAATCTTAATAGCAGTCTGATGGACTTGGTCGACAGGGCTTCGCGCTCCTATCCCGGCGCCGTGGATCTCGATGGGGTCTGAGTCGAAACCTTTCAAATCTGCCACCTCATCGGACCCTTGAGGCAAATAAATTGCCCCCTTTGCTGCATCGTCAATTTCATTGATGTCCGGTCTAAGTTCTGTTAAATCGGTCATCTTCTCGGAACCCTGGAGTGGATCTACTGACTGCCCTGCAGCATCGTCGGTTTTGCAAGTGTGCCGTTTTACGTCCGTCAAATCAATTACTGCACCAAAATTTTCCGGCGAGTGTATTGGACTCCCCGCACTATCGTCGACCTTTATACTGCTTTGCGCATCCTCCTCGGGATTTCCGTGGGCACTTTCCGGTATGTGCTGTAACCAAGAACCCGATATTGGGGTTTGAGTATGTGCCTGTTTCAAAACTTCGCGCACTTCACCTCCCAATTTTGAGCTGACAGTTTGAACCGTTTGTGGTTTCAACTCACACTGCTCAAGACTCGGTAGGATATTGTGATATTTAGGCTTTTCTAGGTTGCCTTGTTCACCAGTGTCACTCTGTGGACCTAGATAAAGTCCCGGTAGATATTCCGAGTAACCAAAGCAATGGTTTTGGGTCTTCTACTGCTGAGTTAGAAAGACTTGAGTACTGATCTGAGTCAAAGGAATTGAACAAAGAGAACTGCGACGGTTCTTTCGGATTCGGATGTAGTTCCCCGACATTTAGAGGACGTTCTTCGCCCCCCCCCCCCCCGGGCCAGGGTTTGGGGGATAGGCAGAACTAGCAAAGTTCTTGGAGCTGATTCTGATTGGGCCGCCATCGCTTCAGGGAGGATTTCCCGGCTTGGTGATCGAATAGTAGAAACAGGATTGATCAGAGGGGGACACAAGCCCCACTCAAGAGGTCCGTACAATCCGAAAGTCCAGGGTTGAGTTGGCGCCGCATCATACAATGCTAAAGTGCTAGCCACTGATGGGTAATCTTGAATACAGGCACCACTTCCCCCAGGCCAGGGATTGGCGTAAAGGGTTCCCTCTACCTGCCCAAACAAGAGGTTATATAGGCCGGCGTCCGGAGCGGCCGGGTAGTTTTGATCGTAATTGTCGTAACTATTAAAGTGTTCCCCAGAATAACTACGAGGTGGCACTGAAGACAATATATCAAAAGGCATTGCTAGTATAGACGTTGTTGATTTGAGCCGAGCGAGCCCGATACTGAGAGTGGTTTTGTGATTTAGTTTGTAAGGTGATTTACACCCAGCGAAGAAATTAAGGATCCTATCTGCGATTTATACAGTTTTTACTCGATGCCTCGATTATTGTGCCGCTGATGGCCTTATTTATACGCACACAGCCGTGAAGGGTTTGCCCTTGACATCATTTGGCGCATGACAGGGCACATTTCGATATTTATTCTTTTTGAGACGAGCAAGGATACTCATCACGAAGCATCTGACATCGGCCTGGGCATGTATAGCTCATGGTTCATGCGAATGCAACACTTTCGCATTGGCCTAAGACTAGGCTCGTATTCAGCTAAGCGGCGGACACGAATCGGTCAACTGACGAGATTATTACGGTGGTTTGCGGCAATTCTCCGCAAAAATCTGGGGTTACATCCGGAAACATGATTGGTCTTCCTCGAATCATCAACATCACTTGATAATAAAAGGCAGGACCCTGCGAAAAGAAGTGCTACTCGGGCCCTATAGAATATAGCCGTTGATAGCAAGCCGTTGGTAGCGTGAGGTATTAAAAGTGGCGAGTCCGGTATAATTGAAGGATCACGCATGAAACTATGTCTTTGTATTTGAATCCGAGGCCGCTGAAGCGTGTTCATAGGGGTGTATAAACCCCTAGCTGCGACTATGTAAACTGACATCACAATGTCGTCGCTAGCAGCTTCCACTCTGCAATTTCTAGACTGCGAGAAATTCCTTTTGCTAGATTGATTATTACTACAAACTCTTTATTTGCCAAGTTGGTTTACGATTACGTTGCTAGAGTACCCTCAGCTCCCAACCTGCCTCAAGACCTAATTTTACGGCCTCGGATGAGGATGTGGATTTAGAGAAGAAGGAGCAAGGTCCCGGCATCAACATCCACACTACTATCACCTCGGATAGAAATACAGATATTGATTGGGCTTCGTGTCGGACTTAGTCAACTTGTCTGACGGAAATATTAATCTCTATCTTAATGAAAATGCGGTCCCTCATAATGTTTATACTACGTTGAGAAATAGAAATAATCAAGAGTATCCACGTGGAGAAATAGCAAAACGGAATCCATTATTCAAAATTTTATTCTATTTACTAGACCAATCATCTGCTATGTCAATTGCAAATAGGATAGAAGACTAGACACCTGTCAAGCTAAATTACGGGAGCTCCTATCCCGATCTCGTAAAGCGACACACACGCTAATGTATAGACTCCCTTAAGATTTTATGTTAAAAATTAGACTAAGGGGGTATTACCGAAAAGGAAAAGAGCAGAGAAGGGCGCTGGGCCCCAGGAAACTAGGACTCAGTATCGGGATCGATCATGACATCCCAAGTAAATAACACATGCACGTGTTGTATTGTCCGGAGCATCCCCTGCCAGAAGCTATTTTATACGCCACAAACGCAGGCCACATATCTACGTGACCTTGCGAAAGTCACACCTCAAGGTTAAGTAATTATAAGAGACCTCACCGATCCTATTATAAGACAGAAGTAAAAACACTGTATACATTTAAAAAGCCTGTCGAAGAAGCTTACGTTCGGTGGACAGAACAGCTCTACTAGTATACACAAGAGAAGTTTCTCGTCCCTTAACTTTGACATCGCCCGCCTACGGAATTTGGAAGGCTGAGTTCGACTGAGTTCGAACGTTGATCAACTTTGCAGTCGATCAAACTCTCTATAGCTCTAATAATTCGCTCCGGATTGCCGACTAGCAAAGACAAACTTATGTTGAATAATCTTTCTTTCAATAATAGAACATCCTCTTGCAGTTCTACAGTGTCAATTATCATATGCGTTAAGAGGAAGGGGAAGCAATGTAAGTGAGAAAGGAAAAAAAGGACACGCCGGAAACGCCACACCACATGAATGAAAGCTTTGTGAGAAGGGACAAAAAAAAAGACAGAGATACAAAAGAAAGGTATTCATCCTCCACCAACCCCCCGCGAAAGAACTAAGACTCTTGTGGGGTTTTAGTTTTCGCTCTTCTTCCCGGCCTCGAAGACGCTGCCCCGCTTCTCCTTCATGACTTGCATGAGCAAGCCGCTCACAGCCTCCATGACCTGGGTGAGATTAGCCTCCAGAGCCTTGTGCTTCTCTTCGAGAGCGGTGATACGTTCCAAGTCGGCAGGATTGCTGGTGGCACCGTTGCCGCTGTTGTTCTTGCGCTGTTGCGCTTCTATTTTTTCGAGGCGCAGCCTGGTTTCCGTCGTAAGGACGGCAATGGTTGGAGCAGCCGGGGCCGAAACCGAGTTACGGGTGGCACGCCGGGTGGAGGTGTTGATGGCCGGAGCCGGGGTCGGGTTCTCCAACATCTGGAAACGGGCGTTGGAGTCGCCGTCAAAAGTGGAGAATTTCTCCTCCAATTCGGCGAAACGTCGTTGAAGTTCCGTGTCGTTGTCGGATTGCTTCTCCTGATCGTTGAGGTAGTTGAGACGCTGTGCGATCTCATTGTTGATGACGTCCATGCGCTTCGCGAGGTTGGTGTCGCGTTCCGTTATCCTAGTGTTCACCAAGGTTTTAACGTCCTTGGTGATCTTGGCTTGGAGTTTCTCCCACTCTTCTTGGGCAGTGAAGGTGGTGGACAGGCTGCCAACCTTGGCTTCTAGTTTGTCGACACGGTTTTTGTTTTCCTTGGATAGGTTCCTGACGCGACGGTAATCTTCGTGGAAGTCTCTGGTGAATCCGTCGAAGACTTCTTTGGCGGCTTTTTCGACAATGGAGGCGTTGTCGGCTTGGGATTGTTTGGAGTCGGCGAGGTCTTGTTGGAGGGATTTCAGACCGCGTTTGAGGTATTGGAGCCTTTTATAGACCAATTCATCTATCATGCTGGCGTCATAGTCGTCGTTTTGGTCGGATTCCAAATCAATGGTCGAGGATGGAGTTGCCGGTCTATGGGTTGTCTCAGCGAATGCTCTCATTTCCATAAGCCTGGTTGCGGATGCAGGGGTAGCCAAATTAGCTGGAGTACCGCTCGTATTGATGCGAGACTCAATGGGATTCGGGGTCGGAGTCGCCATCACAGCGGCGACTAGAGCAGGGGCAATGGGAGCTGGAGCAATAGGTGCCGGGGTCGAGACAGAGCTGACTGCCTGGACCATGGATCTATTGATATTAATCGGAGTAAATCCGGTCTGTGGAGAAGCTTCTTGTCTCATCATTGGAGCTACTGGAGCGGCGGCAGGGGGGAATCCCTTGCGACCATTGAGGTAAGATTCCTTCCCACCCGTTGGCTCGGGTTGCATGACGAGAGTGAGGCTTTCACGGCTGGGCGAAGAGGCACGTTTTCTCTTGATACGAATGGGATGGGGAGAGCCATCGGTGCTGCGCTTGAGGCTGTTTTCATTCTCATTGGTCGTTTCTGGAAGTTCTGGGGTGTTCCCGACTGGAAATTGAGGATTAGGAGTGTCCGTTGGAGAATCTGTTTCCATTATTATCACATTTTGACCTGGAACCTCGCTAGGGTTGACATGAGACCATTTGATAGGAGTGACTCTCTTGCCGAGGGTGGGACCTGGTTTATATTTCTCAAGCCCGCCTCGCTCGACGTTGAGGATGGCATCTCTGATGTCAGCTGTGGTGATGGCCTTCAATCGGCTCTGAAGACCTTTGGTACCGTACCCCGTTTCCTGGAGTTTGGTGATGAGGTTGTTGGCTAATTGACGGGTAGACTCGTCGTCCTCTCGCCAGCCGCCGAGATCCTCGATCGTTCGCACCTGATGAGACTCGAGGTGGAATAACCAATTGGGACGACGGTATTTAGTCAACGATTCATTCTGCTCGTTGTACAACCTGTAGATGGTTGCACGCCAGATCTCAGAGATAGGGACTTTCCCCGCACCGCTGGAAAGCCATTGAGAGGTAGCAGATTGGTAAGAAGGGCCGGTCTGCTGAGAGTGGCTCTGAAAGTGCTGAGACTGCGCAGCGAGTGTCTGAGCGTGAGATGCTAGTAGTTGCTGTTGGAGAGTATGCTCATCGATACGAGCCTGTCGTGCAGCTGGGGTCTCCGGGTCACCAGCACCACCACCAGCTCCAGCACCAGCGAAGGGAGAGTACAATTCACGGGATTGGTGGTTCCCGGGACCATTGTTAGAAGAAGCCACACCTAAGGATAAAGAAACCGAACGAACAGGTCGACTATCCAGTTCAGTAGATGATGATGATGATGATGGAAAGATTGGTTTTGATTTAGAAGTTGATGTTGAAGAACGAGTCTTTGGGGTTAGATGAGAGATGGAAGGAGTTGGAGTGGAGGAAGAAGCTTTGTTAGCGTGAGCAGCAGCTGGATTTGGATTTATATCCCCGTGGCTGCTGCTGCTGTGGTTGTGGTCGTTGGGGCGTGCGGCATCGTTGCGGTTCTTCCAAAGGTGGAACACTTTCTCGGACAGCTCCAGGAACTGGTGCATGTGGTTCGCAGAGACACCGACCAGAGTGCCCGCGCAATTGATGTAGACGTTCTTCACTCCGCTGTTCAACTGTATTTTGATCGCGGGCGGGAGGAAGAAGGGATTACAGAGCATCAGCATTCATTCAAACACAATATGTTATTGGACAGGTAATATAAAATGTATGCGTGCGCATGCAAGGGCCGCCCAAAATTGCGATCAATCTCGGCGGGTCTGGACGAATACAGTGCTCAAAGGTATCACGTGGTGGAGTCGGATGGGTTCATAAATTGTTGGAATTTACTTCCTGAGATATTGCTTTCTTCCTTTTTCTTTCCTTCATCCCCCCTTTGGTCTTTCTTACTTTGTTTGTTGCTCTTGTACGAAAGATGCATGTGGGTTCTTGAGATCGGGTGCAAGTTCAGGAAATATGCATAAAGTATACGTGTGCGTATGCATTTATATCTCAAGTATAAATGATACGTCGGAAAGGGCAATCGCGCAAGGGGGGTATATATAAAGCCATGATGGATATATATACCGTGGTATCGATATAAAATTATAAAATAGCACACTCGATGAGAAATATAAAAAAAGGGACTTACAGCATTATCAAGACTCTCCATCAAAGCCTCCACCTGATCTCCAATTTCCATACTCCCATTGGCCAAAACCGGGTCCACGGCTTTTGGGTAATTCGTAATTCTCTTGATCAGTGGCCAGAAGAACTCCCGTCGGATCTCTTCGCTGACGGAAAATGGATCCGGCCCGGGTACAACAATGTTGGTGAAGATTGATATTGCATCGGAAACCGCAAAGGGGAAGTAGAATGATATGGTCTCCGGTTGGTCGTGCGAGACGCTTTCGCGCCCGCCGGGGCCAAGGAAGGCGCGAGCTTCCGAGGGGGCGGCCATGGTCATGTGGGGGATCACAGGTCAAGGTAAATAAATATATATACCAGACCTGAGAAGGGAAGAGAAAAAAAAAAGGTGTAGTATACGAAAGGCGGGCTACAAGTAGTTAGGGATGTTACGCTGGTGGGTACACAAGGACGATAAAACGTGGCAAAGGAGACTTTACTTTGTCAATCATGCATGTCCCAAAGACATTATCCCGTGGTTCTCGTTCGCTGGGAGTTAAATGGAAAGCAATCGGGTCGGAAAGAAAGTGAATAAAATGAAGGAGAGGAAATGAAAGAGCCAAATGAAAAGAAAAGAAAAAGTACCAGGGCGGTCCCAGATAAAAAAGTAAAAAGTCAAGAGCGAGAGAGAGAAAAAAAAGTAAAATTAGTAGCACATAGCACAGGATAAAAGTAATAAAAAGTAAAAGCAAAAGCAAAAGTAAAAGCGAAAGTCCGAAAGGGCAGAAGCGACTAAAGTCGGCAAGGAAAGGTAAGTAAGTTAGTAGTTAGCAAGGACGAAGTAAGCAAGTGAGTGCTATGTAAGTAAGTAAATAAAATAGCGGGCGGTGGGACAAGTTTTAAGTTTTTCTTGGGGGAACGCCAACCAACACGCACGAGAATCCGAACACACAAGGCGGGTAAAACAGGCTACCGTGCTAACCAGCTAGTTAGACGGACAGGGAAGAGGGAAAAGGAATGGAGAGGGGCGATAGCGACATACACTCATATGCATGTACGGTTAGTAGTTAGTTGGGGGAGTCGAATCGAAAGGGGAGAAGAAGAAGGTCAAGTGAGAGGAGGGAAAAAAGAAGAAACAGAGGAAGAAAGGAAAAAGGGAAGTAAAGGGAAAAGGGTTAGTTAGCGGTGTTTCAGGGAATCCAAGTAAAGTACTTCGTATTGGTCAGAGAGGTAAGAGCCATAACAGACCGATCGCGACCCAGAATAGAAAAAGAAAAGGGAAAGAGAAGGGGAAAAGGGAAAAGGGAAAAAAGAAAGAAAGGACACGGTTAGATAGTAAAAAATTACTTAAATAAGTACCCAAGTAAGTAAGTGACGGAGTGTAGTACTTGGACATACTAATCGCCAACTTTAGACTAAATAACTAACGGCTGATAATGGGGGGTGTGGTCTGGAGGGTGTCGTAATAGTCCTCCTTCGGTTAGTTAGCGTCGGACTTACAAAACTTTCCTTCACATCATATGCTAGTTGACAGACTTGTTAATTCTGGGCTGACTGGGTTTCCTGCGTTGGGATGCTTCAAGCGGGCAAGCGCACCGGCCGGTTTAGATTTATGCACAGTGTGATCAGAAAAGAAAGCGGTCAGATAGGAAGCATTCTTGTGAGTAGTTATCATATGTAGGTGTGTAACCCTGAGGAGTATCAAACTAGTCTCTACAAGTAAATAAGCATATGTATACCGGGGCCGTAGAATTAATCGTGGCAGTTAGATTGGGGTGAGTATATATACATATACGTACGCACATACTTTTTACTATGTTGGCATAAGTTTTAAATTAAAAGGCGAGATCAAGAACGGCCCGATAGGAAAGCAAAGAAACGAAGGGTTTATTACGTTTTAACAAGGAAAGGAGTGCCCTCCCAAATATTAATACGACAATGCAATGTAGCATGTGCATTGCATTCGTATCAACCAACCGAGTTTACGAAAAAAAAAAAAAAAAGGTTCCTTCCACTCGAGGACCAAGCCCGTGTCGAGATCAGATAATTAAGTTAGTTAAAACTACTCAAGAACTTGCACCGACGCTGCTTTTCGCAAGAGAAAAATAATTGGACGAAGTAAAGCAAGGGTCCTGTAGAGTTGACAGCTTCGACAGGCCACAGGCGCACCATTTGGATCCACTCGAACGTACCTATTTACCTTAGTCAGCCGCAGAAAAGGGGACTTGGCGCGTTGTAACTAATTGCAAAGAACGTATATTATGCTCGTTATATAGATAGGTATATGTACTTGATGTAGGCATGCAGACTACGTATGTATCCGTGTACGAAAAACTAAAGTATAATATTTTAAATACCCAATGGGCTGCTAGCTATTCGCTTTTAGGAACTGTAAAAGCAAAGACTAGATTTTTTGCCAGTTGTGCAACCAAGGAATTTACGGCTTGCAGTGCACTGGTGTAAGCCGTCCGTTTAATTCGGAGGTATTTACTTAGGACTTTATCAAATTTTGATTTGCTATGATAGCAATGTCATATTTTTATTTTCTTTATCTGAATCCGAACTTAATTGGTATATTTAGGTATATATAGGGCTAATTTCTCCTATAAAGCTCTGATATATAGCACATACCTAATCACGGCTATTCGGACCATGCTGCAAACCTAAAACTAGATAACTTGGCCACTTCTTTCTTCTTCGTTCTCTCAGTGCGTAACTTTTTAATTTTTCCCAGATTTTGTTGCTGTAGATAGGTTGGTAATTTCTTTTCACTTCGTCTTTGCCTCCAATCTACTGCAGCCACATCAAACGGCGTTTTTGAAACTGGTAGCGGAGCGTACGCCGCTTTTTTAAGTTTTTTAACTACTTCCTCTTGTTTACCGGTGAGTATACTCCCATCCTTTAGGGTGTAATAAACCGCAAGAAGCAACAGAATACGTAAGGTATAATTTGCATCATTCCCCGCACAATGCAGCTGCTTGAAGGGGCAGTTAAAAAACGTCAAAACCCGACTGAGTGAATAGTTTTTACTGCTTTGACTTAAGTCTGGGTGTAATCCGGGGAGAATATTGCTAGCGATGCGCTGGGTGTTTAGAATTTTATATCATAAACACTTTGCTTCGAAATCGGGGTAAAGGTTTAAAAATGCTCGTAAATCCGAGGTTAGATCGTATCTGACGAGGAATATATCTTTGGTTTTTGATTGGATCATAAATTGTATTCTGTATTTCAGGATTTCGTATTTATTCTCTTTGTTGACTGATACCGATGTACTGAAGAGGAAGCGTCAGAATGCCTTAATACGAGATCATTCTGTTCTTGTTGAAAAATTGAAGGTTCGGATATCGCTATTGCTATTATAATTATCGTTTGATTCCGAAGAAGAGCAGAGGGATTCTTTGGTGTTGAGAACTGCAATTTTAATCTGCGAATTAATTGTTTCGAAGGGTTTTTTTTTTGAAAATATCTGATCACCATTTTCGAAGTTGATGGTGATAAATACTGCATCCTGGATTTTTGATTTAAAAAAATAAAGGATTGAGAAGTCCCAATACCTCCTGTAGGGTTCGAATATCCCCATACTGGGCGCTAACGTTGATAATATCGGTCTGGATTATACTAATTTAAGTTTAGCTAGTTAGGGCAAAAGTTATGTAATATCTTTGTGGGATTGCGTTAGTTAACGTTAGGCTAATGTGCACGGTATGTGCAATGTGTAAACTTTGTTGGTACGCGGATTATCGGTGCATGCGCCGGAGGATTTGTATGTTTTGCTTACTTTGAATTTCGGGGATTCGCTTTTGGTTTCCTTATTAGCCCTTTCCGAATACTTGTTTTGTAACTAAATGGGGGGACTGCATCATAAGTAAGAGTTTCTGAAGAAGGGGTCGGTTTGTCTGCTAGGTATTTTGCGGCGTAGGAACCTACGGGGCCGCTGTAGTCAATTACAGTGATTGTTATGCACATATTAGAGTAAACTAGCTCGTAGGTAGTAGTGGTGTAGCTTATCCGCTCAGGCACTGCAACACATATCGAGGGTCCTGAGACTACCCCTTCGAACCCACATACGTATGCTATCTACTTAAGTAGATATTCTAGTACCGCCTCGTTAAAATACAACGGGCCAACACCAAACTAGATAGCTGGGCTATAGCTATCCCAGCTGGGATCCGATCGCACAAAGATATACCCAGCCGGTATATATTTGTTACTAGACTATAGGTCCTCAGGTTTGCAAGCACTGTTGCTCAAGCTGGTATTATCGAACGCTTATATGTGTATTTATGTTTCTTTGTCACATTATTTCCTGGCGTGATTTTCGTGATCCGTTCCACCACGCACCAGATCCAACTTTCCTCTTGCCCAAGAGGTAAGCAAGTAAATAAGCGTGAATGTAGTCGTAAATATGAGACAAGCCCGCTTTTGTATATATTTGATCTTTTAACCCGTTCTAATACATAAATGACGTGTAAAGACTATGATGCCGAACTAGGGTACTTTAGCTATGACAGCGAAGAGGTTATTGCTTTGTCTTCCTGGCTAAGCTACATTTGGTAGGAGTGAGAAGAATCCGGTAGTAGAAGGTTGAGTTGAAGGGCACTGACCTAGTCGTGTATAACTACTATCAATCATTTCTCTGTACGTCGAAATAGGCATCGGGATAGGAACCTTCGAAGAAGGGGCGTCCTACATTGCCGGCGGGCTTTAACTTCTGTAACGTGCGCCTTTTTTGGAATCTCTGATGGGCCATTGCGGCCTGGAGACGGGGTGGATGTTCCACAAGGAGATGATAAAAGCGCTGGGAACTGTGATGCTTTCGCGCCAGTCGTGATTGCAGGATCGACTGACGTTGTCATGCTTGTTGGCGAAGGGATAAAGTATTGTAACAAGTGGCGGGATCCTAACCTCGGGATGACCAGTGGAGGGGCGGGCGGTGGGGGCTGGGGTGTCAGTTGTATGGCCGCAGGCACAATCGTGGGGGGTAACACTGGCCGCAAAAGGGTTCCGACCGTTTCGCCGTCGTAGGCGAGGCGGGAGTCGCGGACACGGGTCTAGGTCTATTGGAGCAGACATCCCCAGGGGTGAAGGAGGCGGCGGCGGCGGAGGAGAGTGTGGAGGGCTGTTTGGAGGACAACGGGGAATAAAGATTTTCCATTCTGCAGCGGAGTCCTCTTCATCTGCCGCGGGTTCGTATCTGGAGTAGAGGCGGAGGCGGATCTGTTTACTACAAACTTTCGACACCTTATCTTCTGAGCGGGGCGTTCCCTGAGCCCAAGTGGAATATAGGACCTCTGTTAGCCAAAATCCTTTCAATTTGCAAATTTCGTGCGGAGCAGGTCTTAAGATTAGAATCCGAGTCATGTCTTTCAGCAGTGCGCAGTGGGATGGGCCTCGAGGGCACACTTAGGCGAACATCTATTTCCCGTTTCATCTTATGTTCTGGGCCAAAAAATATAGTCGACTTTCCATCAGGTCCAACCTCCAATCCGAGTTTCTGAAATTTCTTCATCCCGAGAATAAAGGTCCTGACGATAGATATGAACTCGTTATAGAGGCTAGAAAATAGAATGGGATTGAATGGTAGCATAAAATACGGTGATCTTGCTGGACTATGGATTCAAAAAGGAGCGATCCTGTGAATTCGCGGGGGGAATGATTACTATTTATGTTGTACAGAGCTCTAAGCCTGTCCCGCTGTGGCCGCTCGGGAGGGCAATGAACCAGAGGCATATATGTGGCCCAGCCACTGTAATTCGATTCCCTCCTCATTACATCCCTATCTGCCGCTCAGCACCTTGATTTCTGCTGCGGTTCCTAGTTTTGTTTCCCCCTTTGTTACATACAAGTACAATACTACCCTAATAAAGCAATCTGAAGGCCATATGTGAACCCAGGCGCATGCTCGATCGTCGGCAGATCACCCGTAATTCCTATAGGTTGATCACGTTTATTAACCGAAGGAAGGTTATTTTGAACGCACAAGACAGCATACGGGATATGGGAAGCCTGCGTCTGATACGGCGACTCTGGTAACAGGACTGACCCTTGAGACCTCCCTGAGCCATGATCGAGGTTGTGTCGGCCCTTTGATGACAGTCACCCATTCCCAGAAGTTTTGAGAGGATAAACCAATCGTTTCCGCTACGATATTTCCTCTCCTACATATAAAGCATTTTCCAGTAGATTCGTCGGCTCGCGCTGTAGCGATAGAATCGTATGGATTCGGGGAAGCGGAATCTGGATTAAGCCCATTCCAATCTTCCCAGGGATCCACAGGCGCCTGGCAGGAAAAGCCAAGATTCTGGCGAAATCTTCCAGTGACTCTCTCCCAAAAATGGTTCAAGTTTCGCCGCAGTCCCCATATCTGGCGTTTCGATGGCCGGAGGTTAGGCATGTTGAAATATATCCTGTGGATTGTGTTGTAGCATGTGGTATTTTCACCCGTCAAGGCAATTGATACGTATCGATTCGATACTAATCAATTTAATGGATATCGATGCAATGCAATACTGAGCTCAGAGATGGATCTTAGTGATTGAATTGTGGGGCATATTTGTCCCCTCAGCTCAGCCTGTGATCGCTGCTGTGTCCAGCCAGCCATCACCATCATCAATCGTCCAGGGCCCTTTTTGATTTTCCGTTTCCAAAATTTCGCATTTTCGCAGAAGCTCCGGAACGAAGATCTTAAGACCTAGTTCCTGCAATATAACGACGAACATCTCAATATGGGTTGTTCGACGGCGCAAAAGTCCCAAAAGTAGTCACACTTTGAATGGTTTAAAAGCCTAAAGTCTAGGTGGTAGCTCATCAGGACTAAAGTGTACTTTTCAGCTCATAGGCAAGCAAGATGGCCGCGGGGAGGACTGGTTTCGTATACCAGCCTCCACCAGGTGCTCACGGGCCCTTAATTTTGGTAGATGCATTGGCTAGGATCCTGTCCCAAGAAGAGCGGGAGGTCAGGCTGGGGAGCCTAGCCGTGGTGACACCCTCAGTGTATAGACGAAACCCTAGGCGGATGAAAGATGTAGACCATAGAATCTCTGTCGGGGTAGGAATGGAGCTCCACCCAACTCCGCGCCGCCCCATCCAGCCCCTTAAAGCTCTGTCTAGGTTTATTGGATCCTTTCTTGGCTAATATATGGATATTATATATCGGACCACCATCAATTCGGGGCCACATTGATCCTTGAGGGATGCTCCGTCCGTTGACACATTCAACATAAGGCTCAGGTTTGATTAACCCAGCATTCTAATTTCATACTGCAGTATAGGTAAGTAAAAACCCGTAGAGCAAGTACCACACACGGGTAGAATGGTAGATGTGAAGTGTGTGGTGGAGAGGATATCTCATGACAGGGTAGCTTGACTTTCTGTTATCGCGTTACGAGCCGCTAGCTGAGGGTGTACCAATCCAGGCTACCACACTCATCGCAAGGCACATCGATGACTAGATGAATTGTTCGCCATTGATGCATGCACCGTTTCTTCGAAATACAGGACCCCGACATGACCGCTAGAGCTTAAACTCTACGCAACTGTACAAATTAAAGCCATAAAGCCATATAGATCGATGGCAGTTTGTTGCGTAGTAATGAAAAGCAACCCTCTTTACTCTAGCCGCAAAGAAAGGAAAAAGACGCTGTGTCTATCGTTGGATTCTTCGGTTGGACGGCAGCGCCTAACATCACAGAGACGTACGCTTGGTGCTAGCCCGGGCCCCAGGGGAAGATAGGTGCTGCCGAGGATGCTGTTGAAAAGAAAAGGCAAGTTTCTTCCGAAATCCAATGAATCCTCATGTCCCTGTGAGTCCGAATGGGCAAGCCGATCTTCCCAACTCGAAAATATGCATATGGAAAGCTTCGAAAGTTGCAGTGAGTATTTGCCCGAGATCTAGAGCTTAGAGTGTGTTGACCTCGTCCACATGTCGGATTTTTTGGCACTTTCCTCTGATCCTGTAGCTTTGTTACAAGATACATGTGTAGGAATATGTGGTACCTGTCTTAGACACAGCTGCACAGAGCTGAATAAGACTTGAACAGTCTTTATCCATGTGTACAGAATAACTTAGCACATTTATTCGATACGCCTTTCGAAGCTTTCTAAGTCTCTAAGCTCTGTTAACAGGCGTTTGTGAGGGGTTTCAACATGTCAACACCATGTACTTTGGTAACAGGGTGGGCGTATAAACAGGAAGGTGTTGTGGCGGCTAGCGCTATAGCAGAGCGATAGCACGTAGGAATATAACTTCGTTCATCATGCCTCCGGGCATGTATATTATCTCTTCCCGGTAATGAGGGAATAACTAAGTCCAGTTTTGAGTGCCTTGGTTGTAAAGCTATAAAGTTTTATACCAGTTTGTATAAAAGAATCGTGTGAACTTAGATCGGAATACCAATCGATGCAATCTCAAGGTAAAACTAAGAAGCCGGAGATCAATGAGGATTGCTAAGAGCTCGGTAGCTAGGTCTGGTATTTCAAATATGTTGAGTGTGTCGGAAACTCCTAACCCAGCTCCGGGACCGTGTGCCATTCGCGCTGGCATGGGCATAGAAGCTTCTCGATTTTGGACTACCAGGTTGGCTTTAACTTTGTTATACATCGTCGAGCCATAGCTTAGTCGTAGGTTCTATTTACTAGGCCCTCAGTTACAAAGTAGTCATCCTTTATATGACCTTTAGGTAAGTTTTAGTCCAAAGCCATTAAGAGATATGCGACTGTATGCGGCGTCAGCTGCACATTTGCAACATTTTGTTCAATGGCCATAGGCAAGGTTTAGGATCGGAGGCCATAGCCAAGCCACGAATCTCTTCTCCCTTACAAAACGAAACGAACCATTATTCCAGTTCCAGCCGGTCACTCTTCGTGCGGTCTGGGTACGAGACCGGTTCCAAACTTTAAATTGATACTGATACTCATCGCAAAGTCAATTATAGATATGGGGCCCCACACCCCGCCCACAGAGGCACTTAAGCTACCTGGAGGGGTATTACGACCCTAGAAGAAGCCAAGCGTCAAATTCCTACACACAAAGAGATACTGTCCTAAACACCTCTTCTAACTCACGGGGAGGTCAGAGCTTCGGTCGTATTTGTTCAACCCTGCCGCTTCAACCGTCACTTCCACCGTCAACGTATACAGAAGAGCTTTACTCCAACTACCCAAAGCTCGACAAAGGGACTGGTATTCGGCAATTATAGGATAGATTACTAGGATCAATATAAAACTTGCTTATTCGAATTGCACTGGTGATCTATTGAGAGTATTCACGTAGATCTAAATATGATTAAAGTATAAGATAAATTAGGATAACCCTCCACAATCGACAGAACAAATTACAAGAGAACGACTAAAGCAAAACCATTATAAAATATTATCCAAGGCAACAATTGCTATGAAAACGGAGCCGCCTAAGTCCGTGGAACAGGCAGAGAATACACAATGCCAGTGGGCCCACACTCCCATGCCGTCCTAGAACCCCTATGTGGCTAAGCCCATGAATTTTAATCCATCTCTGAATATTCTATGCAGGTTTCATCCTGTTTTTCAATACGTACTGAGCACGATTGAACTCTGCATATTATACGGAGGGCAGATAGGCGTTTTTGACGATCTGATGAGTGTCCATTAATGGGGTACAGGTAATATTTTTCTTGGTAGCTCTATCCTAGGCCCAGCCCGACTTGAGACAGGGGACAATGTTAATATAATAACCCAAAAACCAGATCGAGCGATAGGCTGTTAGGGTCTTACCGAGATGACCTTTGTTTGACGGGGCGCAATGGACGTCCTCCTATAATCTCTGTTACATCCTTCCGAGTCCCACGCTCCGGGAGGCCATACCAGGCCATAGCACCGAGAACGCCGTTACTTGACATCAATCACATAAATAGTCGCCATAACAATTTTGTAACTGTTTGCAAGAATCTTACGAGATTTGAATTATTACATTACTTGAGAATATCGATTTCGCAAGAGGATCTGTGGCGGGAGAATTTCCATGTTTTGACAGGTGCAATTATGTGTTTTGGACTAGAGACTATTGCTTTTGAGCTATGTACTAGTACCATATTTTATTAAAGTGATTTTGCACTTTTCTCTTCTAAGCTGGTAAGAAGTTTTATTATATTATATAACTGTTTGGTTGATGATTGTTATTGATATTAGCCAAATTAATATGGATAGAATAACCTCAGATTTAGTCTAAGACTTAAAAGCTTCAAGGTCGTGAGCTCATATAACTTTCTAAATATTAAACCTAGACCTACCCAGCTCTTGCACATATTCCTCCCTTGTGAGTAAAGAAATGATATGGAGTGGTGTAGGTTTGAAGAATTTTTTTATACAAAAGAGCAAAAATATGTTATAAAAATGAGCAAGAATTTTAGGGAAATTTCGAGATGCTTTCACCCGAATTCCAATCTTTCATAAATATTATATTTACTATGATAAATTGTTCGCCAGCTCTGAAGAACTTTTGGGTTAGTTTGTGGGTAGAGTAAGGGATATATAATTACAGTATAAACTGTATTTGTAATAAAGGATTTAGCTTAATTAATTTTGTTTATTATGAGATATCTTCGGATGTAGTGGATTTTTACTGCCATAAAAATTATTTTATTGTAAATTAATGGATATGAAGTGTGATGTTATGTAGGTTATATAAAAAGTTTTCTTTGTAGAACGGGAATTCAGGGGACTAATATTAAAGGTATGTATTTTCGATGTTATATGTATATATAGAAAGATATCTAGTTAGATGATGTTCTAATACATGAAGTATGACGATTTTTCAAAGTAGTATTATTTTTAAATAGTATATAGTACTTTCTACACTTTAGTAAACCAAAGATCTGAGTGGTAGACGGGCTGAACTACTTGCAATTATTAATATGGGCAAATATTTTATTTGTAATTTAATCTTTTGTTTTGATATTGGGACGGTTACCCTCCCAAAGCCCTTCAAAACAAAACTTACAGCGGGGGGTTTTCTTTTTAAACTTTTCAAGTAACTCCTTACTCTTTAAAGCCGCCACAAGCTCTTGAGGCCCCAACTCATGATATTGTGCTCAATGAAACATAAGGTAACTTGGATAGACAAATGCTTTTCAGCAATCCTAACATTTTTTTGGGTGGGGGTAGGGTTTTTTTTCTTTAATTGTAGTAAGCTCTCACCTTGGAAATAAGCTTCACATAGCAGCCTATAGTATGTGACTATATACTGCAAAAACCAAATTGTAGTGTAATAAGGTGGTATCCGCTTTTGGTAAACAAACTGTCAAACTATTTTTGGTAAGTTTTCCTATATTTTGAAGGGCTCCTTTTTCAGGGGAGCTATGCTTATCGGTTCTTTGGGAATAATATTCGCTTATATGCGCGCCAATAATTCTGTGGATTGTTTTGCATATGTATTCTGTGTGGGTTTGGCTTATAAACATCTAGTGAAGAAGCACAAAGACCTGAAGAATATGCCGATTATTAGGAGATAATTTTGTGTTGTTTGCATGGAGCTGGTGTTCAGTCTCCTCAAAAAAAATATTTTTAAATTGCTAATGCAGTATGGAACCATCTAGCAAACTGTAAAATAACCCTTTATAATGCAAGAATAGCTGACGGGTAGCATTACCCAGTCTGTTGATACCGAAACAAATATTGGAATGCCGCTCCCTGGGAACTCTGTATGGTAAATAAGTCCGACAGATAGTGCACTTTTCTGGCTAGTAGTAATGAAATCCTGGATCTTCTCGGTGTAGTTGCTGCCAATGTTGCTATAGGGAATGCTCTGAAGAGAGGCATTGATCGCAAAGAGCGCAAGTGAAAGTGTTTCGGATAGTCTTGGACGAACTGATCTTTGTGAATGTATAAGTGCTTCTTCGAGACCAGAGAATTCGCTCTGGACCAGTTGTAATATGACATGTAGATTGAATACGTATCCGGAGGCTCACTAGGAACGAGGTTGGGGAGCGGGAAAGTCCAGGTAGTTCACGGTCAAAGCCAATCCAAGACTGCATTTATAAAGAAGACCTGACAAAGCATTGAATGGATCATCAATCTTATGAAGGAATTTTCTTGATTTAGCGCTGATTCGGCAAGGGTGGCTTGCCGATTGCTCTGCGCATTTTTTGTTTCTGGAATTCCTACTTGAGTCCTGTGGCTGGCAGACTGTGGGAGTGCACCAACTCGCAATAAGTAATAGACCTAAGTTGGGCGCGGACCTGTAGCTTGATAACTAAGCTATATATATTAAAAATCAGTACTAATTGGGTGCTAAAAATAATTATCCTTTAACAGGCCTGCACGGGTGTATCCTTGTACAGCAACTGGATAGTTCTCGGGCAATGTTCGCCATGCCATTGGAAGAATCTATTGATAAGACATGGAACATGTCCCAAAGGATGGCATTTCGACGGCAATTCCATATTAAATAAGTATACCAACCATGGTAAGATCTTGCCTAATTACTTGGCGGTTTTATGGGGCAGCAACATTGAATACGTGGAGTCAAGCTCCAAATTAAAATACTACATACATCCTAACGTAGTATAAATGGAAGCAAAGATTTTATTAGTAGAGCACAGGACCTAACTCAAGGATTTGATTCCTTGTGCGGAAAGGCACAATACAATGTGATTGTCAGACTCCTTGTTATAAGCATTTAAGACTCTTTTAAAACCAGCAATATCCCTCCGTCACTCCTTTCGTTCTATTATTTCGATATTAATGACGAGGTTTGTGCTGATAGCGAATGAATACAGGAAGTGGATTGATACCTGGTGTGGAGATTCCATTTTTCGATAATACATAATCGCCCATTCTAAAATGGCACTAGCGATCTGAGCGAAAGCTATTTGAGCTTCCTCTTGAGCTTCAGGTAGGTGCGTTGACTGAGGGTCTTCACAATTTCCAACCCCTCCAGGCCCACAGAATGTATCCTATACCAGCATTTCAATATTGTGCTTCAAGTCCTCCGTGATATCTACATCAAGATCAAGTTTGAAGTTACAGGTGAGGAACCTATAAACTCTACGTTGTAGAGTACCGCTTTCAATCCAATTGACACTGACCCAGTCCGTAGCGCTCTTCACATCTTGAATATATCATCCATTCTCTCAACCGCGCGAAGCCACTTTTTATATCGTGAGAGGAGAATAGACCTTAAACTTGTTTTAGTCGCCATTTTTGATCGAGAGATGGATATACTATGTTGTATTGTATTGTATTGTATTGTATTGTATTGTATTGTATTGTATTGTATTGTATTGTATTGTATTGTATTGTATTGTATTGTATTGTATTGTATTGTGTTTTTGATTGAACGGTTTATCGATAAGATTCAAGCCTCGGTAGGCGCTTTTATTTTCAGATTGGGAGGGGAGTGCAAATACGAAACTTATCAGACGGAGTAAGTTTCAGCAACTGCGATGCCCCAACCCTTTTATAATTGTTGGTTCTAGGTGGGAACCCGTGCTGTGTCTGGTTTACGAGACCAGTTCTAGGACACAAAATGGTCATGTACAGCCATGGAGTCGGAAAGCAGACGGAGCTGGCTAAGCTTGCAATTAGATAACCAATGGTTTTCGTTTCATGCTAATAATCCACAACTTGACGCCAGCCTGCGGCCGCGAGCACCATCAATGCATTGGTTCTCCCTTTAATTTTGCAAACAGCGCCGCAGCGTTCTAGAAAAGCACTCTTTCTTAAATGTTTATACTTCTATTCCGATATCCTTCCAACTTTCCATTCACACGCCCCTAACATCACTAAAAGTTCCAATCTTACCCAGTACAGCTGCTACAATACCCTCGAGCGCCTGGATCCGAGGCTATCTCGATTCAAGTCTTCCGACATACGACAAGAGTGGTATAAAGGGCTAGCGAGGCACCCTCGATCCTAGATTTCGACAGACGACATGAACGGTATCAAGGAAAACCACCCTCAGTTCCGACAAATGGGCGGAGCGCTATCGCTTTCGGCCCTACATTTTGTCGAAGTACCTATAGATTCTCTTTTCTCCGTTCTGGATGGGGTTTTGGCAACTCTTGAGGATCAAGCGACCAGCCCAGGTCAAAAGAAAACTGGAATACTAGGAAGGCCAGGATCGCTGATAAAGATTGGAGCTGCCCCTCGACTCGTAAGCAGCAACTGGGTGCAGATCACCGCTCTTTGTCGAACAGGACACGTCGAAAGAGTTGAAAGAGGCTGGTCTACTAGCTCTCCAACCCATGAATCGGTTTTATTTTCCAGAGAATATGAAAATATTCAACTTACCGCGGTAGTGGGCTTGCCAAATCTCAAACGCCTTTTGGGAACTCCTCAACTTTATCAACTCAAGAGCTTCGATATCTATGGATCTATGGGGGGCCCTACTCCTCGGCCGCCCAGTGGACCCTGTAACCTTTGCTATCCATGCATTCTCGCGATGCTTATCAAAAGTTTGCCACAGATCGAATCAATCCGCATGCGATCTAACGGCACCGAGGATGGCTATTCCACAGACAAATGCCAAATCGACCGTCTCGCTATTGAGTCAGCTACTAAACTACGACGGTTGGGAATGTCTTTGTTCGCCGAATCGTTACAAGGCCACGAGTTACGCTGGGTCATGATGGCTCCGAACCTAATAGAGGCTCTTTTTTACAGAGACGGCTTCAAGATCATGACCAACGAATCAAGAGCTCGAGTTAGGTACCTGACGGAACAGATCAAACACAGATCCGCACTTCTTTGGCGAAGGTTCGAGGGAACCTTCTATGAAGAGCTATACCATGTTCAATTCACACGCCTGAAGAAAAAGGGTCCAGGTGCAGTTTCCAATGTGTATTTCTAGAGCTTTATAGAGCGACATAATGTTGGATAGGTCGTCTATAGATCTACGAAATCTTGTGGCGACATGATATTATGTTGTATCGAATAGCTTTTCAACATTTAATTCAGGCGTACCGAGCGGTTGTAAATCTTGTATCTAGTTTTCAAAAAATATTTTAAATGAAATTCGAAGTGTGTTCTGAAGTGTGGAGACTCCACAGCTGTCATGCTGGAATTTGCCATCAGTGAAAGCCAAGCGCGCGATTACGGCCATGATTGGTCTGGCTACGAGACCAGTTATGATGATTTTTTCATGTCGCCTCAAACCAACGCCGGCACATGCACATGTCGACTAGGAATTGGAAGGGAAAAAAACCCGTGGTTGTGACCATGCCGATATACGTCGACTCTAGACAAGCTGGCGGGAGTTTGTACCACATTGTGCTTGTTCCAGTACTAGCCTCTCGCTTGCTGCAGTTTGAGCTCCTAGCCTTGAACCCATCTCACAACGTACCGGGGGTGCATGCGCATGCAGTGGCATGGCATTTCATGGCTTGCCCCATCAACGCTCGTCCGAGCTGCCGCCTTGCAATGGCGCACCAAGCGTAAATTTGATCTCGGCCTTTGATGCCATCTCGGATAGGGCCCTGGTCCAATAATAAAGCGCTATGGAAGTGTGGTATTGGTGCCGGTACCGGAGATCCAGAGATGCATATCGATAAGAGTATCTAAAACACACCTTAGTTTCTCTTTACCTTCTTTTACGTCCTCCAAAGATAATTTTGTAGCATAACGGCGACTTTTTCGCAGCAGCTAAGTAATTGGCCCCAAAATTGGTGAGCGTGTGGAAGTGGACTAAATGGGGGGAAGAGAGAAAGTATTCATGGGTTCAGATAGACTAGAGGGAGAGTAATCGCCAACAAGGAGAAGGGCATATTCGCATGAAGTGAAGGGAAGGGAAGGGACACTGCGAAGGAGAGAAGAAAATTTTGGTTAGGTTGATAACGACCGTGGGAAATACCGCGAAAATGGTGTCTGGACCGTATTTTCGCTGCACATTCAGTGCGGACCTGGATATTAGAGGGTGCGCCCAATGCGGTGTGGGAAAATACAAGCTGGTTGACAGAACTAGCGTAGTGCAGCCCTTAAACAGCAAGGCTACTAAAGTCGCCTCCATAGATCTATCGAAAATTACGTTTCATGAATTCGTGACACTCCCTCTAAGGAGTATCTAGATGGGTAATATTTCTTTTACGAAAGCTACTTTATGCTCACGGTGGATCTAATATTAAATTTTTTGAAGATCAGAAAATAACGAGTTAACTTACACAAGTGTATCTATAGGAACAACAGGAAGACTAGAAGCACATGTAGCTAAAGGAAATACGATGAGGCCAGAGGCTTCAACCCGTCTTTTTAACAACTTTATCACCATTTTTTTGGAGGGAATATGTGGTCTTCGTAGTTTTTTTACAGCGGACGGATTTCTTAGAGGGCTTGTGTGAACGTTTCGGCCGTGCCTGTCTAGACCCTTGTGGTCTCAGTCTGGCCCTTGAGTCTGGTATAGAGGGGGGCGCTTTATGCTCAGGGCCTTCTTCATTTGACGAGAGCGGTGGTGGTGGCGGAATATTTTTCGGTCCATTGTTGGAATCTGGATCTAGAGATTGAACGGTGGGCGATCGAAAATCCGAATCCGAGCGAGGCTTTTTGGTGTGACAGTCTTAATCGGGGCATTAACTGGGGTGGTCCAATTCCGCATCTGTCGACGTCTCCAAATGCGGTTCTGAGTGGTCTCGTTCCCAGACTGCACAAAGATTGACCGGTTCTGAGGCCAAAAAAACTGGGGTGGTATGCCTTTGTGGTATCTGGGTATCAGACCATTCTGGGGTTTTGGCCATTACCACTTCATACAAGTTAACCGTTAGCTCTGGGCTAGAATTTTGAGGCCATAAAGCAAGCTTACCTCCGTAGGACCGTTTGATTCGTACTCCGGGAATCGAAGGAGTTGTCTGTAGATTTTCCATTTGAATCGTTTCTGTATACGTAAACATGTCGACTATAGGAGAGAAAGGACTTTTACGAGACACCGTTCCGAGGGTAGATGCTCTGGTGCTCCGCTATGAATGTGTGGAAAGTTCTCCGGCATTAAGTAAATCTTAATCGCCTGAGTGATCAAAGGAAATCACCTAATTACTCACTTCGAGCTGAATTCATGACAGTAAGGGCTTGTGTGGTCTCGTTCCCAGCCTCACCCGGGGTGGTCCAGGCTTGTGCATGCATATTAATATTATCGGTACATACATGATGCTAGCCTCGAATCCACATGATGGATCGCACCTCTACACCTCCTTGGGTTGCCTCCCGACAAACCCTAGATTAACTGCCCGGGACTTTGCAGAATGTGTTCATATACTTACATACACGTAGTTTCAGCCCCTCCTCTAATTTGGCCGTTTTAGACAACCTCTTGAGTTTCTTCGACATATTACGGTATCTGCACCCTTTCTATTAGCCCTAGTAATTCGGACTGGCCTCGCAGGATTAGGACTCGAAGCGATACCCGTCGTAGTGAAGAGCCCCTGATGCAAGTGCAGGACAAGTGCGTGCAGGACAAATCAGAGCAGGGTCTATTTGGACCCCGAGGGTGCGATCTATTGGCTTGGATCTTCTCACCACCATGTTTCCTAGTGTAATATATGTATGTGTGTATGAATCGTGATCATGTATGATCAATGAACCTGTGGGATAGGTTTCCTTTCCGTCCTCGTGGCCACTTTACGTATGTACCGTCTTTTAATAAGTCTAATGATAGCTACATTACCATCTACCATCGAAACAACAACACTCTAAACGATGGTAAATTTTTTTTGATGGTCCTTTTGTGCAATATGCGTTTCTCGGTGAGGATTTTGCTGTTTTGAGGTCTGCTGAAAGAATCGATGCGCGATGGCTGGAGAAAAACTGTACCGATTGAATTCTTGGCATTAGCCGTTTATCGCAGGTCGGACGTAAAGCGGTCCCGTTTGCGTGGCCAGGCGCTGCAAAAAACCTGAGCCCTGGCTCGACATCGCGACACCTAGGCTAAGGTCTCGATAAATTCAGACTCTACTTTAAGATTCCGGTGATAGTTCTGCCACATGGTCCATCTAAAATTTCCGAGATTTGTAGACTGAAACGTCTTTTATCTCAGATTCTCTTTGTACCTGAGCCTTAGGCACCCAGCGAGCCGTCGGTGGTGTTGAGCTTTCGGAGGGTTTGTCGTTGTGTATCGATCGGCCGGGATATCGGTCTCTTTGAGTACTAGTGCGGGGTCCAAAAAACCACCAACATCCCGATCCTAAACCGACTGTTCTCTACGGCGCCCAAATGATGGAACCCGAACATCCCCCGCGAGTTCCCAAGCCGAAGGTCAAAAGCAAGAAATCGATTAAGATAATTGATATAGAAAGAGCTTTTGGGGATATTTATTGGTTAGAACGTACTGGAGATTGGTCGCGGAAAATCCCCCTCCATAATATCCTAACGATCATTCAGGTATTGCCTTTTGACGTACTGTTGTAGCGCGGCTAATTAGCACCACGCGTACCGAGGTGATTGTTTTGATGCCAGCCTTGGGGTTAAGGGACGCTGTTGATATACGTGTTTCTAACTCGAGCCTAGGTTCCGGCGCAGGCTCTGGCGCAGGTTCTGCCCTGCCTGCCTGCCTACCTGCCTGCCTGTCTATGTTCCGGCGCAGGTTCTGCCCTACCTGCCTACCTGCCTACCTACCTACCTACCTGCCTGCCTGCCTATCTATGTTCCGGCGCAGGCTCTGGCGTAGGTTCTGCCCTGCCTGCCTGTCTACCAGCCTAGGTTCCGGCGTAGGTTCCGGCGTAGGTAGGCAGGCAGGTAGGCAGGTAGGCAGGTAGGTAGGTAGGCAGGTAGGCAGGTAGGGCAGAACCTGCGCCGGAACATAGACAAGCAGGCAGGCAGGCAGGCAGGCTGGTAGATGCGCCTCATTTTTTTTTTTTTCCTTTTTTTTTTTTTTTTTTTTTTTTTTTCTATTTATTCTATTTTATTTTATTTTAATTAACGTGATTTTGTTCCATTTTATTTAATTTTAATTAAAATTGTGTAATTCTGTGTTGAAAATGTTGTATTTTATGTTAATTTATTGTTTGCACAATCAAAAGTCCGTTTTTTTTTTTCTGGCCCAAAGGTATGTTCATATCGCTCGCCGTAGAAAAAAAAAACAACAAAATGAAACAGTACTAGAGGCCCTGAACTCATATCGAATGCCCCCCCAAAAGCAAGAAACTCTAAGTGAATAACAAATCCCATTTTCCAAACGAAGGGTGGGATATCGATTCAAAAATAGAAGCGATCCCTCGGACCGATGGAATATCTCTCCTTTGCAATGCATGCTCCCCCAGAAATTACGTTTCCCGTTTCTAGCTGGCTGTCTCGATTTGTGGGATCGGGTGCGGGTCGTTTCTTCATCGGGAGTATTCGCTCGTTGCGGCTGACATCGAATTGACGAATTGTGTCCAGTGTTTATGTGTCCCAGCAGCCGCATTATACGGATCCTTCATGTATTGATCTAGTCGAGCAGTTGCTATCTGAGATGCCGTGTCCCCCCTTTCGTTTGGTGTAGCCATAGCGCCGTAACTCAATAGTAAATTCAAACAAGCGCTAAACCCCGTGATCCTTTCCTCGAATTTCTCCGAACTTCCCACGGAGCGGTCGCCGGACAAGAGTCCAGGTGAAGTAGCAGCGCGGTCAAGAAGCTTATGAAATCCTCGGACGAGATAGTGAAGAGATGTGTTCCCACCACGATCTGCCACATTGGGAGTTTCTCCACCCGTTAACAGTCTGCGAATGTCATCGTACCGCCCCGACAGCGCGGCTTTCATCAGCTCTATCGAGTCTGCTGTTTGCCTTACGCCTGTAGATGTGTGGGGATTACGTGATGGGCTAGATAATAAATACCATCAGTCGGGGATGATCCATCAATGTGCCACTGGCTTTCTGACCTATACCGAGCGTGTGCGTCATGGGAGGACCGGTATCTATAGCTGCCGGTGGCCGTTAAGGATCCCATTGTGCTGTATTCAGCTGTTGAGGCGTAGATAGGCTCTCCGAGTGTAGCAGTGGAATATGTCAATCTATGGTCATAGCTTGGATAACTACATAGAGGAACAATTATTAGAATCCGCAGTTCGTTCCTATCGTTACGGCGTATGTACAAATCTGCACTCACTTGGAAATCATGTCTCCAGAATAGAAATGGTCTTCAGACCCATGTGAAGGAGTAACAGGATATGATTTAGGATAGTCAAAAAGGCTATGCTGGTCATAGTTCTCCCAATTTTCATATTCTTCTGGCTGTTTGCTCTTCCTTGGAGATGTAGTCTCGCGGTTGGGGCTTGATTTTCTAGCATAACGTTTTTTATATCTTCGAACCTTACGCGGGGTAATCTTGTCGATGATGTCCTGGCTTAATCCCATCTTGGAATCCGGAACATTCTGTTGCTTCTGTTTGAGGTACGTGCGCATATCTGTAGATCGCACATTCTTCTTGAAACCCCATACTTCGATCTGGTTTTGATAGCTTCGTTTGCTATTGGTAGGAAAAATATCCTTAGTCAGCAAACAATCGATGCCCCAATCGCGAATTGAGCGGGGGAGGTTCTAACATACCAGGCTTCAAAGTTGTATTTTGCCTTGAGAATCTCGCACACTTCTGCAAGAGGCTTGCCCTCCTCAATGTAGTAGTGGTGGATTTTCTGTTTATATGTCTCCCAAGGCTTGCCCATTGTGAAATATTTTGTTTAGGTAGGTGACTAAAAGTGATATATAATACTAGTGTGGATTGCTGGAAAGTTTAGTTATGGGGGGTAGTTCAGATGAAGAATTGAAAGAATCGAAATCGGGTTATTAGTTGTTTTTAGATGTTTAGTGTGAGTCTTGAAGATATTGATGGTGATGGATCTCGAGAATGAGTGCATCTGGAGGCGGGTATCCGCATTATTTAAATCTTGAATCACAACGTTGTGCTTGAAACGTATTTCGAGGATCCTTTACGGCAAGGCAGAACAAAAATGTATGTGCTTTCAAGGTAGCTTGCACTGACCAAAGACCGGCAGGCCCAAACGGGACCAAACAGGCCTCCATAGGGGACCGAAAAATAAAAAAATAAAAAAATAATAACTAACGAAACTAAAAGAGACCCGCCTGCTTGGTGTGCGACGATAGGCCCCACGGAAGATCAACCGCGTCTCGTAGTAACGATTCTTCGCGTTCTACCTGACGCAGATTGGCCCGGTGTGCATTTCAGCCTTATTGACTCACAGACCCTGTTGCCGGAACTGACGTACGTACATGTATCTTGGGGAGTACTATAGCCAGGGAAGTAGGAATACGGGATGTTGGGATGCGTGACCCTTTGGCTCATACACTGGGCGCCAATTTAGGTGCTGAATAGACGAAGACAGACATGGTTCTATCCGATTATCTGTCATCCTCAAGGGTTTTAGGAATTAAACTATGCTCCACTAAACCATTAATTGCTTCCATATTAAGTTTAGGAGGCTGGTATCTCCCGTCCATGAGTCTTTCGATGCATCCCGGGACTCTGGAGAGCCCATGAGGTTACCGAGAAACCTTCATTCATATGACACTCTCAAAGCACCCGAAATTGAGGCTTTGCTGGCAGCCTTTTCGCACCAAAATGTTTCCAAACTTTCTCTAGCTTGACACTCCAGTCAGTCAAAGAAGACGCCATTAGTTTAATTGCCTTCTCTAGGCCATCATGGAGGCTGACTCTTCGAAAAAGAAAGTGGGCCGCCTTAGCTGAATGCGCTTTTGGCGGGTGTGGTAGACCCTTGTCGTTGTTGTGTGAAGGTGGGGAAAGGTCTGTTCGCTCCACACAACTGTAGCCGGCTTAGTCAGTCTATTGCTGCTAGCTATGTAAGCCAACCAACCAAATATCAGGGATGTATTATAGTATCAGTCGATACTTCGGCTTTCGATCATGGGCCACGTTGCAGCTCGAGGGCCCAACTGAACTTCATGGGGATACATTGATGTGCATTAGTTATAAAGCCGGCAGAGCAGGATTTGGAAACTGTCCGACCTATAGTTTCGGAAATTTCCGGTTAATAGAGCATCTTATTGGTGCTTAAATACAGGCATCTTAGGATTCCGGCCCCCCTGGCGGCATGAGCCTTGATAGTTCCATTTTCCACTATCAACATGTGTGAATGGGTGTTATATATCTTCTTTTCCCGTCGGTTCTCGATTATCAGATACCTATTCCAAGTGAGATAGACACTTACGGAAAGTGGGGCCGGTTGCCGAGTCTTTTCGGACCAAACAGCCCATGAACTTAGCGAGACGAGGTCTGAGCGGCGCCTTGACTAAATTGTGAGACGGTGGTACGCTTGTCACGATGGTACGCTTGTCACGACGGCTCAGCTGCCACGACGGTTCAGCTGCCACAATAGTTAGCATGGTTTCTTTTGCACTAATCCTCGTCACGAATATTCATGCATACTTGCATGATCAAGGCGGAGGTGATCTCGATAGCCCCTTAATATCATTTCGTCCACACCTAGGTACACAAACCCAAGTACCGTAACTCCAGGTACCTAGCCGCCAAGTATAACGTGCATAAGCTATATAAAGAGTTAGGTATTGGAGGTTATGTCGGTTTGATGCATATGTCACATTCTCGCGCGCCATATGTAGTTCCGTCCCAACTTCAATTAATTGCAATTCCGCGTTTGCGTTTGCGTTTCGAAATTTCTTTCACAGAGTTAACTTTACTCTCGAGCTCCACAAGACATCGGTATCGAACGTCCTATTCTATCTGGCTCTGGTTACTTTGTTTTAGCAGTCATCTACAGCTTCCATGGCCCTGCTTGACCAGAAGCCGGGCCGGCCTGTCTGGACCACCTTGGGTGAGGTTAGGAACGAGACCAGGCCTGCCCAAGAAACCACGCCCAAATCGATGAGCCCCAAAGAAGCGAACTCTATCCAGCGAGGGGCTCTATACTCCAACGCAAAGTGCTCTATTTGGTTGGTTTATCACAACATATCTCCGAAGCCCCTCGAAGTCGAAGCGACCAATATCGTTTTCTCTGTTTCAGCATTGCAAAATGAAATGAAATCAGCGTCACCGGAAACAAATATACGGTCATTGCTTATTCTCGCTCTCTCTTTTCTTGGTGTTACATTCGAGTCTGTTTTATTTGACTGTTATCGGCCTTTTCCCTTTTCTTTTTCTTCTTCTCTTTTCCTTCGCACAGAACCTAATTATTTGTTTTTTTTTATTCGACTGCTCCTGCTATTAGTTATCTTATTTGATTTTTCCCCGAATGAACAACCGCTTCCTCACACATACCCAAAATATGTGCCTACGCCCTCCTTGCTAGCTAGCCACAGCTAAGAAGAGTTAAGTTCTCGGCGGGGAGTCGTGTCACTAGCTCCGAGGTAGGTGCACAGAAAAATTTAAACTTTTGCTGAAACCTTTCGTCGGTACCGCTTACTTTTCGCCTGTCCTACTCTTACAGTACATCCTGCATAACTCGAGTGAACTGCTGGCTTGGTAGCGCAAAGAGACTAACTAACGCCTAACTGAGTATCTATAGGTGCTGGTCAATCAGAAACAGAAATATTATTATTAAAAAAATCTTGAGCTTGCGCCTAACTCCAACTACCTATATACAAGGCAGTATAGTTAGTTGTTTGTTCCACCGTACGAAGGATCAATTGGTTTTTTTTTTTTCTCTTTCCTTCTTGTATGTTTCAATCCAGTCGTGTGTAGCCGACGAATATACAATCACAGTCGATTGTGGCCGTTTCTTCTGACCTCGAAGCCTTCTGTCCTCCTATCTCATCCGTGGGACGAGGCTTGTGCGACGTCTGTGCGAGTCTTTGTCCTACCCTGGGATCGCGATCACCCCAAATTGTTCCCCAAGAACATGAACACCACACACCGCATCGCATCGGCAACTTAACATTCGAACCTAGTATATTCAGGGATTTTTGTTCACATAGCTAACAAACACATCGAGAGGAAAAAGAACGAGAACGAGAACGAGAAGAACGAGAAGAACTTTGTCTACAGACTCCGGTGAAGCTATCTATGGTCGCTTGACGCGACGGATCTCTATTCACCTTCTGTTCACATTCCCGGATGCATTTGCTCTGCTGTTGACGTTGTGCGAATCATCCTCGTTAACTTTCGCCTGAAGCCCTGGCCTGGTGGTGTGCTCACTCCCACCTTCTTAACCACCTTTCAGCTGGCTTCTTCCCGTAAGCCGTTCTGCGTTCTGCTATATTTATAAGTAAGTTTATTATACTTTTTCCCACCCGGAACGATTGCATCCTTCCATAAGGCTGCTAGATTGATTGCTCCTCCGGCTACTCGGCTGGCGTGCATGTTCAAAAATCCTCCCCTCTCAAGCCCGAGATCCCGCCATTCTTTAAAAAAATTTATATCTGGTTTCTTCCCTCCCTGCCTTGACACCGTATGCTCAGTCTAAATCCGTCGCATATTTCCTAAACAATTTAATCGGATATCAGAGGCAATGTCGACTAACTGGGAATAGACCACGCAAGAGGTTGTATCTCGGCGTCCACGTTCGGAACCTCGCGCTGATTTTCAGAGCTTGGTGGTGCTCCTTTCTTGGGAACCCGTATCTGCCGTGCAATTTTCTGGAGGGGCTTCCCAGATCCACTATCGCTAGCGTCGGTCCACACAGGCCAGACCGGGGCCGAACTAACCAGTCAAATCAGTCCACTGACTCAAGGCGGTGCTACATTTTTTCCCTCCCCCAAAAGTCCTTGCCTGGACGGTGCGTTCGTGGAGGGTTTTCGGCTACCACCTTATCGAGAGCACGACCACTAATCCTGATTCCAATCCCGATCATCGCATATTAAAAAGGTAAATGCCCTCCCGTCGCGCCTTTTTTCTATTGCAGGCTTGGAATGTCGTTGTCATGCATGCCGCATTGCTGGCATTTATTACACTTACTTAGTTTAACCTGGGGAGCTCGCGCTAACTTTCCATATTATATCATGCTGCTGCATAAAGACCACCCCATATTTTCTCTTCCTTTCTTTTTTCTTTTTTTTTTTTTTTTCTTAATGAAAAGTACAAGTCAAAGCTGAGAGCTTCATGAAAAGTGTGCAGCAGCAGCCACAGTTCCAATACTAGACAAGCCCGACTGAGACCTGGTAGAAAACAGCAAAAATAAAATATCCCTATCCCTTTGCTTGGGCTGAGACAAGGTCCTCAATGGACTGAGAGTAGAGTTTCATAATTTTTTGCAAGTCGGATCTTTAAGTACCATCGCTTCTGCAAGATTATAGTCTGTAGCTAGGAACCCTCCAGCTCATTACAATTGCACACAGCCGAACCCTAGCAATGTCACAAACTTCAATCCAACATTTTACCCAACGTCTATATTTTTTCTCTTTCTCTTCTCTCCTCCTCTTCTTTTCACCCATCTCTCTTTCTCTCCTCTTCTAAGCTCAAACTTTCTTCCTTTCTTCCTCTGTCTAGCGTTGCCACGGATGGGATTCCGATGATCTCCACATCACGTCACGCTAGATATTACAAGGCCGAGACGAGCAAAGGTAAAGGTAAAGATAGTCTTTCTCAAAGACTATCAGCTAGGAAACAATTATGATGTCGAACGTATGTATCTCCTTAATAAAGCTGTCGTGTGATTTGTTACCCGTTACTACCCAGACGGCTTTAGTTATTATTGGCTGACGACCGAAACCTAAAGACACCATACAAGACTTCAAATCCCTACTATGAAGGATCAGAAAGTACCGGTCAAAAGCGTGCCTGGTCACAAGATACTCCTTATAGTAGGGAGGAGAACCGCGATATTGTGCGAAGGTACCATGGCTGCTCGTGAACCACTGCTCATCGTACGAAATGAATGCCGTCGCTGACTCGCACTTTAGGCAGGTTGGGAAACTGATTATCATCCCGATGGATACGCCAGAGTCGGCTCAGTATGTAACTGATATGGTCGAGAGATACCATATTGGCGGTGTTTTGGTTTGCCGACGTAGCATTAGACGTAAGAAGATTTCCGGGGATATAAATGGGATTACGCTAACCGCTCAGTTCTTAGACTCGGTGGAGATAAGCCGAATTGTGCGAGATTTGCAAAGCGCTGCTCGTAGGGCGGGTCACACACATCCCTTGTTCATTATGATTGAACAAGAGAATGGCATGGTAAGGATGAAAAAAAACTCGTGTTACACTGTCGAGATGGTCGAGTTTAATAAATTTCTGCCCATAGTTTGCTCCCTTTGGCAATGGCCATCTCGGAACACAATTCCCGGGAGCCCTCGCAGTTGGGGCATTTAGGTCGTCTGAAATCCTTTATGATATTGCTCGCGCGTCAGCCCAGGAACTGCAGAGCCTCTCCGTTAACACAAATCTAGCCCCGGTGTTAAATATTGAGGAACAAAGCCCGGAAGGACTGAGCTCTAGGATGTTTGGAGACGATCCCGCCAACGTTTGGAGATGTACCAGTGCTATTCTGGATGCGCACAGGAGTACGAATCTCGTGAGCATCGTCAAACATTTCCCGGCTCCTCGCCAAGGTAGCGGTGGGATTCTAGATACCCGGAATATTGCGACCGAACCTCGATATGCACTGTTCCGAAAAGCGTTCGAAAATGGGGTCGACGGGGTATTACTTGAACCGACAATGTGGGCCGCCTCAACCGATACAACCTTCGGTGGAAAGGACTCGCTTCCAAAGAATCTTATTCGAAAACACTTGCAATACGAAGGAGTTCTAATTGGCTCTGTCGACAAGATGTCTGAGAACGCCGCAGGAAGATGTGTAACCGGGGGACAATTATCGATCAGAGGGCTCGTTAACGGTTGCGACATGTTGATTTTGTGCAAACACCCCCACGATGTCACCGACGCTTTGGAGGAAATATATACAGCGGTTGAAACGGGCAGTATTACACGAGCGTCGCTAGAACAATCCTGGGAGAGAGTTAGACGAGTCAAGGAACGATATCTTCGATGGGAGGAAGCCGTGGACCCTCCGCCGATCCATCTGACCCTTCCGTCTTTGATGCGCCGGAACCGCGAGCTCTCGTTTAGATCGTACGAAATGGCAACAACAGTCATCAAAGACTCTCGAAACCTCCTCCCTTTGACGAAGTTACAACGACAAAATGTTCTGAGGCAAAATGGGACTTGTGCCCTTTTGACACCTGTTGCTCCACCGCGCTTCCCGGGCCAAGTTGGCGTCGATCCATTCGAGTATCTTGGAAGGGCAATCAATGCTCGAGGGGTAACTGTCTGCCATGCACCATATACCCACGAAGGGCTACAGGAGACGCATACCGGTCTCCTTAAGAAAGCAAACCTCGCCATTTTTGTTCTCTCTCTTGATACTGACCCGGAGTATCGTTCACAAATCGAGACGATGAGATCACTAACACGGCAGCGGCTAGCGTTTGATACCCCCCTGGTTGTTATTACGGCGTGCAGCCCACGTGATATGCTGCACGAGGTCTCCTGTGAGTTGGATTGAGCTTAAACTTTTAAAGCAGCACGAGCTAACGACTATTTATTATAAAAGTCCTAGAAAGCGTCATTTCGTGTTACGAATACTCCAGGGAGGCTCTTGAGTCAGCCGCCTCCGTCCTCTTCGGAGAAGTCAAGCCAACAGGTGTTTTACCTCTTCGCAAGTTGCTTCCTCCGACGAGCGGGATTCCAAACGACAATTTTCAGCGATGGGAAGTTCACGAGTGGGAGAAACGCCGAGACTTATACGCCAGCGCTGATTTGTGGAAGAAATGCTTTGGCTGGAATCCTAACTGGAATCTCAACTCAAACATTCTCAGTGACTTGCTCGACCGACCTGGAAACGCCAAACATTATGTTATTAAAGACCCGCGAAGCCATGGGAAAATTCTCGGCCTGTGCGCAACTTATACTATACACGCAGGTAAAAGCCTGGTGGGCAGCATGGCCCTTCTAATGGTAGACCCGGATTTTCGGAACAGTGGGATTGGCACCGCACTACATGACGAGGCGTTTCAGTACATGAGGGCACACCCCGAAATAGACAGCGTCCAACTTGGTAGTATCTTCCCTCGTTTTTTCCCAGGATTGCCAGAGCTGTTACCCAAGGAACAAAAGGAATGGTTTAAACGCCGAGGTATGATCGCTTTGCCCTCGAGAATATAGGACGGGCGGTACTGATAGACTTGAAATAGGTTGGAAAATTGAGGATAACTTTATCTTCGATCTATATCAAAATATAACGAATTGGCGTCCGCCACAACAAGACGTCTTTGCCGATCTCAGTCGTCAGGGCATTACATTTGGTGTCTGTAACCCCAGTGTTTTCGACAATTTGATACAGTTTGAAGATAAGCACTTTTCAAGCTATCCCGGATGGGTCGAAAAGTACCGCGCTTTAAAAGACACAAATGGTATTTTTTTTCTCCATGGTGTTTTTAATTTACTTGATATTCAACTGACATACTGTAGATTATGCGGACGCTGTTCTCGCTTTTGGAGTCGTCCCCGACGGCCAAAGTGCCATTGTCGGCGCAGCCCTGGTATTTTCTGGGGCTGGAAGCAACAAGATTTCGAAAGAAGTCCCATGGCCCAAAGCGATTGGTGATAGAGTGGGCGGCCTTGCGTGTGTCGGGATGGGTTGTAAGTTCCCTGCCTTAAACTATATTACTATAGACTGGATTGGCTAATAGAACTATAGCCGAGTTTCGTGGTCGAGGCGTTGGCTTTGGGTTAGTCTGCGCTGCGATAATAGAACTACAAAGCAGAGGCCTGACGGGGTGCTTTGTCGACTGGTCCACCGATAGACAAGTTTATGAAGATCTTGGTGAGCATTCACGACAGCGTATATAATGAGTATCTCGTGCTAACATTCTTGGTAGGTTTTGAGACCCACGGCAAGTACCACAACATGGCCTGGCGTAAAGTATAACCAATTATCGTATGCCTCTACTTTACTTGATATTCTCTACTCTCTTCCACGGCTTTGGCGTCTCAGTGTGCACCTTTGCCTTGTGTTTTTTTATATATTTATATTCCCTTTCCCCCTTCTTTCCCCTTATTATCTTTGTTTTCTTTTTACCTGGGGCTGTTTTGTTTTCAGCTGTAAATGCATGAAGATGGTGTGTGGTTGACCTTTATCTCCTTGTTTTCCTTCTTTGGATTATTTCCTTATACTTTCCTTCCGAATACCCCGCTGCAAAAAACTATTTCTTAGACCGGTACCATTTCTTCTTCTATGATTTTGCTAGAAGAAGGTAGTTTTCTTTTGTTCACAAAAACACTATGATCACTTTTGTACCCAGCATATGCATGGAGATTGAGAATTTTTTTAAAAAGGAGGGAGAGGAGGATATAACCAGGGGCATCATATATGGAGGGGGGGTTGTGGGTGTTCGTTCTTTTTTTTTTTTTTTTTTTTTTTGTTGCTTCTTGTTCATTAGCTATAGCTGCTCAAATCAGGACTTGGGAAGCATGCAAGTCTTACTTTTTCTTACTTTTTTTTTATTTTTTATTTTTATTTTTTTTCCTTTTATCTTGCGGCCTCACGATCAAGCGCGAAATTATAGAGGGATGCGAAAGGTCTTACACGTACATACTTTATATAATTTTAAACTTTCTAGGCACATGCGCTAGTCGTTGGCTTGTTACCAGTATAATTCCTAGTTGGCAAGATATTTTATTCATATACCCAGGTACATATCGGTACCTCTTTCGTTGTTTTGTTCTTTCTTTTTTTTTCTTCTATAATTAATTGGCGATATGGCTACTAGACTTTTCTCGCTCGACGAATAGACCGGCTATATGTCACGTTTGATACTATGGTGACGACAGCTGGGACGTACGGTCATGCGCATGAGATTTCCGCTAGCGCTATAGCCCTCGAGTCCCCGATCAATGTGAAACAAACAAGCGAACAAGCCTCCGTCGCGATCGAAGAGCCTCGAAAAAAGCACAGACTATAATAGCCAAGCTCGGGAATCGGAACCTGTAGCACGATCTAGACCCTCCCTTCGACACGCGTTTAATAAAATCCGGTATTATACATGTGTCTCTCATTATCTAAGTTATTAGCCCGCTAGATTAAAGCGCTAAACCCCCCCCGGTGTAGCCGTAAGCAAAATTACATACTTCGGTGCCAATGCTCAAACATCCCAAGCCTCCATTAAAGGAAGGCGGTAGCGAATTTTCGCCAAATGGCTTTTTCTTTTGTGTAAAAACTTTATTTTGATGTGCTACGTAGTTTTGGGGACGTAGGATTTTAAATTTTTCTACCATCCTTGTTGTTTTCCGTGGTTAGACGGAGGGGTGTGCGTATTTGCGCTGGGTATCCTACTGCTAGCCCAGAGTTACGATTTACAATTGAAGCAGCATCTCCGTCAAAAGTGATTATTTTTTTCCTACGCAGTTTTGATACCGATAACAAGCTTGGTCCAGTCATCTCAGGTATGTAGTAAACCGGTTGAATTGTCATAGATCTAGGTCTCCTATTAATCAGAAACGTTATAGTTACCTTACCTTTTCCAATAGCTGAAACCGAACCCTTTCCCGTCTTAACCTCAATTGGCTGAATGTCCTCGTACTCGGCAAATTGAAGACACCAAAAACCGAGCGCCCCCACTTAGAATGCCTTGCTACCTGCACCAACCAGGATTCTTCGACAGGGAATAAAGATATCCAGGCAAATAGTCCGACTAATAAGAGCTGTTTGGAGCCACAATCAATAGTTTCACAGGCTCCAAGCCAGGACAATGGCGCGACTGATATCCCATCCCTTCCCGTCTTATAGCAGCGGCGCTAGATGCAGTACTCGTACAAAGCCTCGCACGAAACAAGCCATATTTAATCGTTTAAACCCCCAGAAAACGGCATGCTCTTCGCGCCCGAAACGGAACAAGGGCAAAAATCGAGACTGTGACTCCAAAATGAACCAAGCGGCGGCGCTGACGCATCTACCGCGGAGATCATACTCCACTGCCCGTACCTGTTGAGGAAGATTTAGTTACCTTTGATTTGCGGCCTACCTGACTCTCCTCATGAGAAGGGAAGGGCTTGTCGCAAGTGAAGAAAAGAAGATGGGGACACTTGCAATTAACAAATAAGAGGCGGAACGAAAGGATGGGGGGGGAGTAGAAGGGGTGGGGCGGATGCGGCCTAAGTATCGTGTTAACGAGGGCTTAGAGTACCGAGATTCGACTTTGCTCCGACCCCATTTTATGATTATTACCCAGAAGTTGGATCCATCTAATAAACGAACTGTAGGCAGATTTATAAAACGTACAGTTAAGCCAAAATAGTCAGGAATTAGGGTTAGTAATATGGAGTCTAGTGTATACATTTTACTCTCGAGAGTGCATTTCGCTAGAGAGTTTGACAGTTGGCCCGAAGGCTATTGGGCGAAATTGTAAACTGGTTGGGTCTGCTGCTCACTACCGGTATGGAAGACAAGTGGAATCCTAGGGGGGTAGTGAGACATGAAGTGCTCTACTTCATCTTTATCCCACTCGTCATGGGTGACAGTATAGCTCATGATTGGGCTGGGTCTTTCCCACCTCCAGTCACAAATCCAATTAATTCTTTTAACACTATGAAAACCCGAATTCTGAAAATATCCGGCAGCGGTTCTACAATTCTTGATGCCACAATGATAGCGTGGTCCACATCTGACTTGAATGTGAAGGCTCTTGAGGGCACTCTCTCTAACAATCGAAGAAAGCCTTTTCTTAATAACTTCGGATTTCCAAGGCCCAAATGGACTTGATTCTTGGGGTTGTATTTTGGCGTAACCCCATGAGCGTGGACTGCACTCCTCCGTCAATAATTGAAGACTTTGGAGAGAATGCGGAGGTTGAACAAGGCGGTCCTATAAGTAATTTCGTAAGCACCATGAAAGATGGGGAATATCGACGCGGACATATGGGAAGCTTCGTAGGAGGCGACGGCTTACAAAGTCGTAGTCGTGGATAGGCTCTAGCTTATCCCAACGGAGGGACTGAAGCTTTGTGAGAAAAAAGACAGTTGACCCTAGAAACCAGTTCCACATTTTGACCTGCTACCGATACCGTATCAAATAGGAGTGCAGAACCAGAAATATGTAGTAGTGTAAGATTATAAAACTGGGCGACAATGAAAAAGCTGTTTGGATGTAGAAGCTGGTGTTGAAAACCGGGTCACCAAATCTGCGGCCTCGTGTCAAGGACGAAGGATTCCAGAGTATCGTGACAAATTTTGTCCCAGGGAGTCTGACAGAAACCCACTTCATCAAGCGACATCCCAAGAATTTTATGTTCTGACGACAGCTCAGAATTTCGGAGTGGGCAACTCGCGGCCACGAGTTGATCTTTAGAAACTCTTTCATCACCCCTAGGTAGTGTATCGCCTCCCACGAACTTGAGCAGCTCTAGTCCAACAGCGCCACTCCAATCGTCCATCTCGTCATCATTAAACTTTCGTGGCAAATCGTCGCCAGCGTCTCCTAATATTAAATCAGAGCTATCGTCGGCTTCCTCTATTGCCGGGTTGGCGCCCTCTATAAAATTGGCGGGGATCTCGGGCCGATGCTCGGTGCAGTAAAGAGCCGAAACCGCATTATTCCAATCTTGGGGGCTACCGAATTTGATCAGAGTTTCCGCAATCTGCGAGAGAACGTCCATGGCACATCTACATTCGCACATTGTTGCGACGATGTCTAGGAAATAGCTAGACAAACGAAATTGAACCCGTGAATCGACGAAGCAAGCGAGTGCGCCTCCGGGCTGGAATTGGCGGCAGTAGAATGAGATATACAGGGTATATGAGAAACTCTGGCGACGCCGCACGGAAGGAGCCTACAGGAAAAAATACCTGAAATTATTGATAAAGTGATATTTGTTGGAGTGGCCAGGGCAGGTAGGTTCACATCTGTGGTTCATATGCGATTTTAGACCCTTTCCAAGGCCGTCCTCGTCCGGCCGCAACCTTTATAGCTTTACCACCCTTGTACAGGCAGTTAAGCTAGTTCCCAGATCTGCAGAACAGTTTAACGATTCTCCTGGAAAGCTCCAAGATCGGCATCGACAAAACCGCAGGCCGCCATACAGCACAGGCCAGATTGAGGACCTGTGCTGTATCTAGTTTAAACTTACGAGACCAGGCCAGATGGGAATTCGAACCATGTTTCCACCCACAAGCTTAAGATCAAGAACGCAGCATCTTTCCACATGAACAACACAATCCGATGTTGCACTGCAAGGCTGAGGAGGAGCAGCCCAATTACGACCTGTGTCTCTATGTCGTAAACAGGTGCCCTATAAAAAAAAAAAAAAAAAAAAAAGAATGATTGACGATAGTTCGATGGCCTCTTCGGCTACCAGTACAGTACAGCCCCTTCGCACATGAGCTACTTCTACGCTGGGTACGAGACCACTTCTACGTATACTGTGCAAGGGTCATGCATCATGGCTGCTGTGCAACAAGGTCTTGAGATCTCCCCAAGGGTGTCAGTAAGCATCCAGCCAGCTGGAGAAGCACACCGATATCCCAGTGATTTACAAGACAACCAAGTTTCTATGATACATACATATTCTTTCATTCCTTGCCTCTATTGTTCCGAAAGGCCCAGTGCAGTGAATACTACATAACAAGTAAATATTTATTTGCTTACAAGGAAAGGTAGTACATGATGAAATGCTAATCAGCGTTGCTGAGAATTATCCAATGATAATATGTTATCCTTGGGAGGATTTGCTCCAGTGGCGTTATGTACCAGTTCTTCAAACCGATTTGCACAAAGTCGAGAGCCTTCTAAATCGTCATCAAGATCATGGAGATTGATTTTTAACCCTTTAGAGATTTCCGAGTCTTGTATAGATGGATCCAGAATTTTATATCTTTCTCGAAAACGACGTAGGAGAGCGGCATAAGCGCCGTTCATAGCGGGGGCCAAGCTGGTCCGATGTTTAAAATAAGTTCTTGCTAGGGTTTTGTCCTCGGTTTCACAGCAGCACATCAAGGAAGGTGCAGCAGCAGCCAGGAAATGGATAAACCTCCTGACACCCCCCGACAAGTCGTCCAAGATCCCATTTATTTCGCAGTCTAAATCTTTTGTCTCGATCGCTTTTACCCCAGCAGTAATAGTTTCAATAATTTCGTCAAACTTTTCTTTCTTTTCTTGAAGCAAGACGAGTTGGCTCGCGTGAATCTGGCATTCGGAGTTGTTCGTTTCCATTATAGCTGAGATATTGAGGGAGATTGGTAAGGTTATATTCTTAACGGTGTGAATAGTGCCTTTTATAAAGTGAAGGCCATGATGGTCTGGTAAAGGCCATGATAGGTTTAGTTATATATCCCATTTTGCTCGCTACGATTCACGGTGTCATGAATTATGCTTATGTGCCATCATTAGCTGGGGATTTCTATTAATCGAGGCCTTCTCCGCCGAGTAGTACCATGATTTACCATCTAAATTTAGGTAGTATCTATTTTTGGAGGGTTAAGAGCTATAAACAGCAGCTCTTTTTTCGGAAACCAACCGGACAGCCGTAGCAAGGGCCGCGTTATCTCCGCATATATCGTTGTAGTCCTTAGTCAGCTTTGGAGATACTGTTCCCCATGTTAAGAGCCAGTAATAATACATTGAAGGCCTAGGCCTATAGGGCGACCAGATACGGGACTCCGGTTGGTATTGGCCTTGTTGCGCTACAGACATACAGAGACGCAATTCATGATCTATACAGTCGAGAAGCCCTGAGGCTTCCAGTGCTCGACTCTCTATCTGAAGACCCTACCGATCCATAACTGTGGGGAAAAGTTCGAATTTTTGGCGGAGGGGGCTGCTGTATAGTGGACTTGGAATTTCACCCAGTGGAATTCAATCTATGAGAAAATATTCGTGTGGTTTTATAGTGATATACATATAAATTGCATTTTCTAGCCCTCCATTGGTGTCCCTAGAAGTGACTCGAAGGGTTGCGCAGCCTAGTCTTGGCTTGGCGTTCTGTATTGGCTATTCGCTTAGGATATCGGACTTCAACGCCCCTCTTATCGATCGTCATATCGCATGCTAGCTATAGCGCTAGCTCCAAACCAAGGTCACACAGTGTTCTTCCAACTTCCTCGAGTCGGTATCGTGGGTCGCTTCGGGTTTGGTGTCTGAGCACATGATATACTCAAAGAACGTCTAAGCTATGTCAACAGTGGAGACGGTTGATGCAGGGCTATAATGGCACCTGTGATATAGGATCTGCATTGCATTGCATTCGAAATACGAGCGTCAGCGTTAACAATCATCGCGGATGTCTCGATTTGGAACTATTTCAGCCTGGTTAGGATGCGGTTTAGGATGATCATGCCACCGGTCCCCTGCCTGGGCTTTCCGATGTGGATGTGGTGTGTATGCCTATCTCACAGCATGGACATGCTGCCCCATCACAGAAAGTGGGTCGGCGCCAAGGTTGCACGGGTTGACAGTTGTCTCGACATGTTCCAATCGAGACGAACGATATGCTGTGCCTCAACCCCGCTGGGCTGGGTCTCGGTAGATTTCCTCGGCGTTTGGTATGGACATCATCTCCCATCTCCACAAACAGCGTTGAGTCGACCAGGTCACAAGTTCGACGTATAGCTCGACTCTTAAAAGCCAAGTTTTTTACTTCCTGTGAGCACCCCCGTATGTTTTCCCAGCTGTATTTTCTTGGCAAGACAACGAAAACCTGTAAACGAGGTCGTTGGATCTTTTTACTTGTTCTTGCGGTTCATCTGCAGAGACGGCTTGCTGTCCACTTGAAGGTCGCTATTGGCGAGGATACGGCTGCCGCTGCCCCAAGTATTTGCAGTTTATCCGCAGAAACAAGGTACTTGTTTACTAGGGGCTCCATCAGCCGTTGCAGCCAGCGTTTTCGGGATGTCTCTCGATAGCCGGTTCGAGACGCTCCAGGACTACCTTGATCTCCTCAAGAAGCTCGAGAAGGAAGGGTTGGTCGAAGGAGTTCCCAGTTGGGCAGCTTTAGTCCCGCGAAACCGGATACGGATTCTCCCTCGCTTTGGGAGAAGCGAATTATCCTCTGGGGTTGTTCCAAAGGATCACCCCTCCATTATTCCATCATATCTTCCGCTAGATGGCCAAGCAATGCAAGCTATGGACGACTTCCCTTCTTCTCTTGAACAAGACAGAATATATCGCATCATGCCTCCAGAGGCCACCTTTGCCGACGTTATGGCAGCCTTACATTCTCAAGAAGTTTGCCTACCAGCCTCACTAAACCGAATTCCCGGCATCATCGGAGTTAGCGCCCCTCAGCTTAACGGTTCCCTTACAGAATCTATTATCTCCTCGGTGGGATTTCCGGTTGTCGGCTATCTTAAAGATCGTATTGTGAACGTCACCCCAACTGGCTACCAGGCGGATCCACATGTTGATTTGATGGAAGTCGTTTTGGCTGTCGGCACCTCTACGAAACTATGGGTACTATACAAAACGCCAATAGCAGACGTCAAGAATACTGTTATCCGCAATTCAGCAAATTCTTTTAATGTGAAATCCATGAGGGAAGTGTTGTCAATGTGGTCAAAAGGATCATTTTATATGGTTTTGCAGAAACCTGGCGATCTGGTCATCGTTCCTTCAGGATGGTGGCACTTTGTCGAAACATTGGACGGCGGTGTTCTCTCTGGTATCGATACCTTTCTCGCGCAAGGATTCAATATTCGACAAAATATCGCTCACCTGCAAGCAGAGTTTGAGGGCGCCATACCAACGGATTCCGGAGGATTCTCAAATATAGCTTCAGCTCAGAGGGACCTTGAGGAGACTATTGGGTACTTCGAAAGGTTGGTGGAGTGCTGTTGCCGGCTGCTGGACCAAGACTGTGCCACTTCATGGTCTTCCCTTCGGTCACTCACAAACGCACTGAAATCCCTGCGGCAGCTGCTGGGGGCTGTATGTCGTAGACTCAAATATTCCACCTTCTCGTATACTTTCCTGAAATCACAATGCGATAAAATGCGGGCTCTATTGAGGAAATTATTTACCGCATTAAAATCTACAATTGAAAGAGCTGGGGAGGTTGTAGACAAGGGTGGGGTCTGTGCGACTCTAAAGTCCCGCAAATGGCAAAAAAGTATATCCGTCGATAGCACACCATGGGTCCAGCACTGCCTAGGCTCGGTTCGACATTTCCCTTTAGCATCGCTCATAGATGATCTCAAAGAGGTCGTCGTATTTAGGTCCTCACCTTCAAGCAATAACCCCCAGAAACAATATTTATTACCGATAATTTGACCAATCAGCGAACTATTTATCAGCGAGGTAAGGCCCACTGGAACTTTTAGGGAAAGGAGGAGAAGGGAAGGGGAAGAAAGAGAAGAGTGATGAGGAGGAGAAGAAGGGAGGCGAGAAGACCCATGAAGAGAAAAAAAACGGAGGCGATGATGGGAAGAAGGAAGGGGGTGGGGAGGTCGATGAAAAGAAGAACAAAAATCAAGGGAGAAAGATCGATGAAAAGAAGGATAACAGTGACGGGGGAGAAACTGATAAAAAGAAGGATAAAAGTGAAGCGGGGAAGGCCTACGAAGATAAGGATAAAAACGAAGGAGGAAATACCGACGAAGAGAAGAAGGAGGAGGGGGAGGGGGAAAAGACTGACGACGGGGTCTTGCTTGTTTGATTGACAAGATAAGCCTCACCGATGGAGAGGAGGGTTATGTTAATATACCCTGAGGTGAAATTTACATGGACTAGTAACGGTATTGATGGATCATATAGATTGGACCGAGCCGCTTTATACCATCTGCCCAAACAATCGAGCCATCGTTGTTCTTGGAACAGAATACCATACGATCTCGCTATACGCGCATGGAATATCCCTGCAACTAAACTCGATTTGATATTTTCCTATTTGTTTCTGTTCCTAGAATGCTTTGTCGTATTTTTGTTCCGTACTCGGGTAGCCTTGTATTTAAATCCAAATTTGTTCGTTGGTCGTGACTGGACGCCGCCTCTCTTTCAGCCCTCTTTCCACCTTTAACCTCCCACCACCCCCAAATATTTCTTCACCTATATCCGCCCCCCCCCTCACCGTCCTCCCGAGCTAGCTGTATCGATGTGATGCGACTCCCCCGGCTGCAGCTCAACCCTCTGCATTATTATTCAAGACTACCCCCCCTCTTTTGTCAGCGTCATGATATCATTGTATGACTCTACCAGGGGAGGAAAACTACTTACGATCGTCTATCCGGAGCCCTCTTCTTTGATTCGCCGACGCAGCAGGTGAACTACCAAATTCTTCGTCTAGTCCTTGGTCAACACGGTTATACTCGCTGATCCGACTAGGCGCCTTCTTTTCGGGTCTGCTTTCTCTAGAGATGCGGTTCTCCTCGGTTCGACGCATGCAGTATTCAAGCAACCACCGTGAACTATTTTCCGGATCCGTAGAGGCCTCTAGCATATCTAAAGCTAACGACATATATGAGGGATCGACCGCTTCATCATCTCGAATCAAAGATAAAAGACGTCGATACATGTCATCTTTGAGGTCCTTTCCTTGCCTGCGGAAGTTAAATCCTTCTATCATATCGTTCCCAAATATATCTAACAAGTGGTCGCATTTGGCCTTTCCATCGAGTTAGAAACACGTATATCAATAGCGCCCCTTAACCCCAAGGCTGGCATCAAAACAATCACCTCGGTACGCGTGGTGCTAATTAGCCGCGCTACAACAGTACGTCAAAAGGCAATACCTGAATGATCGTTAGGATATTATGGAGGGGGATTTTCCGCGACCAATCTCCAGTACGTTCTAACCAATAAATATCCCCAAAAGCTCTTTCTATATCAATTATCTTAATCGATTTCTTGCTTTTGACCTTCGGCTTGGGAACTCGCGGGGGATGTTCGGGTTCCATCATTTGGGCGCCGTAGAGAACAGTCGGTTTAGGATCGGGATGTTGGTGGTTTTTTGGACCCCGCACTAGTACTCAAAGAGACCGATATCCCGGCCGATCGATACACAACGACAAACCCTCCGAAAGCTCAACACCACCGACGGCTCGCTGGGTGCCTAAGGCTCAGGTACAAAGAGAATCTGAGATAAAAGACGTTTCAGTCTACAAATCTCGGAAATTTTAGATGGACCATGTGGCAGAACTATCACCGGAATCTTAAAGTAGAGTCTGAATTTATCGAGACCTTAGCCTAGGTGTCGCGATGTCGAGCCAGGGCTCAGGTTTTTTGCAGCGCCTGGCCACGCAAACGGGACCGCTTTACGTCCGACCTGCGATAAACGGCTAATGCCAAGAATTCAATCGGTACAGTTTTTCTCCAGCCATCGCGCATCGATTCTTTCAGCAGACCTCAAAACAGCAAAATCCTCACCGAGAAACGCATATTGCACAAAAGGACCATCAAAAAAAATTTACCATCGTTTAGAGTGTTGTTGTTTCGATGGTAGATGGTAATGTAGCTATCATTAGACTTATTAAAAGACGGTACATACGTAAAGTGGCCACGAGGACGGAAAGGAAACCTATCCCACAGGTTCATTGATCATACATGATCACGATTCATACACACATACATATATTACACTAGGAAACATGGTGGTGAGAAGATCCAAGCCAATAGATCGCACCCTCGGGGTCCAAATAGACCCTGCTCTGATTTGTCCTGCACGCACTTGTCCTGCACTTGCATCAGGGGCTCTTCACTACGACGGGTATCGCTTCGAGTCCTAATCCTGCGAGGCCAGTCCGAATTACTAGGGCTAATAGAAAGGGTGCAGATACCGTAATATGTCGAAGAAACTCAAGAGGTTGTCTAAAACGGCCAAATTAGAGGAGGGGCTGAAACTACGTGTATGTAAGTATATGAACACATTCTGCAAAGTCCCGGGCAGTTAATCTAGGGTTTGTCGGGAGGCAACCCAAGGAGGTGTAGAGGTGCGATCCATCATGTGGATTCGAGGCTAGCATCATGTATGTACCGATAATATTAATATGCATGCACAAGCCTGGACCACCCCGGGTGAGGCTGGGAACGAGACCACACAAGCCCTTACTGTCATGAATTCAGCTCGAAGTGAGTAATTAGGTGATTTCCTTTGATCACTCAGGCGATTAAGATTTACTTAATGCCGGAGAACTTTCCACACATTCATAGCGGAGCACCAGAGCATCTACCCTCGGAACGGTGTCTCGTAAAAGTCCTTTCTCTCCTATAGTCGACATGTTTACGTATACAGAAACGATTCAAATGGAAAATCTACAGACAACTCCTTCGATTCCCGGAGTACGAATCAAACGGTCCTACGGAGGTAAGCTTGCTTTATGGCCTCAAAATTCTAGCCCAGAGCTAACGGTTAACTTGTATGAAGTGGTAATGGCCAAAACCCCAGAATGGTCTGATACCCAGATACCACAAAGGCATACCACCCCAGTTTTTTTGGCCTCAGAACCGGTCAATCTTTGTGCAGTCTGGGAACGAGACCACTCAGAACCGCATTTGGAGACGTCGACAGATGCGGAATTGGACCACCCCAGTTAATGCCCCGATTAAGACTGTCACACCAAAAAGCCTCGCTCGGATTCGGATTTTCGATCGCCCACCGTTCAATCTCTAGATCCAGATTCCAACAATGGACCGAAAAATATTCCGCCACCACCACCGCTCTCGTCAAATGAAGAAGGCCCTGAGCATAAAGCGCCCCCCTCTATACCAGACTCAAGGGCCAGACTGAGACCACAAGGGTCTAGACAGGCACGGCCGAAACGTTCACACAAGCCCTCTAAGAAATCCGTCCGCTGTAAAAAAACTACGAAGACCACATATTCCCTCCAAAAAAATGGTGATAAAGTTGTTAAAAAGACGGGTTGAAGCCTCTGGCCTCATCGTATTTCCTTTAGCTACATGTGCTTCTAGTCTTCCTGTTGTTCCTATAGATACACTTGTGTAAGTTAACTCGTTATTTTCTGATCTTCAAAAAATTTAATATTAGATCCACCGTGAGCATAAAGTAGCTTTCGTAAAAGAAATATTACCCATCTAGATACTCCTTAGAGGGAGTGTCACGAATTCATGAAACGTAATTTTCGATAGATCTATGGAGGCGACTTTAGTAGCCTTGCTGTTTAAGGGCTGCACTACGCTAGTTCTGTCAACCAGCTTGTATTTTCCCACACCGCATTGGGCGCACCCTCTAATATCCAGGTCCGCACTGAATGTGCAGCGAAAATACGGTCCAGACACCATTTTCGCGGTATTTCCCACGGTCGTTATCAACCTAACCAAAATTTTCTTCTCTCCTTCGCAGTGTCCCTTCCCTTCCCTTCACTTCATGCGAATATGCCCTTCTCCTTGTTGGCGATTACTCTCCCTCTAGTCTATCTGAACCCATGAATACTTTCTCTCTTCCCCCCATTTAGTCCACTTCCACACGCTCACCAATTTTGGGGCCAATTACTTAGCTGCTGCGAAAAAGTCGCCGTTATGCTACAAAATTATCTTTGGAGGACGTAAAAGAAGGTAAAGAGAAACTAAGGTGTGTTTTAGATACTCTTATCGATATGCATCTCTGGATCTCCGGTACCGGCACCAATACCACACTTCCATAGCGCTTTATTATTGGACCAGGGCCCTATCCGAGATGGCATCAAAGGCCGAGATCAAATTTACGCTTGGTGCGCCATTGCAAGGCGGCAGCTCGGACGAGCGTTGATGGGGCAAGCCATGAAATGCCATGCCACTGCATGCGCATGCACCCCCGGTACGTTGTGAGATGGGTTCAAGGCTAGGAGCTCAAACTGCAGCAAGCGAGAGGCTAGTACTGGAACAAGCACAATGTGGTACAAACTCCCGCCAGCTTGTCTAGAGTCGACGTATATCGGCATGGTCACAACCACGGGTTTTTTTCCCTTCCAATTCCTAGTCGACATGTGCATGTGCCGGCGTTGGTTTGAGGCGACATGAAAAAATCATCATAACTGGTCTCGTAGCCAGACCAATCATGGCCGTAATCGCGCGCTTGGCTTTCACTGATGGCAAATTCCAGCATGACAGCTGTGGAGTCTCCACACTTCAGAACACACTTCGAATTTCATTTAAAATATTTTTTGAAAACTAGATACAAGATTTACAACCGCTCGGTACGCCTGAATTAAATGTTGAAAAGCTATTCGATACAACATAATATCATGTCGCCACAAGATTTCGTAGATCTATAGACGACCTATCCAACATTATGTCGCTCTATAAAGCTCTAGAAATACACATTGGAAACTGCACCTGGACCCTTTTTCTTCAGGCGTGTGCATAGAAGGTTCCCTCGAACCTTCGCCAAAGAAGTGCGGATCTGTGTTTGATCTGTTCCGCCAGGCTTCTAACTCGAGCTCTTGATTCGTTGGTCATGATCTTGAAGCCGTCTCTGTAAAAAAGAGCCTCTATTAGGTTCGGAGCCATCATGACCCAGCGTAACGCGTGGCCTTGTAACAATTCGGCGAACAAAGGCATTTCCAACCGTCGTAGTTTAGTAGCTGACTCAATAGCGAGACGGTCGATTTGGCATTTGTCTGTGGAATAGCCATCCTCGGTGTCGTTAGATCGCATGCGGATTGATTCGATCTGTGGCAAACTTTTGATAAGCATCGCGAGAATGCATGGATAAGAAAAGTGACAAGGTCCACTAAGCGGGCGAGGAGTAAGGCTCCCCATAAGTCCATGGATATCGAAGCTCTTGAGTTGATAAAGTTGAGGAGTTCCCAAAAGGCGTTTGAGATTTGGCAAGCCCACTACCGCGGTAAGTTGAATATTTCCATATTCTCTGGAAAATAAAACCGATTCACGGGTCGGAGGGCTAGTAGACCAGCCTCTTTCAACTCTTTCGACGTGTCCTGTTCGACAAAGAGCGGTGACTGTCTCTGATATTTTTGCGTCCTTTTCGAGTTTTCCAAGACCTGGTTCTCCCACACGCCCAGGAATATCATCCAACCCCAAATCCCAGATTAAAGTGATCCGCCCAAACTTATGGTCCAACGTGCGAATGCAAATATAGTCCAAGTGTTCTTGGACCTTCGATATCTTGATAGAAAAGCGCTTGTTCCGTATATCAAAAGGCCTAAACATACTCCAAAGGAAGGGGCTTAAATAAAGTATTTGATAATATAATTAACGGCACTAGACAAGGAACCCATGCCCCAGGAAGATTAAAAGAGCATTTTCTACATTTACATCGGTGAGCTATTTTATAAAAAGTTATCACTCATCATTGAGTGCGACCATCTCAGCTTAGCTGAGCTCAGCTATTATTTGTGTTATCACCATGGGAAACTTGAATCATGAGGACACATAGAAATATATTTAAAGATTTCTGCAATTTTTTTATTGCTTCTGTCAACTAGGAACCATGGTCCCAAGATGGACAATCTCTATTGCAGCTGACACTGGTCTGGAAGCTGACACTAAAATTAGTCGAAACAGGAGCCCATACCTCGACGAAGATTGTCCAGCACACACAAGCCGGAAAGAAAAGCAAAAAAGTCACAAATTCCACCCAAAGTTGTCTCAGCGCCAGGGCAACCTTCAAGCGTCTTCACACCATGGTACCAGTACATAGTTCAAGCACGAGTTTGTTCCGCTGGCGGGACATTCTGTATTTTCATTGGCTATACAACGCACGATGTGATCAAGCTTGCATGATGCATGAAAGAAGCAAATTCGCATAAAGGTGTATGTACACTATATATACTTAAGTAGGTACTTACTTAGTATATAGTGATTCGTCAATGTGACTTGTCTCGTACCCAGCCCGGAGTTGTACCAATGTGACCCAAAAAAGCGGAATCCTTCAAGAGTCTGACATTCCGAAGTTCGGTGAATCACAATCAGGCCCGGAGCAAGACCAGGCATTTGCACCGACGGGGATATCTAGAAAAAATGAGGGTACAGCGGCCTTCAAACTTCTCGTTTTCTCTCTATAACTAGGACTGATCATGATCTATCACCTGACATTTGCAGCCCTTTTACCTTTTTTTATACTTCATATGTAAGTTTCGAATCTTTCATTGAAAGTGGTGTTGATGCGGTCGCCAGAATATCATTTTCTTGCACCCAAACTGCCCAATTTAACAGTGCTAAAACTAAAAAGAAAAAAAATAGATATTCTTTGGCAGAGCGGAATCGAAAGTCCCTGAAAGACGGCTGTGGGGGAGCCCTTCAACCCAAACTTGGGGCGAACCGGGCCTTCGCGTTGGTTCGCGACTCCCAAAAGAAAATTTTAAAAACGCGAGTGGAGCCCGCGCGAAAAAAAACAAAGAAAAAAAAAAAAAAAAAGGATCCTCTACGTAAACCTATGTAGCTATCGGTTCCACAGCTGACGTACCTTTCCCGATATCAACAACTTGAATATGAACGATGAATAGCGCCTAGACCAACGATAAATGAATATATAAAGCATCGCTGTTGTTCGTCTTCTTTTTGCTTAAATCAAACACAAGCATTCTATCCTACAATTATCTTACGAAACTTCTTGCATGCAGAAGTTTGACCTAAAGAACCCCCCCGATTTCTATACTGAGAAGGCAACATACTGCTTTTTAAACGACCTGCCCGATCAACCAGGGGTAGAAGCATCGATAACCCGATCTTCTCAGCACAACAACGTAGTTCTTTGACTCTCAGAGCGCAAAATCACGGTATGTTCAAACTATCACGTGCCGCTACACATTGTTGGCCTTCAGTCTATCGAAGCGTGCCTATAAAATGGCCAATATGTGGAAACTGATGAATTTGGTGCATTCTGGCTAGCACTTGCCCATTTAGATAATTAAAAAAAATTTCGTTCGCATCTCCAAAGTTAGGACGTGAACGATTTCATAGCAATGGGGCCCGAACAGAGTGATAGAGCTTTGAACCCGACTTCGGCAGACATCAACTACAGGTTCCAGGTCGGTTTGAGAGACTCCAGCTCAAGAACGAAGATTGCCTGCCAATATTGCAGGTGGGTGGGATCGAATTTGCAGAAGCATATGGCCGGCGAGCACAGCAACGCTGTGACGGACCCGCAAATTGCTGATGAATTGAGGTATGTAAAAAGCTCCTACTCCCGATGAGACCCGAGGCCGGTGAAGCCCCCGGCCCGATATTTAGCTGAGAGAAGGTGAGGTTGGGTTGTTGGAGGGGAGGGCGATGGATTGGGGGAGGTGGCTGGGGCTTTATATAAGCAAAATCCAAGGTTTCGGTGGTGGGTGGTGGTAGATGCAGACGGGGCGAACATATAGCTACTCCTACATTTCAGCTGCCATCCACATTCCGCCAACCCTGCCGCGAATTGGAACCTTCTCCCCTTCCTACCCCCCCTTCCTACCCCCTCCCTTCTCCACACCACACCTACACCCCACTCTACATAGACAATGAGGAAAAAGCCGCTAATTGACATTAACCATAGGCCTAATGCCACTTCGACTGGTGCTGGTGCTGGTGCTGCCGCCGCCTCGTTTGGGCCTCAGGCACAGGCGGGAGACTCTATGCAAATAGATGAACCCCCTGCTGCTGCTTCAGCTACCCCTGCCGCTACCCCGTCAGCCAGGCCCCACAGACGCAAGCCTGTCGGTGGTGGTGTTGGCCGCCGTGTCGATTCAGTAGACCCGGAATTTGTCCGAAACCCTCGTCGGGGAGGTTCCCAGGCCTCTGCTGGGAGAATATATGATCCTCGATCTGACTTCATCAAGCCTTCGGCCCAGACATCCTCCCGGCCCGCTCCGACCCAAAGGAGTCAGGTTGCCCCTCCAAGTTCGCCTCGGGCAGCTCAACGATTGTCCAATCAGTCAGCGAGGAACCCCATCCCTCCTTCTGCAGGCCCTAATCCTGTGCTTATGAAGAAGCAAGCTACCACTCCAACTTTTGCCTCGACTACTCAACCAGCCCCTCTCGTTGGCTCTAACTCTTTCGCTTCTCCTCCTTTTACTGCTCATCCTTCTTATGATGCAGATGATTGCGAGCCACAGCCACCTACTGAGCTTATCCTTCAGCCAGAGACCCGCCCCATCCCCCAAGAACAGCTGGTTGCTGAAGTGAAAGGCATCTACGCTGGTCTTGTTATGGTCGAGGCCAAGTGTATCGAAGTCGACTCAAAGCAAGCCACTGCTGCCACCCAAGGTATCAAGCAGGTGCCTCCTCTCAACAATGACCAGTGGCAGGCTTTGATCGCCCTTCATAGAACACTTCTCCACGAACACCATGACTTCTTTTTAGCTAGTCAACACCCCTCGGCCGCACCATCCTTAAGAAAGCTTGCAACTAAGTATGCTATGCCTGCCCGTATGTGGCGTCATGGTATTCATAGCTTTCTTGAACTCTTAAGACATCGTCTTCCAGAAAGCTTCGAACACATGCTAACTTTCATCTACCTCGCCTACTCCATGATGGCCCTCTTGTATGAGACGGTGCCTGCCTTCGCCGACACATGGGTAGAATGCTTAGGGGACCTTGGGCGCTATCGTATGGCCATTGAGGAAGGCGACCCACGTGACCGCGAGGTCTGGATGCATGTCTCCAAGTTTTGGTACTCCAAGGGGACCGACCGACAGCCCCATGTTGGTCGTCTCTACCATCACTTGGCTATCCTCGCCCGCCCTAACATTCTCCAACAATTGTTCTTTTACTGCAAAGCTTTGTCTGTTGCTCAACCATTCTCAGCCGCCCGCGAGAGCATTCTTACTTTATTCGACCCTACCGCTCTCAAGGAGCAAGATAGTGAAGGAAAACAGGCCGCTGATGCTGTTTTCGTCCTCTTACACTCCATAAGTTTCACCGCCGTTAACCAGGATGCCTTCGCCGACAAGAAGGAGGAATACTTAGATCTCCTCGACAGGAAAATCACTACTTCGAAGCTCAAGTTCAAGGTCCCTGGTGTCTATATTGCCATCTGTGGAGTCGCTAGTTTATTCCAATACAATCTCAAAGATGGAAGAATGAGGCTAGCTACCACCGCCAAAGAAAATCAAAAGGCCACTGCCGATGCCGAGGCCGCATACAAAGCGACTCTGCAGAACAAATCAGAGGAGAACCGTCTCCCACCCGGACCGGTCATTGATGACTATGATCCCAAGGACGCTCTTCTTACCCGCCCGCCCGAGTTAGATGGTTCCGTTTCCTTCGACATCTCCCTTTCTCATGCACAGGAACTATCCTTCGACATCCTCTCTCTTTTCTTCGAGCGCGGAAATGATCCCGCAGTCCAGCCTCATATTCACGTCTGGCTCGTTTTCCTTGACTACCTTAAGCATTACCCTGAGGGAATGGCCTTAGTTGTTAAGACTTTCCCTTGGGAACAAATGGCCGAATACGGAACAGCGCTTCTTAAGAAGAATAAGGGTAATGATGCCGTTCTTGAAAGTATTAAGGACAGTGAGATATTCCCAACTGCCCAAGGTGCTTCCCGTCCGCTACCGGAAGAGTATATGATGCGTGGTCTCGAGATCGCTAGAAGGTACTTCCCGTATGGTTACTTTAGTGGAATCGTCGACGACGACGAAAGACTTATTGAACAGCCATCTATGGGTCCGGCTCGAGAGGAAAAGATGCTCTGGCTTATGGTTAAATTCGCAAATTATGGTCCTTGGGTTCAATTCGATCCGGTTAGGTTTAGCTTTACTGTTTCAAATGAGTTGAAGGCTCTATTGCAAAGTTACAAGGCAACGCCAACTGATATCCGTGAGCCTTCTTCTATGATGGAGGAAGACGACTCCGATGTCGATATGGAAATGAGCTCGGCCACTTTAGATGACGATGAGATCGAGAGCTTCGACGAAACTGAAAACCCTGAGCTCACGCAACTCCTCGCTCAAAGGCGCGACCTCAGAAAGCAACTAAACGAACCAATTCTCACCATCGAGCAAGAGAAAAAAGCCAAAAAATCTGACACATTCTCCTCCGAATCCTTTAAGCCCGGAGTCACCACTGTAGTCGTCGACACGAACAGTCTTGTGAAATACCTCGATACCTTCAAGAAGATGCTCGACAGCAATGAGTGGTCGATCGTTCTGCCATATTCTGTTGTAACAGAGCTCCAAGGTCTTCAAAGGAACGAAGGCAAAATTTCCGAAACCTCACAACAAGCCCTCTCTCTCATCACCCAAGCACTTAGCGATAAGCGCAAGCTCCGTGTTGTCACCGCCAAACAATCCGCCATCAGCAATATCACCAGCCAATTCAAAGAGTTAATCGACGACTATAGCGAAGAAGGTCGAAAGAACCTAGACGACGTCATTATCGAGACTGCCAAAGCGCAAGGAGAAATTTCGGCCCAACGATTTAACTTGAATAACAATAGCAATGCTACTTCTAATGACGAGATTAGGCCTGTAGTACTTGTCACTGATGATGTGGTCATGAGGTTGAAGGCAATCGCTCGCGGAGTAGCCTCTGTTGGCACCGAACAATGGGTCAAGTATATTTCTCCACCTGACGAGGATACTCAGAAGAGGATCGCAAATACATACCACTCCCTTTTGACTAAACACCCAAAAATGGATAAAGACCACGTTTACAAGGTTGCACAGGATGCGCGAGGTGACGAAACCAAGGCTGCCAGCCTTTTGAAGAAGAGGCATATCAAATCTACAAGAATTCAAAAGTAAGAAACTTATCTTACAATAATATTCTTCTTTTTTCGATCGCAAAAATGATACCTTATATTAGGGGCACTATCTTATAATAATACGTCACGTGAATTCATTTTGTACGCGAAGAGACGATTTTTTCATTAAATTATAAGGAAAATTAGAAGATTTTCGAGTAGGGTTTACTATACCTATTAATATTTTTTGAACTATTTTTGAATATTTTAAATAGTTTTGTCTTTTTTAATTAATTTCGAATTTTATTCGAATAAACATTAAAGGAAATAGTTTTTTGTTGGGCTGTTATCATTAGCAGTTTAGCGATAAGAAATTCTGCCCAAGATAAAGGACGCATCGGTGGCAAGGCTAGTCAGTTATGACTTGGAACTTGGAACTTTTTTGCTTATTCGAAGTGAGACCACCTCAATTTCAGTTATACATGTACATGCACACATGACCCCTTTATGCTTTCATGCAAGCTTGATCACATCGTGCTTCGTATAGCCAATGAAATGAAAATACAGAATGTCCCGCCAGCGGAACACGTTAATCTGAGATGCATGCAACAGACAGACTTTGAACTGCTTGTGAAGATGCCTTGAGGTTGCCCCGCAGTGGCGCCTAGACAACTTTGGGTGGAATCTCGCTAGATTGGAATTTGTGACTTTTTTGCTTTTATTGCCGGCTTGCTCTTCGTCCTGAGTCTCCACGGTATGGGCTCCGCAATACCCAGTTTCGACCACTTTGGCATTATATGCATTGTCGCTTCATCTCCTTTGCAACCCATAGTGTCAGGTGCAATAGAAGTTGTCCATCTTGGTGGCGAGACTTGGCTACTCCACTTATCGAGATCTACAAAATGCTATACTCTGCACTCCATCGTAGTCACCCTCGTTAATACCTCGAAAGCCCGTAGCCAGGTTTGCGAATATAACTCTCCCTTCCAAAAAATCGCCATTCAGCCTCCTTTTTTTAAGTTACCGATTGACACGATAACCTCCCGGATCCCTAGCCCCTCCGAACTCAAGGTTGTAGGAGCGCCGATATCATTAACGGAACCGCTCAATTTCAAGTCCAGGTCGGGGATGTAATATCCGTTTTCCAGTTGGGAATACACCGTAGTACTTGTATTTCGGTAATGGTAGAGTTGGTGCAGATCGGTAATATATACGTATATACACTCGGGCATAGGAACAGGACAATATCAATTCTAAGTCCCGCACAGTATCGTAACTAGCAGATATCCTTACTAGCTGACTTAGAAATGCAACTCGATTGATTTCCGAAATTATTTACCTCCAAGCCGACTCTCAAGTCTATGAAATTCGTCTAGGTACTCACTCGGTCAAAAGGCACCTATCATGGATCGATATCCCGCCACATAAGCCATGTTCTGATGGCTTGTGTTGTGGCTGGGGCGAATATTAATTGCGCTCCATAATTGAAGAGATTTCCCACCCAAATTCTCCCCGTTATTCCCGTAGCTTAACTATCCGAAGTATCGATATATCGGAGAGGATTATGCGGGTCATTGCATGCTAGAAGCTCAGTATTCGCGTCGTGATAGCTGGGCAACTTTGTTAGACCTTCCAGGTTTGAGTAAGAGATGACTTGAATTCAATGCGTCCACCGATGCGCCCTCATTCGCCACATTAGCATTTCCCTCTTGCTGCCTTTTAGAGAGATGGGGCTAGGTCCGTACTGCCTGGGTGGGGTCTTTGTGGTCGCAAGACGGTTATAAGCCCATATGGCCATGTCGAGATTTGAGGCGACGTCACACCCCAACGCTGATGACGAAAGCTTCGGTTCTAGCGCCGATGATACGCTGATTACGTACGATGAGAGTTTTAGTTATATATATAATTATGCCGTGAGCGACGAAGCCGCGAATTCTAATGCAGACTATGAAGGCCCTAGCATCGTCAACGAAAGCCAGCATGACCTCGAAGCTTCACGATCGCCGGAAAACAAAATATCGAGCGTTCGACAATCGTAAACTATTTGGCTGATAAAGTCTCGATCTCGTGAGATGCGGTTGGTATAGACGGAATAACCGCTGAATTTATAAGGGTACAACGTTTTAATTGTCAACTACCTAGGTATTTAGTAAATACAAATTAATCTCAGTAAAAGATACTCCATTCCGGCATAGGGATAGTTATGTATGCTGCCTCCTTATCGCCGCCAATACCAACCCAAATTAATATATTGTGCTCTAAACTGAAGTTGGATTTCGTCAAACTCTGTCTCAAGTAGATTCAGAGAAATGTAGACGTCGATCTCACACTGAAAAAGATTGCTACCTGACACAAATGAGTCGAAGATAGATTTCAGCGCTATTTGATTGTTTGTAACGAGGGAATATCTGTCGGTCTTTCGGTAGTCGTGTACGAAAGTGTCTGGGCTCGATCCTCTCCGCTGAATCATCAATTCAACTGCATGCCAAAGAACTAACGAACCACCTCGCCCTAGCGTTTACTCACCCACGGTTTGAACTTCTTGTTGAATTCCTGGCACCAAGATTCTTCGTTAAACTTGGAGGAACAGGCGCAGGCCCTAATTATAGGAACATGCTAATCACACACCCATGGAAAGTGGCGTCTACATAGTAATTTGCACCCATGTCATTGTTTACACAGTAAATCTGAATTTTCACACCCGCCACTTCAGAATAAATTTAGGTATAAACATCTACAAACTCGTCGCGCATACGTCTACAAACAACAAAAGTGACAAACATGCAACAACACGGATAGAAACATCTGAGCGTTGGTTAAAACACAACAAACACGTCTACAAACACGTCTATCGTTTACGAACACGTCTACATAAAATAAAATAAAATAAAATAAAATAAAATAAAATAAAATAAAATAAAATAAAATAAAATAAAATAAAATAAAATAAAATAAAATAAAATAAAATAAAATAAAATAAAATAAAATAAAATAAAATAAAATAAAATAAAATAAAATAAAATATTTTGACTTTCGTTTGAGAATCGAGTCGATGAAATCCATAGGGGTTTCTAAGCGAAAGCCCAAGATCTGAAACTTTTAATGGACCACGCTTACACCAAAGCGTATGAGGCGAACGCGAACGCAATCGAACATTAGTCTGCTTGGATCGAACATTACCGTACGGGTTTGGTGCAGCAGCAAGATACGGCGAGGAAGAAAGTCGAGAGAGAGAGGGCGCGAACTGAAAGGACGAGGTCAACCACCTACACCACAAAATATCAGCCAAAAAAAACCGTACAGTACTCCCTACCACAAAAATCGGACAAGCCAAAGACCCATAACCAGTCAGTAAAACGCCAATATAAAAAACAAATAGACAAGGTTAGGGGCAAAGGAGTTGGCAAGAAGAACGAATACCCAAGGGAAAGACGCATGGAAGAAGAAGAAAGGAAGGGTGCCGTGCTGGGGCCAGGTTGCTTTGGTTGAGGAAAGTCCGGTCACTGAGACAAAAAGAGGACAGCCTATTATATCGAGATGGGCTGGGACGAATTGAAAGAGGCATACGATGAGACTGAGAAGGTGTACTTTGCTGCTATGGAGAGGGCGGAGGATGCGACGGTCAGCCAGTAGGGTTTTTGGGAGATTGTGGATGCGTACTTCGGCGAAAACGATGAGGATTCGGAAGAGGAGGACGGTTTCTACGCAGGGCAAGCGCAAGCGGACTTCGCGCGGGAGGAAGATTTCGGTTAGTTTGCTATGAAAATGTCAGCGGATGAGGAATATGAGAGTGAGAACGAGGGCTATGAGGAAATAGCGCAAAATGATACTACACCTGGGCCAAATTTGGGCTGGCAGCAGGTCCTGGCGCGAATTGAAATGGAAGAAGAGGCTTTTGGCGAAGACGAGGAGACGGGGGAACCCGAGGTTGGCGAGAAGAAGGACGTCGAGTTTGGTTATGTGGCGAAAGTGGTGGAGTCTACAAACGTGTCTTTTGTACCTATTTATGACAGAGATCTCCTGTAGGATCTCTCTGGTGATCTCTCTCTATATATTGTGACATTCCTCCGGCCTCTCTTCCTTCCTCACTCATCATCCGTTCTATCAATTTATACCCCTATTAAGGGCTGTTCATAGTAACAGGACTCTACAATAACTTTACACTAGCTTTTGGGTTAATGGGGGTTGTAGCAGCATAAGCTGCCACACCTATGCACCTTGGTTTTGCCGACGTGGGCAGCCCCGATCTGCGAAAGCGGTAATCGGCATATTGCTGCGACATGATTGGTCGCAGCCCCAAGTACACATGGCGAGCATAGCAGCTTGGAATATAAAGTACACGCTGAAAGAGTGAAACTTTGAAAAAAAAAAAAAAAAACTTTCTGCATTCCTAGATCTCTTCTTTCTTGATTATCAATTTGACAATTATATAGCCATACCGATCAAAATACATTTTTTCTGACAATGTCCTCCAAACCATCAAATGTCCGTCCCTCGGAAGGGGGGAGAAGCGACGAAGCCATGTCCATAAACCTCAACATCAAACCCACCACAATAACCGTAGCAGAAGTCGAAAAACGTAAACCACAAGAGAATTTGAAGGGTGATTATTCATTCATTTTTTCCGCGAATACATTATAACGTTAGCTTACAGCCTTTGTTTGCCTGTTTAGAGAACGAAGAAATATACTCAGTCTCAGAACCCGAATTCAAGGAAACATATATCTACAATTGGTTTCCTGAATACGATTTTGCCGCGGAATAATATCTCGAATTTGAGTTGGGAGGGAAAGGAATATCCGATCCGTTACATTCAACTCAAACGTACACCCCAATCCAGGGGTGATGCACTATCTCGCACTCTCATGTTTTATTATAATTGCTTCCCAATCTCAACAGTCCTGTCTGAAGCCATCCGTCTCGCCAGTTCAAGGCGGCCCGGGCATAGATTCAGCGCCTCATTACAACCGCTTCAGCATGTATTTTAAAGTTATAAATTGAAATCGACATCTTTTTACTATAACAACGCCTTCCATGAAAGGTGATGTAATCCGATCGATTTCGTCGATTAGTCCCAGCTTTTATTTTAGTACACAATACAGGCAGCTGAATTGCTGCAATCAAAAAATAAAGGGAATTACTCAGGGATAGTGGACATCACACCAGAGTAATAAGGGGAACTACAGGCGCTTGTAGATGAGTATCCAGACCTATTTGACGAGAAGCTTCGAAGGCATAGACGAAGTCCACGACAAACTACAAAGAAGGGAAAATCGTCTGAGCAAGGGACAACCCAGTCAAACCGGATGGCCAACAGGTGGAGCTATCCAAGGAAGAAATAGGGTGGCCTTGTTTTATCATCTGGAAGCATAGCTCAAAAGGGGAACTGAAATATGGGAGCGACCTTAGGACGTGGAAGGTTGAGAAGGTGCTTAAGCACCTAAAGTCGATTGCGAAGTTTCGTCAGACGTTGGGTCGGCCTAAGGGCACCACTAGTCAGCCTATGTACCAAATGGGGGGAGAACATACCTTCATGGCGTCGCAGTACATCCCGGCCTACCAGGCGGCCCCCATGCCCATCCCCAGGCAGGCTACGCCTACGCAGGTGTTCCAGGCCGAAGTCGAAGATCCACTGCATGCGTTTACTTCGAGTTTCGCGGCCCTGTCGGAGTCGAAAGCTCGGGAACACGCCCAAACAATCCTGGCCCAAAATCCGGCCCTCCTTCAGAGTAGGCCCAGTGGAGGCGTAGACAATTCGGTCATGACGGAGACCATGGTCCCCAATTACCAGCCACGTGGCATTCTCAAGCCTACGGCGTCAGTGGCACCCATGCAACAGCCACAGAGAGTTCAGTTTGCGGAGCCCAGGTCGGTTAACGCAGCCCAGCCGGCCCAACTGGGGCGGTGGTGGAGGGAACGGTGGTGGTGGTTACCAAGGTCGAAATAACGAGAATGCCGCACAGGGACCTAGTGGAAACGTTAGTCGCCCGTGCCAACGACAACAACAGCCAGGGGGTTTCGAAGGGCCTAAGGCGGTCCATCCCAAAGGGATCCGTTACGAAGCGGGGAAGCAATGCTTGAGGTGTCTGCTCTTCGGCCACATGGCCAAAGACTGCACGAACGAGTTTGCCCCGGAAGAGTTGCGTAGGCCGGTAATTCAAAAATTTAACTTTTTGACCGTAGTTTAGATTTCGTTTGAGCATAAACAGAACTCAGGCAGGTGGCCCCTTTCCGACGTCTAAAAACGAGACCAGGCAGGTGTCTTGTTTATTTTAACACCCAGGTGAGGGCACAGGCAGGCAGGCAGGCAGGCCGGGCCTCGGCCCAGGGACCTAGTTTCCAGGACAGCTCTGAGAGCTGCCCGGCGGCCTCGAAGGTGAGGCCTCTACAACACGTCTACAGAACGCCTACCGCCTGTGAAATAGAATAGAATTTCTACCTACTACTACTACTACTACTACCACTACTACTACTACTACTACTACTACTAAGAGCCTGCCTGCCTGCCTGCCTGCCTGCCTGCCTACGAACTAGGGACCTAGGAATCTGTGAACTGTTAGTACGTTAGCCTGCCTACCTACCAGCCTCGCAGAGAGAAGAGGGAGAGGACCCAGAGTCTTAACATTCACGATTTCGTTTGTTTACATATTGGGGTTACACAAAATAACAACAACTAGGTACGCGATCACGAACCAACCTCAGAATAAGAGTCTTATGACTTTGACGCTTAGAATAAGAGTTTTATGTTCTATACTCTCTGCGAAGAGTGGAAGCCCCCTGCAAACCGCCTTCTTTTCACGATCTCATATTAATTCTAAACCATAGTGGCCATACACAATCAATTTGAGACTTCTAAATTTGCTTCACGCCACCACGCCGTTATTCCGTCATGGCGAGCTAGGCGGCTGTCGTAAGGTGAATTAGCTATACAAACTTACAAAGGTGATCTCTGCCTAGAGATCTTACCCGGATGTTTTGAAGAGTTGCGTTTGAATGTTGCATATGGAACGTTGTGTGTTGTTGTGTGGTCTTTGGTAAGGGTTGGTGATAGAAGACGTAAAGATGACTAGTGATGAGTGGTAAAGAAGAAGTACGAATAAGGAAGGATGGATGAAGGAAGTGGAAGGAAGGAAAAGGAAGGATGATGGATGAAAAAGGAGGATGAAGGAGGATAAAGAAGGAAGGAAAGAGAAAGAGAAAGGAAGGAATGCAGGTGGGGGAAAGTAATGGATTTCTAATGTCTGAATAATGGACTTATTTTAGCAACCTATGTTATAAAAAATAAGTATTATGGCATGTTTACGGTAGACATATCCTTAGTTCGATCCCAATTTGTAAGCAGAATTTAAGTAAGTGTCTAAAACCAGGTAGTGAATGCAACTGGCTTGTAATTGGTTAGTTAGTGGTCGGTGCTAATTTATAAAACAGGCCTTAGATCTGATGACAAGGATGCTGTGAGTTTGGTCTGTTGTAACTGTATAGAGTGATTAGTACTTGGTTTTCGGGAATGTTTATTTTGGTGTGAAGGTTGTGAAGATGGGGTATATTTTGGAACGTAAGATGTAAGTAGATACGTTGGTAGCCTCAAATCCGAGCGGATAAGTGCTTAAGTAGATTGTAGATCGTATGTAGGTAAATAAGAGGGTAGCGATAGTTACCGATAGTGAGTGCTCAAGTAGGCGGGTAAGGTACCTAAGTACTCAAATAGCTAGATAGATAGGCAGGGAAGACTACCGCATGGTACATGGGTTCGTGCGAGCCTTGAAAGGGCGTGAGGTAGTCGCTTGAATTGTAGGCTGGCAAAATACGTCGTAGTTATATGGTAGATAGGCATATGTGTAAGTAAGATCACAGGATGGTTGTCAAGATGGAGGTGGATAGGTAGGTGGATAGGTAGTAAGTAAGGAAGTAAGTATTTAGGTAGGATGTAGTCTCGAGGTTAAACGCAGCCTGAATAAAATACTCTAGTGTAAGCACACTGTCCTCCACTAGATAGAAGGATATTGTGCCAGACATAAAGAAGAGAGTAATGGCAGCAACGTACCAACTCAACTTGCATTCCCGATCTCAGGTAGTGTTGGAAACAAATATCTAGGTGCTGTAGAGGAATTTCGGAGATTGGGAGCCTGGCTGAAGGTGACTCGGAGATGCTGTAGCAGATTTGAAGATCTCAATCTAATTACCTAGGTTGGTGTAAGACCGTAAGCAGACTTGCGTCTTGTCAATGCAGCTCGCAGGTTTGCCGGTTATCCGTATGCATATGTTAGATCTATAGAGAAAGGACTCCAGGCCCACCCATCGCATATTTTATGTGGGTGTGATTGGTCCTGGGACTTGATAGGCTTCCTATTATATAGTGTCTTTCTGCTTTTACCGAGTGTAAGGAAATGTCAGCATTAAGGTATTGTACACTCTTGGGGGGTTACTATCTAGGAGTATCGGAGAGCGAAAGCGATAACTACTTATATATATAGGTGGCACTTTGGATTTCACAGTAGGGCGGAGAACTGGAACACGTTCCTTACCGAGGAAAAGAGACTCTGGTTGGCTCAAAATTGAAAGAATTCTATTAGTAGCGTGTATTGCATTTTAGCTGGCATGTATCGGAATGGAATCTGGCTATCTGAAGTGGATTCTATTGCTAAGGACCTAACCTCCTTCTTGATCTCATTCAGATACAATTCCGTAACAAACTAATATGAAGTACTTTTAGTTTACAGGCAGGATCGACTTTTGTTTCTAACACCAGGCCAAATCTTCTGCAGGCCACAAGCCCGACCCAGATATGCTGGGTTCCAGTTTTATTGGTGCATTGCCATGTAACAGGTCGAGCTTGTTTTGTCTGGCCTCTGACCTTCAACATAGTACTGTAGAATCTGACACCTGTGTACATTTTCCATCCTAAGGTTAAAGCACTATATTTAGTTATTGCTGCCTACATTTTGGAAGAGTATCTGGATTTACTCACTTTGTGCACCGTGGATATTCTATTGGCTTATTATTCTTCCAGGCTGATGCTGGAGGAGTGGTCTTAGTACAGGACTCTGTTTCATCGCTGGATCTTGGAATCAACGGCCCCTTTGTTTTCGGTGTCATTTGAGTCTAGCTAGCAGAAGGAAGGTTTTAGTTATGATACGTCATAGACACAAATCGAGGCAGACTCACCATAGCCATGCGGAAAACATGGTCCTTGATTGGAAAAGACCGAATTGTTTGTATGCTAGGTCTCAATTTATCTGAGGGCCCTCATGAAACAATTTCTTCAATTCATTCTGGTTTTTCTGAATCGTCTCCTCCAGTTCTGTTTTTCCCTTTTTTAGAGTATCGATCTCATTGTTTCTGTCTTTTAGGCCCCCCCGATGAGGTCCCGTTTCCTTTAAGGGTTCTCGTAAAATTATTCCTCCAATTCATTTTGGTTTTTCTGGATCGTCTCCTCCAGTTCCGCTTTCCCCTTTTTAGCGTATCTATCTCGTTGTCTCTGTCTTTCAGCTGCCCCCCCCTCCAATGAGGCCCCATTTTGACAGGGACGTGCCCGACCCCAACGAGCATAACTCACTCTGGGCGTCGTTGGAGTCGAATTGCTATATTTCTTGAGATTAGCGTTAATACTTATGCGTATTAATGATCGGTGTAAACTTACGTCACGACACGTCCCTGTCAGAATGGACGGCCAAAACCTCTACCCGTGTCCACCCCCCTTTAAACCCCAGTTTGGCAGGGCGTTCTGGGCGTCGTTGGAGTCGCATTGCTATATTGGAGTTAAATCCTGGGAATAGTGCAACCAGCTCAAGCAAGGCGGCTTAATAGACTGCCTGCGAGGCTAGTTGCCCGTTTCCCCAAGGATCACATAGAGCATCCCCGTATATTGTGGTTATCTTTATCTTGGCAGGGGGGGGAGCTCATCCGTGAATCCGGGGAACAGAGCAATCAGCTTGCACAAAGAAGGTTCCGGTGGAGCGTCTCTTATACTGTCTCTAAGTTTCTTCTGGAGACGCTGCAGGACCCGCTGAATTCTACCGTTAGGCGCGCAGACGCGCACGCAGGTAGGCAGGCAGGCAGGCTGGTAGGCAGGCTGGTAGGTAGGCTGGTAGGTAGGCCTATAGGCAGGCAGGCAGGCAGGTAGGCAGGCAGGCAGGCAGGCTAGTAGGTAGGCAGGCTAGTAGGTAGGTAGGCTGGCTACTGGGCTCATATATGAACCTATCTTCCGGCCCGCGTACCTAAGTACCTTAGGCCTGCCTGCCTGCCTGCCTGCCTGCCTGCCTGCCTATAAGCCTGCGTAGAATAGGCTTACTCATGAAAATAAATTAAACCTATAGTCTCGAAGCTTATATTTCTGCCCGAATTTCGTGTTGTTGTCTTAATATTTTCTTTGATTTTGTTATAAAAAAATGAAGAATTTGTTTGTTTTTGTGTTATTTGTAGGGAGGTTTTGTTGTATTTTATATTTTGACGGTAGGTGGTCCCTATGGAGTGCCGTACTCTATGGAGTGCCGTAATGGTTCCTATGGAGTACCGGAGTGCCGTATTTACAGGCTGTGCGTTACCCCCAGGTGGCTGCGATCGCGATCGCGATCGGCTGGTCGAGGTCGTCTTCAGCTGGATCCATGGAGCGAACCCAGTGCTGCGCAGCTGGTCTGGGAGCGAACCCAGTGTAGCTGTCCCGGTGCACTAGCGCTAGCCTAAGCGCCTGCGGACGAAAGAATAGTAATTGAATTGATGTGCATGCGCATGCACGTGTATGATCTGATCATTGGAGCTCGAGATATCGATCGATCAATCGTTATGGCGCTATATATGTATTGGATTGATCGACAGTCGACCGTTTAAGCCGAGACGAGACAAGTATATTTTCTTCCTTTTACGATTTCGACAACAAATACCAATATTGAAGTATTCAAAATAAAATATTTATTTTATTATGTCTTGTCGAAACATTCTTCTTCAGCTTGTGACTTTAATGACTCCGTATATTGTGTTGCTCAGTAACGCGATAAGCCTTCTTTGCGGGGCTTTATTGCTGTTGCCGGCATATCGTGTCACGTTGAGCCCTCTTCTTCGCAGTCTGGAGGAGTTGGAGGAGATGTTAGATGAGGGGCACCGTTGGTGTTTAAATATTGATAGCAAACCTTTATATATATATTCTTTTATTATTAGTACAGCTTTATTTTTTGGGGAATATATGCAAGAGTTTCAGCGAAGTTCTCACATGAGTTTCCCGCATTTGCAGTTTCATTATTTTGCGGCAAAGGCGAGTGTTTATCTAGACGAGAGGTATCTCTTAATTTGCGAAGAAGCGGTATTATGTTTGTGTGCTGTTAAATGCGAAACCGTTATTGGGGAAATTTGAGAAGATAATAAATCAAGTATAGATACATATGTGCCACCGCTCTCCTAGTTCAAATAGCCATAGGGTCACCGGATTGGCTTGTGCAATAGGGGCAGGTCGTAACCTGTGTAACTCTTGAATCGTTTTCATCCCCTTTTAAGTTTTCTCCATGAGTTGTTTCGATGACGCCTCATTTGCAGACAAGAAACCGTAAATTCACCATAACCTAGCATTCTCAAGATTGAGGTTATAGTAAACCATTTGAATTTATGATTATTGCGTAAATGGGAAACCAATTGGTTTTCGGGATGTATTCTTTCGCGGCTCGGTTCGCCTCTTAGATATTTTCGACGGGGGACCTTCGAGATACCTATCCTACTCTTCCGTAAAGTATTAGGTTTTATTGTCTGCGATGCTCCACCATCTGTTTTCAAAGGTTGGCTATTTCCGTCGTTACGGTCTTGAGCTGGTTGTTGCCCCAAGGCCTCTATTTGTGGATCCATAGCTAGATCCATATCCACAACTCTCATTCCTGTATATCGATTGTTGCAATTCTCTGGTATACCAGGTCTTTACTTCGAGAGATACAACAGAAACATGGACAATCACATCTTGTACGAGACCAGCTTTCCACTCTAGAATGGAAGTAAGCTTGAGGCATGACTCCGAAATTGTATCGCGTGTCCGTCTGGGTATGATAGCTTCTGTCTTTTGCAGGCCACTGGCTTGGAGGAATATCCGACGATGTTTCTATAGAATGGGTTTCGCACGGTGCGTTGTAAATGAATGCCATGGTGCTTGGGTAGAAATGTGGTTTTGAAATAAGTTTTGGCCTGAGTGTGTAATGTTATTTTAGCTTATGAAGAATGGTAGTGATTCATCGATGGTGAGAGCGACAATGAAAAATGCGAATAAGCTGAAGAATGGAAGGTTGTATCGTGTTCCTCTCAATATGTCTTTTTCCGGTTTCCTTGATGTTCTTTCTACTTCCTTCAAGGCCAAGTGATCCAAGTGGTATTGACATACGGGTTGAATATAAAAGCAGAGGCAAATCCTACTGGAGACATAGCCTAACTACCTTAGAGTCTCCAAGTCTGTGAACTGAAAACTTTCGAACTACACAAATTCTAATCAATGCGTTTCTCAAATCAGCTTTGGAATACGATCGTCCTTCTTTCATTTCACATAGCGCTTCTCCCAGCTTTGTCGAACTCGGAACGAATTCTCCATGACATTCAATCCTATATCCCAAACAACATTGGGACGTATGTCCTGGAAATCACAATCCAAGTGCTCAAACATTTTGCAAATCTCATGATCGTGGTCTACGCCTATAGACTTTTCCGCCTTCTATATATACTTCCCTCGAAAATGGAAAAGTAAGTTTTAGACTGACAGCGTTTATAAACTTTCATTAACAGAGATTAGACGATACTAAGTAAGGAGGTAGTACTACCATTTACATGGCCTTCGACGGATGTTCGAGAAAACCGAAACGAATAATGCACAAAACGAAATAGCAAGAGAAGATATAGAAGCACTGGGGCTTAACCAGACAAGGACATGCTCTCTTCCAACTCAGCTATCTTTTTTGAATGTATTTTGTCTAGTCTGAGATTTATGTATCCTCCGATTTCATGTAAACAACGATAACGATTGTTTTCAACATCGCTCACACTGTTCTCCACCTCTGTCAGTTGTGTCGTATCGGAAAGCCCGGGTAGCTGTTGTAGTGGTTTCATAAAATAAAAATCAAGCAAATATGCGATGTTCTGGGCTAGTTATCAATCAATATTCCAAGTTAGTAGTTTGAACGAATTTGTATGAAGTAAACAGCTAAATTTAGGCGTACCATCCATAGTAAGAAATTCCCTAACGGTCTTCGGAAAGTATCGAGGCAACTCGTAAACAACGGCGGCGTCGCTTGAGCGGGTTCTTGTGGGCGGCTTGATGCCAGATGTGGTGTGATTATCAGTTGCTGTGTCTGGCATGCGATGGCTGCGGTTCGGATTTAGCTATGTCCCTTAGAAATGGTGCTCCTATTAGTCATACTTTTCCAGCTGGTTCAGACGCCGGGTGTGTATTCTCTGGCTCTTCTTGTTTTGATCTGTTATATCGAAGAGTTCCGTTATTTTATCGACTAGTGAACTGATGGCGTTGTCGAGATCTGGATGCCCGTTAGGGAGGGGTTTGAATCCTTCACCTCGGCCATACTCTTCGATTATAATTGTTATAATTGTTATAATTGTTATAAATGTTATAATTGTTATAATTGTTATAAATGTTATAATTGTTATAATTGTTATAATTGTTATAAATGTTATAATTGTTATAATTGTTATAATTGTTATAATTGTTATAATTGTTATAATTGTTATAATTGTTATAATTGTTATAATTGTTATAATTGTTATAATTGTTATAATTGTTATAATTGTTATAATTGTTATAATTGTTATAATTGTTATAATTGTTATAATTGTTATAATTGTTATAATTGTTATAATTGTTATAATTGTGATAATTGTGATAATTGTTATAATTGTTATAATTGTTATACTGTAGTGAAAATAGAGAGAATTCTCAAAAGCGTGAACATGGTGGTTTTCTACCGAGGCGGATCGGGCGCAGTCCTTCATGTAAGTAAGTTAATACAAGGTAGCCAAAGTGAGGCAGTCTCCTTTTGCTCGTTCCTCCAAGACTCTGTTTGTGATTGATTCACCCTCCTTTAGCTTGGGCCTTGGGATCATGAGAGGTCTCGCCCGTGGTACACTAGGTTCCAACTGCAGCTGTGCAGCTGTGGTAAGGTCTTCAAGGGACAAATGAAAATTCATAACTACCTCTCAGCCACACATTTCACAGCTTAACACCGAGTCACCAATCCCAAAGTCGGTACTGAAGTCACTAAGCCGAAAGAGGTACCACACCATATTCCGACGCGTGAGTGGTACTTGCCCCACAGGTTTTATTTACCCTACTGTGTAGGTACCCTGGATAGCCGACTATGCTGCATTTAGTTAATCTTCCGATGCTATGGTTTGCAGAGTCTTTTTGGTATCAAGAGATCTAGAGATAAACACTCTCCGAGCTTCCCGTTGATCAGCTCTCTATTATATATATAATTATAAGCCCCCAGGGTCTGGATTCGAGGCAAATTATAAGCATAATTATAAGATATATGCTCGTCTCGAGGCGAATTTGCAACGGAAAGTTTAAAAAGACATTAGAGAAACTTTCATGAATGCTAGGCATTTACGTGCGAAGATGAAAATTCAAAAATCCCAAATAGGCAATGAACTTCCTATTTGGATTTTCTTGGCTGCTAATATTGTAAATATTATCCAATTCTGTCTTAAGAAGGAATGCAGGACATATATCCCATCAAAAAACAATATAGTCCGCAAATTCAACACTCTTTTACTCTTTTTCGACATATTGGATGTTCAGGAGAACATGGATAGCTTCTGAAATAAAAACTCATCGAATCCCTCACCGAAACCACAGGTTACAATTGAGTTTCTTGGGCTATGATTATTACATCAGCTTATTCGGAAATAAAGATGGATCTGGTTGTATTGGAAATTGTTGAGATTACTAATGGATTTTACTGAACAGGCCTAATCTATATATGTTGTTCAAGAAATTGGAAAAAACCGAGTTCGCCTGGCCTTACAAACTTAGATCTACAAAGAGTAAGCTTTGACATATCTATATTTACAGAATCATTCTCATAAATTGCCTAATACGGCCCATATCGTTGAGCCTGCTTGCCATACAGTCTTACCATAATCGCCAAGTATGAAATTACGGTGAATGTTTTTACAAGGAAAATTAGAACCATCAGAATTCAACAAGGTTAGTTTATCCTCCATCATCATCCCGTCGAGCCAAACTAGGCGTGGGCTTTTCAAGAAAATGTGACCTATGAAAAGTTTTGATAATATCAAAAGTATGAGAACTAGTCTATGTGCAAAAGTACAAGATGAAATTAAGAAAGTTATTCAATTAAGCGACATATTGGGATAGTATTATAGCCTATATTCAGGTTGTTACATTTCTATCAGCGAGGCACAGGAGATATATTAATAACTAAGTACAAACACGTCCCCGATACCAACATGAAGCACCAACTTATTATTTTGAAAAAAGGTGCTTACTGGAGCCGATGCTTAAATAGGTAAGCCCTCTCCTAGGCCTCCTATGCATTAAGTCATTTCATTGGATCAAAATGGAACTTTCTCAGTATCCTTGACATCCTATTTGAGGATTGGCCTACTGTTGTCGGACCATTTGCAGCGTCTTTACTCCGAAGGGCTAGGATGTCGAGTCGTAGCCCTTTAGGTCATCACTTTTTTGTTGTTGATGAGCAGCCTCTGAATACCATATTTTCCCGTACGGTTCCTCGATACGACTTTCAAGCTCTACTAAATGGGCTTGAATAGCAGCAATATCCTTAAGAATTGGGGTTGCTTCTGTCAGAAATATCTCATTTTCGGATATTGGTGGCAGTCTTTTTGAATTAATCTAAAGTGTCTTGAGGAGCCGAGGCAGTGCTCTACCCACGACTGGGTTTTCTCAGCCTGCTTCTGCCATTTGCAGGCCTTGAGAGTGGCACACACCCCCTTCTTATCTAGTACCTCCTCTGCTTCCTTAATGACAGAGCGCAGTACTCTGGCCAGCTTCTCAATGGATACTCTCAGCTTTTGGCAGGCCAGTCTGATTGGCGTAAGGGGTAGGATGGTGGACTCGAAGCGGCTGGCGATATCCAACAACATCTTCTGGAATGGCTTGAGGCAGTTCGCGATTGAAGATAGGGAGCGCCAGGGGGCCGTATCGTTTCGGAGAAGTTCGCAGATGTAATCTACCATTTTGGTGAAAAAGGAGACGGCGGTTACCAATTCTTCTCGGGCATTGGCTTCCGGTTCTCCCGCCAGAGGAGTGGCAGCGATGAAATCCGCATGGAGGTGAGCGATGTTGTGGGCGAGGTTGAAACCTTGGGACATGAGAGTTTCGATACTGGCAAGCACACCCCTGCTTAGGGTCTCTACGAAATGCCACCACCTGGATGGAACGATGGCCAGGTCGCTGGGCTGCTGCAGAAGGATGTAAAACGGGCCAGATCAGGCGGTAATGAGGTTCTGCATGGCTTCGACCGTGTAGCCTTCGATGTCCTTCGTTGGTTTGATCGTAGTGTGAACTTCGGAGGTAGGCGTCTTGTAGAAAATCCACAGCTTGGTTGTGGTGCCAGCCACCAGAACTACTTCTATCAAATCGATGTGAGGCGCTGCTTGGTAGCCGGTAAGTGTGACGTTGGCTACACTCTCTTTCGATCCGTAGGCAGCATTTGGGAAGCCGATGGAGTCAAGGAGGGGCTTTCTGGGGAAGATATCCTTCAGCTAGGGGGTCTGCAGCCCTACCAATGCCGGTATCCTCAGCGTGGGTGGATGTTTGACCGTTGGGTCGGGGTCTTGGAAGGATGACGGCAATTTGAGGTATTTGATGACCTGGTCGAGGGACCCTGAGGGAGAAACTAGGCGGTAGGAGCTCTCAGGGTCTATGTTGTTCGCGGTTTGCGAAATGGCATGCATGATTGGATCGTCGGCTGCAAAACAGGACTTGATGACGGATGGGTGGTCTTTCGGGAGGGTGGTTGGGAGCTGCTATTTTGTGTAGGTTGGCAGCATCCGGAGGCGATCGCGAGGGACCAGGGCCGACCAACAGGGGACATCCATTCCCGGGACGAGACCTTCCTCCTCCAGCCTGCCTAGAAGACCATGGTAGGCCTCGATGGTATCGAACGGGCCGTCGAGAGACATTGTGCAGCTTGACGAATCGAAATACACCCCGTGGACCGTGATCTCTGCAGGCGAACCGCAAACACTGGTGTATCGAGGCTTCAAAGATACGCGGTGACCGTAGTCTCTGCAGATGAACCACAAAACCCGTATGCTTGGATGCCAGGGCCAATGTCACTGACGCCCGCCAGAAGACGGAGAAGGGGGGTCCGGCGAAGGATAGGAGGCACGAGGTTGGAGGTAAGGGAGATGGGATGAGGTGAGATGCGATGAGAGGTGAGATGCGATGAGGTTGGAGACGAGATTTGATGTTGCCCCTTTCGCGTGTCGTGTACCACAACAGAGTTCCGAAACGGGAAAGTCTTGACCACACCTCAACACCTCCATAACCACAATTCAACGTTTACCGTACGGGTAACGTTAACGGCCTTATTTTAGTTAGACTAAGGCCTTCAAATCTGCTACAGACCCTTCAAGTCGAGTCGCCTCCAAGGTGGCCCCAAGTCTGCGAAATTCCTCTGGTGCGTACCAAGTTCGATTTCACTTGCAATTCACTTTCCAAAGGTTTAAGGTCACCACCAACTATACACCTCGCAGTAGCATTTGGTTTACGGGATAACTGTTCGCTTTCCCGAGCATGCCTCGGAAACCGCCTCAGGCACGAGCTTCCTGATTCTAGCTTCGGTGACCTCCCACACAAACGTAGTCCGTAGAATCCGACATCGCTTGGTGGAGTCCAAGTGGAACGGGCTCGGCATGATGACGTAACCGCGAAATTATTTCATAAACATTTCATGCGGGTAAATTCGTTCCTTAATCTTCCATCTTCCTTCCTCCATCTTCCTTCCTCCATCTTCCTTTCCCAAAAGAGTTTATTTCAACGCTCTCTCAATTACCCAACTTGAGTATATATCCTCGAAGGCTGGGCTTATACGCCTAATATATGTTTCGAAGAGGATGAGACGTGTCCTCAGAACTCTGCAAGCAGTTGCTACCTGCGAAAGAGATGTCGCTGCCGAAACTTGTCCTCGACTCCACCGAAGGACTTGCATTCTATGGTGGACTATGGATCAACTTATGGAAGTGTATACTCTTATACGACCGGAATATAGGGTTGCGACCGACTGTAAGTACACCCTACCACTTCGAGGTGGAATCTAACATCGCATTTCCCGAAGCAGGATCAACCTGCTAACCTCGTGTTGCAGAGCTTCTCGGTTTCTTATATATAGTACCGCTTACAGAACAGAATATGATGCTGTGAGCGGTAAACCCCGATTCCCCTCCCGTCTCACAAGACAGATGGTTGCGGTTTCCTTCTCTTCTCAATGTATGTGTATGGATTGACAAAAGGTAGTGTAACAAGCAATAAAAAGAATTTAAAATAAAAATAAACAAACAATTCAATCCATATCTTCAATGTCCTCGACGTTCACTGCCTCCAAGCCGGTGTTAATGTCGGAGACGTCGATGCAATAGCGTAGTCGGCTTTCATTCACCGGGTGCTTCAGAGTTCGCGGCCTTCTGCCGCTTACCTCCTGGATAGTCTTCAATTTGTACGCATTCTTGTCCAAACTTCTGCAATCTCCAATGGTCCCTTCCAGCGGGGCACAAAAACGAGGCCGAAGCCTTTATCCATACGGCTGCCTCGTAGCCATACCTTGTCGCCCTTGTTGAAGTTATTTACCTTAACGTCTCCTTTTGGTTGGTGTTTATCCTTTTGTAGGTCACGCAGACCTGGGATGTACTCGTGGAGGTGTTGTATTCTTCTTGCGACGACTTTTCTATGCACTTCGTCGGTCTTCATCGGTTCTGCGCCAGTGATTGGGTCGGCTGGTATCCTCATTTCTTGGCCGTATACCAAGAATACTGGCGAGGCGCCTGTTGCTGTGTGGGGTGTGGCCCTGTATGCCCAAAGGACGGCCTGGATTGAATTAACCGATTCGATTTGCCTCTTCGGCGCAATTACGTTTCCTTCGTCGTCAATATTGCCGATTTCCGCAGTCAAGTCACTCATATTCTTCGACAACATCATCTTGATCGTCTGAATACTCCTCTCGGCGGCACCGTTCGATTGGGGGTAATACGGTGTTGATTTGTGGTGCTTGACGTTAAGCAGCCTGGCGTAGGCCTCTATTACTTCGTTTACGAAGTGTACACCTCTATCGCTTGTGATAGTATCCGGGGCACCGAATCTACAGCTAATATCGTACATCGCCTGTGCGGCAGCGTTTTGATCGTTATATTTGGTTGGAATAGCTTCCAACCACTTGGTTAGCCTATCTACCGCAATAAAAATATACTTATCACCCGTGACTGGGTCCTCCGGAAATGCGCCGGCGAAATCGATGTTCCAATTTCTTAGAATATCGCCTGGTTTGGGCTTGTACCCTGGTATCTCCAACTTATTCTTCTTCGAATATCGCTGGCAGACTTTGCACTGCTTGACATATCTCCTAATGGCGGTAGCCAGACCTGGGAACCAATATTCCCCTGCCATCAACTGGTACGACGTGTTAGCAGCCCTGTGGCTCATACTGTCGTGATACTCCCTCAATTTCTCTACGAAATCTCTATTGCTATCTAATACCCTAAGCTTTTTTCCTCTATGGGCCATATATAGCACATCTTCTTCCAGAAAGCATTGTTTTGCCATTGTTTTAATCCTTCTTTCTACTGGTCTGGGTGGGTTTGGTAAGTTTCTATTTTTCACATACTGTTTCAAGTATGTTAGACCTTCGATCTTCAACTTTTGATTCTTGGTGTAGTTTGGCATTTTCGCTGCTTCTGGGTACTCATGGTCCATGTCGGGGATTATATGGTTTAAGGCATAGCTCGGATGTATCTCCGCATCCAATCCGCTGGGATCTTCGGACGGAAAGAACTCCGTCTTCACGTAGATCCTTGCGCTTTCGAAATTAGGATCGGTCTGGAAGCTCCAGTCCGTCGTTCCTATAACTAAATTCAGGAACGCGACTAGTGTGCTGTCGAAGGGGGTGTTGTGATTGAAATCGAGGCCTGAGGCGCCCGTTTCTTTGTAGCTGTCGATAAATTTACCGATATCCTTCCTAAACACCAGTTCTGGAAGCATAATAGCTTCCTCTTCGCCTGCTGGTATCACTACCAGCCTTGTCATCGCGTCTGCTATCATATCGTATCCCGTAATCCATTCTGGTACGAACTCATATTCACTTAACGCCATGGAATACCTCGCCACTGCCGGGTTGGTAGAATATTTTGCGTCTAGTATAAATTTATTTACTCTTCAATCTGTTCGCCAGACAAAGGGTGTGACTGCAAGCCACTCATGGAATTTTCCGCACGTGTATACTAATGCGAGGGCCTCTAATCTGGCCACGTCGTAATTATACTGCGCTGCTGTCAGCGCGGCGGAAGCGAAAGCACAGACATACTCCTTTCCATCATCATGCATTTGTGTTATCACAGCTCCCAAGCCACCTGGTAATGATCTATCGTGTGTACCTGGAGATGCGTCCGTGTGGACGAACGTCTTATTCCCGTATATGAATGATGTCAAAACAGCCGGTGACTTCAAGAATTGTTTGAGCGCATCATGTTCTATGATAGCTTCTGGAGTTAGAGTAAGTTTTGCTTTCCCGGAATCTTTCCTGCTAATTGCTGTCAGGTTAGTGATTCTCAGCGCATATCCTGGGACTCCATCTCGAAACTGGTTTGCGAGACCCAAGTTACTTAATAGCTCCGTATATGTATTAGGATATCGCATATGCTCGATGGCATCTATGATGTGAGGTGCCATCTTAATCACTCATTCTCCCAGGACGCATCCCAGCGCCGTTATCTGTCTAAGTCCTGTCAGGATCTTCTTGACTTTCCATTTCCAGCCATATAATCTGGCCGAAAGGTACAGATCTCTTCCCATTCTCAATAGTTCGCGGTACTCGTCGTCTTCGGACTTTTGTTTTTGTACCTTATTGAGAAAGTCGTCGAAATAGTTCTTCATATCGCCTTTTCTTTTAATATCGCCGAAGGCGACATCACTATTTCGTGCCAATGTGGCGGGGCCGTTTTTATCTCCGAAATGAAGCCTCGTAGTCGTCCACAAGCGCTCGAACATCTCGAACGCTGTATACTTCTGGTCATTCGGCTCTATTTCCATTTGCTGGAATCTCCTATCGGCGTCGTGGGCCATAAACAAAACACCATCTGCCAGATATGCGTACATTTCTGGCATGCTTGGTAGCGGGTATGGGTCTAACCGTGTCACCTCGTTCAGCAATCTATAATCGATTGCTACCCTGCTAAACTCCTTTTCATTCGTGAACTTCTTCTTCTTTTTAACCACTACCAGCTGAGCCCTATAACGACCTGCTGGGTATGGTGCTTTGAGGTATATCCCTAGTTTGATTAGCGGGTCCATTTTTTCATGGATATATTTTTGGTGTTTTTCACCGTAGAGATATTTTCTCGATTTCATAACACAATCCTTACATATATAGCTTATAAGATATCACATCGATTTCATAACAGAATCCTTATCAGATATCACATCAATTGCATGCTTCACTGCCACTATGTGGCCAAGGTCCACGGCGCTCCAACTAAAGACATCTGCGGATTCAAGTACCAGGTTTGCATATTCGTTTCTAAACCAGTCTGGAGCCTCATCTCCGTTGTGCGAAAGCACCGGCATATCCTTCAATTCCTCTGGCCATGGGCCCTCCACTTCTCCAATGATATCCCTCTGTCCGATAGAAATTCTACCATTTCGGTTAACATAGCAGCATGGAGTATGTTCGAAAGGATAAAGTGTACCTTGTCTTTCAACATTGGCTTCTTTTATATTTATTTCTTAGTTTCTTTTCTTGTTCTTATAATAGTATAATAGTACTTTTGTATTCTGTAGTTGTCGTGTTGTGTGTTTGTTCCGTTTGTCGTTTTCGTTTTCGTTTTGGAAAACGATGCCAAAAGAGGCGATTTTTTGTGTCCCGATTAGGAAGGAGAAGGACAAGATGCTATATTTATTCTATATTTGTTTGTGTTGTGTGTTTGTTCTGTTGTGATATTCTTGATCTTGCGGATTCTCGTGATCTTCCCGCCAAATGATCTTAGTAAAGGCTATACCATCGGATCCGCCGCAACTTCAGACCTTCGCATTAAACTCTCGGGAATGCCAAAGGAGCTATACAGGCTCTAGTAGTTCTGCGAAACTGGTGTCCTCATGCTCACTATTAACTACGGGGGACAGTGGAGGCCAAAAAAATGGTACAGCGATGGTATCTACATATCTAACTGTGGGAAGTCTTTGTCAAGATCAGGAGGTAAAGGCCCGGCCCATCTCACGCTGGGTTATAAATTCCAATCTGGGATTGACAGAGACTGTAAAAGGGCCTTTGAAGGAGTTATCCCAAATAGCCCTGAGCATACCAAAGCTCAAAGAGAATATTTGCAAAAAGAGTTTGGGTCTTCTTTTATTTATTGTTTTCACAAACTTGCCCTGCTGGTGGATAAATTAGTTTTATATGACTATATCAAATGGAGGCGTATTCCGGCCTCAAAACGAATATACCAGTTAATAGGGAAACGAACCGGCCGATTCTACGCTGGGAAATATTATAGTAGAGGAGAAACCAGACTTGCACAAAGGGGGGTAGCTCTGATGCGCAGTATTTACCATATAAGACCACTCTGTCTTATTCCCGATTTACTAATTTCTTTGTTAAGATAATTTCGCAGGAGTATATCCTCCTGTTCATGGAGATTGCAAAAATTTTCCCAGAAGGAAGATATTATTACTTTGACGGTCCAACCTTTAATTGGACTATTTTAGTTACAGAGTTATGCTTAACTGACCTTGCTTAAGCAAACTTCCAAAAGTGGGACAAATCAGACTTGTTAGAAGCATTGATTCAAATGTATAAGGGATTGGAGTTTGTTCATTCTCGATGCATTGTCCACGGCAATATCAACCCTTCAATAATACTTGTACGAACAATGAAACCGATGAAGATTCAAATCTCAGGATTTCAATCAGCATTCGGCGTGTATCCCGATGCTGGATCAATAGCTTCCGCAGTTATAGAATCTAAAAAGGCATTGCTCGAGGATTTCAATAAAAGTTTCATACCATCGCGCGAATCTTGGCTGTGGAAAGAAAACCATAATACTGGCAAAGTCGGTCTTTGCTGCAAAGTGCCAGAATTTTATGATGCTCCGATTTTTGACAAGGTATCAAAAGAAACAGCAAGGTATATTCTCAAGAGACCTTTGGCCTTCCACTAGAACTGGGGGCCAGAGAAGCTATCGAGCACCTGACATCTCGAAACTGGGAATCTGTGGCTAAAGACCAAATAGCCATCATCGAAGAGGCACCGACTCCATCAAACCTTAGCAAACTATCAGAAGATCCCATTGCAAAATGCGAATACCATGAATCCCTACTATCCAGCCGCCTTCCGACCTACGGGTGCAAACCTTTTTGCTCTTTTGGCCCAGAAGACAACGATTTACAATATATACCGCCTTCCAAACAACCAACATTTGTGTTATTAGAAATTTGGTTAAGGAATATTAACGCGGATACTACAAACTCACCCATTGAAAACCTGGACTCATAGCCCTCCTCACAGCGACAAAGCGCCCCCCCAGACTACAGCGACAATTGTCTTGACAACCCCAAGAAGGGCCTAGCGACTGGGCTGCACTGTACTTTGATCATGATTCCGTATCTGAAACCAATCAACACCTACGAGCCGCGACCTGCATGTTTCAACAATTAGGATATAAAGGCGAGGCGCATCTCGTGCTGGGTCACAAGTTTCGTCTTGGGATTGACAGCGAAGATAGAAGGGCCTTTGAAGGGCTTATCCCAAATAGTCCCGAACATACCAGCGCTCGGAGAGAATATTTAGAACAGAATTTCGGCTCTTCCTTTATTTACCGTTTTCATGAACTTTCCCCGCCAGCAACAGAATCAGTTTTACAGGACTATGTTAAATGGGGGCGTATTCCAACCTCAAAGCGAGTATTCCAGTTGGTGGGGCAACGGACTGGCCGATTCTACGCTGGTAAATATTATGCTAAAGGAGAGGCCAACCTTGCGGGAAGAGAGGCAGCTTTGATGCGAGATCTTCATGATGTAAGATCCCTCCGACTTGTCCCCGATTCGACGAATTTTTTGCTAAGATGATTTTACAGAAGAACATTCTCCCGCTCATGGAGGTCGCAGAGGTTTTCACTGAGGGGAAATATCGCTACTCTGGCGACCCACCTCCTAACTGGACTATTCTAGTTACAAAACTATGCCTAGCTGATCTTGCTGGAGCGAACTTTCAAAAGTGGAATAAACCCGACGTGTTAGAAGCATTGATTCAAATATGCGAGGGATTGGAGTTTATTCACTCTAAATACACTACCCACGGCAATATCGACCCTTCGACAGTGCTCATACGAAGGATAGACCCAATTGAGATTCAAATCTCTGGATTTCAATCGGCATTCGGCATATATCCCAATGCTAGGTCCATGGCTTGTGCGGTCATAGAATCTAAAAGGGCGTCGCTAGGGAGCTTTGATAAGATAAACATACCATCACGTACATGTTAGTCGTGGGAGGAAGATCGTATCACCGGCAAATTTGGCCTTCGCTGCAAAGTGCCAGAATTTTACGATGCCCCAATTTTTGACGAGGTATCACAGAAAACAGTGCGGGATATGAAATTATTTGATAATATGTCCCAAAGCAGATACCAACCACCTTCCGCTTCGCCTTACTACCGGCACGACGAAAGCAGCAACCCGGAGAAGCCAACTGACAGCTACTGGCACGATATTTGGTCCGTTGGTCTGCTGGGACTTAGTGCCAAACCTTGCAATCTGGAGGAGATCTACGAGATATGCGCAACAAATGACGATCCGTACTCTGAGACCTGCGGGGATCTCGCGTCTTCAGAAACCTTTGATCTGCCGCTCAGACTGACAGCCAAAGAAGCCATCGAGCACCTGGTATCATGTCGATCTCGAAGCTGGGGGTCTGCGGCGGAAGACCAAACAACCATCACAGAAGAAGCGCCGACTCCATCGAACCTTAGCGAACTATCGGAAGATGTTGCTGGAGAGTGCGAATGCCATGGGGGTCTACTGTCCCTCCGCCTCGCAACCTTCGGGTACCAGCCTACCCGCTCCTTTGGACCCGAAGACGATTTAAGGTATATACCACCTCTCAAGCAACCAACCTTCGCGCCATTGAAGGCTTGGTTGGGGCAGAACGATGAAGATATCATGAACCCTCTTCCCGCTCACCCTACCACCGAGGAAATAGGCTGCATTGGCAAGCAGTCTACCCAACAATCTACGCAAGACGCAGCCCCAGGTCCTAAAGCTTCACAGTCAGATCCCTTGAATACAGTACACGGTTTTCCTTCGGATATCAAAAATGAGGATGAAAACTGCTATGGAACAACAGGGTATAATGACGACGGATGCAAAATATTCTCAACATCATACAAGTATGTTTTTGCCCCATTTTCTAGAATCAAGTTATCCGGGTACTGGCGTGAGATTGGTTCCGTTTTCCGAGGCCAGGGCTGAATTAGCTGGAATGAGCGCATCCTTAGCTTGTGTAAGTACAAAACGCTAACATGATTTCGTAAAAGGAAATATGCGGAATCGTGGAGGATATATTTGTGGGCATTACGTGAGCAATCACGTGATGCCGGGCCTATTTATTCTACAATTCATCGTTACATTGCTCAATAATGTTGGCTTGCACACGATTTTTGCTTTTATGGTATAATGGTTGCTTTCTATGTATTTAGCAGTTTCTGGCTGGTTGGCATATTCTATATACAGCCCAATTCCGAAACTCATTAAGTCGAGTGAAACTGAGCTAAAAAAGAACAATGACTAGTGCGAGGGCAAAGATATCTAGCCAATTGTGGGGGCTGCTGATAACTGCCCTGTTTCTGGAGCTTTAGGAGTGCATAGGGTGACTGTCCTGGCTGCCTTTATTAACGGGAAAAAAAAAAAAAAAAAAAAAGCAAAAGGAAAAGTAAAATATGAACGTGAACTATTTGGGAGCTGAAGATGCTTTGCGTCAGGTGCTTTGTTATGGAGTGATGTATCACTAGCCACCTGTCTTGCATCGATGTAACAGGCCTCTCTACAGCGGAAGTGGTTCGCATCTCGAACTAACCGCTTATTTCGTTGCATGATCTTTTGAGGAGGTCTGGGGGCAATCTAAGTCTTTTTGGTGTATGTACTCTCGTAGAAGGGAGAAAATAGATAAATGCAACAGCTTACTATCCCCTTTCCTGATAACATTTTGGGAGTAGATGCTCTACAATCTATTGCATTAGCTATCTATCACAACTGAACTTGCTCCTTTTCTGAAGTCTACTCTTCCAAAGTTTTCTATCACGGTAAAATCTGAATTCCATCGTTTTATCACGTTTCATTTTACAGGGCTTCTTGCTTTGGGAAAATCAAACTTGATTTTATGAAATGTACTCTCACAAAATTAAAACTCTTTATTGTCAGTGAATTTCAATTTCGTGCTTTTATGAAATCTGCTTTTACAAGGGCGGCTTATGTTAAGGAAGTTGTGGTTATCGCGCTTCGGGAATTGCTTGTCTCTATGCCGTTTCCTGTTTCTGAAGTGTCGCATGCTTATGCCGAAGTTCATGAACTTATCAAATCGCTAGATATTATTCCATTGTCATCTGTGTAAGATTTTTCGACGCATCGATGCATATCAAGAAGACGATGTATATAATAAGCAAAGCGTTTTTTTTCTGTTACACTCAAGTATATAGCATGTTATTAAAGGAAATTTTAAATAGGATAGATGTTTGATGTACCAAAATTAGAGCGTGTAGGAGATTGGATTTGGGAGTCCGATTACTTCGTCGACGAACGGTGAAGGGATGTGATTTTTTTGTGGATAAGAGTTGAGGCCTTTGTACTGTTGATGGATTTGAGCGATCTTGAATTCTACCTAGACGAAGGGTTGATCGGGTAGAGGTTTGTGAATAATATAGAATTCGTCGACTGTTTCTTAGTTAGGGAAAAAAGACGATCAAGAGTTCGGGTCGTGCTGAGGCGGTGCGTGTTATGGGTGTTACCGTGCATGTAAACATTTGAAAAATACACCAAGCCCCTCGAAGGGCCTCTCTCTGGATTCCCCGTTCAGGTATTTAAGCGGGAAGGAGTCTTGTATGTTTTGCAAATTTGACTACACCCCACCGTCTCACACCCATCTCACAAAGAAACCCAAAGATCAATTCAGCTGCCGGCATGACGCCCTCTTTTTTTTTTTTTTTTCGTCTTTAAACTTGTAGGAACATTGCTCGATTGCCATCGAAACTATCAGAATGATCTGTTTAGAAGGCTTTAGCATACAAGATCTCCCTTCTCATTCCCAAGAAAGTACACAAGAGGCAGCGACGTCGACCCCCAGCCTCATTTCAAACCTCGAATACGACAGCTTCGCGAGTCTTACTGCGCTCCCGCGGTTTTTCTTAGTAGACGATTCTCCGACCATCCAATATTTGTGCGAAAACCAAAACAGGCTCAGATGCCTCGTAATATCGATGTGAATTATTTGCTCCGCTACTACCTATAGAATATTTGGGTAATTAACTAAGGTACATGAGAAAGGTTTTTAGAGATCTCGCGCTCAGACCGCACAAAGTGGGACCTGTTCTCATCAGATCCCTCAAAAGGGAGATAGTTCCTCCACAGTACCCAGCAAATCTTGTTGATCGTAAGCGCTAATTGATCGTAAATCTTCACCAGATAGTCAGCTCGGGAATTTCCAGCATCGATGATATTATTTTCCAATTCGTCTAGTGATTTCAGGTGTTGCTCCATTGTTGGAACCCTCTGTAGACTAGCTTAATAAATTTCTTAAATCAGACTCACAATTCTCCTTATCTGGTTCATCTCGTACCCATTTAGGGATGGGGCCCCGTCGCTTTGAGCGATTATTTAGACATTTCTCTTTTACCACCTCTTCGCAGTTAGTCCGTCTAGTCGTGTTTGAGCTTTGACTGTTGCCCTTTGCCCATTCTGTACGGCTAATATATACCAGTAGATTTGCGGCGATGGAGGTCCAATTGTCGCTAGCGTCTTCTAAGTTCTCGGTATCCATAAATTTGGTTTCTTCCTTTTGTTGGTTTTTGGCTGTCGACATGTTTAGAGGGAAGATTCCCACTCTACCGCCCGTGCTCTGGTAAAACAAAGAGAAGAGGCCAGGAACAAGGTATTTAAAGTATGCCCATATCAAAAGGCCTAAACGTACTCCAAAGGAAGGGCTTAAATGACCCAAGAGTTTCTTTCCTACCCGAAAAAGGAGCATGAGTGTGAGCTTGCAATTTCCCTCGCAGTATTTGATAATATAATTGATGGCGCTAGATCTATAGACAAGGAGCCCATGCCCCGAACTATAAAATGGCAACAATACATTTCATAATAGGAAGATTAAAAGTGCATTTTCCACATTTGCATCGGTGAGCTACTTTTATAAAAAGTTATCACTCATCATTGACGGAGGCATTAGCCTCCCTCAAGGCAGGTATCCTACATCCTCCAGGCAGGCATCGATTTAGTCCCATAGTGCTGCTTTCACTGCAAACTTCAGTTCCCCAAAAACTTCTGATTGTCATTAATTATATTTCCTCCAACAACGCCCATCTTGTCACCTATAAATATAGGTTGTAGCCATGCCGCCTCAGATCCCGCCAACCTTACGGTCAACCTCTTCCTCCTCTACTTTGTCATCGACTGTTCCCCTTCTGCATACCGAAGCTATGCAAATAGAAGGAACTTTTAATCCTTCAACCACCCTACCTGCCATAGCTAGGCCGTCCAGACGGAGGCGTGGTAGAGTCGACTCTATCGAGCCTTCAGTTCAGACATCTTGTGTAGATGACTCTGAACCAACCTCCGATCTTATTCTTCAACCGGAAACTCGACCTATCTCTCAAGAACAGTTGGTTGCTGAAGTTAAGGGTATATACGCCGGACTTGTTCTGGTAGAAGCGAAGTGTATCGAAGTAGACTCAAAGCAAGCTACTGCTGCCACTCAAAATATCAAACCTTCCCTCAACAATGATCGGTGGCAGGCTTTGATTGCTCTACATCGAACACTCCTCCACGAACACCATGACTTCCTTTTAGCTAGTCAACACCCTTCTGCCGCACCATCTTTGAAAGTACTAGCAACTAAGTATGCTATGCCTGCAAGTATGTGGCGCCATGGCATTCATAACTTTCTTGAGCTGTTGAGGCATCGTCTTCCAGAAAGCCTCGAACATATGTTGGCTTTCATCTGTCTCGCCTACTCTATGATGTCTCTTTTATATGAGACCGTACCTGTCTTTGCAAATACATGGAGAGAGTGTATGGGAGATCTTGGACGTTATCGCATGGCTATTGAGGAAGATGATCCACGTAATCGTGAGATTTGGATGCATGTCTCCAGATCTTGGTACTCTAAGGAATCAGAGATGCAGCCTCATGTTGGTCGTCTCTATCACCACCTAGCTATTCTCGCCCGCCCCAATATCCTTCAGCAACTGTTTTTTTACTGCAAAGCTTTAGCAGTCGAGCAACCATTCCCAGCTGCCCGCGAGAGCATTATTACTTTATTCGACCCTATCGCTCTCCAGGAACAAGATATTGAAGAAAAACAATCTGTTGATACTGTTTTCGTTCTCTTACACTCCATCTGTTTCACTCTTCTCAACCAAAACGCCTTCATATTGCCATCTGCGGAATCGCGAGCTTATTCCAATACAATCTCAAAAACGGGAGGATGAAGGTAGCTACTATTGACAAACAAAATCAAAAGGCCACCATCGAGAGAGAAGCTGCATACATAACGGCTATGCAGAATAAATCAGGGGAGAATCTTCTCCCACCTGGACCTGTCATCGATGGCTACGAGCCCAAAGACGCTCTTCTTACCCGACCTCCCGAGTTGGATCTTACTTCCTCGGACATGTCTCTCATTTATGCACAAGAACTTGCTTTCAAAATCCTCTCTCTCTTTTCTTCAACTATAAAAAAGACCCTGCCTTTCAACCTCATATTTATGTCTGGCTCGTTTTCCTTGACTATCTTAAACATTATCCTGAGGGCATGGCCTTAGTTCTTAGGAAATTCTCCTGGGAGCAAACGGCACGATACGGGACAGCACTTCTTAAGAAGAACAAACACAATGATTCCATTCTTGAAAGAATTCAAGATAGCGAGACCTTCCCAACTATAGCTACCCAAGATAGCGAGACCCCCCCAGCTATAGCTACCCAAGATAGCCCACGTCCGCTGCCGGAAGAATATCTAATGCGTGGTCTTACGATTGCCAAAAGATGCTTCCCATATAGTTACTTTAGCAAAATCACCGATGATCATGACAACGAGAGTCTTGTTGAACACCCATCGATGGCTGCTCTTCGAGAGGAAAAAATCCTATGGCTCATGGTGAAGTTTGCAAATTACGGTCCTTGGATTCGATTTAATCCTGGTAAACACAGGTTTAGGGTCTCAAAACGACTAATGGAGGAATTAACACTGTCAACCTCTTCTTAGGGAAGGGAGGCATGGTGTATGTGGAGGGGGATGAAAAATAATATTGCTTCAGTGTTTACCTTCGACTACCTTGAGTCGGGTATTGAGCTTCATTCTGAAACTCTGGGGCCGTTTCTTCACCTTTTTGAGGCATTTCCCGGGTGGTTTGGCTGGAGGACACAATCGCGAATATGTATTATTTGATTCCAACCTCGGTTCATTTTTGTGCGCATTTGTTTTATTTGGTTTCGGATTCGAGTTTATGTTAATTGCCACGGCCTTCTCAGCTGGTATTTGCGGGCGAGTGGCAGTGATAGGCCTGTATATGAGTATAAAACAATTTTTTTTTTTGAAGCGGGAGTATATCAGGTGCTGGCGGAACTTGGGTTACTACAGCTTCTACGGCCTTTATCAATCCCCTTCCTCTACCTTAAGCTCAGCGTCAAATCATGATAGATGCCTCTATTAGAGCCCTTACTAGGTTTCGGAAACGTTTAAACTATATGAGATTCATGAATGGAGCATTGCGAAAATTTAACCACTTGCTTCTTTCCTTGGGCGGGCAAAGTAGTATTACTCGTCTTCTGCGTAAAGTTGTTTTGAGGAGTTGAGTCGGCGAACGGCTTGTCGCCTTTAAATTCCACTTCGATAGTGGGATACTGGCGATTGTCAGAGCTTGCAATCCTTCTATTCAGGCGATTTTTCGGTGGCTCGGCTGATGTTAGTTAAATCCCAAAGGGCTAGGTCGTGAAAGTCAAATTGCCGAGAGAGGCGAACATAACGGGGGTGTGAGGCATAATCTATTACCGATATTGCAACCCATTTGGACTTATTTATCAAAGCCGTCGCGAGCGGGGTGGACTCGAAAATCCCAAGCTCAAAACGTAGATCAGACATCTTAACTTTTAGAGGAATCTTTTCACAGTTTGCATACGCCTCCTCCTCCGAAGTCCTGGGTACCAATGGGCCGAGGGCGAGGGTGAAAGCGAGGATTCGGAGGATGTTGATGTGGGGTCCCCGTCATAACTTCAACTAGGGAGAGGGCGGGTGGGGGGAAAGTAAAGAGGGGCTTCGCAATCTCGACAAATATATATAGCTTATTTATGGTTGACTTGCTTAAACGATCGATTGGTGTTGTCGTTGTTGTGTTTTGGATTTCAAGCTCCCATTTATTTTGAGAACCCCAGACAGGCGGAGCTCTATTCAGAACGGTAACATGTTACCGCCAGTTGGGGTCCCGCTCAAGCAAGTTTTCGCGTAGTATCCAGAGTTTTCATTTTTATTCAAGCCTATATACGCGATTACCCCCCGATTAGTAAGGTAAACTTGTCGCGACCTTTAGCCACCACTCGAATGTTTCCCCACTTCTTAGATTCTACGTTCTCGCGAGTAATTGTTGCAGGCACAGACTCACCGCATCTTGGGGCCTAGCGATGACGAGCCCGACGGAAAACAAAGATGAAATGAGAAGAGGCAAGAGATGCATCTGGAAATAAAATTAAAAATAGATGTCTTGAATGAAAGATAGAGTAGAATTTGTGGTGTGAAAGGTGCTAAAGTGCGGTGGGACTATATGTTTGAGCGATGCTATGTTTTGAGCTTTCGAGGCGTAGATCTGGGTTAAGTACAATTTAAATCGGAATATACTAACCGAGCCAACATAACCTTCAAGAATTGTTAGAATCGTTAGAATTCAGGTGGCGTTTGTGAAAAAAAAAAAATTAAAATTAGAAAAAAAACGGAAGGCCTCGGCCAGCTCTGGTTTACGCTAGCAGATTCAACGGACCACAACAGTTCTTGCCGTTCTCCGTACAAGTTGGCGATCAATGCTCCAAACAATAGATAAATTTGTTATATATGTTAAAATTAACAGGACAAATCCTTATCAGAATCTTTCAGGTTTAATTGATCCGGACGATCAAGCGCATTATTCAGATAATGCTTCAGAAAATCCGGAAATCAGGCGTGTGTCTGTCCTAGATTGTTATGCCAAATAAATCCCCGTCAAGCAGCAGAGAGAAGGATTGCCCGACTGCAAGGAGGGATTTAACTTTCTTCCTGCGAGGATTTTTTTCCAGTGTCAGCTGAATTCGCGTCAGTTTCGTTCAACACAACGCGTTCAAATTTAATAGGACCTTCCTTGTAGTTGGTTTTCAACACATCTTGGCATTTCTGTTATTCTATACATGTTTTCACCAGCGCCATTCTTTTGTATAAGGTTGGCTCTGAGTAAGCCTATCCGTAACCTCACATTACCACCATCAACAATCAAGACAAGTTCCTCCCACCAAAATTAACCAAAATAATGTCGAGAGAAATTCAAACTGCCTTACAACCCCAATTAGTCATGTTAAACAATTGGTTTTGAGAATAAACGAAGCAACGGCAGGGTTAGATTTTGAAGATGAACCCGACTAGAAGCCGAATACGTCACAATAAAAGGGAAAGTAGATTACCTAGCTGAGGGAGTTTTGGAGGCTGTTCGCGATTGGGCTTGGTCGAAATTGGGCGTCGGTATCGTGTTTGGTTACTAAATGCTTTAGTAGTGGCCTGATAGTAAATAAAAAAATATTATCCGAAACTCCTTCAGTTTAACTACTGCCGTTGTTGACTCCTACCGCTTTACGAAGTCTCACATTCGATATATTAATAGAGGCATTACTATTGAGTCTCTGGACTCAGACATATTATTACTAGAAAATCATATCTGCACCCTGAAGTATGTAGAAATGAAGATTAAGGTGAGAATGGAATTGTCTTTGCAAAGTTCTATGGACTAAGACATGGCACTCGGTCTCACTCTTTGTGCGGTCTGGGTACGAGACCACATGGTTTGATGTTGGCTTAATTTGGGGGGGGGGGGGGGGGGGGGGGGGGGTTGAGGCCCTTTGGAACTACGTTTCCCTTCATATGATATATAATAGCACTAAATCCTCGACGTTTATAAAGAAAGGTCTAGCTATCTCAAAGTGCATTAGAGACATTATTTTGGAAACAGCCACTTTGATATATTTATATGTTTACCGATAATAGTATTTATAGTACAATCTTTACGCCGGCAAGCATGCCTATTTTGTTCCTTGGGGTTGATTGGATCAGGAGTTGACTCCAACTGGTTATTGGGTTTACTTTTGTTGGGCTCTAAAGCCTTGGCTTTGGGTTGAGACTTCGCCTTTTTGGGCGCGTTCTTCAACAGCAAGGTTTCCAGCTTCATCAAGGGTTCCGTGGCCGCTGCGAACATCGGGCAGTATTGTTGGAGGTAGCTTGTCATGTTTATATATATCTCAAGTTCCTTAAGGGTTTTGAGGAAGTCTAGATGAGTGATTGTAGCCAGTTTTTCTGTCATAGTATACATGCTAAAACGATTGATAACCTATCTTAGAACTATACGGTTGTGGAAGCTGATGTAGAATTTCTTTACGCCTCGGGCTATAGCTACGTTGTCGGCGTTGAGTCTAGATAATACTTCACAATCAGACTAGGCATGATTAAGCACATCATATATAAATTACGTCCTCTTGTGAGGTTTCCAGGGCTTCCCCAACAACTTAAACTTGGATCTACTATCACGACGCATTATAATATAATACAAAGAAGGAGTTTAATTCTAATTAATATGGATTTCAATTTATCTGTTATATATCGTCCACATAGACTTTGGTTTGCTTCAGCTTATATAAAATGGACTTAACCTCACGTTCGAACCGCAGGCACCCATAGGTGCCACCCTCATTTAGCCGGCGCCCCTGTGGCTTATGATGGTAAGCTTCCACCAGTCTTCAGAGGCAACGCTCAATTAATAAAAGGACGCGGTCAGGTCCAAGCAGAACATCGCGAAGCGTCCTTTTCGCCAATTAATTATCTTGTACATTACTAGCAATTCCGGAGGATTATAACTTGCGAACCGGAACAAGAATAATAACAAGCATAAATGCAAATCCAAAAAATACCACTGGTAGAAATGGTGATGGAGCGAAGGATAGTATCCATATTATTGCTCTTGCTTGTAACTTCAATTTTCATTCAAGTGCAACAGCTATATTTTCCAACTACCAGTTAGTCTTATAATAAAGGGGAGTTCCAAGATATAATGCTGACTTTCCCAAAATAGGGTTAAAATTACAAACCGAAGTTCGAAAGACTCGCCATGGAGTGAGTTCTTCGAGACTTTCTACAATACATGATTCCTTCGTACAAAGCAAATAGTAGGACAATATTTTTGGTAAGGCGCTGTGCATACATATACATGCAACCTAATACGCCTATGCTCTGCATTACATGAAATCCAACTGGAAGAATGTTTGTCGCCAGGGCGTCTTATCGTGGGCTGGTGGTTTAATAGGAAATTTGCCACTTTTCTTTGGCAATGCTTCCACATATGGGGCAGATATCAATAGTAGCGGTACACCATTGACAACTAACGAGGTGGCGGCACGGAACTAGCACTAGTACCTTCTTCAGTGAATGCCACATGGAGCAGCAGCGTTTGAAACTTACACATATCTGAAATTTGGCTAGAGCAAACCCTGCAATCGACCCTAATTTTCATGTCCTCTTCCTTCATGCTATCGGGGCGTTCAGGACTCCCCAGTGTTCCCCCATTACTATCATTACTCACATACGTCCAGGAATTACGATTATGAGGTGGGCGAGGAGAGTATCGGAAAAGCGAGGCTGTTGCGAGAGATTCGGCACTAAAATTGAGGACGGGAAGTGGGAGCCGCCGACTACTGGGGGAGATTATATCAAGATGCGGTAAATGGCTGTGAGTTTGTCGGTTAAGGAGTGGAAGTGAAGAACGCATATTTTTCCTTTGGTTTTCTGTCACATATCCATTTTTGTGCTATGTAGGGAGTGTTGTCCAGCTATCCCAGGGAAGTTAGTGAGTATAGAGTAGCTGTATAATCAGCCGACACTTATGTTGCATCAACTTGATCCCAATATATTAATATTCCATCCGCGGAGGTAAGTACGCTTGTCTTGAAAATGATGAATTGACGGAGTAGCGCGAGCGCGCCTCGCTTCTGAACGATAAATGAGAGTTTTGTCGACGGCATAAATAATAGTTTGTCGGAACGTCGGTACTTGACATGTCGTTCACAGTGTTCAATAACGGCGTTGGAGTTCCACCAAAATTGTAACTACTGGAAGATCCATCAGGAAGTAGCCTTCAAAACTCCCACTCGGACCCATTCCTCTCTCGAAGTTGGCGCCGTTGATTTAGCCATCCGATATCAGCAGTCTACTTCGTCGACTCGAATGTAAAATGAGTGAACTTTGAAGAATGATTATAGCATACCAACCACGTTTTTATTAGATTCGTAATCTGTATAACTACCTACCTTCTCCATTTTGCAGATTGGAGTTAATACTACGTATAGATTCTTCCATACTGATATGTTCTGATGGTAGTGTCGACAGCTAAGCAAACTTTCCCACTGAATTCAATGGAGAAGTGAATGAGTTTTTGAGAAAGAAGTCCTGGCATCTGCTATTTAGAGGAACGCCCCCTGATCGTAAATTTTTGGAAATTGTTGCTTTAAAAAATCTTAAAAAAAAAAAAAAAAAAAAAACTAGCGGTGATACACTTGATAATAGAATTATATCTTGGTTTGAAATGCAAAAATTGACCGAGTAAATTCGTTATCGCCAAAATTCTCGCATATAAAAAGTTTGAATATACTAGTAAGCACCCGTCGATAAATTATTAATAACAGTTTATTTATACAAAGAAAAAGTTACCGACATAAAAATAAGATCCCGACAGCCTGAGCCTGAGCCTGAGTCGTTTCTTCATTTCGAGACCCCCGCCTTCGGTGGGTTCCCGGGTCTGCCAGTGGTTTACCAATTATTCTTTTTTCCGAAGTTCAACCAAAAGCCCAGTACTTCCTTTCAAATACTCAAAAAGTAAATGGTCCCAAATGAGCTGCACGATGCCCAAACTCGGGCCAAATGTAGCGCCACAAGTTAAGCGATTTTTCCAGTGTCTAAAATGCTAAGAATACCTGCAGTAGGAGGCCATTTCCTGGGTTGATAACTAGACATCTTTTTTAAATTTTCCGTATCCTTTAAGGAGCATCCGATATCTGGTCTCATTTTACGTGATAGACAATCATGATCGTAGCTTCAAAGTTTTTTTTAATCCAGACACGTAGGTGATGTACAACCCCGGGCTGGGTACGAGACAAGTAGGTGATGCAAAAACAAATTCCTTGACCAAACTATATCTAAGGAAACCTCAGCTTGCAACTACTTGCCGCTGTCTATTCGGGGGAGGGGTTTAGGTAAGTTGGAATAGTCTAGCTGCTTTGTAGAATCACTTTTCATTTTCCTGAGGCCCCGAGAGAGCAAAGACATTTTAGAAGTGCTATCTCGCTGGAAGATTGTGACGCGACCAAACTCAAGTTGCTAGTCATTTTCAAAATCCCGAAAACCGTCACTGGAGTTTCCGGTTGACGGAGCTCCAGCTGTCTTTGTCGATAGTTATCGCGTACTCGTCTTTAGAATATTCATTAGCTCCTTTACCGGGTAGCTTGAGTTTGTTGCTGGCTGCCCTTTGTGGATTGTCAGGAGTACCGGAATCATTTCTGGGGACGTAGCTAGGGTCCGAGGGAGAGGCATCGGATAAACCAAGGCCGATTATTGATGCCATATTTCCTTCCAATGGGGTAAAGGCGTCTACAGCTGCCTCTTCCGAGTGATATTTGTCGAAGGTCTGATAGTCTTCGAAATACGGCCGGAATCGTGAGACTAGGCGGAACCTCTTATCTTGGACAGTAGATTTTACACAGCCTCTAGCGCTATAGCTCTTTGCCGTCAATGGAAAGGGCAAAAGATAGGGCACAGATGCCTGGTACGCTTATCATGCTCGAAATTTGAATGGTCATAGAATAAGGAGAGGCGCAAAGCCTCCGGTATGTGGGCCGTGAGGGATGCCCCGGTTAGCTGATGAGCTGAAGAAAACGTACGGTCTGGCGGCTCGAGCTCGCTCATGCATGCCATAGAGATCCTCCTTTATTCAATCTAGAAATTATAAGATTTGGGATTGGAATTTTTTTTTAGGCCACCATCATTGGCCTTTGTTAGGGCTTCTTCTGCCGGATTTTTCTGGTTTTTTTGTGGATAGCCGTTCGTTAGATCGGTTTTTTTACCGTGGTTGGTTCATTTAGATGTCTTTATAGCCAATCTCAATATACGACCAAGGTCTAGGTTTAGTGATATCTACTTCTCTTCACATTGCATGGCTACTATATAGTACGTGCCTGGCTGACATTAGCTATATTAGCCTTTAGGGCTTGACTGGTCAGTAGCTGTGTTTTAGTTGGCACGCCACCAGATCGATACATGTGAATATTTATCCTGACTTACAATGCATACGGTTGCACGGAATTGATATCATTTCAGCCGTTTCAAGCAGGTCCTAGGCCGGGTGTCCGCTTCCTATTAAGCCACAAAAATTTGGCTTGGGATTTGATGGAACGCTGGCTTGCTGTAGAGCATGCTTTGCTGGTAGCTCAGAGGTGTACTGAGGGACGCGCGGAATTTAACTGAGGATAAAGCTTTCTAATAGTTAAGTAGTTACATAAATCCGTATATAGCTAGAGGGCCCCCTCAATCTCAAATTGTCGAAATTATTACCGCCAACGAAGCCCATGTCAAAATAGTCGAATGAATTCCTAGAGGCAGAAGGTATACAATACTTAGTTTCATCGCTCATTTATCTTACAACTTGGTGGACAAATATTCCATACGCGGCCGATATATACAAGACCTCCAGGCCTTTCTAGGGTCAATCTCAACCGATCATCCTGTAAGAGGGTGCTAATATTGCCTTCACCTAGCCTACTATCATGTTCACTCTGCACCAACCCAGTTCCACTATCCCGAGCTTTTTCATTCCGTTTATTTTCAGGCCTAACACATATTATTGGTTTATTAGGATTAGGATTGTGGGGCTCAATATGGCAATGTCGTGATTTTTTGAAAGTAATCTCGCTATTGGCTCCGGTTATGCCGTTGCTTGGAATTTTCTTGTCGTTTTCTAGTTTTTCGGCCGGCGGACTGTGTTTTTGCTTAGCTGGGTTTTCTAGGGTTTTAGTAGGATATCGGTTGGCGAGGGAATCTCCTTCGGGTCCATCAAGACCGAACTGAATCCTTCGGCGCTTCTCAGGGCATCCCAGGTCAGCCTGGGGGGGTTGACCCGCGGCGGGGGGGTGGCGATAAGAGGGAGGAGCAGGTGAGATATCAGTACTACGAACAGTTCGGACGTTGTTTGAAGTCTGCTGAATCTTTGGAGGAGAAATATGGGCCCTCCTTTTTTTGATAGCAGCTCGGGTAGGTTGCTTGGCGTTGCATATATTTTCAGGTCCACCGTCCGAAACCTCATTGTCAATTGCCAAAATCTGTGAAGTGGGAAAATTGTCAAGGGGGTTTTCTGCTTTTTTCCCTTTCCCCCGTCCACTAGTCACTCCAGAGGTAATACTTGTGCCGCCCGCAAATGCCCCCCCAGGAAAATTTAATTCCGGAAAATACCAAGTTTCGGGGTTTTCTTCTCTCGCAAAGAGATCGTTTTCAAAATCTTCAAGGATTTGAGGCTCCACGTAGTCTAAAATATCGTCTGCCTCGACAATTCGGGTGTGGCCATCTTTGTAAATGAGTGTATAAGACACATGGCCGTTTTCGGCAGTCCATCGCGAGTCGATAGCAAGGACTTCCCATTCGTTAGGGTTGAAAAGATAGTTTTTGACATATGTAAAGTCAGCTGCACCAAATCAAATTAGTTATAGTTCGTAGAAATAAATAGATGTGTTTTTGAAGCGTAACTCACGCATAGTAACAATAACATCAAAATTGGCTCGAGGGACAAATTTCGCATTTTGGACGAGTGTCTCTTGATCTCGTACGCCAGCCTGTGCCTCCTTAGTTATCTTTTGTTCTTTTTCCTGATCAAGCATTTCAAAGTCGTCATTTGCTGAGCTCTTAGACTTTTCGTCGGCTGGGGAAACTTCTACCTGGGCCGAGCTCATGCTGCTTATTCTTTCGCCGGTATTTTCATGGATACCTTGAACTTCGAATGCTATCCTATTTACTTTTTCAGTGCAGCTACTTCTGGCGTTATCTCCTTGATCATGGGCCTAGTTGTTATGCTCTCCTGAACCTCTTAGATGTTCAGATGAAAGTTTCTACGGGGGGTTATACAGACCACCCTAGAAAGACGGGGATCACGAGAACGATGATGAGGCCAAAGAGCACGATGAAGAGGAAGTTAGTTGATTGGTGATGGTAAGAGTCTCCGAGCTATCTAAGTTATCGCGTCCGAGACTAGACAAAAGTTTGTGTTGTGTTGATTTTTGTGTTGCGTGTTTTCAGCGTGTTCCCAGCGTGTTCCTAGCGCGTTCCCAGTTCTCTAAAAAAAAAAAAAAAAAAAAAAATTATTATTTTATTTTATTTTTATATTATATTATATTAATTATAAAAAAAATAAAAAATAAATATATATTTTTTATTTTTTTTTATTTTTTGTATTTTTTTTATTTTTTGTATTTTTGTTATTTTTTAAATTAAAGATTGACGCCAAGAAACCAAACCTTCCTATTTGGGTAGTCGGACTACCAAATTTAGTAGGAGATACCCCCAAAATAGGAAGCCAAGAAACCAAATGTCAATCTCTTTAATTTCTTTTTTTTTTTTTTTTTTCAGTTCCACGCTGTTTAGTTTTTACATACAAAATTCAACGTCAGTTCAAGTTTCGTATGTAAAAATATCACAAAAGATTTAAAGTAATACAACTTTGTTTTAAATGGAAACTAAATTAATTCTTTGTAAAATTAGTCAAGAAATGAAAGATTTGAAATGTAATTATAAGGTTTATTTGATTTTGGAAAAGTTCACTTTTTGTGAATTTTGGTGTGATTTGCGTGGCTCGCCAAGCCGGTGTGACTCGGACCGCGTGGAACATCCTGAGCAGCCTGCACTTCAGCCCAGAGAACATCAAAGCCGGAGAAGACGCTACATCTTTCATCAACAAGAAACTAAAAAGGAGAGACATGTCTACGCCATCACCGCCACTGGGCCTAGACGCCAAAACTAAATTCCGGCAGCTATGGGCACAATTCGGCACAGCGTTCATGGAAGAACCCATGCTTCGCGACCACTCCAAACGCGTCGAGGACCTTGTTCGCGAAAACGAGCGCCTTCGATTGGAGATATCATCCACAAAAGCAGAACAGACAAAACAGTCGTCCGAGCACAAACTCACTGCCGAGGAGCTGGAGAGCTTAAGAGAGGAAGTCAATCATGAGGTCAAAAGCGGGATGGAGAGAGTTCAGGAAAGAAATGCAGCGCTCGCCAGAAAGGAAAAAGAAGTTGTCGTCCTAAGAAGAGAGATCAAAGGACGAGAAGTCATTTGGGCGCAGGAGAGGCAAAAATACAAGCAAACAATTCGACTGCTAAGGGACGAGCTGGAGAGCCAGAATTTGGCGCACGATAGGCTCAGGAAGAACGTCGCCGCTTTGACGGGCGATTATGATGCAAGTGGGGATGAGTATGATGATGATGATGAGGAGGAGGAGGAGGAGGAGCTAGCTAATCAAGCTAAGTCGCAGTTACAGGCCGAAAGGAGCTTACAAGCCGGTGCGTCTTATAGGAGAGCTAGCAGGCGTTTACAGGTCGAGGGGACTCCTGGGGTCGAAGAAACGAGCAAAAATGCCGAGCTGGGAGAGGAGGAGGAGGGGGAATACGAATGCTACGAAGCCGAGAATGGAGAGGAGCTGGCTGGATTGGAAGGCGACGAGGATGCCAAGCACGATGAAGAGGAGGACGCGGATGAAGAGGAGGACGCGGATGAAGAGGAGGACGCGGATGTCGAACACGACCAAAACGACGTCGAACATGCGCAGGAAGAAGAGGAGGAAACTGCGGAGGATGCTGAGGACAAGGAACCCGAGCGGCCCCTTCGACGAGCCACCACTAGGATACGACACTCGGAAGCAGCAGCTGTGGTCGAGCCTATCAACGGCAACGAAACTGTCGAGTTAATCGGCACCAAGCGTGGACGTGATCAATTCAGTGATACAGCAACTGTCGACAGCGCCAATAAACTCCCGGACCACCAGACAGAGCAAAATGGTGTACCTCCGACCCGAGGAGAGGCCACGGAAGCCTCGGATAGTGCGGAGCGCCCTGCGAAGCGCACAAGGCGCCAAACAGAGCGGTATAGCAATGCTCTAGAATCGAACAGGAACTTTGCTAAAATTATGACCCCACCAGCCACCTCTCCTCCGTTTCTTCCGTCCGTCCTACCGCGTAGAAACCTACCACAAAAGAGATCAAAAGGTGGAAGAAGTATAATTTCTATAAGCAACAACCACCAAAACCCAGCGAAAAGGCAACCGTAGCCATAGAACAGCAGTTACCTGAACCCAGTAATTACGTAAAAAGGCAGTTGCCGCAGTTGAGGAACGTGTCGAGACTATGACAGAGGAGGAACCCAACAAAATAGAAAACCCAGACAAACTTAATACTTGTCTCGTAACTTAATACGTTCTTCGGTATTTTATGGCTTGGTCTAAGCAACACAAAAATCTGTTACTTATTTACCACCCCACCTGCTTTTCCTACCTAGCCTGCGTTCTGGCCTAGGTTCCGGCCTACCTACCTGCCTGCCTGCCTGCCTGCCTACTTATAGGCCTGGATTTCGCCAACTGCCAATCGACTAGCCGCGAGGCGACCGACGGGATATTGTCGACTACCGCGAGATATACCGCCCCTGCCTAGCATGTTTCCCAGCCCCGAGAGGAGACAGCTAAAGTCGCCTAAGCCGTTGTACCTTGGATCGCCCTTCAGCGTGCGAGGTTTGCTTTAGCACCAACATTACGCTAGTCCTTTAAATTATAATGCTATCTTCAAAGGTTTAATCCTGTTGGGATTCTTTCACCTCATATTCCGAATGCTGGTGCCGTCATGTGCCATAAATACCCCCAGTTTAGATCTCTGCCTTCGTCTTTAAATTGCCAGGTCCGCCACCGTACTAGTCAAAAGCTTTCCATTCAGGAAACATCTTTTAAACACACTCTACAACATGTTGCCGTCCCTGCCCCCTCTCCTTCAAACAATCACATCCATCCCACTACGGTATGGAATTACTTGTGGTTTAGTGGTGGTGCTTATCCTTATACTCAGAACTATCACCATTCTCTACTGCTCTTGTCATCTACTCTTCGTTGGATATCTTTCAGTCAATGTAGCGTTCATTGTAGTCGGAGCTAGCCACCGAGCAGCCTGGAGTCTTCGCTCAAGCAGAATGGCAATGATGAATCTTTTCATCCTGGCATTTGGGAAAAAACTGGGCAGACTTGGGCGAGTTCTAGGAGTGCAATATAACTTCCACGCTAGTGTCAATAATTGGGCTGGCTATCTTGCTACTCTTGAAGCATCCCTTCATGCATATCTTGCCGCCTCCGAAACTACCCCTATTAGCAAAGTTTGGCCGGGCCCTGGTTTTAGGGTGAGTAGCACCGTCCTAACAACTAAATGATTTAGAAGTGGTATTTAGGAATTATAGGCTGCCGTATATCTCGGGACCATCCTGTTAGCTGGTCTCTTGCAAGACAAATTGTATGAGGTTCATAGATTAACACACTGGATCCTCGTTATTTTATCGATTCAAGCGATATGGGCGCACATGTCTCAGAGGCAAGTAATAAATCCCATTATATGGGTAAGCCTTTGGGGCTCAACTATGGTTTCCTCAGTTGCCTGGCGTGTTTATTCGATAATACGGGGAGAGGGCTGGGTAAGATATATATCAAAAAATTTGACGCAGCTCTTCAAGTCCATTTAAGAATGAAAAGATCCCGGATCCTACGTTTATTTGGCTCTTCCTTTTGCTAGCCCTTTATCTTTCCTACAATCGCATCCCTTCGCGATTGCTTGGCGGCCAGGGGAAGTCCGAGACGCTGAATCTAATTTTGTGTTCCTTATCAAACCTCGTCATGGGCTAACGTCAGACCTGTTGAAATGCGTTACGGACAAATGGTATACTGTCATAATCGACGGGCTATACGGTGGAAATTTTTCTATCGATGCTTACGGCACCGTCTTTGTACTTGCAACCGGTATTGGTATTGCCGGTGTACTCCCATACATCAAGAGCACAATCGCTAGATATAACTTCTCTGAAGTCAAAACTCAAGAGATAGTTCTTATGTGGCTGCTAGAAAGGGAAGGTAGGATTTGTGTCCCCCTATCAGCGAACTTTCATCCTGCTGAATCTCATGCCTTAGGGGATTGGGAATGGGTAGAAGACTGGATGAACGAAATGCTAAAGGCGGACGAGAAATACGTAAGGCAACTATTCAACCGTTAAAATGGCACGATTTAACCATAGAAGACTGTTAGATATTCAAAATTGAACTATATATCCCAATCTCGAAATTTGGTGGTGCGAGGCGTGGTATTATGAAAAGATTCGGGGAGCATGGCCGACTGAGGAAGATCTACAAAGAGCCGCAGTGGCCAGCCATATTCGACCAATGTATGAGCAAAAGAAGGGGGAAAACAGTGTTTCTAAGTATGTATATATATATCCATCACGAATACTGCAATTTCGAGTGGGGAGCTACTAATCTGCGTACGACGTTCTCCGAGGAAAGCCTGCGTCGAAAGGGATGTCGAGGCGTGTTTGCGAAGTTTAATCGTTGAATGCAAAGACTCTGACGTATACCTTCATGCCCACGAATTTCGCCCTCCGAAGATTAAAATCGATGCGGGGCACATGCTGTCCGAAAGTGATCTAGAAATGTAACTGCCCTGCAGTGTCAATGGTTTCGGGATAGGGAGTACAGTATGTAACCCTACTAACGGCATAATAGGAAGACAGCTAGGCGGGGTTCGCATCCAGATTCAGGCGCAAATTCTGGCAAGAGGGTGACGTTTGAGGGGATAGGTAATCAGTAATTATAGTTGCAGGCGCTGAGCTGAGTTACAGTTACGGTGTTGAGAAGCTGTATTCAAAGCTACCACTTAGCTTAGCCACCGTTCTAACCCACTCGCTAGATGACAATATAATTTTGTGTTCAATAAAGTCCAATAAAATAGCATGTGTCCAGATCTCACCTTGTATGATATCTGTGGAAGCCTAATCACGACCAGAAACATATTATCTAGAGATTATAATTGTATAAGCACCCCTAAAAAAGCACCCCTAAAAATATGCACACATACGGGATACATGCAGCTGTGTGTTTTTACTCGGCGGATTTGCGGCTACTTGCCATGTTATATCGGAACCCATTTAACAAGCTCGCAAGGTACTCCGAGAAAAAATCAAACCTCCCCCCAGCCTGAAGTCGACGTTTCTACAAATATCCACTACACTCCCGCCCAGCCTTGGAGTTCATACCAATCATTTAGTTTTTACCTAAGACCATTTCTTGTACCCAATCCGCAAACCCACTCACCATGGATCAAGATTTCACTCCTATGAAACAATTCCATGAAGCCCTACAAGTTGGAGATCTGGGCATAATAAAAAAGATCTCTAGCAATGAACAATATGCAAGGTTGACGGTTGATGTCAAGCACAATGATGAGGCCACAGTAAAAACCAACCCTCCTAGTTGGCCTCAAGCTCGTTGTGAGTAGGGCTTAACATCCCTCACCGCTATTGCTGCAGCGGCTCCATCAAAATACTCTGCACTCGCAATTCGAAAGAGTGGAGCAGATATCAATCATTCCGGACCCGAAAAAAACCGGCCGATTCACATTGCTGCTCGCCAAAATAATTCTCAAGCCCCTCTCGACGCTCCTCCAATTAGGTGCACTTCGAGGCTGAAACTGAAACTCGAAAAACGCCCATTCATTTTTGCGCTTGGGTGGGAGCGGAAATCGCCGATACTACATGTTTAGACATCCTGATATTGGCTGGTGCGAATGTTAACTCAAGAAACAGAGAGGGATATGCTCCAATACATTGGGCGGTAGCGTCAAGCCACGATGGCTTCTCCAGCAGCCGGGAATTCAAAAAATTGCAAAGACGAGGAAGGGAGAGGGTCTATGGGAAATCTTTCAGAAATTTCAAGGGAAGGATAAGCGGCCAAGAGTCTTGGGAATGCTTCGCAACCACAATCCTTGTGGATAGGAGTAGGTGAGCCGACTCTAACAGAAGAGAGTAATTTCGAGATGATATGGATTCTTAAAAATCGGTTTGCATCAAATTGTTATCTGAAAACTGGAATCCATGTATATTACTATATATCCAGATCGCCCCATAAGAAATTAAGGAACGATCGGAATCATAAAATCAAAGGTTATGAGTGGTCTCGTTCCCAGACGTCACAAAGGGGGCGTTATGAGATATTATCATAACTTTATGGGGAAGATATCTTTCAGCTGAGAGATCTGCAGTTCGATCAATGCCGGTATTCTCAGTGTAGATGGATGTTGGATCGTTAAGTCGGGGTCTTGGAAGGATGACGGCAGCTTGAGGCATTCGATAATCTGGTCGAGGGTCCCTGAGGGAGGCACCAGGCAGTAGGAGCTCTCAGAGCCTATGCTGTTGGCGATCTGTAAAATGGCATGCATGATTAGGCCGTCAACTGCAAAATAGGACTTGATGACGGATGGGTGGTCTTTTGGAAGACTAGCGGGCAGCTGCTGCTTCGTATAGGTTGGTAGCATCTAGAGATGATCACGAGGAACCAGGGCCGCCCAGCAGGAAACATCCATTCCCAGGACCAGACCTTCCTTCTCCAGCCTATCTAGAAGACCGTAGTAGGCCTCGATGGTATCAAACGGGCCGTCGAGAGACATTGTACAGCTTGACGAATCGAAATACACTCGTGGACCGTAGTCTCTGCAGATTAACCGCAAGCACTGGTGTATCAAGTTTGTCTGTGCTTCAAGACTTCAAAGATACGCGGTGACCATTGTCTCTGCAGATGAACTGCAAAACCTGTATGCTTGAATGCCAGGGCCAATGTGACTGACGCCCGCCAGAAGACGAAGAAGAGAGGTCGGCAGGTGGATTCCGACGCGTGAAGGATAGGAAGGAGGACAGACTCTGTATACGAGGCTAGGATGAGGTTGGGATGAGGTTGGAGGTTGGAGATGAGGTTGGTGGATTCGTGATGGGAGAACCCCTTTCGCGTGTCATGTCTAACACAAGAAGGGTCGCCGAGACTAGTGTCATTAGCACAACAGGCTTCCAAAACAGGAAAATCCGGACCACATCTCAACACCTCCCATGCATAATCCAACCACAATTCAATATTTCCTTGCGCAGCTGCAGTTCGAATTCACTTGCAATTTACTTTCCAACGGCTTTCAAGTCGTTGCCCAACCATAAACTGTTCTCCCTCTCCCAAAAATGCCTTGGAAATTGCCTACGTCAAGTAGGAGCTTGATGTTGTGGAAGCTGCTACTTAAACTACCCATTATTCTAACCATAACGTTGGTAACCTCTCACACATCAAACATATGTATATAGAAATTCAACTTCCAGCAACTTACATCAATCAGTTTGGTTGAATTCAAGCGGAATAACTTTAGTAAAATGACGTAACCGCCAAATTAATTCACAAGTAACGTCCCTCAACCTTCACCTCTCTCTTCTTCCTCGAAGCGAGAGCCACGCATAAAAGGAGCAGGAAGAGGAAAAATCGAAAACCAAAGATCTAGACTTTGAGGTTAAATTTGGAGTTTTGAATCCAATACTGCCTATCCCCGGCGATGTCGAATTTGATGCAGTCGGCGATCTCCCCGAGGGTTATCGAGTGCGAACTACGCAATCATGGAAGGAACATACGTACCTTGGTATTATAATCGTAATCCGACAGTGCACTTACACCGTTCCTGCGAACGAAATCTCCCCAGCACTAAGGGCAAAGTTGAGGCCTTCGAAGCCGATGGAAGCAAATTCCGAACGATAAAAGGAAGAGAAATGACATTTGATGAATTTGTGGGGTTAAACAATGATCAATTCGGTATCAATAAAGGGGTTTTGTTTGTTCGTTTGTTCATCTTGTTTAGGAAATCTGTTACAAAAGCAGTAATATGTTTCTAACCCGATTAGGAAGCGGTGGTGAGAGAGCTGGCTCAACCGCACTTTTTTGCCGACGCCGGCCCCCAAGGAAAGTAAGTCGACTGCGTTAGCAGTCGGCAAACCTTTCGCTGAAACCCGCGTGTTAATCTAGTCCCTTCTACCTAAGCAGTCACCACCACCCAAAAACCTTCCATGAAAGTAGCACCGCGTTGATTTAAGTCCCTTCTGCTAAAGCAGTCGGGCATTTAAGACGTCTTAATTCCTTCGAAAACCGACTTAAGGCCGATATACCGCCCCAGAAAACACTCGATTTCCTCTATCGACGGTAGCTAGCTTGTGGTTTCACGGTAGTACTGGTATCGTCCAAATCTAGTATGTAATGTACAGTAGGGTAACTACACAGTAGATTCCGGGTACTCGGGTGCACGGGCCTCGCATTTCGAGCGTGCTGGGGCTCAAGCACGTTGGAGGCACAGCAAGATATATCTTAGGTCACCAGTTAACTACCACATGCGCTATTTTTTGGTTTGAGAAGTGTGGTTCGACTAGTCCTGTGTGGGAGTTGTTTTTGATTACCACCCAATGAGCATGCGCCTACGCCCACCTTGACTCAATCACGGAACCCGATATTTTGTGATACCGGGTCAGCCGAGACTCATGTGCCGTCTCGTTTTCGCGCTAGGGACCCGACGGAATGGTAAACTATTGCATATTCGCTCGATTAACATCGAATGACCAACGCGAGTCGTTCCGTAGCCAAAAAATGCGGCCAACAACCTCCGAATCAAGGCACAAAAAATCTCCTCTTTTAGAAATCATTCCAAAAACGAAAACAAACAACACACACAACAACTACTCTGTACTCCTAGAAAAACAAAAAACAAGAACAAACATGAAATATATCCATGTTGGGACATCCGCGACGCGTTGGGCGACGCTAATGGCTCAGAACCAGGGTCCATAGCTATAGTAAAGCTTTGATATAGAGGTGTTGCAACGGTCTGTCACCCAAATTAGCTTCAAATAGAACGCCACCGGCCCTACTACTATGGTGGAAAAAGTACCACTTACGGGTAGAAATTTGGTGATATCCCCTTTGCAGCTTAGCGGCTTCAAACCGAGTTTCGAGGTTGGTGGGTCGGTGTTAAGGTGTGGAGCCTGTGGCTAAGAGGTACCTGACAGGGGTTTTACTTTCGTCCGCAACCACAGTATGTACTCCGTAAATTCTTGATAATTGCGCATTCCGGCTGCGACTTGGTACACACCTTCTTGGATTTGCCATTGATAAAACCCAAGCGATTGCAGGCATGATGCTTGTTTGACTGCATGTTGTATAGAACCAGGCAAAAAAACCCGGCGGTGTTTGTGGTCATTTCTCGATGGTGCCAAACGGGACAGTTTCATTTTTTATCTTTTATCTTTTATTTTTTACTTTTTACTTTTTATTTTTTATTTTTTTATTTTTTTAAAAAACCGGTTGAGCACGCCCAACTGGAATTACGAGAACCTACTACCTACGTACAAACACCGTGCAGCAAAAACAGGGTTACGCAAGCTATGCATCAGCACGGCACAGGTGGGGGTGATTGAGGTGCCAGAATCTCGCTTAAAACTACTTGTTAAATTTTTCGAGTTGAAAACACATTCGTTCATGGAAAACTCTTACTTTTGAGCTCGAAGTCCGAAGCCTTATATTTCATAGTATCTTACTTTCGAATTCCCATGGCATCACGATTTTTTCGATTTTTTTTAGATCATTTTTCAATTCAGATTTCGAGGGAGTATCGATTCCCCGAATCCCGAACCCCAGCGGCCCGAGATGTAAGGTCCAGATTTGGATGGGTGTGAATGATGACGCCTTTTTGCATGGGTTTCTATGTACTCTACAGCTAGATTCTCCATTTAACCGGAGTTCTAGAGGGTGATCAGCTGATGGTATCAGACCCGACAATTCGGTTCACAATCGAGACGGCATTCAATAACAGTTAATTTAGGGACGCACTATTTCGGTGCCTATTGTATTATCCACAGGCCTGTACATACATACATACATACATACATACATACATACATACATACATACATACATTTCACAAATCTGTGAGAGTTTTTCTGTTGATTATTTTGAAAATCTTTTGATTTGTATTTGCTGTAATGTGAACTCTTTTTGGCTACCGAATACAACATACCTTTGTCTTGTCTCGTTTCTTGTGCACTTGGAATACTACCTAAGTATTTCGGACAAGGGCTTTTATTGCGGATCTCAAGCGCATCTCCTACCACCTCAGCGACGATGTCATCGAGGTCTTCTGACCCATGTACACTATAACCATCTTACATATACGCTAATTAGTATCCATAAACCGCTCTGGACTAAAGGTGGAGCAATCCAGGACTTGAAGTGCACTAAGTGGGTCCTCACCTCTCATAGACACCAACATGTATTCTAACTGGGGTGGAATATTTTTTATACTGTTATGTAGCACCAATGGTGTGTGGTTGGGTAGTTGTGTCCAAAAACAACAATTCGCTTAAGTATCCACCCAAAGGGTGGTGCTGCGCAGGAGAAACTTAAGTATGAGAAGGTCTTGACTCTCAGTCGGGCATAGGTGTTTTCGAAACCTAGGTAAAAAACATGAACCGTTGGGTAATTAGTTGGAGTTGGTTGGTTATAGCCACATAGAATATAACTTAGTAGCAATCGGCTAATAATAGCTACATGTTTGCAACAACGTTAACCTGTTAGCTACCCTAAATGGGGTCTAAAGAATGGCATGATATGCCTCTGACAACTTAATCAAAATCAAAATCAAAATCAAAATCAAAATCAAAATCAAAATCAAAATCAAAATCAAAATCAAAATCAAAATCAAAATCAAAATCAAAATCAAAATCAAAATCAAAATCAAAATCAAAATCAAAATCAAAATCAAAATCATCAAAAATAATCGACAATCACTAAAAAATTAGAAAGAAAAAAAAAATAAAATCTTTTCCAATTTGTTTTTTTACTAATTTTGAAAGTTTCAATTCTCCTTTTTTTTTTTTTAAATTTTCCGAAAAAAGTGACAAAGAAGCATCATGATCTGGGTAGTACGAGGCCAGGCCCTTTCAATGTTAGGCCTCTTAGAGACATTGGGCTTTTTACCCCTCCGAGTACCCCTACAAAAAGCTCAAAACCAAATAAAGTTTACTAGGGTCAATTAGAAAAAACGAAACTATCTGCCAGTGGATTGCAATTGCTCAAAATAAGTTACTAAATGATCCCAAATGGACTGTCTGTGCGGTGGCCGGAAAGCCCGCTAAGAGCCTAAAATCGAGCGTAATATCATCATGCCCTATTTTAAATCACCGCCATATTGGCATGATTGCTAGTACATCACCATTATATCACCACCACATTGCGACCATCACTGGCACCATACCCTTTCAAGTTGATAAATTTATTAAGCAATTATAAAATATAGCGATGGTGGTGGCTATATAAAATTGGTTTAAATATATCCATGAACCCATAGGGGGTGTAAAGCTCTGCGCAAGTTTTGGGAGCAAATCGGGCATAAAGGGGAAGATCATGAACAGCCAGTGTATTGTGACTTCAGTTCCTTCAATCGTTGTTCTAGGTATGTTCTAGGGGCATCGGCTTTTTCACGGTATTCTGCTAAGATCTGAGCAATTTGACCCCAGTATACTGCACGCTTTTGTGCATCTTCAAGATTCTTCTCCTATCGAAATTCATTTGTGAGCTGGAATTAATATGCGACTGGAGGTAATATTTATAACTCACGTCCTCTGTAGTCCAACGTGTTGCATCTCCATCGGAATTATGGATTGGGAATCTCAGATATTGTTCCAGTCGTTCAGTCATCCTCTTCATTTGCATTTGCCATGCTGCAGGTTTTTTCACCTTCCCAATTTTTGCGAAGTGTACGGCTATTTCCCTCCAGGGGAGTCCACGTTCATTTTTCAGCTCCAAAAGAAGCCTCTCCTCTTTTGATAGTGACCAGGGCTCGCAAGACGGTTTTCTTCTGCGTGAATTCCTCTGAAGAACTTTATTTTCAACCACCGGGGTCAATTCCTGTATGTACTGTGGTTGAGCTTCGATTGTCGGTATCCATGGGGCTGGGGAATTGCTTTGTATCGGTTGAAGCTCGTCGGGATTGTTTGAATGAAGAATATGACTGTGTCTAGGCTCAGAGGCAAAATCTGGAATGGTCTCCTTGTTAGTTCTAAAAGAATTTTGCATGACTATCCAAGCTGCTTACCTTCATCGTTTTCATCAGTATGATGTATATGATCCCATGTGAGTAACGGAATTGGGATTCCATGAATACAATCGTAAGCGGTATTTTCGCTGGCTTGGAAATTGATGTTGGAATCTGATGAGTAAGGAAGTGGGAACTGCTGCAAGGGATTATAGTCGGCCGTAGGAAGCAAGGGAAAGTTCGATGAACTGAGCGTATGAAAGGATTCGCTGCCCGAAGATGAAGTCATTTTACACAACCTGTTCTACTTGTTGGAGAATTATGAACCAGGTTAATCCATCGTGGCGGGCGAGGCTAAGGCACTATCTTATACTTCCGCCAATCGAAGCTATGGTGCTCTTCAACTTGAAAGGAGATTTATTTCCCATCGCCCATGCTGACCATTTATTATCATTATCTTTGGCATATGTATCATGTTGGTTGGGTATAGCTCCTAGAAAACTGCAACAGTTTGCCAAATTCCCGTGCCACGGTCCCGCAGGTAAGGATTCGGTGACCCTTGGCTCGCATACGCCCTAATGCCAGAAGCACTGCATGTGTCAGTCATCTCAGTTGGAATGGTATTTTTCCTCCATTTCCATTGTCACAGCAATTATGCCGAGCTAGAGCGCAACCCATGATTGGACCGGACTACACCATTTGTTACCGAGAGGTTTTCCGACACTAGCGCCTCTTGGCCATATGGAGCTTACGCTTTACCCGGCTCAACCGCCGTGTGTAGTATGCCTGCACAGGACCACTCTTGGCGCAGGAAATCTAGCGATATTATTTGTTACCAGAAAGTTTTCCGACACTAGCGCGCCTTGGCGAAATTAATTGGAATACGGAGTTCCCATCATGCATCACTCCTCGGAGTCGCACACCGTACGCGTACCGTCATCAATTCGGAAATGAGACCAACGCTGCAACGAAGAGTTCGCTCCAGACCACTGCAACGAACTAATTATCCCAAGATGGTTGCATGAAGCCTAGCGTCGCCGAAAACCTTGTCGTCGGAAACTTCTGACGCCGGAAATTTGGCACTTGCCAGCCAAATACGCCAAACAGCAGAAAATCAAGATCAGATTTTTGGCCCATTAACATATTGCTGCGCGTTTTAGGGGATATTGCGCTTCACATCATTACCTAAAAGCGCCCCCAGCAAACGAAAAAACCAGGAGCCAAAGACTTGATAAGTTCGCGATGCTTGTATATGTCGAAACGCTGACCTTCATACAGCAGGTATGTTCTGTCTGATGTTGCCGGCTACAAGGCTGTGTGGTCTGAGACCTTTTAGCCGTAGGCATGCTGCTAGAGCCACTCAAACACCCTCTGCGCCATTCGTTTAATACGCCGCATCTGCACTTGGGTGTGGCTACCAAATTCGCCTCGATAACAGGCATAGAACCACATCCCCCAATACACTCTGCGACCAATCGTCCAGGCGAACAACATACTGCGGCAGAACCAGACCTAGATCAACGGACTCTGGCGAAATGGTCGACGTTCACTCCTGGCTGACCACCCCTGGCCTGGCCAGGCTCCAGCGGAACTTGTCTGGGGCCCCTGGAGTGGTCACCGACACTACCGCCTGTGTAACCCCACCAAATCCAAAGTCTCCAACATTTTCAACACAACCCCCCTTCGCCACGCTACCAATACCCAATTGCACCCAATCCTCCTCATGCCCACCCGATTCGTCCATGACCTCTTCCTTACGCGGCGACCCATCGGGTGTCCGCATTTCATGTACCGCCCGGTCAGTGAACTCCGATAACGCTGTTTGCCAACGGCTAATCCGCCCATGCCCGACTGCAAGGAGGGATTTTTTTAACTTTCTTCCTGCGAGGATTTTTTCCAGTGGGCTTTTGGGTCAGCTGAATTCGCGTCAGTTTCGTGCAACACAACGCGTTTAAAATTAATATATTTCCTTCCTTGTTTGTCTCTCCTGAATTTGGAATCGAAATTAGGGCCACGTGATCGGTATAGATGAGGACTGGAAATTTGGAGCCGATCGAATAGTGACGGCAGTCCTGTAAACATCTGATAACGGCCAACGCTTCCCGTTCTGTGGTCATGTAGTTACGTTCTACCGGCGACAATCGCTGCGACATGAACTGGATGTACGATTCCCTCCCTCGAGTTTTCGAAGACGAAACAATACCTAGTTCACAACCTAGTAACTAGAAAAGTACGCCCCCTATCCCCCTACCTAATGCATCGGCTGCTTGATGTCTCCTATGCTTGGGTAAACCCTGATCTCCATTACTGCCCCTAGGGGCCGGTCACTTTTCGTTAACATAAGCGCCTACCGTAGCCGGTGACTCCAAGTCTCCTCGGCCAAATAATCGGTAGGCCCCCGTTCACGTGCATAGGCCATCATCACTGACTCGCTCGCCTCCGGGTCCAACTGGCTCAAGTCCGGAGACTTCTTCGATCGTTCGTCCATGAAAGCGGAGATGGGCTGGTATGATAGCGTCGATGTTACCAAATGTTATGTCGGGGCAAACGTCTATAGTATACAGGCTGACTAAACATAGAGCTAATACATGAAATTTTTTCCTTTATGGGGGCCCACATTTGCATCGAACCCACGTCTTTAAGATCCGCGACTGACTCGAAATTACAGGGCATTTCAGGTTTTCCACGTACGGTTGAAAAGGGAATAGTACTGTCTTGGGTCAAACTTGACTCTTTGTTTTGAAGCCGATTTGCCAATCACTGATCTTTTCTTTTGCCCAGTTCACATTCAAAAACCCTAGTAAGCCACAATCCAAATACGGGCGTACATACGTGGAAAACCTGAAATCCCCTGTATCCGCAAATCCTGACTCTAGGTCCCCAATCCAAATTTCCATCGCTAAAATAGCTAAAATATAAATCGAATTCAGTGTCTCGGCATCGATCATGTCATAACATTTTAAATATATTTGTTGCGAAACAGGAAAATGATAAGTCAATAAACAAATTTTCTAACGTCCCTACTTACTAAGTACCTCTGGGGTGGCTGCGCAGGAGACAAACTAAGTACCTAAATTCCCAGAGTGAGCTTCAAGCGTGTGAGAAGCGATCTCGTCTCGCCTATAAAAAGTCTTCCGTTTGAAGTCATGCGTTTGATAAACAATATCTAGGCAATAGTCACATTTGTATGTCATTATATCGCAAATATTGCCCTTAGTTGATCCGAAGTACCACCGGTCAAGCCATTTGTTGAGTAGAAAAGTATTTGGCACCGCACAGAGCTTGAACGGGATTCCGTCTCCAGGGCCTAAGACCGACGCCAGGAGTGTTCTACATGTTGTTTTCACCAATACTTCCGCCTCAATTCTCAAGCCTGACGATATTAGTGTGGAAAGCTTACCACTAGCCGCCTTGACAGCATTAATCCACTCTATGGGCCTGTCCCGCGGTAGATCGACTTCCGTTTCCGTGCCCTCACTCCACATTTTCCAGTCCTGAAGCAACGCGTCAGAGGGTTTAATAATATGCAAAAGGGTATACTCCATCGTATAAAGCTTATGCAAATATTGAAGTATATACTGATCTGGACACGTTTGAATTTGGTGACATAGTCCGCGGACCCCGCCCCGCCCCGGCATTTCGCCTGCTGTATGATCCGTCGAAAAGCCCGTATTTCGCAAGCAAAAATCAGCTTTGCTGATATATCGGTTGGCAGCGCTAGCAGGTTCGAGGCTATGACGATAATGAAAAGTGTAAATAGGGGTAGGGTAGCCTTGAGCCTGCTCGTACGTGTCATTGACGCCTATTTTATGAGTTATTTAGGCTCCACGATAACGGGTTGCTAGTAGCCGCTGAGCTGAGGTACTCACATATGAATATATCTTTAAGGCACGCATTGCAATATATCGCACAAAATTTCGCCCCATCACAATCGGTTATTTCCTGCCTGACAACAGGGGTCTTCGACCCCAGGAGAAAAGATTTTCGGCATAAATCGCAATTGAATAGAGTGTGATTAATAAGTCGACATACGATGGTAAAATAGTTGTAGTTTCTGAAGGTTAAGTATTCTCCCCGTGTGCCCAAAGTCCGAAAGTGTTCTTTAGAGGACTGAAGCATAATTCGGCGGACTACTCTATACCAAAACACATTGTTTTGCACACACAAAGATGTGTAGACATATTTTCCCGAAAGACGGAAGCAAAAGATGTCGACAGGGTTTAAGAAAGAAGCGATTAACTCAACAATCTCTGCGGGTAGAAGTTTAAATTGATTCATCTTTCCCCGGACTGTCGGAGCTGCGTAAGTTGTGGATGCAATCCATGCATTTACTAAATGCTTCAAGTTCGTGGGAAAGAGTAAATGAAAAAGAAAGCCTCAGACTGGGGTTTTACGACTTGAATACGAGAGGCAAAAGATTTGGGTTTACATTTTGAAAGCCCTCAGGTTAGCACCGCGATTCGCCGCAAAAATAAAATAAAATATATTATTATTGAGGGCATGACATTGGCCCGATTTTGGGCTCTTGGCGGGCTTTCTAGCCACCGCACAGACAGCCCATTTGAGACCATTTAATAACTGTATGAAAAATTAATATTTTTGAATTATTTTTGAATATTCAAGTTTTAAATGATAGTTTCGTTTTTTCAATTGATTTAAAGTTTTATTTAGGTTTGAATAAATATTAATTTTTTGTTTGCCAGTGGGTGCAGGGGTCAAAAAGCCCAATGTAGAGGCCTAAACTTATAAAAGTATTTTCCATTGGGCTTCAAGTTTTTTACCCTGCACCAAAAAACCCCAACGAAAAATTAGTCTACTTAATATTTATTCGAAAATAGATAAAATATACACTCAGAATCGATTAGAAAAAACAAGTTGTTCAAGTTTTTGAATTCAAGTTGAAGTTGTTGTAACTTGTCAAGTTATTTTTGAATTATTTTTGAATATTTTAACTAGCTAGTCGTTTGCTCAGACTTTTGGATAGATATTATAATTATTTTTATTCAAAAGATCAGTGAGAAATATTTTTAATGCATGCGCAGTATGGCAGCAGGATGGAACTTATCTTCTTTTCCTGGCCCGAGTCCTATTGTTATTATTACTACGCGTTCCGATAAATGTGCTCGAAAGTGATTCACATGTGGGTTGAATTTAAACTCCTCGTATAAGCAGTAGTGGGTATATATCTATCAATACGACTCGTAAAATAGTTCTTTTCCAGGATATCATGATGCTCTCAGCCGAAATCAAGTTATCTAAGAAAATCGAACAAGACTTTGAGTTTGAGGAAATTGCTAAATCCCTATCCGAAGAAATAACAAGTCTTAATTGCCAAGATCTACGAGCTTTAGCCCTAAGTTCTCCGATAATTCAACCAGGCCCAGAGAGCGCTAACAATCTAAAGTATGGGCTCAATCGAGCTCAATGGAAGTTTACCGGTGCTCCCGCAGCCTTCTTGTATTTGCAAACACAGGATGAACGCTTTAGACGATTTCAAATCTGCCATAATTGCCCAACATGCAGTCATGATCTCAGCATCGGAAACCATAGACCCTCTTCGCCAGACCAGCGACCCAATGCCACCCATGTTGAGTTTACTACGGATACACGCTTTGACCGTCCTAAGAAGGTAAAAATAGGATCACCAGCTGTGCGTCGCTCAGCAAGAAAAAAATATAGGGCTTCACGCGAATCGCCTCTTGCAAAAATACAAGGATCAATTCGGGGACGACTATTATCAGACTAAGAAGGCTGGCCTCTAACCTTTATCAACTGTAAACTTGGAAATCCATGGCCTGACCTAGCCTGAGTATTACGCAAAGGCATACTCCTTGTCTCGAACCAGACCCGCATACTCCGTATATCAAAGAAAAATTCCTATATCCTGCATCACAAAACCCCATAAGCAAAACCAAATAGTCAAAGTGACTCGGAATTTAATAGCTTGAGCTTTTTGGATTATTTTAAAATCCCCACGTGCCCTCCCAGTCGGATAATGGATATGTTAGACCTTTACGCCGGGCTTTTTTACCCCTGCACCCAAAAACCCCAACAACAAATTATTGCATTGAATATTTATTCAAAACTAAATAAAATTTAGAATAAGCAAAATTATTTAAAATATTCAAAAAAATCAAAAATAGTAATTTTTCGTAGAGTTATTCGGTGTAGCTGAAAAGCCCGCCGAGGGCCCAGAATCAGGCCCAATGTCATGCCCTATTTACACAAAAAAATTCTTGAATTCTCAATTGAATTTATTCATTTAATTTGAATCAAAAAATTTTGAATAATAATAATAATAATAATAATAATAATAATAATAATAATAATAATAATAATAATAATAATAATAATAATAATAATAATAATAATAATAATAATAATAATAATAATAATAATAATAATAATAATAATAATAATAATAATATAATAATAATAATAATAATAATAATAATATAATAATAATAATAATAATAATAATAATAATAATAATAATAATAATAATAATAATAATAATAATAATAATAATAATAATAATAATAATAATAATAATAATAATAATAATAATAATAATAATAATAATAATAATAATAATAATAATAATAATAATAATAATAATAATAATAATAATAATAATAATAATCAAGTTATATTTATAATTTACCCAATCAATATATTATATTTTGCCTTAGGCGTGCGATTCACAGGCTTTAGGCGTGCAGTTCACAGACAGGTAGGTGGTTTACAGGCCTGTAGACGAGTTCTGTTTGATTACTCTGAAAATTTTTTTATTGTTTTTGTTGTAGTGGAGGGGTACGAAAATAGAGAAAATATAGGTACTGAAATAGTGCGTCCCTATATTTTTTATAAATTTTTGATTTATAACTATATATATTTTTTTGCTTTTTTGTAATTGATTTCAATTTTTATTTGGCTTTGAATAAACGTTAAAGGAAATAGTTTTTGATTGGGGTGTTTGAATGTAGAGCCTACCGCTGTCTGTGCGAGGGCTAGCTGAAAAGCCCGGGCCGGCAAGGGCCCAAAATCAAGCCAATAATAATACAGTGTAGTATGAAGGCTTGAAGTATATAGTAGTATAAGTACTATAACTGGGCTGATGCCCCGTAATAGAAATTATAGAAATTAGTAGTGTCGATGAGGTATATCACGCACGATATGGACTTTTTCAAAATATCATTGTCGATTTCAGTAAAATGTTCCCAGAGCAATTCTCAGTATCGACCCCGAAAATGGAGAAAGCGATGGAGCATAAAAATTGTGGGGGGTTCTGAGCCTAGAAAGCTATTGGAGATTCAGGCAATACGAACGACACCGGAAAACACAATCACCGAGCTGCCTGATACCCATCCTGCAGTTAAGCCTAGTATGAGCCACCGAAAAACACGGATAGCTTCTATAGCACATAATAAAGCACTAACATATATCTACGAAGATCGATACAGATATCAAAGACATCCCTGACATATGAAGAATACCACTGGCAATAATAAAGCTGTAAAAATTTCAAGTTGAGACGTTACTAGTTGGCTTTACGGCTTAAGAAGATATCAAGGCGCGAAATGGTAGTTGCCAGTGGCGACTAAAATACTACAAGAGAGTTATCAATGTATATTAATATTAAAATACTAGTATTATTTAAGTTTAAATCTTTTTCAAGTGCTCTTATTTCCACTGCCTTACTTATTAAATATACCATGCAGAAAAATAACGATACCCGGTGGGGTCCTGCCGCAGTGCAGCATATTATTATTTTACGGCATTTCTAGAACTTGAACTTGAAGGTTCTATGGAATCTAAGCTCTGCGTCACGGTCCTGCCTACCTACCAGCCTCAGGCCTGCCTACTATTATTTTGTGGCGGTAATCTAGATGTGGTACTCAGATGATCGATGGTTCTGAATCCCAACACATCTTACTTCTCTATTTATAGAGAGGTATGGAATGGCCCGGCCTAGAAGGCCTGCTACGTGTCCTTAGGAAACTTACTATATTGGGCTCGATTTTGGGCTCTTGGCAGGCTTTTCAGCCACCGCACAGACAGCCCATTTGGGACCATTTAATAATAAGTTTATAAAAAATTAATATTTTTGAATTATTTTATTTTTTTTCTAATTGATTTCAAATTTTATTTGGTTTTGAATATAAGTAAACATGAGTATCTATAAAAAAAAAAAAAATAAATAAATAAAATTAAAAAAAAAAAAAAATTTTATTAAAATTAAATTTGCGGATTTTCTTGCTGGTTTTAGTTTTTCGGATTTAATGAAGTTATTCGCTCATTGAAGTCTATTTTTCTGTATTCCTTTTCTTATTTCTATACAACTTGAAGTTTTTTATTTCTTTTTTTAATTTTTATTTTTTGTTTACTTCTGTATTACTATTTCATATTGCTGTTTTTATTAACGTCCTGCTCTCTCCACGTTGTGCTGGTCTTGCCTCGTGGTTGGGAGGGAAGTCTTTTTCCATCTATCATATACTAGTGTTTAAAGTCGCGGTACTTTTTATTCAATGTTTCATTAGGTTGAGGGACGCGAATATGTTGTGCTTACCCTTCAACGCGAGACACGAGCCCCCGGTAGCGAAACACGGGCCCCGTAGCATTTCCCTATTGACGTACAAAAATTTTTTCCGAGCCGGTTTGATGTAAAACGTTGACATTAAATGAGCGCGACTTCTAGCTTGAACGAACCCAGTATTAGCATATCTTTGTTTATTTCCTTCGCTTATTCAAGTTTACTTCCCTTTTCCCCTCCTTATTTCCTTTATCCCAGTGGGTTCTAGGAATATTTAGGTTGATAACGACTCGGATGGTTCACCCGGCAGAGAATGAGGTCGAAATTCCTCCGAACGAGATTTTGGGCTACATTGAAAACATCCCATTGGACGATTTAGTTACTCCTAAACTTCGGAAACTGGCGGCGACGGTTGTACCGAAGTCCGAGCATAAAAAGAAGATATTTTGCGATATCCTCCAGAGTGCTGGATACCAGGCTTATATACTTCAGATCAATCGGGAGTTTAACTTCACTGGCAGTAGTCTTAGTTTTGATGCCGACAAGGAGCTTAAGTTCTACATCATGGTGAAAGAATATGAAGAGCTCAGAAAAGCCCATCAAATTATGGCAGAAGAGTATGAAAAACTTAAACAAAATCATCGAGTCATTTCTGACGAGTTCGAACAGCTTAAGCAAAGCTGTAAACAGAGTCGCCAAATTACGTTTGAGGATTATAAGGTTATGACGGAGATGAGACAAGGAATTTTAGGCCTTTTAGCTCAATTAGTTTCATTAGAGCAAGGATTGGCCTGATAGGTCAAAACTGTCGCCGGTCAACATGGATTTAGAGCTCTACATGGTACGCCGGTACGGCAACGCATAGTGACCAACCAGAGTATCATTTCAAAAATCTCGGGAAAAAAATCTTGGGACCAAAATTATTTTTCCAGAACACAAAATCCAAAATCCGCCCACCAGCCCACCTACCAGCCCACCTACCAACCCACTCACTGGCCTACTACCTGGCCTACCTACTGACATGTAGACAGGTTAGTAGGTAGGCAGGCAGGCAGGCAGGCAGGCCGGGTAGGAAGGTAGGCGGGCAGGCAGGAACGTGGCCGTAATTTTGTGTTGATTTCGCAGTGCAACCGTTTGGTTACGGGACTGTGCAGCCGTGTTGTTGGGCAGGTCGCCAACAACCCGCCAGTGGTACCATCAGTTTCTAACTAAAGCCAGCCTGTGGGCATTACGTGAGCAATCACGTGATGCCGGGCCTGATTTATTCTACAATTCATCGCTCCGTAGGTTTAGAACTTAGTCTAGAACATCAACCATCGTCTACTTCAGTTACTTCTGTGCCTAGTAAGCCGTATCACCTACCTTCTGTCCCGGGTTGGTAGTGGTGGTGTCCACACAGCCTACCACCCGCCTGCCCGCCCGCCCGCCTGCCTGCCCGCCTGCCTTCCTGCCTGCCTATTAACCTGCCTACTAATCTATTTATAGGCCAGTAAGTAGGCCGGTAGGCCGGTAGGCGGGTTGACTAGTAGGTTCAGTAATTTATTTAATCGCCCTATGATTTTTGTGTTTTGTGTTTTGGAAAAATAATTTTGGTCCCAAGATTTTTTTCCCGAGATTTTTGAAATGATACTCTGGTTGGTCACTATGCGTTGCCGTAGCTGGGCTTTTTTACCCCTGCAACCAAGTAAAATTTAGAATCAATTAGAAAAAAACAAAATTATTTAAAATATTCAAAAATAATTAAAAAATATTAATGTTTCATAGAGTTATTATTAAATGGTCCCAAATGGGCTGTCTGTGCGGTGGCTGAAAAGCCCACCAAGAGCCCAAAATCGAGCCCAATGTAATGCCCTAAGCTGCCAAATTGTTAGAGCGATGTTGAGAATAAAGTAGGTAATACAGGCGTATAAAGTAAAAGTTTTGGTCTTTTCGAAGCCTTAGTTTAGGTAGAAGGTTGTGCTGGTGATAAAGTACGCGGCGGAGAGGGATAGACGGACATTAGTGAGAGTATACAATTGAGCGAAGGATTGGGTTTTCAGGTACTATAGCTCCATTATTAGTCTTGAATAGTGGTCAACAGTGGTGATTGTGGTGCCGAGAAGTCCTGCTTGATCTTGGTAAAATAGCTGGAAACATACCGGGCAGAAAATAAGGGCGGGTCTTGATGGGTTCCGCCATTTTGTATGTTTATGGAGCTATTCCTCTTGTTTTCTGTCGTGGAATTGAGGGGAATGTAGTCATAGGTGAGCGCCCCCCAGACTAAGGGGAATGGTGTCGTGAGAGGATTGGTGACGATAGCCACATTACTGCGGGGGCAAACGGATTTCTTGCCTGAAAGGAGGGCTCTCTCGCGATCGATTTACAAAATCACACATAAGAATAGTAGTAGTAGTAGTAGTAGAGGAAAACCTACGTTCAACTTTCAGTCAATGTTTTGTTGTGTGACAATGTATCGAAGGTTTTGTTCAGCCGAGCACCAAGTCGCGTGCCACAGAACTCACGTGTTCTTGTAGTGAGACTTTTTCCCATTGCCTTCTGTGGCTATTGCCCCAATTTCGCTTTAAATTTCGGAGCGGGTAGAGGACAATGAAACTCCGATAAATAGAAAATCTTGTTTGGCTGGCGAACTCCAGCATACAAATTAGTTTCAATTGGTTTACATTTCCGCACTTAATATATTTCAAAAGGTGGGTTAAGTCGCTCGTCCGGAATGAGGAGGGTTTCTTGCTATTGTCGGGTTGAAGGGACCCCGGGGGCTGATAATCCTGGCTGTACGCAACGCTTTGGGGATGTGATTCGAACCCTAGTCCAACCTTTGACGTAGATATTGATGTAGGCGCCGGCATGCATATCGCGTTCCTGGTGGTGCTCGAGCCGCGCAACTCGAAGTCTAGGGACTTCAGATCCGCGGATAAATTTGATATTTTTCCGGCTAAACCTGGACTACCCTGGGCGAGGCTGAGAACGAGACCAGCTGAAACTGCTCTCTGAGGCATTGGTAGTCTCGAGACCAGTGACATTGGTATTTTAGTAACCAAACTGTTTGTAAATAGGTATCGAGGTTTCGATATCGATAGCATCTCTGTTATAATCGGATCGAGGCAGGTCTGAAATATAGCTTCCGCAAAGGCAGCCGGCCTCACTAAATAAGGTAAGAGGACTACAACGTCTAAATCCCCAGGTTGGAAATAGCCCCTTATCGTGTCGTATATATCAGTTTCTCTGAAGCTAACACCAGGTATAACTTCTCGGCCTAGAACCAAAGCTCCATTTCTTCTGTGAGGCATTAGCCTCACCTGATATAAGAAGTCGAAATGCCCGAAGGTTCTTTCCCCATACAAGTCGATATTTCGGACTTCATAGTTTGGTGGACCTTTCAGGTGATTATCTATTATTCCTTCGGTACGGTACGTAGTCTTTGATCTGATGCCCGAAGGCTGTTCGAAGTTTGGCGAAACCGTATTTATCAAAAGGGGGGCCGCAAATTTGTTCCTACGGCGAGGGACCGCCAATTTACTTGTTCCGAAGTATGATAGATTCCATCCAGGGGTGCCACCGCGAATAATTATCATTGGGGAAGGTCGAGTAGCGCTGGTCTCGCGGTGGGTAGCGCTAATGACGTGGAAAGCTGATGGGAGGCGTGTCCCGCCGATATCGATATAAGTTGCGTCCATATCGGTGACCATATTGCGATGAGAGTCTTGTAACACCCTATCGCTCCTAAGGTTGAGAGATATCCTCACGCTATATAGGTGGTTATAGTAGTTTACGGACGCTAGAGCTATAGCTAACGACCGTATGATCGCGTATTGATAAAGTGGGGAGCCCAAATATTTTACGTTATTTACTCGGATTTTCTTTCATCCTGACCGCGAATTGGTTTTAACCTTGGACTTGACATCCATCAAACTTGTCCTGAAGGAATGCGGCGATTTTGCCGCAGAGGGGTAAGTCGTTCATCGCTGCGTATACTTTCTCTAGCGTTCCGAGACCATTGAGGGACACGAAATCTTGTTTTCTGTTATGGATTCTAACTGTTCTGGAGATTGCGAACATCAATTGATCAATCTTCGGTTTAGGATGATGTCTTGGTTTTTGGTTGAAGGCGGAACGCTAATCCCGGTCGGTCCTTTTTCGTGAATTATGGGCCGGAACTGTGGCCTGGCGGTAGTAGCCGCATTTCTTCCCACTCCTGCCACGTTCTACTATTTATTTCATTACATTCAATAACAAATAACCTTGCAAGCAAAATATATTTTTATAAAAGTTATAATTTTAGTTTTTTAAAATCAAAATAAAAATTGACATTATTTTTATATACTATTTTTGTAATTTTTTGTTTAAAAGTTTATATCAATGTTGTACTTTACGCCTGGCACCACCGATGTTATGATCATGAGTGGGGAATCCAGACAGAGATCTCTCAATACGAAGAAGAGAGCTACGGCTAAGAGGAAACGGGGGTTCGAGGCGGAGTATGTCGGTAGTAGGAAGAAGTTGAATACTGCGCAGCCGGATGATATCGTTTTAGGCTTTGGCTGGAGGGAGGGCTTGCAAGCTTGCGGAAGCCTTAGAGAGGATGGGTGTCTGTTAGCCTTGTTTTCGTCGACTCGATCTATCTACCAGCGAAGGGGATTTTTGGCGACGGCATTCTGAGGCCTACGACGGCCACTTTTCTGGCCCGACCCCGAAAGGCTTTTTTTTTACCTGGTGTTTTCCCGCCTCCTCTCTTTCCGCCAGAAAAATATGGCGCGTGGTTTATCACCGATACTATTAGTTAGAAAACACGACACGTGCGTTATAGCTATTCAGGCCTTGTCGAGACGCCGTTAGATATTTCTTCGCGTTATACCGTTCGCAATATTAGAAATAACTGGTCTCGCGGTAGTGCCAGGAAATAACTGCACAACCGCTCGAAGTTATCAACATGTACCGTTGACGGTTTTGAAACACTGGTGTTGGCATTGTTGAAGCGAGTTGTCATGTTGGAATTTCAAAAATGGTAACCCTTTGCATCGAAGCCAGTCTCGACACTAGAACAGCCTCATCGAAGTTAGGGTGAATGAAGCGCTAGCTAACGCGGCATCTTCGTCGAGTTTGAGATGTAATATTCACTAATTTTAATCGGTATTTCCTCTTTAGTTTTCTAACCCCCCACATTATTCTAGAATCCAGTGGCTCTTTTGCCCGTTTCGCATAAAGTCTTGCATGCTACGATTAGTTGGGAACAGCGTTAATACACATTTTTTTATTGTTCAGCTGTTTAAAAATCATTTATTCATAATTTCTATGAAAAATTACTATTTTTGAATTAGTATTTTCGAATATTTTAAATAGTTTTGTTCTTTTCTAGTTGATTCTAAATTTTATTTGGTTTTGAATAAATATTAAATAAAATATTTTTTTGTTGGGATTTTTCGGTGCAGGGGTCAAAAAGCCCAAGGTAGAGGCCTAATAGTTACATGGGCTGGGCTTTTAGTGGGTTGAGCCCACTGGCAGATTTTGTTTTGGGCTTTCAGTTTGGGCTTTTTGGCGAACTTGGAAAAAAAAAGAAATGAAAACACAAAAATAAAAAAAAAAAAAACATTAACGAAAAAAATAAAATCAAAGAGTATAATTAAATAAAATTTTTATTTTTATTTTTTTATTCATTAATTAATATTTTGAATGTGTCACGCCCACACCATATGACTAGTCCCGATTAGACATATGGCTTGGCGCGACAAACATGCTTCTGATTTTGCACTCCATTCATCTCACAGATCATAATTTCATTATTCTTATAAACATCCGTCCGGGGGAAGTAAGTCGATTTCATGCATCATGTAGAATGTGTTGTTTCCACAACACATTCCGTTTTGTCCAACCAGCGGAAATCTAACCCACTGGTCCATCCCGTCTCTTATGCAATGTTTGTCACAACACATGTATGTCGGACGTCGGTCGTCAACTTGGACGTCTCTTGGTTGTATTGTTTCCCACCGAATACTGATTGTTCCCTCTAAGAGACCTGAACCAATAGAGTTGAGAAACCAGCAAGGTGCTAGGCTTGTTTGGGAATCCTGCCAAGGAGACCTGGGCAAGGTGTAACAATTTTATTTTATTTTATTTTATTTTATTTTATTTTATTTTATTTTATTTTATTTTATTTTATTTTATTTTATTTTATTTATTTTATTTTGTTTTTATAATTAATTAATTAATTCTAGAACTTTCTATTTTTAGAAAATTCTTGGCGGGTTTTCTTGGCGGGTGGTTTTCATTTTTTTAAACGGTTTTTTGGGGCGGTTCGGTTTCTTTAAGAAACCGAAAACCGCGATGGACGGTTTCTATAACACAAAAACCGAACTAAACCGCCCCATGTCAATCTCTATTTGGGACCATTTAATATTTTTCAATTATTTTTGAATATTTTCCGAATTTTATTTGCTTCGATTTTGTAAAATTATTTTTTTATTTTATTATTTTTAAATTATATTATTTAAATTTAATTAATTTATTAAGGTTTGAATTTCAATAATTTTGAGATTCGGGTCAAAACTTCAATTTCAAGTACCACCTAATAATAACTTTATGAAAAATTATTATTTGAAATATTTTTGAATATTCTGAATCTATTAATATTACAGACATTAAATAATTTTTTGTGGGAAAAGCCCAATGTAGAGGCCGAGTTAGATCTGCTGGTTTTTAAGAAGTTTTAACCGCATTGCAGTGAACCTGGGGTGGTGTAGATACATGTATTAAAGCGACAATTAAATTGGCGAATGGGTAAAACCCATTCATTTCTCTGCTATCCTCAAGATGAAGAAGCTCAGATTAAATTTACGAAGAAAAAAAGCCGGAGAATCAAAGGAGCAGTTATCTCCCTCACGCACATGCAAGCCTGAGGTTCGCCCGGGGCGAATCGTACGCACCTATCAGAGTTGGGATGATTTCGATACAGAGGAGGAGGAGAGGAGAAGAAAGCAGCTTGCTGCCGCTCGGGTATGATGAGCTTGATTTTGGGATCTTGCCGGGCTTTTCAGTTTGGGAGCGTTCAATAATGGATGGACACACCCCAAACTACTTATGTATGGCTTCCACAGGGCCTATGGGCCTATGCCTGTGAGAGTTCGCTCCAGACCAATGCCTGTGTATCCTAGGTCACGTTATAACCCGGCTCTAAGGCCCGGGCCTAAGGTCGGTCGTAAGGTATCTCCGACATGTCCTTATGCACATGCCTGTTAGTCATTCACGCACTTTAATTGGTTAAGGGTGAATTAAAAATTCGCTTATTCTCGCTTAAATCGTACTCCTATGTTAAAGTACTATGTATGTATTGAATTTCATTCTATAATACAAGATGGAGACCAGGGTCTGCGTGGAGAATACATTTTCAAAATGTTTGTTCTAAAACTATTACTGTTTTCGACTTACCCTAGTCTTCAAAATTTAGAAACTTCGAACTTGAAAAATCATCAATTAACCTTGTAAAAAAGATATTTTTCAAACTAAAATTATAATTTTATTTTATAGAAAAAAAAAATGGAAATTAATATTATTTCTGTATATTAAAATTATATAATAAATCAATAGAATTATAAACAAAAACGTTCGTTCGAAAACTTGTATAAAAATCAGAAAGTCTTTACGTTTATACATACAAAAATGACATGGGTGTGTAATTGAACGCCACTTTGCATGGGTGTGTGTGATTAGGATATTCCAGATTATAGCCTCAATTATTTTCTTTACTATGTAATATTATTTGTCCAAGTTCAAACCCGAATAAAATTTGAAATCAATTAGAAAAAACAAAAGTATTTAAAATATTCAAAAATAATTCAAAAATATTAATTTTTCATAAAGTTCTTTTTTTTGTTGGGGTGCTTAGGTGCAGGGGTCAAAAAGCCCAATGTCGAGGCCTAATAGTTAGCGTTAATATATTATTTTAAAAAAATACTAAGTAAACATTATTTACCAAAATCTTTATGCTCGTGTGAAAAAGACCCTCAGGCTGTCGAAAGTCCCCTCCTGTGCAGCTGTGTGCCAGTGTATGCTAGGAAAAGCCCTCTGCATTCTTCTGATGAAAGATTGACATATGCCATTCAAATTAACTTTACGGTGGAGTGGCTGTTTGGATTGGCAAAGCTTCACATGTGTGGATTTTGCTATCTAGTATCCCATTTCATACTTCTATTGATTATAGAAGTTTCATTTCAATCCTAAAGAATACAATGATTATTCCCCTTTGAAGATCATCGGTATATAAAGCTTGATGGCCAATACATGAAATAACAAAATGAACAGGACAGGAGATAAGTCTGTGAAACTGGACATTCGGAGATACAGGGTGCTGGACTGGACATGATTTGTTTCTTGGTAAGTCGGATAAACAGGCTTACTGCCGCACAAGCTGAAATAACACTATTAATGTTGTTCTCTGAGTTCTGAGGTCTAGATCTGGGTCTTCCTTATTCTGGGTCTGCGGGTTGTGTTGCGTCGTGTGGTTTTTCTTCCAACCACAGTATCGCCTGAGGGCTCCTCAGGCCGCCTGGATTTCTGCTTGGAGTTCTTTCTGCTTATTTATTCATTCGATTTAAATCAAAAAATTATAATTTGAACTTATTCATTCAATTTAAATCAAAAATTTACAATTATTTATATGAATAGTATATGATTCTCTTTTAGAACATCAAACATTTGATAAATACTCTTATCAAGGTCTCCAAGAGTATGAAGAACAACAGCCTCCGCCCATTTCTGCTAGGGCTCGATCGCGAAAAAGCTGTGGCCATTATCAATTCCTCCCGTCAAGCAGACTGCATCGGTCGTCGAGACCAACCCATCGGGAAGACTTCTTCAGGCCAGACGAAGATTTACGTTCCATTCGCACCCCAGTCAAGCGACCTAGCGAGCCTGATGGTTCCCAAGAAGCCTAGTGCGCGGTGCCAAAAATGCAACTCGAATATCGTCCCCACAAAAGTGTTCAAGAAAACCGGTGTAGTCAAAATTCAAAATTCCCACGATGGGATTTTCGGTGTCACCGAGAGTGGGGATGAATTTGTCACTATCCAGATGGTCTGGGTATGTCGCATCAATAGGCACGCGTTCCCGTCCTACTAGGGCATGACATTGGGCCCGATTCTGGGCTCTTGGCGGGCTTTTCAGCCACCGCACAATATGGGACCATTTAATAATAACTCTATGAAAAATAAATATTTTTGAATTATTTTTGAATATTTTAAATAGTTTTGTCTTTTTCTAACTAATTTCGAATTTAATTCGAATAAACATTCAAGGAAGGTTTGAGCGCAGGGGTCAAAAAGCCCAATGTCGAGGCCTAGGCCAGGGTCACAATGGGCTGTGCGGTAGCTGGAAATATAGGCTATAAATAGGGGGTACGATACTATGTAATTATTAGTAAATATTTTTGATCGTTTGCTTAGCTGGTCTGAAGAAATAGGTGCGCAGCAGACTATAGACTATCAGTAGTAACCTTACCACTAGCCACTAAAATGGGCGAACCCCCTTTTCGAATCTTCGACGACCTTGAACTAGCAAATATGGTGAAAAACCGAAAAATAGATTTTAATGAATTCCTCCAACCACGACAGCAATATTTGCAGAAGAGCTTAAATTGTTCGAAGACATGGTGGTTGCGTCCAATATACCATAATGTCTGGACAATAATGGAACATTCAGATCGGTCCCATGCTTCGCCAGAACGTAGACGTCTTCGGAAGATCAAGGATTTGCTCGAACAAATCGCGGAGCTAGATAATCATATCTCCTCGATATACGCCGCTATCAATGGGATCTTCTCGACGATGCATATTCAGAAGAGAACCCTAGTTAAGAAATTAGCTGTCATGAGGAGGAATCCAACGAATAAAGCGAGGCGGGTGGGGCTGGAAGAGGCGTATGAGGCCGGTTGGGAGGGCCTGCGGACTGATCTCAAGGCCCAGAGAGACGCTTTGGCACTTGAGGAAGATCTTCGAAATTCGTTGATTAAGGAGCTAAATACACTTGCAAACCCTTTCTCCCCTCCCCCCCCGTAATTGACGGAAAAAACAAGAAACAGAGCGGCAGAAACAGACAGGAATACTGGTTTTTAGGACATTACATTGGGCTCGATTCTGGGCTCTTAGCGGGCTTTTCAGCCACCGCACGAACAGCCCAATTGGGGACCGTTTAATAATAACCCATGAAAAATACTCTGTAAATGGCAGAACATAATTACTTCTTTCCTCAATTCGGTAAGTGAAAATAAGAAAAAAAACCACAACAAAATCCATTATCTTTAATTACTTTGTCAAAGGAAATCATAAAAATATAAAGATTAGTGCTAGTCTGTTATATTCAGAATAATTTATGATATATTTTAACAAGCACAAAAACTGTTTTTCAAATATAACAACCGTGACTTTTACAACTTGAAAACGATTATAATTTAAATCAAAATAAATTAACAAAAATTAAATTAAATTAAAATAATAAAATAAAATAAAATAAAATAAAATAAAATAAAATAAAATAAAATAAAATAAAATAAAATAAAATAAAATAAAATAAAATAAAATAAAAATTTATTAAATGTAATTTTGTGAGTTAAATTTTATAATTAAATATAAAAAATTGAATATAAATTTATATTTCAACTATATTTAAAAATATAAAAAATTTAAAATATAATAAAAAATCTTAAAAATTTCAAAATAATTAAAAATAATTAATAAAAAAATAATTATATATTTTTTAATTAATTTTATAATATATTTATTGTTTTAAATGCTTTTTCAAATATTTTTTTTTAAATTTTTTAAATACTATATTAATTCTAGAGATTTCTATTTTTAGAAATTCTATTTTTAGAATCTTCTAGAAAATAGAAAAAAATTTTAAAATATAAATAAAAATTACTAACTAATTATTAATATTAATTATTAATTATTAATTATTCTTATCGATAAGCTAAAAACCGAAACCGAACCAACCCAAACCAGGTTTTTATTTTTGGAAACCGAACCGACCCAAACCGTTCTTGGCGGGTTGGATTGGTTTGGTTTAAGGTTTAAACCGCCCCATGTCAATCTCTAGTCCCAAATGGCAGACTCGGAAATTCAAAAATTAAAGTCCAAGCCGCACTATTTCTAAAAGTTAAACTGCTGAATAGTATTTGATTTTAAACTATCGTTTTCAAGTTTAAACTGCTAAAAATAATTCAAAAATATGAATTTTCAAGTTTGATGGAGCTATGAACAGTAGCCCCAAATGGACTGTCTATGCGCTGGGACTTGAAGCCCGCCAACAGCCCAAAATTGAGCCCAATGCCCTAAAAGAAAGTATTAATTTTTACAAATTTTAATTGATGCGAAACCAATTAAGAAATCAGGCTATCTTTTTAGATCAAGAAAATAAGTTCCGTGATGGCGCGTGTATAAGCGTTTTTATTGTTTTTTGACACGAGCCCCCGATAGCGCTTCCCTATATATAAACAAGAAAACCATAACAAAATATCGCAACTAACGTGAAGATTTGTAGATTTAATCTACCATCGGCGCCTCTACAAGCTCCATACCTCTCTTTCACGGATATGCTTCACCACCTGCCGATAGAATTGCAATTCTTAATTGTAAAGCATCTCCCTCTTAGGTGTTTATTCAATTTCATTCGGGCGAGAAGATTCTTTCTTACATTAGTCAGTCGCTTGTATTGGGGACATGTGCTCAGGGGAGTGGACCATCTCAAAAATGTTTTAGTTCTGCATCATGGCTGCAACCGTGACCTCTTAATTGGAGTTCTTTCTTGGTATACTAGCCAGACTATCATTCAAAATACCTTTTCCGACATACAAATATCCCATTTCTTGAAATGAATTCCGAACCTCCGTACCCCATACTGTTGCCACGCCTTTCTATCTATGTTAGATCTTCTTCTCTTCCTTATATCCCCTCAAAATTAAAACCAACCCAGTAGCCTAGTTTCATCCCCTCTCGTATCATGTACATCGTTGCAAACATGGTGTTTATCTTGTCCCGACCCAGATCTGGGAGGTGGTATTTATTTGCAATTTTCCTTTGGGTATCCTCATGACCACGCCATTAGTAATACGTACGCAGTGTTCATGGGATTTAGGGAAGGCACCCGGGCCAAAGGTTGATGGAGTCAGATGGAGGGTCATGCATATCCCCGACGCGACGAGGCTCGAGGGCTTCGGGCAAAGTCCGGGTCTACTAAATCGACACGATGGCCAGCCACCTCAAACATACTGCACGAGGCTAGACTTCTAGCTAAGTCAACGGCACGGCGGAGAAGTCAAATTTGTGCCAGTGGGCGGAATAACGTTATAACTCAAGGTATCAAAGGCTAGGAGACCCATTGAACATCGAAGATATCTTATCAAATTTAAATCGACGATGACATTCTGCGTCCTGCGGCCTCCTAATATTAATATGAGTTTGAAAAACATCTATTGAATCGATCGCCAGGTTGAGGCTCGCTAACCGTCCTCAATCAAACTCAGGCTCACCTCTAGAAACGTCATCCGGAACCCTTTCTCGGCCCTTTTCATCAAATACAAAGGATATTTTGACATAAGGACGCCATGGGAGTAGGTCTCGCCAGCTTCAGCATAAACATAAACCCAAATAGAGTTCGGAGCATTATTGCAGCTTTGGACCCAGCGAGTGGGACGGGGCGTCATGGGGCTGGCGATGATGGAGACTACGAAAGCGGACCTAGAGATACCCGCAATTAGATGTAGCCATAGTGTTTTGGGATTATTTTGGTTGCAGATCAAGGGGTGTAGGACATGGTGGTTCTTCTCTCCTTCTCCCGGAACAGCGGACCAAGCGCAATGCAACGGTACTGTAACCATTAATTGTATCTTCCGGGTTGTTAAACAAGCTCTCGCATTACGAGCTTGAGGCTGACCCGATCGATGTGTATTGAGTCTAGCTCTTGTCAGAATTTAGTGTGCTAGGTAGTAGTAGCTGATGGAATTGAATTTTGTTCCTCGGCGGCTAACATTCTGCGTTCCAATACAGATTCAGAATTGTTGAACTATTTCCTGCAGTACAACGAAGCTAATAAAGAAATACCACTCCATATCCTATCTAAGAATTGGACTACAGATCAATTTAAAGATTACTCTGTACAGGTTCTACAGGGCCCTGCTACAACATCTCTGCCTTTATGATTATAAATTTTTATTACAACTTGCATACTTCTAGCTCAGCTAGCTATACTTTCTTGATAATACATTTTAGTCATTAATATTCAATGCAGGTTCCACTGTCTTTAGAATATCACAGGATATTCTGCTTTTTTGGGACCCACTCTAACCCGAATATGCCAGATTCTAAAAATTTAAATTGGTGAGGTTACCCAGAATATTTCCCCTGGATAAAGAGGATGAGATTATCTCGTAGACCAAATGCTGTTGTGCCGGGATGAGATTGTGGATAACGGTAGTAATTAAGATAGCAGAAAGAAGAAAACCACTATTAGAGCGGATTTAGAGGAATTTATGGTCTCCCTTAATAAGATATTAAAGAAAGGTGTTAACCCGGATTTTGGGTATCCTACCCTAAAGAAGTCAAACAAGTCTAAGAAGAAAGTTGTGATATCTGAAACCACAGAGGATATTCCTGAGATAGAAATCATTGAGTCTGATGAAGAGGAACAAGATGAGGATGAAGAGCAGGAAGAGAATAATAAAGAGGATGAGAACATGGATGATGTAAAGAGCACTTCAATAATGACTGTCAGAAGGACTTTGAACTGGATTAGGGCAAATGTTCTTCCATGCCAGCAATAATGATAGGGTCTAAGACAGTTATTCACATCGGCTTTAGGGCTCATCATGAAAGATGTCAGTCGACAGAGAATTTATTAAAATATTCTTGTCTACAGGAAGGTGTATGGGAACAGGATAAGTGTCATCAAGGCAAACCCTGCTTGGCTCATCATATTTGCCCAAGTTAAGAAACAGTTCTCAAATCCTCTCCCAGAAGAGCCGGCCAATATGACAGTGTGTCACAAAAAAGAGGTCCTGGACTGTATGCTTAGAGAGAAGGCATTCCAGGAGTTTCATGAGAATGGGATACTATCCTAGTGGTGCCGGGTTTTTATAATTGGTTTATAGCAGCTGGAAACGTCATAGAGGATATCCTTCCTGAAATTAATATGCATTACTAACACTATATACTCAGTAGCAGAACATTTATAAGAAGCAATACCTAGAAATACAACATACCCTCATGCAGCCCCTGTGGAAGGATGAAAGGGCCTGGGTGATGGCCTTCCCAGTCCTGCTCAAATATGGGCGTGATGGGGAGAGGATAACAGTGAAAAATTCAATGGAGGACCCCGACACACGCAGCCTGGGCAACAACATCTGCGATGCGACTATCATTCTCGACACACAGAGTAAGGGAGAGAGCGCTGTCTACGTGAGCAATAAGAAATTTGAGGAGGAATTGTTTCCAACATACTTTGACACGCCTGAGGTGGACGCTCTAACAGCGCACTTTGAGCTATTTGATCTGCTATTCGACCGGAGTAATGGTTCAGACTCATCGGACAGCATTTCCGCGTCATCAACCAGCAGCTTTCTCCTGAGGGCCGCCTGCGAATACAAAATTTTAAAAAGCGAATCGGGATCTCTAAATAGGTATTACGATCGTACGAAGATATACAATCGCTACGCGCTATTCGCTCTATAATTCTAAGCTCTGCCAAGATCATATTCCTTGGAACTGGGGGCCAAATCTACGGCTAAGGTTGGCACCGTTAACAAATGAAAATCGGGACTTCCAAGAATTAGTCCCATCACTAAGTAAATAAATTCTTGACTAGCTATGGGAGATGGTACGTATGCATTCTCATGTAGGCCTAATTACTCTCATACCCGGATATGGGTAAGGATTGGATCTAACATGGCGTGATTCCAATTCAAACCGGTAGTACTGTTTTAGAGGCGAATCCGGGTCCCAAGCGTTCGAACGCGCATGCCACGGGTACCATATCACCCGAAATTGTTCGTATAACAACCCTTCCGATACTGAAACATATCCCAACTCGGGTGCTACCTGCTCTATTATTTCTCAACTCAACAGTGCTAAATTCTTGCTCAGATTTAAAAGTTATACTGCCCAATCTCACAGCTGTTAGTTACCTCTTTCAGTAATATATCTCCTTCTCTGGAGGAAATAGACATATTTCGCAAAAGCGGAGCACTTACAACGAAATCTACATATGGGACACCCTTGGCGAAACTCAGTCCAAGCTCGGATACACATTGAAAGCCCGGCAATACCTCTAAGACACTATTTTGGTAGTGAGGAATGTCAATATGGAGAGCCCCGAGAGTGTGCTGATGCCGTAGCAAACTCGCGATATCAAATGCCGTATTTATATCCAGAGTTTCGTCCTCCTCGTTTTCTTCGTAGAAGGCCAGCGACAACCCCTCTAGTCCGGGCTCTAGGGCGTTGAATATTTCTCCAGCCGCCAACGCTTCTGAGTACACGGCTTTGATAGTTATCAGAGCACCCACAGAGGGCAAGGTTCGTGCACCGAAGCATCCAAGATACACCTTCGAGGCTAGCTAAATTAACGCCGCCGAGGTATAAATCGCTAGGATTTCGCTGGACAAGAAGGCTCAACAGGCCATCGAACCCGAGTTCAGGGCCTGACTCATGATTTGTCGGTTTATCAAAGGGAAATTGGATATGAATTCTAGAAGGTTGGTTCGTGGCTTGAAGAATAGAGGTAGCGATAGAAACCCCAGACCCTGTGCGTGGTAGGTCGATATGAAGGCTTTCGAGATAGGGAAATCCTTCAATCTCGGAATCCCCGCCCTCGTCTTCATATTCGAAGTTTTGGGAGCATATATCAAGAGATATTAAGTTTTTCTGCCTTTGGAACCCTGCTAAAAGCCCGTTACCCAAGGGCCAGGGCATAGCCAACCTGTTCAAAACATCCAGTGTATATATGTCAGCCGATCATAATTAGAAAGTTCCGTAACAACACGTAAGTTCATATGACAAGATCCTGAAGACGATTTTATTTGTCTAGCGAGCTAAATCACTTACACCAGTTTTTCAAGGTAGCCCTCGTATATATTCCCGACAATCTCACGAATTGCAGATTTGAGATTATCTAATTGATGTCTTGACGTGGTCGACCGGTGACCTACCCGAAAGCTCATCCATTTGTTAGAATATGAGGGACAGTGGCAAACTTTTCTATCATGACCACGGAGGAATTGTGTTCCTGCTGGGCATCTTCTTCCCCTTGGAGAATGATATTGAAGTCTAGTTTCCTGTACAATATGTGCCTATAAACGTGGTGCAAGCTCCTGCAGCATTTCATCAGCGTTATTAGATGAGACTTCGAAAGCTTTGGTAATATCTTTGCATTAGTAGAAACCTTCATAAGTCATAATTATTCGATCTTACATTCGAAGCTATTCTGAGATGTATCTCCAAAGGGAGCTGAGCTATTGGGGATCCCAGTCGTGGTTTTGGGTCGACCATCTCCTTCTGCACACATGTGCACAGCGTAGGGACACAAGGTGTTGAGTCCTCGGCGAATCAAAGCAGAATCCTCTATGACGTGGTGGTAGCTTGTCAAGTACATACCTAGACCTAGGAGGGTGCTAGCGTTTAAATACTAAAATTGGCATCTAGTTAGATCTAGGGGTTTACAGCCTGAGAGAATATCTGTCGGCACGAAACCAGTCCGCCGACATTGCACGTTGGCCAAAAAGAACTCGAGTACTCGTAGGCCATATACCATGAAGCCTTGTCTATGTCAGCACATGGACTCGAGGTTAACTGTGAAAGTCATGGTGATTCACATACATGCATAATAAAATTGGTATCTCCAACATGAGATACTGGCTCAAAAAGGAGTTCTACACTCCCGCTCAAAGCTAAGGGAACGAAAATGCTCTACGCTAAGTTGCGTAACCCAATATGCTCAGACCAACGTTATTGCTGGTGAGGATACAAATTTTAGCACGGCTTGGGTCACTAGCTAGCTTAGATTGTATTGAACCTTTCCGTCTCAAAAGTGGGGCATTACATTGGGCCGATTATAGGCTCTTGGCGGGCTTTTCAGTCAACTTTACTTGGCATAACCCGGCAACATCATCGAAGACACCCTGAATACCACCAAAAAATCTATTTTCTTTATTTCTCTCTCAAATAAATATTCCTTTTATGAAGTAAACGCAATACGTTTGCGTTGCGTTTTGATAGAGCTACAAAAACAATAAAAAAAAGTGAGTAGACACTGCACTGCACAACGAAGATTCACAGGCCTATTCGCGGGCCTATTCGCGGGCCTATTCGCAGGCCTATTCGCGGGCCTATCCACAAGCTTTCCCGTGCCCATATGCCCATTTCCAGATTTCCAGACCTATTCACTTAAGCTAGCAGAATTTTTCTTAGTGTTGTTTTTATTGTAATGGAGGGGGACCGAAATAGCATTCCCCTACAAAAAAACTCTTAGAAATTTTAATCCTTAAAAAAGCCTGAGTGTTGAAACCTTAATTAAAAAATTTAATAAAGAATTATTATTTATTTCAAGTTTTTTTTAAAAAAATTATAAAAAAGTGTTAAAATTTAAATTTTATATATAAAATTGTCTCGTAAACCAGATATAATAATTATAACAATTATAACAATTATAACAATTATAACAATTATAACAATTATAACAATTATAACAATTATAACAATTGTAACAATTATAACAATTATAACAATTGTAACAATTATAACAATTATAACAATTATAACAATTATAACAATTATAACAATTATAACAATTATAACAATTATAACAATTATAACAATTATAACAATTATAACAATTATAACAATTATAACGATGAAAACCATTATAACAATTATAACAATTATATAATTACAACTAGTAAAATTGTACCGAAAGTATCCAAAAATAATTCTAAAATACTAGCCCACTGGCAATGCAGCCTGAGTGTTTATATGCGAAAGGGGCTGTTTCAAGTCCAGAATGTTGCTGGGTTAGAAAAATCATGATGAAACCATGACAAAACTTGCCAGTTTCAAAATTTTGAAACCGTAACTCATTTGAATTTAGATGGGAGTTCTTGGGGCCCTTTAAAGGGAGAGGGCTTGCGACTCTTTCAGGACCAATTTCGAATTCGGATATCACATCAAAACTCCTTTTGTCAATGAAATGGCTGAAAACTTTGACCCACTTGCAGGTTTCGAATTCAATAGCCTATACAATTTTCATTTTGCGAATTCTTCTATGGATCTCCCTAATGGGAACTTGAATATCTCCCAATTACCCTACGTTGGCTACCCCGTTGCACCTTTATATCAGCCCTATTCTCAAGTTCAGGATATATCTCCGTTGGCCTATCTTGTAAAACAGCTGGCGTTTCTTGTCCAAGAATTGTGTCAAGAAAGACAGTAAGCTCAACAAACGCACATCCAAACTTCACAAATCTCATAGTTACTGACCAAGTTTGAAAATTAGGCACCTCAAACATAGGGCCGCGCTGCCAGAGACTCAGCTTAGCATTGCGAAAAGAGACACGGGAGCTATAGTCAAAAAGCGTCGTGGGCGTCCTCCAGGGTCAGGGAAGCGAGGGAGGAGCAATAAGCGTATAAATTTGGAGTTGGATAATCAGGTTCTGTTGCGGGAAAACGAGGGAACAGTAGTCCAAGTTCCTCCGGAATACTGGCATCCTGAAGGCTCGATAATTTCTCTCGAGTAGACCACTCCGTTGGGCTTTTTTATATAACGTGTGATAATATATATGTTATCTCCAGAAAATCGTGCCAATACTTTGAGCACTCGTATTTTTATTACGAAAACTTCGATTTTGTATTTTTTTTTTTTTTTGAAGATTATATCATTATAAAATAAAATAGTTTTATTTTTTATGGACGTTTGAATTTTAATTATTTTTTTAAATATAAATTTCGTAGTTGTGTTTGTCAAAAACAACTTGAAGTCTAAACAACTTTAAGTAGACTTTTTGGGTTACTACTAGTAAACTATTTTATTTTTCGAAAGAAATGAATCGAATTAATAATTTCTGGAGGTCGAGGTTCGCGCACGGAATTGTCACGGTTATTCCACGGCAAAATCGTATTGAGGGAACCAATCGTAGATATATGTTTCTTTGAATTCGGGTTCTAAGACCGAGTAGATTTCTTCGTTCTCTAAACAGGCAAACAAACGCTGTAAGCAGCGTTATAATGGACTCGCGAAAAAAGAAAAATGAATGAATAACATAATCACCCTTCAAATTTTCCCGTGATTTGCGTTCTTTGGCTTCTACTAAGGCTATCGTGGTGGATTTGATGTTGAAGTTTATGAATATGGCTTCGTCGCTTCTCCCTCCTTCCGAGGGACGGACATTCGATGGTTTGGAGGACATTGTCAGAAAAAACGTACTTCGATACTATATAATTGTAAGATTGATAACGAAGAAAGAGGAGCACCTAGGAATGCACAAAGTTTTTTTTTGAGAGTCTCACTCAGCGTGTATTTATATTCCAAGCTGCTATGCTTTGACCATAAAGTGTTGTTCTAGAATGTAGGGTGGATCAAAAGTTTGTGCACTTTCCGAAAGAAGAAACTATTTTATAATTTTATAGTACTGAGATTTTGAATAAATTGATTTTTTAAATTTTGAATATTTAATAAAAGATATTTAAATTTTGTTTAAAGATAAATCTTTAATTAAACTTGAAGATTTATCTTGTTTAATTTTTTAATTTTTTTAATTTTATAATTTTATAATTAAGTTTTTAATAATATTTATTTTGAATTTAAATTATTTAGTTTAAAATTTTGAAAGAATATTTGCTGTGGTTTTGGTTTGATTATGAGTACTTCCGTTTTGGGAATAACAATATCCAAATCTGAAAATACAGCCATCACCTTCGCCTTCGATGGGTGATTCATATCCCCCTTTTGTTTCTTCGCCCCTCTATTCTTTTTATTTTGAGCCCGATAAGGCCCTGGCGGTTATCTCGTCACCAGAATAATACAGAGCACTGTGATAATGGAGAGACTAACGGAACAGTGGAATCCTTCGGGAACTATTACCCAGCCGACCAAGGGAAGTCTTACGCTAATTTGAAACCAGACCAGCAGTTTCAAATATCGAATGCAATTTCTCATCTCAAAGAGTACAGGGAAGGAGGGTGTTCAACGAAAATGTATACCCGCTGGCTCTGGGATAACCGGGCTCATACGATAAGACGGTCATCAAAAGAGCTACAAGGCACCGAACACAAGCCACAACCGGGGGAGCAATCTGATATCGAGCGCCAACCCCATGGGTGGGATAGATGGAACTTGGGCGCGGGGGATAACCAGAGCAGTCTGACCCTACCACCTCTGTGGAGGCCATCAGGTACCGGGGGCTACTACCAAAACAAATGAATGACACTGCCGTCTGTCAGGATCTTCGTAACCTAGGCCCCAGTTATGGGACCGGTCACGAGCACGGGCTGTCGGGATGGGTTGCGTATGAAGTTAGTTTCCATTTTCCGCCCTATAAATTGCAAGAAGCAGGAGCAGCGCCCGTTCTTAAGTTTAACCGCATTTAATCAACTTTGTGTGAAGCTTGGATCCATAGAAAACAAATGATGCGTCCTTTTTGGGTTTTCAAACAAGCAGCTGGCGACCACTTGGAGCCACTTTTAATAAGCCACTTCCCCAGGTACGAATTGCCGACTCAGCTTGGGAACCGGTACATTGTAATAGTATGCTTGTACGGTTCGCGAATATTGATACTAACGCCTATCTTATGAGTTATTCAGGCTTTACGATAACAAATCGCCAGTAACCGACACACCAGGTACTTACATAAAAATTTCGCCACACCAGAATCGGTTGTTCCCTGCCCGACGACGGGGGTCTTCGAGCTCAGGAGAAAGGATTTCTGGCATTCTATTTATCAAAAGTTGTTTATCTCTCATTGTCTTGTTTGATTTCTGACCTAATTCTAATTATAACCGAAATCAATCACACGCAACAAAAAAAAAAAAAAATTTAAATTAAATTATGGGACGTACTATTTCGGTACCTATATTTTCATTATTTTCGTACCCCACCATAACAACTACAGTAATTTTCGCCCTTGTAGGTGTCGGCCAAGCAACCAGCTCAATCTTGAATTCATATTTATAGGCTTGTAGACGTGCAACTCACAGCCTGATAGGCGGTTCACAGGCTTATAGGCGTGCGGTTCATAGGCGTGCGCGTGCGGTTCACAGGCAGGCAGGCAGGCAGGCAGGCGTGCAGTTTGCAGGCTTATAGGCGTGCAGTTCGCAGGCGGGCAGGCGTGCAATTCATAGGCAGGTCGGCGGTTCACAAGTTGGTAGGCGGTTCACAGGCTAGTACTCTGCTCCTATCAGCGCCTGGATTCAAGGCTAGTTCTGTTTATTACTTTGAAAATTTTTTTATTTGTTTTTGTTGTAATGGAGGGGTACGAAGATAGGAAAACGATAGGTACCGAAATATCACGTCCCTAAATTATTAACTATCTTATTTATTATTCTGTTAAAAAATATTTTTAAAAATAGGACATGCAACACTCGGAGTCCAGATTGATAGTACGTATTCTGAATCATGCAGCATTCTACTCCTGCTGCTTCCTACCAAAAGCTGGAGAGGGCGCTCATCATGAGTATGCTGTACATCAAGCTTTGGTGAGATGCGACTTTTTCAGAGTTCGAGCAACTTGGGCGGGAAGCGGGCTGGGCACCCTCGTATCCGACCCGAAACGTCGCGGCTGTGGTCGCGGTAGCAGTACTAACTACCGGCAAAGTATGCTGCTAAAAATCTTAGTATACATTCTTACAGTAGTTTAGAATATGGACCTGAGTTTACCGGCACGCCTGTGTGAGTTCCGTATACACATGTGGGCGCTCCACTCCCCTGGAATTCATAAGGAATTGGGTAACAAACATTGGTTGCCCAGGCATCTCCTGGTGGTTGATCATGAGCGTAACAAAATGCATCATATCCGGGGTTCGCCTCGGTTTTCGTCCAGCATTCCATCCCGGGGGGACATAGACCATCGACATAGCCATTAGCCTTATAACAATGGCCCCCGCAACGATCTCTTAATATGGATTCGTGTAAGCCCTGACGATCAAGATATCTCGAAGAGGAAAGAATACATACCCCTGTGAAGTGGCGTAAGAGTAGCTATTGGACGCACAAACCCAGTACTGCATTGGGTCGATCTGCGTACGGGGCCGTAAGGTCGGGACACATTGGCTGTACCAGAAATTAAGTGGATTGCATCTATAACCGGATGGACATAGCGCCTGTTCGTTCCACCCTATCATACCAGTTAAATCGGTCCATAACATATTAAGATCTTTCTTGAAGTAGTACCGCGTGCATGCGGGACACATTTGTCCCCGTAACCACCACATTGACCATAGCGGCCAACCATCTGGGTAAGAGTTGTCTGCCAAGAAAATTCACATTGTGAATATATCGTCGTTCCAACGTACGGAGAGCAAGCTGTAACTGATGCAGATTGGTGGGTGCTTGTAATTGCTGGGAGGCAAAGGCTCGATGTTCCGCTATGGCAGTGACAGTAATATCCTATTGGACAGATGGTTCTGGTCGCTGCTCCAGAGATGGTCCTAATATTACCGCAAGATTCAAACGGCAGTGCAGCCCAAAATGGAATTCTCAGCAAAGAGTAAATGCTGTGGTCCTCGTGCGCTTGTAGAGGTCCCTGCGTTCGAAAATCGTTCAATAATTGTCGCTTTTTAGGACACCTATTAGCTACGCAAAGGGGTAGGCCACCAGCAGTAAGTTCCGTGCAGAAGAGAAAAACCGCAATCGTAACAGTACTTATTCCACCGGAAGAAATCATGCTGCCGTCCAAATCGGCTTTGCCGGGTCCAATTAAAATAGGTCGGTAGGTAGGTCATCAAGGGAAGTCATATGCCTATGTATATAATATTTCGGGGTTTGGTAAAAATTCAAGTTTTCAACCCTGGCCATGGTCTCGTACCCAGACCCCGCCCTGACCCTTTCAACCTTCCGTTTTGTTGTTATAATTAATTGTTATAATTGTTATAACTGTTATAATGTCAGGAGACGCCCTCCTAGAACATACAGCGCGTGACAGAATACCACACGTACAACACGGGCTTCGTAAAGAGGAAGCCTCAGAGCTCGACTACCGACGAGGGAAATTATGCTATGCGACGCTCGGAGAGCGTATAATAGTGTCTGATAATCTATAGTTCATTCTATTCTCGAGCTACCGCGAGACCACCTATACCACGTAGTGTGCCAACATAATAATTGTTATAATTGTTATAATTGTTATAATTGTTATAATTGTTATAATTGTTATAATTGTTATAATTGTTATAATTGTTATAATTGTTATAATTGTTATAATTGTTATAATTGTTATAATTGTTATAATTGTTATAGTTGTTATAATTGTTATAATTGTTATAGTTGTTATAATTGTTATAATTGTTACTATGATGCAGGGGTAAAAAAGCCCGGCGTAAAGGTCTAATATTTATTCAAAAGCAAATAAATTGAGAATCCATTAGAAAAAAAACAAAGTTAATATTTTAAATAAAGCAAACGACCGGATTTTCGACCGTTATTTTCAGGATTTTGAACTCCGTAATCCGGTTTGTGGCGGTGCAGCCCCAAAAACAAAACAAAACCGGATTCCTGCTCTCAAAATCCGGTTGGAAATCCGGTCGTTTGAATACCCTAGTTATTAAAAAGCCCGCCAAGAGCTCGGGCCCAATGTCATACCCTATAATCATTTTTCATTTTTCATTTTTCATTTTTCATTTTTCATTTTTCATTTGATTCAAGTTTATTCGTAGCCTATACGCGGGAGAGGGTATTTATAACGCAAAGGGAGCCCATCAGCCTAACGGATATACCGGCACATCTCCAAAAAACGCATCATAAACCACCTCCCTCAAATTGATTCTAATTATTTATTTATAGATGTCAAAACCCCCCGCCAAATATATTGATACCCATTATGAGGTTCTCGGTTTGAGTGCGGATGCTTCCGCTAAGGATATCAAAGAAGCATTTAGGGCGAAGAGTATAGCCCGCAGACGCTAATTTACGATAACGATACTGCCATCGTAGTAACTTGGTCATTTAGTACTTCAGCATCACCCGGATCGGAACCATGGCCGTGAGGGCAATTTCACCTGCGATACTCAAAAAATTCTCAAAGCTTACGGCTTTCTAAATGAGCGCGCGAAACAGCGCGATAAGGAGAAGAATAAAACCAAGGAAAGTGGGTGCGGTTTCTCATAGCACATATTTTGACACGAGGAAGCCTGCGCCATCCAGAGCTAAATACTACCGGGATTATGCCGCACATACAAGCGCTTCGGATAGAATGCAGACCTATAGGCGGACGGCGCAAGAACAACAGCGGCAACACAGCTCTCGTAAAGGAGAAACCCCTCGTCATCCCAAGAAGAGCCTAATGAATCCGTACAAGGACGACGGGGTGAGCAATTCCGGAGAAAGGAGAACGGTTGGTTCAAGGTCAGAGCCAGAGGCAGGGGTGAATCATAATCAACAAAAGGGTAAAAGTGATATATAGTGCTTACGTAATTACTCATCTGGGTCTGGGTTGAAAAACAAACACGAAAAAACCGTCATAGGACAACGTGATCCATCCCTCGGCCCCATTCCCACACCCCTGAGGTTTTACCAGTACATAACCTGCCCAGGCGCCGAAAACCATATCGGTGTGTCCGCGTCCTCTCGACACCGGAGCCACCAGCGATCCCGGAGCTTCCCATTCCCTCCGAAGATATTTCTGCGTCAATTTCTGCATCGGTAGCATTGTATGGAATGGGTACAGTTTGCTTAGGACCCATGACCTCTCTGCGAGGGTGGAGAAGAATATCCTTGCACATGTACGAAACGAAGGTTATTCAAAGGGGACAAACAATGGACCCGAAGTCGAGATTAGTCTAAAATATACAACCGATCAATTAAACAAGCTACGCGAAGAGAGAACCGCTTGTATCGACTACGTGGCTGCTCTAGAAGCGCGTATCAGCTTTGAATCAGAATGGAAATCCCGTCTTGAGAGCTTTACGCCACCATAAAACTTTCATGGTGGTAGCCGGGGCCGTCCGAGTCCATGCCGGTATCGTACGTGTATTCGGGCCTCTATGCTTCAACCTTTCATCTTTCTACGGTTCGCGTACCCATAGCTGTTTTTGGCTTATCGTTCATTTCAATTTGCCTACGTTATTTTCTTTTACACAATGGTCCACTGTACTCCGGAATTCGGATGGTACTAGTTGTGGTCACGGTGTTTCTAAAAAGATGGATAGTTCTTTTATAATTAGGGAAATGCTATTGCCGTACTCCGTGTTTGCTAGCACCGTACAACAAAAATTTTCAACGCGTTCCTAAGTTCTTGGATATCAGATCTTGGTAATCTATGTAGTGAATACCTAGGCTGTTAGGCTCTTAGGCGGGTAGGTAAGCAGGTAGGTAGGCAGGCAGGCAGGCAGGTACTAACGTAGCCCATGGTCATTCGGATCACACCAGCAAGGCGAATCAGTGAAATCACCAAATCACATTAAAAAAAAATTAATATGTTTAAACAATATTTAAAGTCTTAAATGCAGCTATCCGCAGGCGAGAGATCTATTCCTTCTAACTCCATTATATTTGTTCTGATCAAGATATTGCACTTGAGGTCCTTGCTGACCATAAATCTTCGCTTGATAACCGCCATCTTCTTGCCGGAAACGTCTGGTATATAAAGGGTTATCAATGCCGACTTAGTGAACGTATCGACGCCTCCGCCGAAACCATTCACCTGATACGGCTAAGGTAACTTCTCGATCTTCAATCCGTCGCCCTGTTCTGGCTTGATAATCTTCTCCAGAAATAGCTCATCGGCAGCGCTATATCCGAATCCAGTATCGAATACAGAACTGTGAGTTTTCTCCCCTTCGACGCTATAACTAATTGGAATATGATATAGTTATAATTCGCCATCAGTTCTGGAACTACGCCGCCGGTAATCTCGGGAGACGACGCGGACTTCGTGAAGTCCACCAGGCGAGGGCCTGGCTTCGCTCCCACAGACGCTTTGCCCTTCCCCTTCGAGAAGTGGCCTTTTTCGACCAAATGATTGTGCAGCGCATTCCCGGATCCGAATGTCTCCCCACACTTAAAACACGACGGTTGTTTCGGCTTCCCATATCTCATGGGTACCTTTGACGGATTTGCCTTGCGGAAATTGGTGGTCGGTTCGTAAACGTATTCCCCAGATTGACGGTCTGTCCGAGCCGTCGCCTTCGCTGTTGTCTGCGCTTCCCGCGCTTTTTGCTTGTGTCGTTTCTTGGGCCATTTTCCGTATTTTGCGTCGAAAATTTTGTCGACATTGCTTTCTGACGTTTGTTCGTCCAACAGGTTCTCGTATTCCTCCTTCGACATCGCACGTATCTGTCCGACGGTGATTCCCTCGAAGATTTCCTCGTTCTGCCAGTCTTCGTTCGCCGTTACGTATGAATTGGGACCAGAGCTGGGAATTGAGATATTCGGCGATACGGAGATATTCGGCGATACGTCCTCCGACGCAGTTGGCACCAAGATGGGGTTTGGGATATAAAGGATTTGGCTCTGTCTACTAGGTTTGTCACAGCGTTTCTGAAGATTCTGGTAGTTAATCCTGGTTCACTAGGTTCATAACGATTACGAATTGGAGAAGAATGCGCGAATTAATACTCGTTAGTTCTCTCTCTGGTAAGTCCGTGACCTTCATTTCTGCGTTCCTCCACCTATAACGTCAAAAGACGCATTTTGACCAAGATATCATCGACGGTTTGGGGCTCTTCGCCGCGAGATCTCGTTTGAGACGGGGTGGGCCGGAGTTGAGCTTGCTGTCGTTGTTCTGCGCCTAGCTGACGCATTATCTCCATCATCTGACCTAATCGATAGGCCGTGGTATCTCCGACGTTCTCGACGCTCTCGTTGTGGAGACCATAATTGTCTCCTTCGTCTCCGTTCTCGATGATCCGGCCTGGGCCGTACCAGCCGTCGAATTGAAGTCTCCTGGCGCCACTTCGGCTACCCGTTCCATTTCCACCTCCACCGTTACCGCCCCTGCGGTCACTTTTCTCCATCACCTCAGCGGCCATAGCGGTGTATGCCCTATCCAACGACTCCACTTCCCTTTGCTCTTGCTCTGTCGCGCCAATACTGGCGAATAGCTTTCTCCCCTTTTGACGTTCTTTTTGCAGTCCCAACTAATATGTCCTTCCTCTCCGCATTTATAGCAGCGCACCTTGCCATTGGAATTGGAGTTTGAATTGGAATTATTTTTATTATCTTTCCAGCCAAGAAGTTTCTGGCCGAGGTGATTCCTATCCCAACTTGTTTCCCTGCGCTTACCATTCTCTCTTCCTCTAGAATTATCCCTACTCCGATAACCATCGCTGCGGTAACCACTTCCCCCCGAACTATCTCGACTGCGTCCCCGATCCCGACTTCGATCACGACCGCGATCTCGACTTCGGGGTCTCGACTAAACTGCCTCCCTCCGCCGCCGTAGTTATTTCCGCCGCCGTAACCGTTCCCGCCGTTGTATCTGGAACTTCGGTCTCCGGGCCTGGTGAATCGGCCCTTATCGTCGCGAGACCTGCTACCGTTACGGTAGCCACCACCGCCGTTTCGCCAAGGCGACCTTCCTCGCCGGTAACCGGACCCGTTGCCGCCACGGTAACCTCCGCCCGAGGCAGTCCTTGAAACCTAGCCTAGTCTGCGGCACCTCTACATTCGTCATGGCGTATGCTTTGGTGTAGCTGGGTGATTAGATTGGTATCGTCGTATTTAACACCTGAAACGGCGTTTAGGAGGCGAAGTTTATGCATCACGAATTCGTTAATGGAGCGACCTTGCGCGAAATCGAAGTATTCCGCCTGGGCCTGCATCAACGAATCTGGCTGGTTATCCACCCAATCGCGGCGTAGGATATCCTTCCATGCGGTCACCGACTCGGCTATCAATTCCCGGTCTTTCGTGCTCAGACTAATTAGCCAATCTCTGGCTAATTGTCCTCTTATCGCTTCCCTAACCGAAATCATGACTTTTTCTTTAGAGTATCCAGCAGCTAACGCATAATTTATAGACTCTATAAATTCGATTGCCATCGCCGCGTCTTTGAAAGTACCGGTTGGCTCGAGAGTTGACAAAATGCCCTCCGAGAGGGGCTTTGCCTCGAAGTTCTTAACGGCTGCCTCGGTATTGGCCTTGATCTCCTCTGAGATCCTGGTTTGTTGGGCTATCTGCGTACTAGTCGCCAGTTGTGCTGCCGTTAAGGCTGTATAGACGTCTCTAAACCACGAAGGTGTCTCTATGGTAAAGACGTTTCGTGGTGGGGCTGGCGGGTCCCAAATTGCTGCCGGTATGTCATTCAGGATTGTCTCCTCGTAGCACTTCGTCGTATCGACTAACCATTGAAGCCTTAGTGCTACTGCTGCTGAGGCTGCCGGTGCCCTTGCAGCTGGGAATTGTATCCACTTTGAGGGCATCGCGGATATCACCTTTTGGTAAGTCTTATTGAAGTTCTGGACTAACTCGTAGGCGGTAATTGCGTCGCAGGTGGTATCTAGGTCCAACCATTGAATGTAAAACGGTACGTCGTCGGGGGGTTGATGGTGCCATTGCGGCGCCGTTTCGTTATACCCAGTATTCACTGTACCCTCCTATCATTGCGGCTGCTACCGCTTCGGGTAGGCACTCATTGAGCACCCTTATGGCCAAGGCGTCATCCTGGCTAGTAACATACCCTTGAAGTGTCTTCTGTTGGTCGTTGAGGTTATCGCGATTTGAAGTGTCTATACCGAACGCTTGAAGAACACTTTCTATTTTGTGTATTTGACGGATTCTCACGGCTGCGAGCACTAACTGACTGCATATCTGCGTATCAGTTAGGCCTATTATTTCTCTGCCGATGTACCGCGCGATCGTTGCGAAATGTTTTTTCTTTGGCAAGCGAGCCAATCCGACTCTTCCCGCCGGCGCCGACATTATGAATTTGAAGTTGAAGTTGATTTATGGCGAAGCTTCTCGGCGTTTTTTTTGAAAGGGCACGTGACCACGGGTAGGAGACAATGGGTAATCGCGTTTCACGTTTCACGGCGAAGCACGCCACGCCACCGCGCCACCACCGAATGAATTTGAGTCACGAAACTTTACAGATGGGATTACTTAACGGATTCAAGATAAATTTGATAGATTCTCGATGTTGGGATGGCTATGACGAGTGGTGGGGGTTTGAGAGGTTTTGATGATGTGAAGTTGATGTGATGATGAAGTTTGGAATTATTTTATCGACGCGTGTTGATTGGGAATTACCCGTTTACGAGATAAGAATTACTGGTAAGTGCTATTCCTATCAATATCTACCGCTAAATCGAGAAAATATAGGGAATCGAAGGTATGAAGGTATCGAGATCGTCGACGGTACCGCGGTCGGTATGCCTGCGGCTAATCGGGCATACACGGATTTGTTGGGGTGCGCTCGGCGGTTCGACTTCCGATTCTGGAAAATTTAGACGACGAACACAAAAAACAACTTTACCAAACTCTATACGTTTGCGCTCAACGTTTTGGTAACCACCGCAAACTCTGTCGACTCCACTGCTCGGAATCTGGCGTATAAATTGTCTTTCGCTTACCCCGCTTTCGCTCAGGGTCTTGGGCGCTCCCCGTTTGGATTTCGGATTTTGGCTTGCAGTGGGAAAAGCTTCAAATTTTGAGACGGCAAGTTCGACTTGTATCTGGGGTGTACGGTGACAACTATCGCAGAACTCGCGGTTGTGGTGCGTATATTCGTTCGGGAGACAAAGGTAAGGAGACAATTGGAGACGATGTACTAATGGCAATTCGTAGGGAATCGGTGCGGCGTAGAGATATATATGTATGTGTACACCCTGGGGCACGAAAATTGTCGACGGCACGGGCGATATAGTAGATATCATGGCCTGGGAAGTCGTGAAGCTCAATTCCGGGGCTTCTCGACCGTAACTACCACTCACGGGCGCACGAGCGGCTTTGGTTGATAGCAACGATCGCGATGCTACCAATTGTAAGGTAGGTCTTGGTTTATAGAATATGTATGGGCTGAGGTTCTATCATCACGTGTCTGCATCACGTGTGTGAGCGTCTACATGTACGCAGGTAAGTGGGGTAGTGACTTTGTAACAATAAATTTTAAGCAAAAACTGAATTTACTAGAATTTTTGAACGATTTTGACCCGCAAAATTTGAGGTTTTTTGATTCGCGTTGTGGGTGTGATTCGAATGACCGTGGGCTACGTTAACTAATCAGTAAAAAAATATACAATGTAGGTTCCATCCTGATAATAGTTTGTTTTAAAAAAATTTATGCTTTAATAATTTTGTTTATTAGCCTCGGTACCAGGCGCTGGGAATTAAGCACTCCAACACAGTATTTATAGTAGTACCTCGTAAGTTGTTTAGGTCTCGAGTGCGTTGCCAAATTGCAAATTCTTCGGGGCTTTAGGAATAGAATATTTGAAACTTTTCTTTGATACTAGTTCGACAAATGGGACAGGTTGACTCGATAAAGATTGCACACCACCTACAAAGAATAAGATGGCGGCACGGGAACAACACTAATTGTTTTAGCACACGTTCAACGCCGACTAAATGTCATGCGGAAGCAACATGCCAAACTTACACATATCGGCAATTTGACCAAAGCAAACTTTGCAATCTACCATAATCTTCATGTCCTCTTCCTTCATATCGTTGGGACGGTCGCATCGCGTTCTTTCACCATCATCATCACCCGCTCTAGTCGGATAGCTCCAATAATTACGGTGCTGAGGAGTAGCATCAGCATGGAGAACAGGAAGTGGTAGCCGCCGGCTACTTGAAGGAGTTGTGTTGAGAGGTGGCGAATGGCTATGAGTTGGCCGGCCAGAGTATTGGAACGAGGGTGAAGGCCGGCTTCTCGTCTGATCCTCAACCCTATATCCTTGGCTACTGGAGGCAAGTTAGTGTGGAGTAGCGGTACGACAAAGTGAGCCGATGCTTACGTTTCATTGGTTTGATCCCCGTATTCCGTCCGGTATGCCGGTCTTGAAAATGATGAACTTGGGAAATAGCGGCCGGACAGGGGGAAATGAAAATTATGTTGACGCCGTAAAGAATGACGTGCCACAACGTCAGGATTTGGTTCTATGTTGTTCACAGTATCGGATGAAGCTAGAACGCCAAGCCTTCGAAATTCCCACTCGGACTCATTCCTTTCACGTAATTGATTCCGGCGATCTACTCAGCAGCCTAATTAGTTGAAAATGAGCCTTTGTCAACGATGTGGAGAATCAATGCATACCAACCACGTCCCTATTCAAATATTCATAATCATGGTCTCTATTGGCACCGCGCAGGTTGCCTGAGCGATCAATACCGTGCGGAGATTCTTCCATACCTATGTCTATCCTGGTGAAAGTAGGATGGTTCCGAAATTTGGGCCTAGGGACAGAAAAATCAGTCTGATATCTGAGCCTGAGAGTAATTTTATAATAATTATAATTGTTATAATTGTTATAATTGTTATAATTGTTATAATTGTTATAATTGTTATAATTGTTATAATTGTTATAATTGTTATAATTGTTATAATTGTTATAATTGTTATAATTGTTATAATTGTTATAATTGTTATAATTGTTATAATTGTTATAATTGTTGTAATTGTCTAGGGCATGGCATTGGTGTCATTACACGGCATTCAATATCGGGCTCGATTTTGGGCTCTTGGCGGGCTTTTCTGCCAGTATTTGGTTTTTGTTACAATGCTAAAACGGTGAAATAGCACTGCCACAGGGCCAAAAACTCCGCATATGACTCTCGGTTGGGAGAGCCACACCGTTTGCACTAGATAAAGCCCTCAAGCTCTTCTGTTCTCAGCCCGTCGAGGGTAGAAAGACAGATTCTTTAACATATATAAAAATTCTTTTTATTATTTTATTCTTATTTTTGAGAATATTCTAAAAATAGAAATTCTAAAAATAGAAATTTCTACAATTAACTATTTACTTATTTAAAAAAAATAAAACAAAAATGAAAAAAAATAAAAAAAATAAAAAACTTTGAATAAAAAAATAAAAAAATAAAAAAAAATAAAAAAAATAAAAAAGTTAGTGGCACCTTACTCAGGTCTCCTTGGCAGGATTCCCAAACAAGCCTAGTACCTTGCTGGTTTCTCAACTCTATTGGTTCAAATCTCTTAGAGGGAACAATTAGTATTCAATAAAAAACAATAAAGTTATATATAAAAAGTACAAAACTGTTCAAGGCTTTATTATTGGGTAGTGAATTAGTAAAGGTAGTTAATAAATTAACCAATGGAGTTTTAAGAAAGATCTGAGAATTGTTATCATTCAAAAGAATCTAAATACATGATGAAGTTTTTATATAAAAGATAAATCATATATAAAAGAGTTGGATGTTTTTTGTTGAGTTGGACATCTCCAAGAGATGTCCAAGTTAACGACCGACGTCTGATATATATGTGTTGTGATAAATATTGCATAAAAAACAAAATAAGCTAGTGGGTTAGATTTCCACTGGTCAGACAAAACCAAATATATTATAGGAACAACACATTCTACATGATGTAGGAAATCGACTTATTTCCTCCGAATAAATATTTACAATAAGAATAAACAAATTATAAATTAAATCTTTCTATGGGATAAATAAAATGCGAAATTAGAAGTATGTTTGTCGCGCCAAGTTATATGCCTAATTGGGACTAGTTATATGGTGTGGGCGTGACAAAAAAATAAAAAAATAAAAAAATAAAAAAATACAAAAATAAAAAACAATAAAAAAATAAAAAAAAAAATAGAAAAAAAAAATTATATTATAAAAACAAAATAAAATAGATTTCATGATTATTATTATTATTATTATTATTATTATTATTATTATTATTATTATTATTATTATTATTATTATTATTATTATTATTATTATTATTATTATTATTATTATTATTATTATTATTATTATTATTATTATTATTATTATTATCATTATTATTATTATTATTATTATTATTATTATTATTATTATTATTTATCATACACGCATGTTTCGGTTATGGCGGAATGAAGGAAAAGAAATAAAAATACATGACTTTCGCAGCTCATTAAAAATGATAACTATACTAAATTTTTTTTTTTTTTTTTTTTTTTTTTTTGTGAGGTTTTCCTTCCTACCCTTTTTGTTTCTTCTTCAAGTTTTTTCCATTAAAAGAATAAAATGCTGTATATTTGTTGTTCTTATCCATCTATTTTAATATAATATTACTAAAATGATATATCTCATTTTCGGAATCTTAAAAACAACAATAAAAATCTTAAAAATAAAATATATTATTTTAATATTACATTAAAATAAATAAATAAAAATAATAGATATACAATATTATTTTTTTATTAAAAAAAATAAATTAAATTAAAAAATAGAAAGGAAAACTTCATCAGCAAAACATGTGGAAAAAGTCGTTAAGCACCATATAAAGTCATTAAGGCAGGATGACAAATGCGCCGGGATGGCAGGATGCCGTTCTTTTTTATTATTTTTATTTTCTATTTCTAGCATCGAACCATCTTATAAATAAGTAAGTTTTCCCTAGAATATTCTGTCCGGTGTGGAGGCATGTTCTTTTTATCCCCTTCTTTTTTATTTTCATTTTAAATAAGATCCTAGTCCTGTTTCCTCTCTTCCAAAATTAAATTCTGGTGGGAATGACTCTGGGGATCTCTTTTTTATAGGATGATTTTTATTAAGAAAAAGCCTGAGGGATCTTAAGGCAGTCACATACTACCTTCTTTGTATGCCATTTAGTCTGATTTCTGGAAGCCTCCTGTTATTTTTCTCAACACCTTATTTTGAATTAATTTAAATTCCTTCAAAACTTGAATATTTTGTTGTTTTTGATTTTTCCACCATATTTCAGAACCATAGTCAGAAATAGAACAAACACAGCTCTTATACAATTGTATTAGAGCTTTAGTTTTAGAATTTTATTTGCTGTACTTGTTTTTATTTTATATATACCTAACCACCTTATATTGTTGGTAGGTTTTATTATTGTACCATTTGGTAGTAACTTAATATTTAGTTCCCCAAATTCATTTTCTTTTTTTAAATTTGTTTTAAAATGAATTAACTCTGATTTTATATCATCAAAAGCTACTGCATTATTTATAGCCCAATTAAAGGCTATTTCTGCAGTTTCTTCTATTTTTTTATTGGTTGCCACTAATGCTAAGTCATCTATATAAGATGGTTTAATAATAGAAGACATTTTTTGCTCCAACAAATTAAATAGTGGTGTTAAATATAATAGAAAAAGAATTGGGGATATTGGGGAACCTTGTGGTATTCCAGTTTCACGTCTAGGAATAAAACAGAGGTTTTTAACTTTTCTGAACTAGCTATTTCTATATCATGTACTAATGACAAAGCTGCATCAATTGCAGATCTTTGTTTTCTGCCTCCAATTTTGTTCTGGATGTAGAATTTTGTTTGTTTCTGATAAGAAAGCTATTCTTCTTGCTATTATTTTCTCTGATATTTTCCCTAAACAGTTTAGTAGACTAATGATTCTGTAGGCTTTTGGAATATTATAGTCCGGTTTATTTGGTTTAGGTAGAATTGCCCCAATTGCTTCTCTAAAGCATCTTGGATGGTACCCATGATTTAGTAATTGCTTAAATAAATCATTAAACCTTTCCGGTATAATTTCATAGGCCTTTTTTAGACATAGAAAATTAATTCCATCTGGCCCTGGTGCTTTTTTGGAATTAGATGAAAAGATACTAGCTTCTTTTATTTCACTATCTCTTATCTTTTTCCATTCAATTAACTTTTTGTTAATTGTTATTTCCACTGGTAAAAGTGGATTTGTTGTTTTTGTATAATTTGGTGGTTTTGGCTGATACATCTTATCAACCGCAGCATCCCGAATATCGAATAGTTCATCCAGACGCAGCTCCAGGGCGGTAGCATCCGATGCGTCCAGAGAGGACAGCAGACCGTCCGCACCCCCTCCTGACCGAAGTCACAGATCTTGACTCCGTCGATTATCATCCGGCGTTGGATCATGGGCATGCATCCTTGGGTTAAACCCGAAAAGGAGCTGGGACGGAGTGAAGCCATGGTGGTGAATATATCTGGTGTTCAAATTATGGGCTAGGATCGTCGACAGGACATCCCAGGCAGTAAGGCGCGTGGGATCTTCGGCTATCGATTTCCGCATGTGATACACTAGGACTTGTATCAGGCGCTCTATGACGCCAGAATCCAATAGTACCGACTGAAGAAATCCACCGCGACCAGAAAGTAGTTACTCCCCTGCTCCGTCTCTTCAAAGGGGCCCACATAATCCAGGGCTACCAGGTCCATAGGGGCGAGGGATAATATATGCGCTGGGATGTTCTTAAGCTTCCTATTTTACTATGTACTACATTCTTCATGTGACACCGCTGACATGGTTCACAGCAACGCCGATGCTAGTACCCCCTGCACTTGGCGGTCCAAGACGCAGGTTGGCCAAGTGTCCTTGCCCCTTTTCGACTTAGCGGAAGAACAGGGGATTTCGAGCCTGTGGGAAGTGGCGCAGTGGCGACATGACGATTGGGAGAGGTGGAAGCATACGACCTATGAGCACACGACCTATGAAGATGAGGAAACGTCAGTCCACGCAGTGAAGAGGGGAGGGAGATAGGATAACTTGGAAGAGGAATCAGATGATCCAGACGGAATCTGGGGGCCACAGCACGGATTCCCTACTGAACGACGCCCCGCAGAGTTCGGGAGACCCCTATCAACAGATGACGACGACACAATCAATAAATGGATCAAAGATATAGGAGTTAATATAGGGCCACTGGGAACCGAGGGAGAGGAACGGCACATGCGCAGAGTCCTGTACACGTGGAGGGACCGATTTTGCACAGATCTCTTGAAGCTACCAGCGACGGACCTGGTGATACATGCTATACCGACATATCGCAACTCCAAGCCCTCAGCTCATGGGCAGCCCCTATACACCGAGGAGGAAAAAGAGTGGCAGAAGAAGAACTTACCGCAGATGGTCGCCAATGGTATCATTACGAGATGTGAAGGCCCGTGGGCAGCACGCATCCGTTTTGTACGGAAGCCGAACGGGAACCTGCGGTCGACACATAATTACCGGCCCATAAACGCGGCGACTCTCAAATCGAACTATCCAATCCGCCGATTAGAGCCTATCTTGGACTCCCTGGCGCAGAATAACTTGTCAACCTTCTGGAAAGCAGATGCTGCCAATGGGTATTATGCCGTACAAATAGAGCCCCGCCACATATAAAAACAGCCTTTAACTCGCTGCTGGGTACGTATGGATATCTGCGCATGGGACAGGGTCTGACGAGTGCACCACATACCTACGCCCAACTGCAAGACCTGGTTGCGGGGGACATACCGGAACCGATGCCGGAACCGCCCATACTGGGATTGACGACTCTGGAGACTCTGGGGACCACCGATGCAGTCAGCCAGAGACCCCTGGTGACGAGGAAGGGGTTGTGCGCCTTTGAATTCTTTTTCGATGACCATCTGGGCGCCAGGGACGCAGGCTAGGTTCATGCACGAGTTTTACTTTCCCAGGCCGGCTTGGGCCATGTTGACCCTATTGCCCACGAAGTTCTACTGCCTTCAGTCAGTCATGGATGTGGTTGGCCACAGGGTGACAGCCACTGGCCTGAGGCCTAACGTAGCCAAACTAGAGAAGATTGAGAAGCTGAGCCACCACCCGCCGAAGACCGTCGAAGAGTTGAACGCTTACCTTTATTTTACCAACCATCTCAGAAGCGGATCTGCACGAAATTCTCAAGTCGGCAGTTATTTAGGAGGTAGATAAGGATTCGGCGCGTGGGGCGGCGAAGGGAGTAAAATTTGACAAGAAAGTCGTAGGGTTCGAGTGGGGTCCTAAGCAGCAGTCAGCATATGAACGAATCAACAAGTCAATCATCGATACCAGGTGCCGCGGGGGTGATCCCACGTCGCAATACCACCTCGCCTGTGATGCTTCTTTGACTGGAATAGGGGGTGTGCTGTTCCAGCTCCCTAGCCTGCCCGCCGGAACAGTCTCCACGAAGAAGACAAGAGGGAAGGAAATGTACGTATATCCAGTTTACACGTATGAGTCAAAAGCTTACCCCGGCGGAACAAAGATATCCTACCACAGAAAGAGAAGGGTTAGCGATAGTCCGGTTTCTGACGCTATACAGCGGATCACGCGGCCTTGGTATCACTGCTGAACACCGGAGAGCTGTCTAGCCGTAGGCGCAGCGGTAGTGAGACAGATGAGGATAAGTCGATCTGGGAGGAGTGGTTGGCCCACGAAACCCTTGGGCCGGTGGTGATGTGCCCGCTGTCAGGAGGGGATGATGCGGAGGTACGGCAATTCCTGGCGGCCAGAGTACAGCCTGGAGAGACTAGCCAAACAGGGGAGGCTAGCCAAGCAGCTCTAGAAAACAGAGCGGGACGATATAGGTTAGCAGGAGTGGAGTGGGAAGTTTACCTGGAATTCGACATCTTCTTCTAAACCCTGTATGTACATCCCAGAACGACATGTACAACTCCATCATCCCCTGTTCGCATCCCTCCTTCATTGTTGCTAGTACTCCCAGCGACCACTCCCACATCCAGCGAATTTGTCGATATGTGAACGCTGGCTCCTCATAATTACAGGTGGAGTCATGGGGAACATTTTAGGTAGGTGATGTGGTGGGCTTACAGTGATTACGGTGGGACAATGGATACAGTGGAGAAGTATCATTATTAGGTACGTCAACCCCGCAAATCTTCCCAAAATTTCGATCCGCCCCGTGTTCCAACGGTATCTCCGGCACATATAGCCAGCCGCTCCCTGCTGCTGCTGCGGTTGCTGTTGTAGTCGCGGCGCCGCCAACCCCTTTCCTCGCGTTATCATATTCATATTAATGTGTTTTGTATTGGTGGTAGGACCTTGGCGGTTGGGTGGCAGGCCGGGCCCTAGCAGCTTTCACCCCTTGCTTTTCCCTTCTCCGAATCCGTATCCGACGTGAAGGTGAAGTCGGAGTCCGAGTCATAGTCCGACTCGGCATAGTTTGTTGGCATCGCGGATGGCATCTTGCTCCGAATCAGACGACATCCAACCCTCCTCGCTTTCCTGATCCTTCTCCCACTCGTTTTGGTCCCTTACTGACACGCTGGGCAGAACTAACTGTCCTGACCCGTATTGACCATGCTCGACCGTTCTAGGCACCTTGTATCTCATCCCCTTGCTGTCAGCTATCGTGTATTCGCCGTGGGCGTAATCGCCTCTCGCCTGCGCCTGTTACAGGAATGGACGGCTTAGCAGGAGGCAGTATAGCGTCTTGAACGGCATAACATAGGCGCGGATCTTGAAGGCGACGCCGGCTACTTCCAATCAGAACTGTACGTATGAGGTGAGCTGGTTTGCCCATGAATTCCAGTTTCATCTGTTTGGCTACCCCTTCCGGGATTAGGGTGGGTCCTGTCCGTCGATTCATCTTCGTCGTGCCCGCGGGGCCTTCCGTCCGTACCCATATCCGTCCCAGGTCGGAATATAGGCCGTAAAATGGCGCATCATTTCTTCTTCGACATCCGACCACTCTCCCCCACAGATGTCCCCAACACTGATAGTCGTCTCTGGCGTGATTGCATTTGCCATCGCGGGCATGGAATTAGGCTTCCGACGGCGGTGGCGAACCAAGTTTTGCGCCATGGCGTGCTGTACGTCCGGGGCTATGTTGGCCAAGTGCTTCAGCTTCACTGGGACCTCTAGGGTCCCCAACCGCTCTCATTACCTGATCCAGGGCGGTAACCGGCTGCTTCTCCCTCATCCAATGTATATCCGATCTTGTTCTGGCAGATGCTGACCTCTTGATGTTTGTAGCTGGGGGCGCCGGGGTTTTGCGAGTCGGGGGCGCTGGTGGTGGGGCTGCACGGCGTTCGTCTGCGCTGGAGGTATGATTTCCCCTGTACTGATGGTTACGGGTGTTCGCGTAGGAGTCGTGCCCCAGTGTATTACCTCCCCCTCCTGACATGACATCGATATCTACTACTTCCACATCATAGTCCGAATCGTGTGTATCGAAATCCCACCCAAGTGCTGGTGGTTCTGAAACGGTGTACATTTCGGTATCCGATCCGGTTTCCCATGATGCGTATACTGAATGGCTAGCTGGGGCCAATAGGTTGATCTTCTCGTCCGTACCGGCACCCCGTTATCAATGTCCACCGAATTGGTTTCCCGCAATGCCTTAAGGCGTTGCCGCTCCCTATACTGCGCCACTGCCGCTTCTCGTTCTTTTTCTGTGCCCTTTGGGTTATGGCAGTCCTTACCATAATGGCCCTGGAGACCGCAGTTCATACAATACTCCCCCGTCATGTAAGGTACCCCTGGTGGGTGACTTGGTCGCTGATTATTTGCATTAGGTGCGGGCGCCGCCGCGGTTGATGGGGGTTGATTAGGTCTTTGGGGATATGATGGAGTTTGAGGCTGACCAGATAAAGTTCTTCCTGGCTATCGTCGTGGTTGTGGGTTTTGGTCTGGTGAAATCACTAATTGATGCGGTATGTTGAGATGTATTTCTGTTATATTCGTCTAGCAATGGTATGGGTTCCCGTTCTTGGGGTTCTGAACTGTTTGTCTATACGCAGCTGATTGATGTTCTAGATTGTTGACGAAAAGCTGGGCCAGGTTCGGATTTCGGTCGAATATTTGGCGGGCCTGATCTCGGGCTTCACTCTCGGACATGCGGCCCATAGTTTCGAATAAGCCCACGAGTAGATCCACCGGTGCCGGCGTCATGAAGCGCTCCGGATCCGACAGAGCCTTCAACTTTTCCACCACTTCCGACGCTTTCCACCGTCTCGATTTGCTAGATCCTAGTGACAGTGACTCTTGGATGAGCTCTACCCACCATCGACGTCTCGGCAAAGCCTATCTGCCTCAAATAAGACATTTTCTCCGACGGATCCTTAAATTACGACTTCTTCTCCGTCGTCTCTTGAACAGCGGCTTTTTCAAACCCACTTCTTCCGTGCCATATATTGCCTTGCTGTACCATGATGCGGCAATCCCCCGACCTGAAAGACTCGAGACCCCCTCTCGCCTCTCTAAGCTCAATACCGTGTTATAGTGCGTATATCGGCGGTATGCTTTGTTACTGACCCTATATTCACCATTTTGATGCAGAGGGTGCTAATCTCAAGATATCCGCTGAATTTCCAGACTTATATGTACTGTAAAGAAACTGTGAAGGAAAGGAAATGGGGTATACTACTAAAGGTGTAATACACTTCTATGGCCATAAAGATTTCAAACATGAGGCAAGGAGATACAAATAGACACGCTCACAGTACGTCAAAGTTATCCAGATCGTTCTTTCCCACGAAGCTCTCCTACAAGCAAAACCTACTCGTTTTGTGGAGACAAACCTGGGCGAGCGCCGCGGCCATCGGTGCGTCAAAATGGGAAATAGCGGAGAAATATGGGAAGAAGCAAAAGGACAAAAAAGGAACGACGAGATTATCGATAAAGGGCAGAATAGGCTTTCATATTTGGAGCAGTCGTTTACTGACCGGTTCTATGTGGCGGGAGATAGTGACGGTGTTCCGCGTCCCGGTGCTGACTAAGGCGAGGATGTCCGGCCAACGAAATTCTCCCGAGAAAAGCGACCTTGACCTTGCATTGGTTGTGGCCCAGGTTGGGGATTGAGAGTGCCATATATTGGTTGGGTCCAGGCAGTCGAAAATATTGAGCTGTAGTTAGGAGCGACCGGACTCGGAACCATTGGACGATCATAATAGGTTGCCCCCGATAGTTGAGTAGGCGGTTTGGTACAGTGCACTTCCGGACAATGCACTCGTATTGGGAGGAGATGATTGACGGTCCGAATCGGGACTACCGGTCCAATTTTGCGAGGTGATGGTCTTAGTTTGAGCGGGGAGTGAAAGTAGGGCACTGACAGGCGTGCTGCTGGCATATGGTAGGTAGGGTGGATGGTGTCTGAGATTGTGGCTGCCATGGCCGATGCCATAGTCTAACAATTTCATTGGATCGCTTTGATGACTGAGATTACCTGGGTACCCATGAGGACTGCCTGTTGGAGGGAAATAGTTGACCAAGGGTCCCATATAATTGTAGTCTGATGTTGATGGGCCACTTGGGAAGTTACTAGGAAGGAAAACGTGTGGATCATGTCGATCATGTCGACTGTATGGTCCGTCTTCGCCAGCCCGCGCCTCGAACATAGCATCAACTCCATCGCCGATAAACGAAGGCCTTTCGGGAACACCCGATGCCGGCTGCTTTTGCAAAGATGATATGGAAAGAGTAATACGTGGACGAACATGACTGTAAGAGGAAATCTCAGTCGGTTTGGTGAGGCTATCGAGGACATCTTGAGGAATATAGTACGAGATCAAATGGAATTGTCGATTGTGCCCGTCTTGTACACTGATTGTCTTTTTAATCAGGCCATTCATCTTGAAATCGTACGAATCGATCAAAGACCCAACCGGCGAGCGATTAGGGTCACCCAGAGGCTCCGCTATCACTGAATCCATTCCAATTGGATGGAATTGTTGGCGAGGAAAGCCCATGGCGCCATATGGATGGAACCTTTGTGGTATTTTTTTTTGGCCCTCTTTTTCTGCCCAGAAGGAAGTGGTCGCGATAGCTCTCTATATAATAAGAAGTTCCCCAGCATCCGGCTTGGACTCCAATTTACACCGTCAGTCCATCGCTTTATACCAGTGTCAGTGTGTTCGAAGACGAAGACATTCCCCGATTGGATAGCAGAAGCCCTCTCCCTCTCCTGCACTCGCCTCTGCACAGTAAAAAGCTGTTTTTGTAGAATGAGCTCTACAATAATCAAAGCATCATCGTTCGTTTCGCAAAAGAATCCGGTTGAAGACATGATGAATAGCTGACGGCGGTTCGCGCGTCCGCCAGTAGGGGGGTTACTTGGTATTAGTAAAGTAAATGGGATTGTAAAGCTTCGGTTGCATGGAGGATTGGAAGATGGCAACAAGCAGGCCGAATTCGCCGCACTGCTTCAAAAACCACCACCCGCGTTTCCACCAGGAATCTATCAAATCTGGAGTCTTGTTATCCTTGATGATAGGCACATACGTAGCAGTTTTAAACGTTTTTTTTTTTTCCCCTGATGATTTTTTCGGTTCGAGATCTTCCTTGGAGGAAAAAGAAAAAGATCGGATGCCCCGGAACCCTAATATTCTCAAGGCCGCGTAAGATTGCTTACAGAACTGAAAATGGCTAGCAACAGAGCCAGCTATTTTTCACTATGTTTCTATCGCCGTGACCCAAAACCACAACAAAAATTCACCTACCTACATATACGCGCCGTAAACACTTAAGCTCCGGTAGACAAGCTGATTACCCAGCTATTTACCTCTTCACCTATGCAGGTCCATAGCCCATTTACGGCGTGCTCGTGACGTGTCACCGAGATTTTTGGCCTTGAACCCCAGTATCCCTTTGAAATGTATATGTACATGTACATACATATATCCATCCCGTCAAAAAAAAAATTAAAAAAAAATCTAAGTGTTATCCTGGTCTTAGGTTGCACCCTACTTGCGAATATGCTATCAAAAATACTTAAAAAAAATAAATAAATAAATAAAATAGAAAAATAAGAAGAATAAAAAAAAAATAAAACAAAGATTGAAAAGTAAAGTTTGTTGAAATCCTGAAAGTAGTCGCGGGGTTGGTCTGTCTGAGATTCCCAAATGAGTTTCGAGCTCGAGTTGCTGGAGAAAACGATCAAGTTTTCCGGGGGTTCCTGGGGCAGAAATTACTTGATCATATCCGATACCGCAGGCTACATTCGCCAACTCTTACTCGTCCGTATTGAAAACTGGGAATTGGAAGACTTCTTATCAAAGAAAGCGGCGGGCCTTGCCACTAAGGCGCGCGGTTTTGTCGTGATGTCAAGTTTTTTCAAGTACAGGGGGGGAGGGAGGAATAGATGGGGAAGGGCAGGGGAAGGAGGGGAAGGAGGGGGTCGCTTTTCAGTGGTAAAGTACAACGCGTTAGTTCACATGTAAAGAAATCTATCACCGGGGAGAAAGCTGATACATCATTTTTTTTTTTTTTTTTTTTGTCAGGCTTGTCAGAATATAATAAAAACCATCCAATGCAACGCTTGAACCCGTGCGAGAAACCATTAAGCCCTGCTCAAAAAGGGAAAACGCATAGATGCAGGTCGAGACTGCAGAAAACAAGGCGTGAAGACAAGCTGGCGAATGGGAAGCGATGATGTAACCAGAGTAAAGAAATAGCCAAGAAAAAAGAGAGAAATAAGAGTGGGGAGATAAAAGAGGCGGGGAAATGGCGAATGGGGGTATTAGATAGACGAAACTTTGTAGACAAAAGATATAGGCCAAACTGTGACTTGATTCAAGGAAAAAAGGATTGTGAAATTAAAAAGCAATTTGTGATGGCTGTGATCGGACAATAAAGCATCGCGGACATCTAGCGTGGGTTGGGTGGTCATTGGAGGTGCATTCGGCCTCCTTCCCTAAATTCATAACATAGACAAAGCCTGGACGGCTTTGAGCGAGGTGTCGACATTCGCACTATCGGTGGATTTGTTAGCAAGTATTTCAAATTGAAGATTGAGAGAATATGATTATGAAACGTACGCAAATCCAGAAGTCTAGTGGACCCGAGGAAGATGCCATGAAAATCTCTCCAGGAGGCCCGAGGATATCCTTGATTGGGGGCAATTGCCTTTGCTGGTCCGACATTTCAATGTCGTGATCCAAAAGATTGATTTCCCTTTCATAATTCGACCGAGCAGTCTCCAATGCTTTAGATGTCTCTGCGAGATCACACCTGGAATATACTACCCAAAACTGTATGTCTCTTTGCTCTTTATGAAAGTGATTGGCAACATGGTCGAGGCGAATCTCCTTCCCACGTCTGCCAGTCATCTCTGGGGGGATTGCGATTAGCTTCGCACAAAACCCGCACCAAAAATTGTCTTCGGCGTAGTCAGTTCCATTATGATGTTTCTGAAGGAAATCTTTTTTGGCATTTTCATTGATCTTCCCATCGAGAAGAATCCAGCTCTCTACGATGGATCTGTGGTGTGTGCCAGGGCATTTGTAAAATTCACTTCGGTAGTGTCGGCGTTCTTCATGGCGCCGCCAGTCATCCTTGCTACCGAAACGCTGGACTTCACACCAACTTTATTAATGGGTCCCCGGCCCTCGTTTTTGAACAATAAGAAAAATATATATAATTATAATTAGAACCCACCCTTGTGGATCGTTCTGAATATAATATAATATAGTTTCTGACATAAATATTTTATTTTTTTTCTTTTTTATAAAGTTAGGTGGATAAAAACAACAGATATATGGCGAATTCTCTACTAATTATTAATTTATCTTTTATAATTATTAATTTAAAAGAAGTAATTATAAATTAAAAAATAGATAAAAAAATAGATATAAAATTAAATTATAAAATAATTTAATAAATAATTGTTTGTTAATTAATAAAATTAAGTAAAAAAAATTTTAACAAAATTATTAAATTTAAATAAAAATAATTTATTAAACAATTTTCTGTTTTTTTTTTCTTAAAAATAATTTAAAAATTTAATAAAATAAAAAAATATAAAAATATAAAAATAAGATATATAAAGGAGGTGTGGTCTAGTGGGTGTGATGCTAGACCTACCTGTGTGTAGGTTCGATTCCTACCACCTCCGCAATATTTTGTTAAATTTAACGTGTTCTAGTTCGAGTGGGTGTCAGTTTGCGGCAGAACTAGGCCTCGCCTGGCCATGCGCCGAAACTTTTCTATCCCTCGATAGCTCCTTATGCACCAGAATCTGCTACCCCGAAATAACCAGCTGCGGCGCGGGTTTACACAAACGTCAGGACGAACCCTCAACGTAATACGATTGGAAACCGTTCACATATGATAAATATCTCAAGATATGGCTAGGGGCTGCCAAAATAAAAACCAAAAGCAGAAAGACGACTTCTCTTCCTGGGCACCTATTTCCCATTTTCACTCAATCTTTCCAGACTCAAAAGAATTTCTTTTTTCAACATTCGCGTGCAGGGAAGAAAATGAAAAATCGATAGCGAGGACTAAGGCAGTATCCAAGGCGGCACAATCGCATCGGGTGAGTGTCCATTTTTCATTTTTGGTTTTTTCATTTTTTTCGTTTTCTTTTTCGTCTTTGAAAAAGTAACATACATGTATGCACCACCCATTCTTCTTCTTTCACAAGCCCCCCGGATAGTGCAGCCCGGCATAGTATAGCTCTAAAAAAAGGTTAATAACTGTTACAACTAGGCGTAGGGGAGAGAACAAGAGAAAGAGGCTTTGTAGTTAAGCTATATAAAAGAGATCTATTGACTTGTAACTCATGAGTTGGTTGCTGAAGAAGACACAGAGTCAGGGTGGATTCTTCAGGCTCTTATATACATGCATGTTCGAACAAAGGAAATATTAGTTGCAGAATTTGAAGTAGGAAAACATAATTTGTAGGTACTAGAATGCCTATCAAAAAAAAAAAAAAAAGGTGCCAAGATACTTAGATATCTTTTGAAAAAAAAAGAAGTGCCAAAGAAAGCGCCAAAGCTGAGCTATCGCAGCGCCAGAAATCTCGATCTAGGCCGCGCCCATTTTCGTTTTTTCGAGATAAAAGAAAGTCGGGTGCATATCGGTTTCTCATAGTCAAACGCAGGTCTCAATAATACATATTGAGTCCATCTAGTGGGAGTCTTTGTACTGAGGAGGCTCTTCACTTTGTACAAGTGTAAGGTAGGCAATAACGTCTTGGAGAGTTTCTGCAGGGTCTTCGTTGCTGTTTTCGCCAGTACTCTTCTTAGACCATGTCCACAAGTTCGCAATCGTCCAAATTTGAGAGTCTGATCGTTTTAAGTTTTTCTCGTCGATAGATTGCAGCATCAACTCCCGGACGTTGTACGGCAGCCGTGTCAAGGTTTTGGCGATTTCTATTGGAGTGGTTGCAGGCTCCTCGTTGCCCGTGATTTTTAAGAACAAGAGCCTGGGGACATTCCAGGTCATATCCTTATCTCGTTGGAGGGACAACAGCATCATCTGCGGGGGTGCACATGGTGCGGGAGCGGGTACCCTGGACATTATTTGAGCCTTCTCGCGGGGAAGAACCGGAAGATTGTAAGTACTTGATGCCAAAGGTAAACGGAGAGGAGAGATACGGAGGGTTCTTAGGCTACGTACGTGATTTGATTCGGGGGGTAATTTATAGGCAATATTTTGCAAGAGCAAAAGCGATGTTCGAAAGGATATCCTAGATATTGAGAACACAGTGCCAATAGGAATTCAAGGACACGTGGCGACTAGGTTGGGATAGTAAGCAAGTACGTATTTATGGACTGTTGTTGATCAGTTGCACGAGGAAGGATTGGGGGGAACAATCATGCCCTTTTTATAGAGCCCTGCTTAGGTCTTCTTTCTCGCTTCCGTCTAGGCAAATACCTGTGGCGCTGTCTCTTGGCTCTCTTTTTTTTTTTCTTCTTTTTTCTTTTCTTTTTTTTTTTCCCCTCCCTTTGGGCTTTATTTCGGAAAGGTAGTAGACTGCATACGCGCATATCCTGGCCAGGATATTCATTTGCATGGAGACACGCAAACATGACTATTGGTTATTCATGAGGATACCCTATCCGGGGGATGATACCCTTCATAGCGGTCGGACTAATTTATACATCAGTGTATCAGAACAGCCACGCCCGCAATCTAGCGCAGCCGTACAGCTGTAAGTGCGTGCAGCCAAGTATACAATCCAGCCAAAAAGGACAATCAAAAACGTCGACGTCGATCTCTATTACATCCCACAAGGTTGAAAGAGAAAAATATAAAAAAGAAAAAAAAAGGAGAAAAAAGAGACAGAAAGGGTCCTGGAAAAGGGCGCCCGTCACTTGTGAATCTACCATGCAGCGCACATGCAGGGCTATTGCAAAGAGCCCGAACCTGACAAAAAACGAGAAAAAGATCTGGAACGAGAAGAAAAAAACTCCTGTGCCAGTAGTCCCGCTGTGCCAGCAGCTATAGCTGACCAATGGTGTGTTAAACTTTAATATCGACATCTCTAGTTAACAAAGAAAAGGTAACTATCGTCACTGCTAACGAAAAAGAAAGTGTACGGATTGTTTTTGTAATGAGAAAAAGATTCATGCATGATCAGTAGGCCAGTATATTAATTTTTATAGAGGATCAAGCAAGAGCTGTATTGCTTCATATTTCACGATTTTTTTTGCCTTGGCAGAAGAAGCTGCATATCAAGGTTAGGCGTAGATACATCCCAGTATGGTATGCGCAATTGTATGCATGGACAGCTTTTCGGTGATAGTTCTCGTCCGTCCGTGCATAACACAAAAAAAGGTAGAGGCGGAGGCGGGGGGTACATCTGAAGAGAGGACGGGACATGACGGCTTCCTCTTTTTGCGAGGATCTGGGGAGTTAGCGGGTTTTCCTTGACAAACTGGCAAAAAATAGAACATGAAAGTATCCGTAGAGAGAAAAAATTCCTTTGACTTGAAAAATAAATTTGAAAAAAAAAAAAAAAATGCCGTCCCGGTTTCTATTGCGCAATTGCACTAGCACCAAAAGTTTCTTAACCGCAGCAATTCTTCAATTTGATCATTAATGGTATAGGCCGTCACGCCTACTACTTTATTACATTGTTTCCTAGCACATTTTTTTTCCATTTCTGGTTTATTTGCAGCACTTTTTTGCTTGGAGGGCACCATAATACCCCGGCGCAACCATTTGGAGGAATCATTTTCTATTATCATCTTTATTTATACTTGGTATATAACGTTTCTCCGGTTAACGTTCTGAAATAATGGCCATAAAATACACGCGTGGGCATATGGGATGTAAAAAAATTAGGACTTCGGGAAGGTGGGAGGGTTTTGTGAAATGGGAAGGCTGGCACAGATCATGAAAACGGGTTGACTTTAAACCATGAGATACTCCCAATTCTTCTCTTTCATGATCTGCCGCCACGGCACCGGCTGCCTAGGATCCGGAGTCCAGTCTCTCGACCATATCTCTGTCAAGATTTTGTCGACGTTTCCTAAGTTGCCGTACTTCGCCATATGGGCCGTTTTCTTCAGCCTCGCCGAAATAATTTGTTGATCCTGGGGCTGTCTTGCAAGCGACCCCACAATTAAAAGTGGAGATATTATCGAACGCTCGTAGTCCATGTATAGGCTCGGTATGTAATCTATGACCGCGAGCATCTCTTGTAGCAGGGACTGTAAATCGGGATGTAGTGGATTGAACCCGAATGCCACAATGTGGAGATAGACTATGGCCATGATCCTAAATGCTTCGGTAACCGCTTTCTTGAAAGCGCTACGGTTCCCGATTAATTTATTCGTGCCATCTGCAACAAAGACATCGCCTCCGTCAGCTTCGGTCGGTGAGGTAGGGCTGAGATGGTGGTTGTTATATGAAGTTTCTGAACCTGTATAATTCGAATTTCGCCGAACGATTCCATCGACGACTTCGTTGACTTCTTGCGAGGGATCCCCGTCAACGTATGAGCCGTCGTCGTCTTCGCCATCGAAATTGGAGTCTACATCTGTTAAATCGTCGTCAAAGTCGCCTTTTGAGTCCATTTCATCAGCGTGTGGTGACGTGCCCACTGAATTGTAATTGCAGTAGCTACACTCGGACCTCGGGCTCCGGTTTTTAAGGTCGGTTATAGTGAGAAGCTTGAGCTCCTGGTCCAGAAGTGCGTGCCTGTGGACGAGCTCCATTTCGATATTAGGGCTAGTTTGCGATACTAGGGCTTCAAACTTCCAGTTTTCTAGACATGTTATTTCTGATATCAGGTAAAGAACAGCGTCTTCGCATCCGGTCATTTCAACGAGCTCGTTAACTTTGTTTCGACTTTCCAACGGTAAAAATAATATACCATGGTAGAATGTCGAGAACACTGGTTTTGTCCCGGTGGTTATAGAGGAAAGGATGTCGAGCCACAATATGCGAGAATATATGAACCATTTCCCAGGATGAGCTGGGCGCTGGTTGCGCCAATTTAATAAGACCACGCAGTCGGTGGCGGCTTTGACGTGGACTTGCCAGTCGGTTCGCCGAGAAAAAACTTCGAACGAAATAAGGGCACAGATAGTCGCTGCAATTTTGATCTGCTCAGTTTCGTCCTTGCTGTGTGCAACTTGGTGTTTTAGGGATTTTAGACTCTTTTGCCGATGTTGGTAAACTTCCGTGATCAGCGCTTTTCTCTGGTGCTCCGAGATATTTGTCGCTGTGAGGTGTAACGCTGTGCTGCTAAGACATCCGTGAAGGAATGACTTGTTGTCGTTGAACATTGGGACAATCAATGCTGAATTATATTTGTCGACTTGTTCGTCGGATAGTGCCCGATAGGTTATACCAAAGATTGACCTCAAGTACAAGTTTGCCAGATTTGTATCCAATGGATTTTCGGTTTGTATTTGAAAGATTGGAAGATTATTGAAGGGTATGGTCTGTTTAGGAGTGCTATCTTATCGTACAATCTCCGTATCGCAGGATGAATCGGCTGAATCCGGTAATCTATCGTAGCTGTCATATTCCTCTTATACCTTTTCTTCGTGATCCTCCTTGATTGTACCTTCTATAGAGGGTGTTTGTGTCGATTCCCGAGATGGCATAGTGCATGTTGTAGATGGTGATAATGTATGGCTCTGAGGCCGCGAACTTGCCAGGCTAGCCGTCCAATGCATACCCCTCATGTCAAAGGGGGAAGATACGTTCATGGGCCCGGATTCCTTCGGCGACGATGTCGGAAATATTGTCGGAAAATCATTTTCGCAGATAGTTATAAGCAAATATATACCCGAGATTGGCTCCTGATGTTGTGAAAAGCCAGTATTGTTGGTTGAAATGGTGGTTGAGGGCGGTGTAGATGAGTTAAGATTTACAGGAGGGGCATTGGGTCGACTTTGAGATGGTATCTGAGTTTTGGTTGGATCTTGGTTCTTCTTTCGCCGCCTGCTGCGTCTTACCATCCGCTTCTTGATCTCTGCCTTCTTCTCAGCGGCTTTCTCCGGGTCCTTCATCCAGACCGGCTGGCTGTCGTACCCATCGCATATTAATCGCAGGCGGGAGCACTGCTCGCATGCGGGCTGGGCCTCATCACACTTCTTCTTGCGGAAGCGACAAGTCCAGCAACCTGCAATGAATTCAGTTTTACCAATTAGAAAGAGAGAAAGAAAAAAAAGTGGAACTTTATATACGTAATAGTGGGAAAAAAGTGAACAAAGGGGCATAAATAAATAAACTACGAAGAAGAGTATGGAATTCTGACAAAAGAATATATCGATATCAACTTACCGGCGCGAGTGCGCACATGCGGAGTAGGAACCGACTAGTCTCGTTCCCAGCCTCACGAAAGTGTTGAGAACCGACATGATGTTGATTTTTACTTTAATACCAGAAAAGTCGAAGAAGAAGATCTTATCTGACAAAATTGCAAAAAAAAAAAAAGGCCTTGTTGCGTTCGAATGAATGGCTGGCGGGCGTTCACGTTAACTAACGTTGGCGGGTGGCCAGGTCCATGCAACCGGTAGGGGGCGATTCATGAGGAACTGAAGGCCCAGAATCGAGGCGGGAAGATGGATGGGGAGCTCGGGATGTGACTCGTTGTGGGTTCAGTTATAAAAGCAAGTATACTTCCTCATGCAGAGTTATATCACATTTGCTCTTTCCTGGACAGCCGGGACAGGTTTTTGGCAGAAGGAGAGTCGGGGAAACGGGGAGTGGTTCTAGGAGCTGCACGAGAACCCAGGTTTCCGGAATCTTTAACGGGTCAAGAAAAAAAAAAAAAAAAAAAAAAAAAAGAGGGAAGAGGTATGTAGGAGGAATGGCCGTACGTGTGTCGGGATACTTGCTAACGTAACTACACGCTTGCTCTTGCTCTGCTTCAGACTTCTGGTGACTAAGAAGAGAGTAATGCAGATAATTAAGGCAATGAAAGGCAGAGGCAAATCCAGATGCAGCAAATCCACAAGGCTCGAAGAAAGGTACGGTACCGAGTGTTAATTACTGAGAACGAACACGCCGAACAGAGATTTATTCCCCACAAGAGCTAGCTCGAGGCTGTTGCTGTTGCGCTAGGCCTGAAAGTCGGACGGTACTAGTAAAATTATCGCAAAGCATTTGGTCTACTATCCTGTGGAAAGTGCAATACGATATTCGAAAGTAACTCGATGTTGAGTTCGCATTGCGCTTCGTGTACCGCACAGCCGTCTACTTAGTGAAATATTTTAAAGATGGTAGGGACAGGTGGCAGATAGTAAAATAGCGGGATGGCCCACAGCCAACAGCCGACTCCGTACTAGTTAAGGTCCACCGGTTTCTCTCGCAATACACCTCCAATCTAATCTAGCTTTGCACAGTGTAGAGGCCTCGAATCGGTATAAACTTTCTCCCGACTAATAGTATTATTTTGAACCATCTCATTCTGGTGGGCTAATAAAATAAAAATTAAAAAAATTAAAAATTAAAAGTAAAGCAATAAAATAATTTTTTTTTATAAAATTATATATTTTTAAAAGCATTTAAATTAATAAATATATTATTAAAAAGAATAAAAAAAAAATTTTAATTATGAAATATATTCAATATCTATATATTAAAAAGGTTATAGAAACTTCAAACGGTCCCATTTGGGCTGTCTGTGCGGTGGCTGAAAAGCCCGACGGAAGTAATGAGTTTTCTTGCCCGATCTTGGCTTGATTTTTTCATGGCATCAGTGGGAGTAGGGTGGCTACAGATGTGAACTACTACTTCGTAAAGCTCGAATACAGTTCGTCTAAGCTTTGCATCCGCCTCTTTTTTTTTATTCCGACACTTCTCAGCCGCAATTCTACAACAACCCCGTAAGCACGTTAGTGTTGGTAGGATTCGGGTTTCTAGAATTGGTATTAACCTATTTGCATGTCGCTTATGTATCTTCTCCTTGGTACGAGACGGAATGGCCGCCTCGGTCACGACTCGGACATTTCCCGAAAGCACTTCAGAAGCAGCATTACCCTTTCCCTCATAGGAAGGACCACTATCCTGGCTAGTTTTGGGGCTAGTATTAACAGTTGCCCCAAACAAAAAATCAAAATCTAACTCTTCAAGTTCAATCTTGCTGGGGTGATCATCCATGGTGAATGGTCATGAAGTTGAAAAAGAGTCGGACCCTCTCCGCTATTTATTCTCGGGGTATTCAAATTTTTTTTACTATGAAATTGGGCTTAATTTTGAGCTCTTGGCGGGCTTTAAGCTTTTCAGCCACCGCACAGACAGCCGTTTGATAAGAACTCTATTTCAAAAAGTTTTGTTTTTTCAAGTTTCTGATTGATTCTATCTAGATTTTATTTGGTTTTGAATAAATATTACGTCAAATAAATTTTTGTTGGGTTTAGAACTTGAATATGTCTGACGATAACCCTCACTGGCACAATCCGCGATTTCCAATGGTCCTTCCAGAAAAATTGCAATTCATTAATTGAACTTGAAGTTAATAATAAAAAAAAAAACTAATATATTTTCATTAATTTAAGCAAAAGTTCGCACAGCTGGCCGCGAAGTTCCCACTTCCCACAAAAAGTTTAGCTTGCGAGATAAACGAGAATCGAGATAAAACCAAAAATGGTTTAATTTAAAAAAATGCTGATATTTCCAGAAGTGAGGGTAGTCATTTTGCTTTAAAGAAACCAAGATCCCAAAGTCGAGCCGTAACTTCAAGTTAGTTCATGGAACGTAACCGATGGCAATCAGGTTGAATGCCTGATCAACTTGAGGAGCATCTAATTCATGAGACGGTATATCTCTACCATGAACAACTGTCAGAACTGCTTTCGCAAATTGTTCGAGTTCCTGCTCCCCAAACTCTGAATCTTGTATGATATATAAATTGTGCACATGAAGTTTTGTTGAGCATATGAAACAAATTTCACGGTCTAATTTTATTTTTAAACAAAGGAGGCACATGGTTCCAACAAGATACATCGGTTCCCAGAATATACTATTGCAATATCTGCAACCAAACTGCAGATAAATATCATGTTTAACACTGCACATCTGCTCGTATTCTAATTAGTATAACCTAGCGACGGAACTAGCGAAGAGTTGTACCTTGCAAATCCGATGGCCACACCTAGAACACTCAAGTTTCTCAACTTCGTTGGAATACTTCGACTGCGGAGGATTAAGTGCGCAGCAACTCGCCCGTTGAGCCAGGAGTTGTAACTTGTGTTTAACGCCAGCATCTGTAATGGATGTGACAAGACACTCAACCGTCCGCCTATCGCAGTGCTGAGAAATACAGCTAACAATAGGGTAAAAGGCTTTTATAATTGCCTCTAGTGTAAGTTCTTGCTGAACCTGAAAGTCTTGAACTACCATATTACTGTCAGGTTGTCGCCTTCCCACCGCTCTATTTACATAGTAAAGAAGGTCCTGACCACCGCGAGACCAGTCCTGACGTAACTTCCATCTCATTTAGGGCATGACGTTGGGCCTGCTTCTGGGCTCTTGGCGGGCTTTTCAGCCATCACACAGACAGCCCATTTGCTTTATGAAAAATTGTTATTTTGGAATTATTTTTGAATATTTTAAATACTTTTGTTTTTTTTCTAATTGATTTCAAATTTTATTTGGTTTTGAATAAATATGAAAGAAAATAATTTTTTGTTGGGGTGTTTAGGTGCAGGGGGCAAAAAGCCCAATGTAGAGGCCTAAATTGATGCGAAAAACAACTTCAACATTTTTACGAAGTAAACAAAAGTAAATTAACATGTTAATTTATTATTTTTGTTGCGATTTTTCGCTTATTTTTCTATTTTTGTTTGTCTCGGGCCAGACTGCCAACGCGATAGCCACCGCAGGTGGCAGTCTGGAAGATAATCATCCCGAATTGAAAATTCGCTGTCGGGATTCATTTTTGTTGTCGGAAAAATAAAAAAAATAAAAATATAATTATAGTTAATTAATTATATTACAAAATAATTGTCGGTCACGTGCGCAAATTTAATTAATATTATTATAAATGTGTTGTCATGTAACCGACAACACATTTTAATTATAATTTATAATTTGTTTTATTTCAAAATTTAAACTTTTTGTTTGACCGAATTTTGTCGGAATCGAATTTACTCGTTGAAAATCGTCACGTGACGTACTAATAATTTACTAATAAATTATTTATTATAATTATTATATTTGCGCACGTGACCGACAACCATTTTATAATATAATTAATTAATTATAATTATTTTTTATTTTTTTTATTTTTTCCGACATGACTTTGTTCCCGACTTTACATTTCGGGATGATTATCGACCCTCGCTGTCGCTCGGGCACCAAGAGCGCGCTCAGGGTCTGGTTCGAGACAACTTGAATATTTTTGTAAAATTATAATAAATTCAACTTATAATTTTTGTTTAAAATTTTTAAGTAAATATTTTCAAAATTTTGAATGGGGTGTATATTATATAAAGTCCAAATGTGAAAAAAAGTCTTGTAAATGCACAAACTTGTCAACAAATGCACAGGTGTTCTTACATATGTACCAGCTCATCAGCCACACTTTCGCCGAGCGACCAGCCAGCCTACTTACCGGCCTGCCTATCTACTGGCCTGCCTACTGGCTAGCATATAGGCCTATTACCGGCTACAGACCTACTATTTACCTGCTAGCCTACTGACCAGCCAGCCTGCTTACTGGTCTGCCTATAGGCCTACTACTATCGAACATCTATACAGCCAGCAGGTGAGCAGGCTCACGTTTATGCCAGTAGGTAGGCCTGTAGGTAGGCAGGCCGGTAATTAGGCTGGCTGGTAAGAACTTTATGGTAGCCATCGCTCGGTGAAAGTGTGGCTGGTGAGTTGTGCATATGTAAGAACACCTGTGTATTTGTTGAGGGCACAAACTTCAAAGCTGTGCATATTGATTCGAAGCTAGTATATATTTCTATAAAGAAAATACTATTCTATGTTTCGAGACTGTTTGCATATCCTCGATTTTTTTTCATTTTCGCCCGCCATATATTATACGGTAATGACAGAGTATGTACAAAAAGATTTGAACGAAAGTCTATCTCTGGACAAAACAATGGCGGTGAAAACATTTATAAGGTAACGAAAATGCCAAGATGTGTTGAAAACCAAAATACCACAGAACACGTGAACTCCATACGCCTAGCCCAATCTAACGTTCACACTGATCCGTATGTATGTACAACCTAAGCCAAATAGCCAAGTCGATCACCATCCAATCTCTCCAGGTATTCCTTCTCTAATAGGCTATCAATGCATCTCTTGATATCAGGAATATTGGGGATAAAACGCGACCTGATCTGAGAAATGGTCTCTGAGATAAGATCGGCGTACCTAAGGTCCTTTCGCGATTTCATGGTACGGATAATAGTTGACTCACAGAAGAAAGTTAGTATTTCCCGGCGTGAAAATAGGCAACGATGATAGGATTTATATAACTAACCTGAATAAGTAGGTTACGATCCTTCTTAATGGTCTTGTGGGTATCTTGCATTTCCTGCTTCTGCCCCGCCCTGGCGGCGATGTTCAAGTTGACGCGGATCTTCTTGCTCGTGAAATTAGTGTTCAAGACTAAGGTAGTTTCCGGTCCGACCTTGCTCGACGCCGGCTTTATGTTGAGAACCTTCGCTTTGATAAAAACACCAAGAAAATGATTGAGGTAGTCGCGGGAAAGGTCGGTGGTGGACTCGATATCCTCATATGAGTACGATGTCCCACTATTGAACATCAGGAGAATGGCTATCTGATAAATAGAAACGTGAAAAGTGAAGGTAATCTTCGAACTCTTGGCGAAAGTCGCTTTGACATCTCCTCTACAAAGGTGCCATAACCAGCTCAGCTTACGGCCGCTGTGTTTCAGGAAGTAGAATTTCTGAAATTGGTCGTATGTCTTGGTAATGGCTTGGGGGATTTTGAACGAAGTATTAGGAGGCTTGAGAGGCCAGAATGAGGTGCTCAGGACCTGGATCGAGAAATCTGTTGCCATCTTGAGGGACTCCTTGTCCAAATTGTCATTCATCCATTCTTTGTAGCTATCGTTCAGATCCTTGGAGGTTTGCATATCTTGGAACATACGCTGAAGCTTGTTAGTGTATTCAAAACCACACATAAACTTGAGCTTGCCAATCATACTGGTTTCGGCGTCCTGGGATGCCGATGCAGCACGGATCAGTCTTTTAGCCAACATTTCCGAGTAAAATTTCTGGAACACGTCTTTATCCTCAATATATTTGAAGATAGTCATGGCACAGTCCAGCTTACCCTCCAAGTCTGCTTCGTCCGCTATGTTCGCATTATCCTTCAACAATGAGTCGGCATATTTGGCAAGAAACTCCGCGGAATTGGACGACGCGGCCTTGCAGACCTTGTTCCTGTTTACGAACTCTCTGCAAGCTTTATCGAGAGATCTAACGAATTCTGGGTCCTGATTGCAAGCAACCCTTACAAGATTGGAATATTTATTGTGAATTCTGAGAAGAGTATTGATGTAAACCTTTGGGTCTAAATAGTCATTGGCATTCTGGCTCGCGACTCTATCGATTGCCTCGAGGCCAGCCTTTCGGATGTGGGTTTCAAACTTCGTTCTCAGTGGTTCAAGACCACCTGTTATCCGAGATAGTACGTTGTACATTCGTTTTAGGTCGTCCTGTCGATCATCGTCCAACAAAACTTGGACCTCGTCGTGAAAAAGGCTCTTGTGATCTTGAATGAGCACGTGATGGCAAGTATTCATCAACGGCGTCATCATATCTGGATGAAGGTAGACACGAACGAGCTCCTCTTCTTTGCTCAGACGGGTTTCAACCTTCTTCGTATATTCGACGATGCCGTTCTCGATGATAAATTGTTTAGATTCAAACTGGTAGTAGGCGTTTGTGACATCTAAGAACGGCTTCTCGAAGAATTCCCTGTATATATTTAGTGTAGACTTGGACGAGTCGTTTTCATCGAGACCCAAGGACACTATCACACGAAGTTATTACTTCGTATTCCCGATATTTTTAATCTTGAAAAACGTACCGAACGAATCAACGATGCTCTTGATCATAGCTACCCCAACGATTTCGCCGTTTCTATGGTTCTCTACAAGCTTAAAGACGCTGTCCATCACATTACCCTGGACCGCATCAAAAAGATCGAGTTTCCAACGGACGAGATATAACTAGCGAACGATATCAGCCTGAGGTCCGGGACTAACGAAATCGTATGAAAATACAGTATAAACGTCGTAGACGTTCTTCTTGCCCTCATCCATCTCCCTCTTGACCCAGTGTCGGTTTAAATATCCGAAAAGATTGTTGACAAACTTTGCCGCTTTTTTGTATCGGTCCCATTCCCGAATGTAGAATCCAAGGAGCGCTTCATCTGTATATTGGTTGAATCGGTGCTTCAATCTAGCAAGATAGTCGGAGAGATATATGATCAAATTATTGTAAAGACCTTCACCTAATAAATAAGTTTCACTATAAACTGTTTCTCGGTGGCGAATAGAGATGCTACTCGAATTTGCAGTCTTGCAAGATGTACAGAAATTGTAAATAGCACTACACAATGGTTAATAGTTTTTTTTTTACATATCGATAACGGTGTTAACTTGTATAGTAGCATTATAGCTGAGCCTTACGTGTAAATCCCTATATACTTGCAGTTAAGTCTCGTTAGATAATATCTTCAAAATTTAAAATATCATAAGTGAGATTTAGTCCACACTGCCTTCATATCCACTCCCTTTTGTAGATCGTTCATAATGTTGGAAATGCCAGATTCCAAATATTGCCATCTAAAATTCAAAAAAAAAGTTAGCTGCGACCATTCTGATAATCAAACTAAGAAACTCACGTCCGCTCGAGATCATTCCATTCGAGGGCCTGAGAATGAAGAGGCATTTTGCTGATTGATCTTTATGGTGCTCAAGTTGAGCCCCGTGGTGATAAGCAGCGCCTCAGTAATAAACTTGAACTTGAAGTAGTATGTGCGATTTTAAATGGGTTCGACGAAAGAAAATAGGATCGTACCGTAGGATATAGTCTACTATTCATACAATTTAACCATTTGTTACTATATTAGGTCCACACAGCTGGTGGGTGACCCCTAAAAAAGATTTCCTACTAGTATTTTAGTAAAATTATAAGCTTTACTAGTATATCTAATTTAAATTATTCAAAATAAAAAACAAAAAGATTATGTCTTAAAATAAACTTGAACTTAATACTATTACTGAGTTTCCGCTGGCAATATCATGCCCTACTCTGTATTCATAAGTTAGGCCTCTTTATTCAAAACCAAATAAAATTTAAAACCACGATGAGCAGTCGGGTTGAACTTGAAGTACAGCGCCGCTGTAATCTAGTTATTATCATGTGGCGTTCGCAACATTTCTCAAACCCTTTCTTTTTTTTCAAAATATTTTTTTTTTTCAAAAATTCAAGTTTGAAAACAAAAAATATAAAAAAAAATAGAATTTCTATATATTTTTAAGAGTTTTGTTGTGGTTTTCTCGTTTACTATGTAGTAATTTAAGCGAAACAACAACAAAAAAAATTAAAAAATTGAATTTTAATTATTTTAAAAGCATTTAAAATATTAATTAACAAAATAAAAAAATAAAAAAAAATTGAATAAAAACAATATTAATTAATTTCTAACAAATATAATTATATTTTATTGTTTTTTTTATTAATTAATTAATTATTAATTTATTTTTTTTATTTTGAGCCCAAATCTGGGCTCAAATCTGGGCTTTGGGCTCGGTTTGGGCTCAACCCAAAAAAAGCCCAGAGCCCAAACTGAATTCCTCCGCTGGGTAAGTATGATCAACTTGTTCCGTTTTCAAAGTTATCCAAGATAACCTCTAAGCCACCAACCTCGCAACGAGTAGACTAACCAAACATTATAGAACCCCGCAGTTGGATCACCGTGTACCCTGACGACTGGAAATGCGTATTGCGTAGAAGCCACGAACGAACCAGACCCAACTACTACTACAACGATCACTAGAACCACCAAATTGACCACAACTATGTCTAGATCTGCAGGCCCGCCGGGACCAACGCAAACCGGACAGACCACTGTCTGTGATCGGTGGGATTTAGTCAATACCGGGGACACTTGTGACACTTTCACAACCAAGTACCCCGGCTTTAAAACCTCCCTTCTTGTCTCTTGGAACCCAGCAATCGCCAGCGATTGTTCGAACTTGTGGGCTGGAACCTATGTAAGTGCTCTAGCTATACTTTGGCATTGATCGATTGATCATAGCTTCCTGGCTTTCGAAATTACACAGCTGTGCACGCGGATAGAAGGATGAATGCCTCCTACCACCAAGGCCACAACCACCATAAACAGTGCAAAGACTCCAACGCCAATCCAAATTGGCTTGGTGAAGAATTGTAACGGCTTCAAACTAGTAGAAAGCGGTGATACTTGCGCCGAAATAATCGCCCAATTAGGCATCACCCAAGCGCAACTGGTCTCCTGGAACCCAGCGATTAAAAGCGACTGTACGAATCTTTGGGCTAACGTCCAGTCGATGGATATGGCTGCCACCCCGACGAAAACTACCATGGCCTCAAAGAAGCCTACTACGACCGGGAATGGGGTCGCTACGCCCTCGCCAATTCAAACCGGGATAACAAAGAACTGTAAAGGTTGGAGATACGTCCAGGGCAATGACAGCTGCGCAAGCATACAGGCGAAATTCAACATTACTTTCCAGCAGCTGTATAGCTGGACTCCTGCAATTGGGTCGGGTTGTGAGACCCTTTGGCTTGGGTACTATGTATGGTAGGATAGACGGAGCTAAAGGGAGTGTGTGTGTTTAAAATGCAAGCATCAGACCCATGAGCTAATATATGTATACAAAATATTCTATTTATGTTTCTATTCCTTTTAAAAATGTTGCCGTAGTCTTATAGTACGTTGTGCCAGTGGAATTTCGGTTCCACTGGCAATCAACTTGATCAACCAGTAACAATCAGTTCATGAATTCAGCAGTTATTCCAAGAATTAGCCGGAATTTTTCATATCAATTATTAATTAAGGAATTAAGAATTTTCAAATTCAAATTTGTTTTTACTTTTATTTTTTAGGAACTTGAAGTTCCAACAATAAGTCCAAAAATAGAATATTAAACTTGGTGCTCCCTTCGGTCGCACTTAAACCCGACTGAAATAGTACTAAATCCTAATAGATTTTATATCTTTCCCCACCGCTTCTCAGTCGAGACCGAGAGTCAGGCTGAGACCGAGAGTCATTAGGTAGGCCGGCTGGAACCCAGGACAACGAGTGCCAAGAAACGCCAAGGGAAACAACACATTTTCTTGCCAAGAAATCGAGGGTCCCCCACAGTATTTTTTTGCAGTACCTGGGTCGCAGGAATCAGTTAGAGACCCTTCCTTTCAGTCGGGCATGGTCCCAAATGGGCTGTCTGTGTGGCCTGGGTACGAGACAAGCTGTCTGTGTGATGGCTGCCAGTGAAAAGCCCGCCAAGAGCCCAATATAATGCCCTATTTTTCTGATTGATTCTAGATTTTATTTGGTTTTGAAAATATTACGTGAAATAATCTTTTGCTGGGGTTTTTGGTGCAGGGGTAAAAAAGCCCAATGTAAAGGCCAGGTTACCAGCTCTCGCTGGATCGTTCCCCAAAAATAATTCGTTTTGCTCCCCAATTTTGATAGCCTGAGATACGGTGCCAGTGGGTTCGAATCATGATTTACATAGTACCACTGGCATGCGCAACAAAATCCATTTTCACGCCTGAGTTCAATTTTCAAAAATCAGTTTCGACGTCCTTGTCCATAATAAACCTCCCGAACTCCTCCCATGTGTCTTTCCAAACCATGTAATCCCGCATTTTATCTTCCCCTTCAGCTGAAAGCAACCGACACTTTGTTCCAATACCAAAGTCACGAAACATTGGATCTCTCCAATCTCCCTTAATATAAACACTGAAATAGTACCTTTTCTCATGAACCATGTTCACCTGCTTACCAACTAAAAATTCAATTTTTATAGCTTCCAGTCTAAGAGTTTCCCTCACATCTTCTAAAAATGTTAGAATATTCCTCTTCTCCACCAAATTGTCAGTAAAGGTTTTTTCTCCACAAATAACGACTTTCAAACTCCCTTTATTCGTTTTTAAGAAATGCATTAAATCTCCCAAAGTAACCCTAACACTATCAATTTGTAGCCGTCTTAGATTTTTTAAGTTCAGACCAATTGGCAACTTGAACACAGAAGGTCTAGGGGTATTTATCATCGTTTGCAGCTCATCCGAGTCCTTTTGAACCCGCCAAATGACCAGATCTTCTACCATTCTGACAGTTTCAAGAAACAATGGTGAGATGTCAAAATAGTTCCAATGATATCCCTCTCTGTTTTTTTCATCCAAACATAGATCGATTTTTGTCAATTTTTCAAAAGCATACCTATATTGTTCTATATGGCAGCCTATCCAGCTATTTAAGTCTGCTTCTGTTGTATGTCGTCCGGTAGTAACGCTAACCCGTGCATGTTCAGGCTCGAAAAATGATATCATTGCCCCAGACTTCGGGTATTCACTCGAAAGCCTTCCGACTTTAACTGCTTTGATTTTTTTCTTAGCTTGTGCTGCACAGAATAATATCGACGGGTAAGCTTCCCATAAGTGTGTGTACACCGTTTCCTTCGAGAGCCAATCTACCCACGGCAAACCTCCCTCCTCAACTTCAGGGTTCATTTTGAGAAATTGTGCTAGCCTCGGATTATACGACGTCCAAGTTGCAAGCATTATTGAGCGGTCTTCCTTCGTAAAATCTGTTCGTTGAAACTCGAGGATTTCGAGATTTGGAAGCAGCCGAAATGCAGATATGATGCGTTCAAGCAAACGATGTTTGTCCTGAAATTTAAAGTGCGATGTCGCTAAATGTATTTCAAACAACGTGAAGATTTTGTGAAACGCTTCGTTATAGCTCGTTGTTACCTCATTGTCAAGGCCGCTGTTTTGCGGTTGCAGCCAGAGGGAAAGCCATTTGGCTAAGCTGTTACACTTTAGACCGCAGTTGTTGATGAATTTCGTCAATATCGATCCTCCGTTGAAATACATCTGCGTATGGTACCACTGGAGTATTCGTGTTCGGGTGTCTTGCGGATACCCTGCAGCAATACCAGCGCACCAGTATCGCTTATGAAGAGCGACATATGGGCTTCCTAATTCGAATGTAATATGCGTAATGCGCTCGGCGAGACGCGGGATGCAGCTGATACGTTCCAGTTTGTTGATTCCGTCGTCACATAGAAAGTAGGTTTTGTGATGGTGAATAGAGTTCAAACGGTGAGATGGTAAATTTTGACGGAAAGCTCGAGATACTAGCTGAAGCTTGAGCACTTCACGATCAGGTAGGGAGTTGCATATTTCAGACATGATGTCGGATGGGAACATGATGCATATGCAAACTGATTTTCGCGTTTCGCACCGAATCGCACGCATAGCAAATTCTGAACCCATTGGCCATATTGGGAACTGTCTCTTAAGTACTAGCTGCGGGACTGCCAGTGCCGTCTAGCTGCTCTTGCATAAGTTAATGAATAAGAAGAAGAAGAAGAAGAAGAAGAAGAAGAAGAAGAAGAAGAAGAAGAAGAAGAAGAAGAAGAAGAAGAAGAAGAATAATAATAAGAATAATAATAATAATAATAAGAATAATAATAATAATAATAATAATAATAATAAGAATAATAATAAGAATAATAATAATAATAATAAGAATAATAATAATAATAATAATAATAATAATAATAATAATAATAATAATAATAATAATAATAATAATAATAATAATAATAATAATAATAATAATAATAATAATAATAATAATAATAATAATAATAATAATAATAATAATAATAATAATAATAATAATAATAATAATAATAATAATAATAATAATAATAATAATAATAATAATAATAATAATAATAATAATAATAATAATAATAATAATAATAATAATAATAATAAACATTCGTTCGGAGGAAATGAGTCGATTTCCTACATCATGTAGAATGTGTTGCTTCCACAACACATTCGGTTTTGTCTGACCAGCGGAAATCTAAACCACTGGCCCATCCCGTCTTTATGCAATGTTTGTCACAACACATGTATGATGGATCGCCGCTCGCCAGAAGGCTCGCCTCTCAGAGGTGAGCAACGAGCAGACAGGCGAGCCATAGTTTTGTATGCGATTTGTCTTTTATATGGAAACTTCATCATGTATTTAAGAACCTCTTGAGCGATGGCAGTTCTCAGATCTTTCTTGGAACTCCATCGGTCAACTTATCAACTACCTTTACTAGTTCACTACCCAATAGTAAAGCCTTGAAACAGTCCTATAAGCCTTTTACTTATTCTACTGTGTTATACTTTCTATATACAACTTTATTAGTTCCACCGAATACTGATTGTTCCCTCTAAGAGATCTGAACCAATAGAGTTGAGAAACCAGCAAGGTGCTAGGCTTGTTTGGGAATCCTGCCAAGGAGACCTGGGCAAGGTGTAACAAGAACAGTAAAAGTTCGCATTCATCGTCCTTAACTCAGGCTCTATGTAAAGGTAGTTTGTTCTAGTCACGTTACCCTAAACACGTGTCTATAACATTTCGCAAAAATAAAAATAAAAATAAAAATAAAAATAAAAATAAAAATAAAAATAAAAATTATTAATTATTAATTATTAATTATTAATTATTAATTATTCATTATTAATTATTCATTATTAATTATTAATTATTAATTATTCATTATTAATTATTCATTATTAATTATTAATTATTAATTATTCATTTCGATAACTTGAAGCCAAAACCCGAAACCGAACCCAAACCAGGTTTTTATTTTTGGAAACCGGACCAACTTGAACTCAAACCGTTCTTGGCGGGTTAGATTGGTTTGGTTTGAGGTTTCAAGTTAAACTGCCTAATGTCAATCTCTAACAATTATAACAATTATAACAATTATAACAATTATAACAATTATAACAATTATAACAATTATAACAATTATAACAATTATAACAATTATAACAATTATAACAATTATAACAATTATAACCATTATAACAATTGTAACAATTATAACAATTTGTTGAATGTAGGGCATTACATTGGGCTCGATTTTGGCCTCTTGGCGGGCTTTTCAGCCACCGCACAGACAGCCCATTTGGGACCATTTAATAATAACTTTATGAAAAATTATTATTTTTGAATTATTTTAAATAGTTTTGTTTTTTTCTAATTGATTTCAAATTTTATTTGGTTTTGAATAAATATTAAAGAAAATATTTTTTTGGTCGGGTGTTTAGGGTGCAGGGGTCAAAAAAGCCCAATGTAGAGGCCTGCAAGTTCCCATAACGAGCTGTATCTTGCTATGCCCTACTACTCGTAGGTGGCGCCAAACGTGATTATCGTGCCTGGGGTCGGATCCGGGCTGGGTAGGATGTATGTTCACCGTGACGCTTTTGGGTGATAAGGAGAAGAATTCTCTCTATTTTCACTATCACCCACTGGCATAAGACGTACGCACGTCTCAATTAAGTATAAGTCAACTTTCACAAAAAAAAAAAAGGTTTATATTAACCTAAAAATATTGTACCAAGATTTAATTTAATAACTTTTCGAACTTTTTTTTTTTTTCTAAATTTTTTTTTTATATACTAAAAATTCTACAAAAGTCTACCAGTAGAATTTCGCAGAATCGGACTTTTTTTACCTATTGCGTGACATTAGGCCCGATGTCATGCCCTATTCACACCAAGTTATGTCGGTTTTGTATGCGTAAAAGTAAAGATTTTCGTTTTATTATAATAAGTAATCTTAATTTATATTTTTTGACAAGGTTAATTGTTAAAACTTATACATGGCAGTACTGAGTAAACAATCGCGATTTCTATTGAAGGCCATCGTTCCCATGGCCAAATTTGGTGCGATCCGCCGCATTTGGGTTGAATTGGTCTCGTTCCCAGCCTCACCCAGCGTGGTCCACACATGGGTGATCTATTGAACTCCCTGGCATCGAGGCTGCATTTCTCCTGCCAAAAAAGTGCTGAAAGTGCCGTTGTTTTTCCGATAATGAAGTTTTTAGTCATTTTGGACCCCATAGATGACCATCAAATTCTCGTATGACGTTTTTTCCAACTACCTCTTTTGCGCTCGAACCTCGCTCTTGTCAATGGCCACGATGAAGGGCGGTGATCGCCCTGTATTCGTAGAATTTTGCCTAGAAAGCATTTTAAATGTCTGAATGCCCCCATTTTTGTCGGACAATCATCATCGAACTCGAAAACCGATATCTCCTCTTTTCTAAGGGCCTTGAGGTTCTTAGCGACCGGGGTTGATGAAGGATGACGGCGAGACGGGAGTCGCAATGGTTCGGGAGGAAGTGGCTTGTCTACGTCAAGCTTCGTAGCTTTATTCATGGTTGATTTTGAGAAGTGTACTCGTAATGCTTTTCTGTTTTATGGCGAGCCCATTTTAGTATCTGGTATATCGATGATACATATCGATATATATGTTCTAAAATTCTCAACGAGCTTAACGAACACAAATCACTGGCAGATTCTAGTTGTAAACCGTGTGACCTCAGGCTCACATGATCAGTCAAGTATATTATATTTAGTATATATGAATATATTTAGGTATATACGCAATGAGATTTCAACGACCGGAACCCAACTTAACTTCATGAACATGCAACTAACATGGTATTATAGCCTATCGCTATCTCTCCGGGTCCAAGGCAGAGGAGAGCAAGCCCCCACTGGCAGCCTTTACATATTCGCAAATTTCCAGGCCTATTTGTAGGCCTATTCGTCGGCCTTCCTGAGTTACGGTCTATTTGCATAAAGGGTAATGCTATTTTCGTACCCCCATTTTCAAATTTCGCTATCTATTTCAGTACCCCTCCGTTACTAGGCATAATACCGCCAGATCATATGTTTGTAGTGAAAAAGAATGCGAAAAGTCATTCAATTAAGACTACGGCATCAATGCAGAGCGGAGAGCGGAAGTGGGCGGAGACGATAGGTCGGGTTTCGACTGGGAAGGAAGTGGTTGCTATTGGAATCTCGAGATCTCTAGACCTGTGGGGCCACCAAGGAGGACTTTTGGACAGTGTGAAGTTGGAACCTTTGGAACCTTCGGTGTCCTTAGGTGCGGGAGTTGATAAAGTTAAACCGATGTCAATCTCTACCCACCACACTATATACGGAGTAATGCTAACTACAATGCCTTAGAGCCCAAAATACTAGTATTCAAGTTTTACTAGTGTTAATATTCATAATTATTTTGATTTAAATCGTTTTTATGAAATATTAAAATATATATACATAGTTTAATAACTTCGTAAAAAAAAAACATAAAAATATAAAATTAGTCTGTTGAATTCAGAGTGATTTATTATATATTTTAGAATTTTTTGGCGTGGTGAAAAGTCGATTCTTTCAGTAGTGAATTTGCAAGAAAAAGAAAAGGGAATGTTTTTGAAATACCCGATCGAGAAACAAGTAATTATGTTCTGCCATTTATTTCCAAACACACACCTATGTATATAAATTTATAATTGTTTTTTTTTGTGTAACCATGCTCAGCCCCGTTTCCATGGCTAATTTCGCGCATCGCCAGCTTGATCCGTGGTGTTTGGCCCAATTTTGGTGGGATCGGGCGCATCTTGGTTGAATCCAAAGTGCCAAAAAAATGCCGAACTTGAAAGTGCCATCCTTCGAAGAAAAAAAGTGGTCTTCGAGCTTAATTTTCATTACTTTTTGATGGTGGCGGTGGCGGCGGCGCGGCGGCGGCGGCGGGAACATGAAAACGAAAGGCTTAGGTTAAGACCATGGACCACTGGTCTCGTTGCTTGGGTAGTGCTGTGTCCTGGCATCTAAGTTTGGGCTTTTTTACCCCTGCCTCAAATACTTACTATGTATCTGAAAAAGACCAGCCGAATGTCATACCCAGAACCATCGATCATCAACCATACAGATACAAGCCTCCATACGATGTGTATACACATGTACAAAAATACTTTGAAAATGTTGCTAGTATTTAGTGTGAGCGTTGGGAGTTAGCCTCCAGAGAATCCAGTCAATCTACCATCATAAATGCAGCTCTGGGGGTACTTTATATGTCCCCAGATGCAACTATCATTACCTTTACTTGTCTATATGTAGGAACCAACACCCCTGACAGCAAGGACTGGATGTTTGAAGCACTTCAGATGTACATACTTCACCCCACAGGTGTCCGCACTGGTCTGAGGGACCACTAGCTCATCTCTATCTTGAGAGACGCTCGCCGTAATTCTACTCAAAATTTGTTATTTCGACAATTAATATACCAAGAAGAAGGAATCCGGTTCGAAGAAAACATTTATATTGGCTTTTACACATTTTGACCGCCATACTTGCTCATGGGTAATAATCACGAACACCTGGTACTCACTTTACGATTATTATATAACACCTATCAATCCTTGTTCCTCAAAATACAATGGCAATATTGTCAGACATATTTCAACAACTCCCCTCTCTGTGTTTTTGCCCGATTTGTTTCTCAAAATACGACAACGCTGTCGTCGTAGGTTGCGGACATATATTTTGCTGTAAGTCAATTTCTTTTCTCCTCGGCTCCTTTAAACTAGGTAATGATAATATAAAGATGTATGTATTTCTGAATGGTATAGAAGAGGCCTCGACCCCAGTTGCCCTCTGTGCCGATCACCCTTGGTGATTTACATCAGAGTTTTTGAAATCGATACTATAACTACATTCGTAGAAAAGCTTATCAAGGCTATTCGACACTCCACGGCTATGACAGACCTTCAATAGACAGCCTCTTTCAATTTCGACTATTTGGATTTAATTCGCACCAACCGGTATCAGTAATACTTGGACAAGCTGGACTTGTATTGACTTTTTTAGTTTCCTGGCTTTTTGGGGTAACACGCACTGAACTCAACATTTAAAACTCGAGCATGAATAAATACCACAAAAGCATCCCCGTTGTCATGGGCCCTTTACAAATATTGCTGGGTGGTCATGAAACACACTTATCTCGTGAGCCAGACGCTACTACAGATGACACACTTGTACACCGTGTACACCGCGCGTGGAGTCGAGAATCCAAACTCTCCAAAGATGTCAGACATATATATCGTGGAACATATGCATCCGCACGGCCACCCTACGACTAACTGGCTATTCTTCAAGTTTCAGCGCTTTTTTGTTGAATGACCATGAACATGAAAAAAGCCGACAAAATCGAATCCTGCGAGAAGATCCACGAAAACGTCCGGAGCCATTCGAAACGCGCGCTTTATTAGACATCGTTATATTTTTGGTGTCCCAAGAAATGTATCTTAGCTCCCTAAGCCAATGTCTGGTTTCCTCAGTACGTTGTCACTTGTTTTTTATTGCTCTGTGAAGCTCATTTCGCGGATGCGGGGAACGAAAATCTTGTCAATTCGATCGCGGGACATCGTACGTCCGGACTGTCGGTATCTCTCTGAATCTGCTTTGGATGAGCATCAACAAATATTTCACAAAACCGACCTGAAAAATCCATAGCAACTTCAGAAGGTCAGTTGCCCTTGAACAATCTCGAGAGGAGAAACTGTCACAAAACCAAAGCACCAAACGATCCGATCACGAAAGTCCCGCTCATACAATTTCAAGGATTTTACTGCACTTCCTTGCGAAATTTTTGGTTTGCCCTTCCAGATTGCTAAGCGATAAAAGTGTATGTAATTGTCATGGAACAAAGCTGGGTCAATTGGTTTATTGCCATCCGCTAACCCGACATTTAGTAATAACTCTATGAAAATTTAATATTTTTGAATTATTTTTGAATATTTTAAATAGTCTTGTCTTTTTCTAATTAAGTCAGTAATTGGGCTCGATTTTGGGCTCTTGCCGGGCTTTTCAGCCACCGCACAGACAGCCCATTTGGGACCACTCAATAATAACTCTATAAAAGATTATTATTTTTGAATTATTTTTGCATATTTTAAATAATTTTTTTTTTTTTCCAATTGATTTCCGAATTTGTTTGGTTTCGAACTTGAATAAATATTAAAGAAAATAATTTTTTGGTGGGGTGTTTAGGCGCAGGGCTCAAAAAAGCCAATGCAGAGGCCAGCAAGGTGCTAGGCTTGTTTGAGGATCCTGCCAAGGAAACCTGGGCAAGGTGTAACAATTTTTAAATATTATTGTCACACCCATACCATATAACTAGTCCTGATTAGGCATATAACTTGGCGTGATAAACATACTTCTGATTCTACACTCTATTTATCCCACAAAAAGATTTAGTTCATAATTTGTTTATTCTTATTATAAACATTCGTTCAAAAGAAATAAATCGATTTCCTGCATCATGTAGAATATATTATTTTTATAACACATTCAGTTTTTATCTGATCAGCGGAAATCTTGGTTATTGGACTATTCCGTCTCTTATGTAATATTTGTTACAACATATGTACGCTAAACATCAGTCATTAACTTAGACATCTCTTGAAAACATTTAATTTGATAAAAGATATCCAACTCTTTTATATGCAATTCTAATTTTATATAAAAACTTTATTATGTATTTAGATTTTCTTGAATGATGGTAGTTCTCAAACCTTTCTTAAAACTCCATCAATCAACTTATTAATTACCTTTACTAGTTCACTATTTAATAATAAAATTTTAAACAGTTTCATAAGTCTTTTATTTATTTGACTGTGTTATACTTTTTATATATAACTTTATTATTTCCATCGAATACTGATTGTTCTTTTTAAGAGATCCGAATTAATAGAGTTGAGAAACCAGCAAGGTGCTAGGCTTGTTTGGGAATCCTGCCAAGGAGACCTGGGCAAGGTGTAACAATTATAATGATGTTACTCTTATTAATTAAATTAATAATATAGTATAAAAAAAATTTAAAAAATAAAAATAAATATAATGATATAATATATATTCCTTTAAACAAATAATAATTAAAGTTTTTAGATAAAATATTTTAATAAATTTAATTAGAAAACTAATTTTAATATTTAAAATTACACAGTATTAACATAGTAACCTTACTTATTAAATAATACCATACAAAAATAACGTTACCTTACCTGCGCAACGCAGGAGGGATAAGTGTATTTTGGTTTTCAACACATCTTGGCATTTTCGTCATTCTATAAATGTTTTCACCGGCGTCATTCTTTTTGTATGGGGGTATCGACTTTCGTTCACATCTTTTTGTACATACTCTGTCATTACCGTATAATATACACCCACTGTCACTACCGAATCGTCGTTCTAGGTTGCATTCTCTTATTCTTTATAGGCGTACCGCTGATAGGGCAGTTGAGTGCTACTTGGCTAGCATATAGCCTATTCATACCCTCACACTACCTGCCTACCAGCCTACCAGCGCAGGTTCCGGCGCAGGTTCTGCCCCACCTACCAGCCTGCCTACCAGCCTGCCTACGCCGGAACCTACGCCGGAACCTACGCCGGAACCTAGGCTGGTGGGCACTGGGCTGCGCAGGCAAGCAGGAAGGCTGGTAGGTAGGCAGGCTGGTAGGCAGGCTGGTAGGTAGGCAGGAGCCTAGGCAGGAGCCCTGCTCTAGGCACATTAAGGCCGTAAAATCGTGATTTGCGGCAGTGCGGCGGTACCCCACCAGGGTATCGTTATTTTTGTGTATGATATTATAATTAATAAGCAAGGTTATGTTAATACTGCTGTGGCTGTGGAGGTATTGCTGGTCCCCGACTTATAGTCGGGCATACTTTTGTTATACATTTTTGGAAACCCAACATAATAACATAAATATTATAATTTTTACTGGTTTTTTTGATTTTAAATTAATTTAATAAATCTTTCATCAAAATAATTAAAATATTATTTAATAATATTTATACACTTTTTTTTAATTTTTAATAATTTTATAAATATATTTAGTATATAATTTTAATTAATATTATACTACTAAAAATAATTTATTTAAAGTATATATATAAATCAAAATTACTATAATTACTTTTTAAGGTAATATCTACGGGCGAATCGTGTTCTTTTTCGGCGTTTACAAATAAGCTCCCGGTGGAAGCTCCTAATGAGAGTAGTTTTAACGCGAAGCCGCGGCAGAAGCTTCTTATATACGAAAATAGGGGAATTTGCGCAAAATTTATCGTAAAAAAGGCCTCTAGTGTTCTCTCCAGAAGCTAGCTCTATGGCTCTAGGGGGCTTCGAGTGCAGTGGTCGCAGGCTGGGTTACACGCGCTGTACGAGCGTTGTCGACAAAGTCGAGACGCGAAGAGAACTTGCTGTCTTGAGAGTCGGCAGACGGGCCTAGAGGGTTGAGGGCACCGCGAGACCAGTTGAGGGCCTGTCTATCGGGCCAAAGCGTTAACATAGTACATAGTAGGGAAGAAGGCGGTTGTTGAGGAAATGTACACGTAGCTGAAGTAGAAATGCGGTAGTTGGGGAAATGTAGCTAAAGCAGAAATGCGGTCGAAGCAGCAATGCAATCAAGGCAGCAATCCGGAAATGCAGTCGGACGGATGTGGTCTAGTGGACCTGGTCTTACGAGACAATTGACAAATCAGTCTGAGGCTGAAATTTCGAAATAGCAAATAGTTTGTCAATTTCATCACAGAAGTGTTTGAGGATTCAGGATCATATTTCCATATTTCATCATTTTGTGACAGAACTGGCATGAAAGTGATCAACATCGCCCTCCCGGTTAAGTATCTCGTGAATGGTCGAGTGTCTCGAGCCTCCTAATGCTCCCCCTTGTGACCCTCCTGCATCGTCCCCGAGCCTCTTTCATCCAACATTTCTTCTGCAAGCGATCGATTCGTCGACTTTTTCTTTTGTCATTTTGCATCCTCAAATCGAAACAGGTTCCGATCATCCAGTTATCCTTCCCGCAACCTCGTCCAAAGAAAGGTAGTCCTGATTCGTACAACTCAGAACTTGTAACAGGAGATCGTTATATTTAAAATGTTTTTGCGGCCCGGTTTCGGCCCGATCTGCTTGGATCTGGTCCCTGATTTGTGTGTACAGTAGCTGCCGATCGTATGGACTTTGGTCCTTATATGTTGATATTTCATTGACGTAGAGACCGCCATGTCTCTGTCGCTCCTGAATTGCAACTTTGCATTCCTTCTATGGCTAGTATTATTATACAGTGGATAGTGTTGAAATCTTATTAAAAGTTACCTTGAGAATGGTGAACACCGCTCTGAAGCTGTTCTTATGCCAGTCCCAGAGAGGATCTTGAAAAGCTGTTTCGACATTCTTCACGGTAGGTTTCCTAGGAGCTGTTCCTGGTCTTAAACGATAGTCAACAACCTTTGGGGGATGCTGACTGCTCTCCGATGATGACATCCTTTGGGTTTCTAAGGATTAGCCCTACTCCGCACCAGGCACACGTGGTTTCCTGGAACGAGTTTTTGCGGGGTCTAAGTGAGGCGGGATAAATCTTGGCGAAAGTGCCAAAAACTGTCATGTAATGCCTGTGCAGCACATGGGTACTCTGTATACGTCGATTCAGGGACATTCCTTATGTTACATCCATTCCAACAAAGGCCAAAACTTATCTTGGTAAAACAAAAAAATACATGAGCTCTTGGTGTAGAGTTTTTTTATTTCCTGTATGTATAACCCTCTACTCGATATAGCAGGCCGGGATTATATCGGCTGTTTTTCCGCGTAATCTGGTGGATTAACCTGCTGGTCATCAACAAAAGGTTCCCATTGGACCTTGCTCTTCTCGTCGATCCAAGCTAATTCATCGCTCGCGACAATGTCAAACGCCTTGCATCCCTCAATCTCCTCAGCACTGACCCCGGCCTCATCTTTGGCGAGCCAAAGGACTGGTTCGCCCGCAGTCAGGGCTGGGTGAACATAGGCGTTCTCGCGTTCCTCGTGGGTATATGTATACTTCACATCGCCCTGGGGGATGAGGGCCTTGGCGGAAAGGTATGTCGCGTAGATGTGTGGTTGGAAGAACTTCTTGAACATAGAAGAAACCTTGAGGGGTTCTTCAATCGCGAGAGCGGTAGTGGCAGCCTTCTCGTCGCTAGCGCCAGCTGTAGCGGAGTTATTCTCTGAAACCTGGAGGTTTCGTGGGAGGGGTTCTAGCATTGGGCCAAAGGCATTTGTGATTGCCATTTGGAAGGCGATTGTGCTAATTAGAAGAATGAGGGAGAGAATGATAGGTCCTGGGGCGGTACCAATGGCAAATAGGCCGACCATACAAGCTTCTGAGAGATAGACGCCAGTAAGAGTTTGGTAGAGCGCACGAGGGTAGACCATGCCTTTAGTATCAATACTGTTATCGTATACAAACAAAAGATTGTATTTGTACGCGAGATAGAAGAGAATCAAGCCGATAGTAGCAAACCCCAGGATGAGTGGGGCGATTGGGGCATAAGTGAAAGCAATGACCACGATATTAGTAAAAACTGGGAAGACTGTTCCCCAGCCTAGCCCAGACAGACCGGTCCATCGGGTCCACTTCTTGCGAGGTGTGCTGTCAAGCATATAGCCCAGCAGTTTACTGACGATCAAACCGGCAATTTGAAGGAGAGCGCCAGCAGAAACAGACAATCCCTGCAAAACCATATATGAGATATAAAAGTTAGATGCTTTAGGGATGTTCGTTGCGAGGGAATTGGTGATTGCAGAAGGGCTAGTGAGATTCAGGATGCTTTCCATGGACGATGCTACCACAGACGAGAGTGTCATCACAAGGAAGACTTGAATAACTTGGAAGGCGAAGTAAGAGTTTTGAACGTGGAGTTCGACATGTGAAAGAGACGGGTTCCCAACAATTCGAGCACAGACTGAAGTTAAAGGGTGATTTGATTAGTAACGAATTCTCTCCGGACCGAGTGCTAAAAACTTACTGCGGAGGATGATAGGAAGAAAAGCCATCAAAACAGCCAACATAACCGCCGGAAGCAAACCAGTAATAACTCCCAGAATGGCCTGCGGGATCCTGTCAATGAAACCGAGCCAAGGGAGTTCACAAGTGAGGTAATTGATGTTGGATATAGTACCGACAACAGCCACCGGGAAAGACCAGAAAATAATGAGGGTGGTAATAAATGCTGTGACCAAAGCGATCTTCAAAAGCCTTTCCCACCATTTGAGCCGTAAGCTAGACCAGACAACTTCTTCGGGGGTAATCCCGATGTATCGTGGTGCAATGTGCAGAGGGAGGTTGCTTGCTAAACATTGGAATGCAATTTGGGCAGCTTGTTGGGTTGTAAATTCAATAAAGGCCGAATTCATTTGCTTCACTCCATCCATTCGTTGGCGGTCCTGGAGGCCCTTAATTTTTGTGTTCAGGACTTTCAACTCAGCCCGGCTCCAATCGATCGTGTCCACCTTTTTGCCAGTGACGAAATTGAGCTTGTGCCTCGGTCTATCCTTCGCCGGAACCCACCTAGCGCCAATTGAACCGAGTTCGGCACTGGCTTCGGCGGCGGTGCCCTTTTTGATGGCCAGCCGACGGTTTTCGTTTGCGAGTCTGATGTACTTAATCTCAGCACTTTCCAACTTGGTAACCAACTTGTCTCGCTTAATGACAGTCTCCTCGAGTTCTCTTATATCGGTGTTAATCCAAATGCGCGCGACGTTGTCGAACAGCTTCAGTAACTCGGGGACGCCGATATACTCTTCTGGAATCGAGGTTATTAAGATAGTGCGAGCGGACACTTTGTTGGTGTACATTGAAGAGCAAAGGTATGCCTGTCTAACAGCAACAAAGTGCATCATCTCGTGGTAGATGGTGAACATGACGAATCCAAAGAACAGATAAGCAGCCAGAACGTGACCATAGTACCAATTCTTATGGGTTGCCTTATCGACGTTACCTATGGCAAGCAAGTCGAGCTGCTTCTGCCCACCACCGCCTGTGGTGTTTAGAGGGAAAAGAATAGGCCATGTGATCAAACAACCGACCAAGGTCATAACAATCCCGACTTTGAGATATCGCAAGAAAAAGTACGAGTCCATTGAAGTTTTTTCGATGATGTACGATTCGCTATTTTAGGCCCGTGTTAATAAGGTACTATTAATTGTTAATTGATTCCGTTGGAATGCATACTTAATAGCGACCAACGGCCCAACCCAGGAAAAGATACCATCTGGGAGTGGATCGGGTCGCTTCTCCTTCTTGACAGCGCCAACATATGTTCGAGGAGCATATTGACGTCGTTGTGATACTCGCAAGATGATGAAAAGAAGAACCATTACAGCAAACATGATGCCGTTGACGATAAATGAAGATAGGAATCTAGATAAAGAGTTCGAATAATCCTCTATAGCCGATCCGATATTTTGGTCACCATTCGGGTCCGCAACGTCGCCGCATTGTTTGACACGCCTGACCAATTGATGGAAGATATCATGATGGTATTCCATTTTTAAGGGTATGTAGCGATTGGGCGTTCACTGACGAAAGATTAGGAGATCTTGAGGACAGAAAAAGGAGCGGTGTTAGTATTGGTCTGTATAGCTGACTAGTTGGTGAGAACTTGAAGGAAGGGTGGATCGCGAAGAAAAGGGGAAGGGTTTGTTGTAGACGGTTACAATTTATATCCCACCTGGCCGTCAACGATAGCAACAAGATGTTAGCTAGTTACTAAGGTTTTGGCTGTGACATTGGGGCCTGGATACGTACATACATCGTGGTCTGGTAAAGCAAGACGGCGTCACATCCCATTTGGGACTCTAAAGGCAGGTTTTAAACTGGTCGGTGCACTGTTTTATACGAGGGGATATACGTACCCCCCTTTGTGTCAACCACTCGCTAGTAAAAATATGTAATATAATACTTTCAACATAAAAAAAATTTAATTATTTAAGTTTTCAATTCCCTAGAATGATTATAAAAATTATATTAAAAATTTGATATATTATGAAAGATATAACTTCAAGTTGAATTGATAGAAGATTCTCGATACTATATATGAAAACTTGAAGGTATGTGTTATTGATGAAAATGTTACAAAGTTATTATTTTCAATTTTGAATTGTAAAATTAAGGCTTGGAATTTTTGATTGATAGATGTTGGTTTAGAATTTAAAAAAAAAATTCTACAAGAGAAAATGTAGCATATAATTCTTGAGAATGAAGCTTCCTATTGTGATTTGGAACTTGTGGAGTTTAATTTGAGGTTGTTGAAGTTTAGATGAATTTTATGTGGAGATTTTATCAGAGTTTTAGAGTTGTATTTCTTGAATGTTAGTTATCAAATCGGTATTACAAAAATGCGATTTCTTAAATACCCGGCCCTAAGTTGTATGATTAAGAAATATTGTTAGAAAAAAAAGTTTTGTATTAGTAGGTCTAATGCTGTTTGGTTATCAACTTGAAATAGTTACGATAAATTGTGATTTTTTGGTTTTTAGATATATGGTTTCATTAATGTTTATTTTTGATTTAAATTTTTTGTAGGTTAGTAGCTAGGGAAGCTTTACTATTGAACGAATGTTATTAGTGGGGTTTAAACATACGGAATATTAAAATTAAATCATTTTGGAGTAGAATGGTTATGAGCATTGTTAATGATTACAAAGAGTTGTTTGTATTTTATAAAAATAAAGAGATATTTAATGGATTTATGATTGATATCGCGGTTTTTTGATATGTTTACATGGATGATATTAGGTTGAAGGTATTTAGTTTTGTTGTTATACTATATAATGCGTATTTGATTTTGAAATAGTTAAAGAGCCTGAGGGATTATTATTTATTTATAGGTAGATTCAAAGTTATTTGAGGGGGTTATAGATTAGGTAGTATTTATTGATGAAGGTTTTGTTTGATAGATGTTGGAGGAATTCTCTGTATTTGATTTTGATGTTTATATTTATTTGGTTATATATGTATTTTGTATTAAGGTCTTGAAAAAAAAATTATCTCCTGCTGGAATATGATGGTTTGGTTAAAGGTTATGATTTGCATAAGATCATGTATTTGATACTCAAATTAAGTCTAAAAAAATGGAAAATACAAAATGACCCATTACTGGATATTAAAACACCAGTTGGTTTGAATAGCTATAAAATTAATAAACAGAACTAGGCTTCGATTTTTATGATGTAGAAAAAAATTTGTAGAATTATTGGTTTATGAGTATGAAGAGCCTGAGTTATTTACCCAACACATAAATACCCCAGATATGTAGTATATGCGGAAAAATGTGGAAGGATGATAATAAAAAATAAATTACAAATCACTGGCAATTTAGAATGAGTATCCCATCGTCCGACACCCCCCAAACGATGTACCCCCCTGTCGCGACTAAGTCACAAACAGCAAAAACAAACGTGCAGAGTACAAATTTTCAAGTTGTTGTACATAAACAAACACAACACAAACGTTTGTGAACAAAAAATTTGAACATTTCTATGTGTAACAAAATTTATAGCAAAAAAAATGTTTGCATTTTATTAGACTTCCATTTTTGTTACGCCAAGCTTCAGTGTACAGTTTCTGGGGGGTGTCATCCATTATGGCGGACGAAGGGCCCATAAGTTGAATTATGTTCTGTTATATATGTTAGAATTTTGTAGAAGAGGTTTGAAGAGATTGTGGAAGGTTCAAGGAGGTTTAGAGAGGTTCAGAGAGGTTCAGAGAGGTTCAGATAGGTTCTGGAAATTGAAAATTATTTTCTTATTTCTTTTAATTTCGAGTTATTTGGCTGCTTGGGAGGATTTTAATATGGTTTTGGGTCAATAGCTTTATGGTTATCAGCATTGTAGATATTAGAATAACTATTTCAATAACCTCAACCCGAGTTTTAATTAAAAGGTTGTTTCAATAAAAATAAATAAATTTTTACAATATTCATTATAATAAAAATGTATTAAAATTTCACAAAATACAACAAATTAAAGATAAAATTTTTTTAATTTAAAAAGTGTTGATTTTTTTGAATTTATATATACAAAATTTTGTTTTGTGTCATATAAAATTTTGTGTTGTTTAAGCGAAAAAACAGCAAAAATTCACTTTTAAAATTTAATTAAAAATTAAATACATTTACGAAAGCAAATAAAATTTAATATATAATAATATTAATTTAGATCTAACAAAAAATCTACTTTTTATTTATAAAAAAAAATTATATATATATAAAAAAATATATATAAAAAAAAAAAAAATTTATATATATATAAAAAAATATATAAAAAAAAAAAAATAAAAATAAAAAAAATTTTCTAAGTTATTTTTTTTATATAAAAATTTTTTTTTTGTTCTAAGTTGTTTTTTATATATAAATAAATTTTTTTTTTATTTTTTTTTTTTATTTTTTTTTTTTTGGTGGTAGTGGTGAAGAGAAAAGAATTAAGTTTTTGTTTTCACAAAAATGAAAAAGAGAATAATTTATATTATTTTTTTTGTTTACATTTAATTACTTGATTTAGAATACAGTCGTGCATCTCGGATTTACACGTCTCACAGCCGTCCTTCCCGAGCTTCCAAACTAATCTGTCCCCAGATTCTGAATACCAGAAACGGTCAAACACTCTTGCATGTATCATTGAGTCATAGCAAGATTTGTATTTCTTGAACTTTCCTTTAGTGCCCAAAAAGAGATCTTCCTAAGAGTAAAAAACAATTAATTTAGCTGCCGAAGGGGTGTGGATTCGAGACAAATGCCGAAGTTAAGATTGTAATTACATATTCCTTCAACCGTTCTTTTTCAAGAACAAATTTTTTGTTGTAACGATACTCTGTAAGAACTTGAAAGCGAAGAAGTGATTCTTCGAGCGTTGAATCCGTCTTTTGGCACAATGTTAAGTTCATTGTGGGTGATTGATGTTAGGTGAGGAGGATGGAGAAAGGAAAAGGGAAGGATGGGTTCGCGTTCGTTCAACGCATTATTTATAGTATTTGATTGCTAGTGCGGGGTTCTTTTCCGAATATCTTATACGGGAAAATATGGTATATCGGTCGAGATTGTATTTCAATGTCTTTCAAGCCGCGGTAACTTCCCGTACGAGAATTTTCTCAGCAAAAATATTTCTCACGAGAGCGAGTCCAGGCCCCACATCGGCGTGTTTTTGGGGGGGTTTCCCGCAGAAGATAATCCCGCACACAAATTTCGTTTGCGTTGAATCCTGCCTCGGGATATCGCCCTGTGCTGAGACCCTTTTATTTTGGGCTGGCATAATATTAGTCTCGGCGGCCCTTCTTGTGCTCTAATTAAGAAACCAAACCACTCCAAAAAACCGTCAAACTTTCTCAAAACCGTTAAATTTTTTAAAATTATCTGTTAAAACCTAATATTTACTACTAATATTTAAAAAGAAAAAAATATTATATTAATAAACCGATCCAAACCAAACCTAATTTTTATTTATGAAAACCAAACCAACCCAAACCGTTCTTGGCGGGTTGGATTGGATTGGTTTGCGGTTTAAACCGCCCCCATGTCAATCTCTACCCAGTGTAAAGGTCTAATTCTCACTATAACTAACTAGGACGGTTAATCAGCTATCCACCCAACTAGTTAGGTATTTACGCAATTAATTACTGTTTCGGCTCAAAAATCTAAAAAAAAAAAAAAACTATTTTTTTTCCCCCCGAAACCACGACAAAAGTAACCGCGCCCAAAACTACAAAAAGACTTCAAAAAGCCTTTTACAGATCTCAAAAAATCATTTTGAATCAAAAACCATTATTAGGAACCTTTTATAAATTTGGTAAGATATTATTATTTTATTATTTATAAACTTGAAGGTTATCCGCTTTTAAATAAAACTTGAAGAATAAATGGGTGTATTTCTCATACACAACTTGAACAAATCGTCAAAAATAGGCCTCTACGCCGGCTCGCTTACCCCTGCAACCAAAAACCACCAAAAAAATTTTTTTTTTTTTTCGGGTTTAATATTAATTCAAGGGAATTACTAGTATCGGGTCCCCCTCCACTAGTAAATTAGAATTTTACTAAACAAAATCACGTTTTCGCTCAGGCTGTGAAAGTAATCATGTCATAAGCCAATGTTGTCACGCGGCGCCCGTTCGCGTTGTTGAGGCAAAAAAGGTCAAACTACCGAGTACGTCGACTTGGTTCGGGCGCCATATAAAGGGTTCTACGGCTAAGAGACGACTCGAGAGCTGTCGTCTCCTGACATATGTTCTAAAATAAAACTTGAATATAGTGTTATAAGTCAAGTGCTTGGGAACCACCTGACTTAGAACATGCCCGGGCCTTTATATAGGATCAGAACGGTGAATTCATCAGAATCATCACTGAATTCATATATGAATTTTTGGCATTTGCTATTTATAAAAATATTATTTTATTCGCTAATTATACCTATCAAAAACATATATAAGTACTAGCTTATAGCCTTTTCTTCCCTTTCTCTTTATCAAACCATATATCCACATACAACTTGAATGTCCGTCCCGATTTCCATAGTTCGCCCGATTTCGTGTCAAAATAACCAACAGCGGGGCGACCACTTTGCCACGCTTCGCTTTCCAAATTACCGTGGTGAGCATCGTACCTGTTTTCCATCATGGCCCGATAGACAGGCCCTCAACTCTCTAGGCCCGTCCGCCGACTCTGAAGGCAGCGGGTTCTCTTCGTGTCTCGACTTAGTCGACCACGGTATTAGCGTATAGGCTCTTTGTTTTCAGTCATAGCTTCATTCCATTAATACTAAATAAGACGGGTAAGGAAACTTAATGATTCGTGAAAACTAGGCCTAAAGTCTTGGTATGGACCTCAGCCTTAGGCTTTGGCAGAGCCTTATTACAAATATCGGATGCCAGCCTGTTTGTATCCATATACTCCAACTTGAACGTTCCGTCTCTAACCTTATCCCTAATCCAGAAGTATGCTATGTCATAGTGCCTGGTACGCTGCTGACTACCTCCTGTCGTATTAATGGTAATTGCACTCAGGTTATCCATATAGAGAATTGTAGGCCCTGTTAAGGTGCCTAGGCATGTAGGGCCTAAGTAGGATAGTAGCTTTCGCAACCATACCCCCTCAGTGCCCGCGTGATTTGAGGCTATGACTTCTGCTTCTGTAGACGATTTGGCCACAGTGTTCTGGAGCTTACTCGACCACGAGACTGCGGCTCCACTTAGTGTATAGATATCCACTAGTAGATTTTCGAGCTATCTCTTCAGAACCATAGCATTCAGCCCAGTCTGCATCACTGTAGCCTGTTAAGCCCATCAGTACGCCTTTCGACGATACTTCTTCACCACCATATTCAAGACTGGCCTTATATGTTCCTGCTAGGTACTGGTAGGCCCAGATCATGGCATTCCAATGTTCGTCATGCGGTTCATGAGCGTACTGGCCCAATTTGCATACGGTAAATGCCATGTCTGGTCTACTACCTTGTACAGCATACATTAGGCTGCCTAGCAAGCTTTTGTAGATGTGGGCATTCTCCGCATTGAGAATCTCAGAGCTCTCACCCTTCGATAGTCTCATGCCTGGATCCATGGGTGTGCTTCTAGGTTTAGACGTAAGCATACCAAAACGTTCTAGAATGGCTTTGCAGTAGTCTTCCTGATCGATACGTAGGATTCGGCGTGCCCGGTCACGCTTGATGCGTAGTCCTAGGAACTTCTTCGCTTCCTGCAGGTCCTTCATCTCGTACTTCTTCATTAGGGCATCCTTCACCTTCTGTACCTTCTGCAGGCATGAGGCGAAGATTAGTAGGTCATCAACGTAGGTAACCAATATTACACCGTCACCCATATACAGGCACTCGTCAACGGGTGAACGCTCCATCAGAAACGGAAAGTCGCTGGCCATGATGGTCGCATTGAGATCCTCGTTCCATAAGTATGGGGCCTGTTTGAGGCCGTATAGTGATTTCAGTAGTAGTAAGGCCACTACATCGTTACTCTTAGGCTTGTACCCTTCTGGTAATTTCATGTACGTTCGTTCGGCCTCAGGTAGTGTGGCGTTAAGGAAGGCGGTCTTGACGTCCATTTGGTGTATCTCCCAATCAAGGGTAGCCGCTAGGGCCAGTAGAACCCTCACTGTCCGCAGGTTCACCACGGGTGCGTAGGTTTCGGTGAAGTGAATCCCATAGCGTTGTTCGTACCCCTTTATGACTAATCCGCCCTTATGCAATACCGTGTTTCCACCTCCTTCCTTCTTGGTGAATACCCACCGATTGCCCATGGGTTTAGTCTTGTATGGCAATTCGGTCACTTCTATCCAGGATCCATTCTGCTCCTGAGCTGATAGTTCTCTGTTCACTGCTTCCTGCCATAGTGACCCCTCAGGTGAGGCCATGGCTTCTTTGAAGGATGAGGGTACAGTGAATGATGAGCCTTTCGCTAAGGCGGAGCATACCCAAAGATCAGGTAACCCCCCATTGCGTACCATCGTGCGGGTTATGGCTGCCCTGGCAGAGTGTATCCTTCTTAATCGTTTACTTCTTCTTACAGAAGGGATAGGTGAATTTGAGGGTTCTTCTTCAGAGGGTTCAGTAGTTGGAATCACCGGTACTGTTTCGTTGGCGATCTCTTGGAGTTGTATAACCTTCTGTGGTGGAGTGATCAACACCATGAAGGGTGGGGGACTATCATCTCTGGGTTCCAATTGGTTTATCTGCTGCTGCGAGGGCTGCTTGGTGACTCCCTTTTCGGCTATACCTTCATTTCCAGTAGGTGATTTCTTCGGTTGCCGTTCCTCTAGATCCCTCACGGTCTGTAAGTCCTTAGGATCCTTCAGTACCTCAAGTAAGATGTTGGTATCTGAGTTAGGCTTCCTCCAATACTTCCTATCAGGAAAGTAGGCTCTGAAGTCGTCTCTCGCTAGCATGAACGAATCCACGAAGGTGACGTCTCTTATGATGGATATCACTTTCTTGATAGGGTTCCAAATCCGATACTGTTTCTCAGTGGCAGTATATCCTAGGAAGATACCCTTCCAGGCTCTATGCCCTCCCAGTTCCTTTCTACGCTGCTCTTTAGGGATATGAACATACGCGAGGCAACCGAATGGGTGTAATCTTGAGTAGCCTGGTTTCCTCTTATAGAAGAGTTCATAAGGTGCCAGAGCTTGTGACCCTGATTTCCCGGTACGCCTGCTGGTATACAGCCTATTGCTTATGAAGGCAGCTGTCCTTATTGCTTCGGCCCAAAATACTTCGGGTAAGCCAGATTCTATGAGCATGGTTCCTGCGAGTTTCCTCAAAAGGCGTATAGTCCTTTCTGCCATTCCATTCTGCTCATGAGCGTATGGAGCGGACGGTTCTATTTCTATACCGTACGTTGTACAGAAAGTCCTTATATCCTCTGCTAGGAACTCCTTGGCGTTATCTAGTCGTACTGATTTGACACGTCTTGTGGGATCTACGGTACCCTCCATTGCGGTTACGAACTGTATGAAGTAGTCCCTGAAGACTGTTCTGCTTGGGAAGAATCGTACAAACTTCATAGCTGTAGCGTCGTCTACTATTTCTAGCATGTACTTCGCGTCAGCCATAGTCTGATTCGTCGTATCGACGTGGCGTTTATGCAAGGATGCTGAACGGAATGGCCCCATTACGTCGATGTGAATGCGCTCCAGAGGGTGTTCCTTTCTGTCGTTGGTGGGTTCCAGATTTCGATGTATAGTTTGTTTCCCGAGTAGGCATGGCTCACATATCGGATCCTTCCAGGAGGGATCGAGTTTCACCCCCTCTTGAGCCATAATCCTACGAGTGAGCCTCCATCCACAGTGACCCAGTTTCCTGTGCCACCGTATGAGCTCATTGGTCTCCGTAGGTACCTCTCTCTCGTTCGTAGTCCTTGTCGCCAGTACGATGAACTCCTCAACTGACGATTGTGGGGTCGCGGTAGCCGTTGGAGCGATATGATTCATACTCTGAAGGACATACAGGTTTACTGAGGAATCCCATGCTGGTTCGGCTACTACGAATCCCTCCTTTTCTCTGATAACTTTCCTGCGTGGTAGGAAATGTACGCCTATGTCTCTTTCCATTAGCCTGTCTACCGAGCATAGGTTGATGGCCATATTAGGAGCGTATAAGACGTTATGAACTTCCAGATAGCACGTAGGGGTCTCAATCATGATAGTCCCACGCCCTAATGCATCCACTTGAGAGTCATCACCGAGGCTGATGATGCGAGGAATATCGAAGGTCCTATAGGATTTAGATGTGTACTGAGTTCGGTCATTACAGATCCAGTCACTAGCTCCAGAGTCTATATACCATTTTGCCAGTGCTGGTGATGCATGTATCGAACCAGTTATACGAGTTATGCATGACCGGGTAACTGTAGCCCTGAACACGCCCACGCCTACAAGGGGATCGGAACTATCAGGATAGGTGTGAAGAGTTGGTTTCCCTTGGGAACCCTCTTTATTGCCAGTATTACCGCTAGCCTTCTTGGCTGCGGCTCTCTCAGCGGCCATACGTCTAAACTCCTCATCCCTACATTTCTCCACGCTATGGTTCGTTCGCTTACACTTAGGGCAAGGAGGATATACCTGCCTAGGCCTTCTGCCGGAACTGCCTGATGGGTCTTGGGAGGATGCGTTCTGATCTATACGCTGACGCTTGGAATCTTGGTCACCCGACTGATTGGTACCCGTCTTTCTCTTGTTACTATGCTGGCCTGAATAGGCTGCATTCACAACTGTCTCCGAGGATCCCCCACTGTTATTACCAGTACTGCCTGTACGGTTACCCTTCCGTTTGATAGCCTGCCGGGATTCTACAGCATTCCGCTCTACTATGAGGGTTCTGAGCATGTAGTCCTTTAGGTGGCCATAGGTGTACCGTTTGAGGTCCTCGAAGGTGCTGCTTATGAATAGACGTGAGTAAAAGGTTCTGAGGTCATTGGCTGGTCCCAATAGTGCTCCTAGGGCCGTAGTGACCAAGAGGTTATCATCGAAACCCCCCTCAGCCGCGGCACGACGTTCCTTCTGTACGTTATTAACGCGTTCGAAGTAGTCCAATACTAGGGCATAGGCACTGCCATTAGGCCTTAATGTGAGTATGCGTAACTTGTTTTCAAGTACGTTTACTAGAGATTGACTGTCAGGCTGGAACCTGGTTCTGAGGGCTTCGAGCATCTTATAGGGCTCTAGGCCGTGTAGAAGGGGTTGTATGGCGTCATGTACTGAGGACCTGATGCACCATGCGGCTGTGTTGTTGGCAAGTAGCCACTTATCCAGTGCCGTCAGGGACTGAAGGTCCGACTCAGGTTTCGGAGGGCCCATACCCCTAATGGAGGCACCCAGTACGTAACCACACTTATTCTGGGTACCAAGGTAATCCTTGATGCCCTCGAGCCATGCATAGTAGTTAGAGCCATCAGCCTCGAGGCGCTTGACATCAGACCACGACATGTTGGTGTAGGGGTTTGTAGTATGCTGTTCGAGGAGCAAGCTGGTGCTGATAACGTGTGAGTGTGTATCTGCGTAGCCATACGTATATGAAGCTTATAGATGGTATGTATGTAGGTCATGTAGATAATTATCTCTGAGGCTATAGGCCTGGAGCTGTAGGTCTACTTAATAATATAGTATAAAAAAAATTTAAAAAATAAAAATAAATATAATGATATAATATATTAACTATCAACCTCAAATTTGTCAATATTGGTTTTACTATGTTCAAGTTGTCGACGACCTTCACGATGCATATGCCGCTTCCCGAAAAGCTCTCTGTGCCGGTAACGGCACCGAAGTCACCAAAAATCCGGCTAAAAAACATAATGCTAATGACAGCGGGAACATTCTTCACCCTTATTATCATCCCCTTCACTATAAAAATCTCCGTCTTGAGTCCGAAAGAGGAGGTTTGGGAAATCGATCCGAAATTGATCAGTATTATTACTAAAACCCGAGCTACATGGATTTATGATAAATTTTATCGGCGGTTTTTATAACATCACATTCTTTGTTATTGCGGGATAGTATTCCCTTCTGTGCCGCCCCCCTGTGAGTATTTTTTGGGAGGCTGTTTTGGATGATCCGTAAATTTAGGATTAGGGCATGACATTGGGCCCGATTCTGGGTTCTTGACGGGCTTTTGACCGCACAGACAGCCCAAAATGGACTGTTTAATAATAGCTCTATAAAAAATTACTATTTTTGAATTATTTTTGAATGTCTTATTTTTGAATATCTTAAATAGTTTTGTTCTTTGGGCTCACGATTACAAGTATATCCGTCGGGAACTATCTACTATTTACGTACCGGTTGAATATGACTTGGAATGTTTCTTCTCCAAAGAGGGCTTGAAATATCACAACGAGATGGCCAAACCCAAAGGTAAGATCGGCATCCTCCTTGGTTTCAAATATTTTTGGTGGAAATTTGTTTCGGAGAAGGCAGCTCCAGGAAGAGATACCTTTGCCATAGAATGTATCCACTAACATTGTTGTTGACAATGCCGGGTAATCTGGATATTTGGCTGCTAAAACCATATCGCAGCTTACAACAAGAGATAACAGGCGCATGGCTTGAACGCCCGTTAGTCCTTTAATCTTTGAAGAAAAATCACGACGCGACGAAAAATTTCCCTTTGCCAAGAGGAAACATGTTCCCCACTGGCGATAAAATCGACGGCGCCGATGACGTGGAATATTAAATATTCTTTTTAGTTTGCCAATTATATGCCGATTTCTAAGAAAGTTTAAAGCCCAATTCCAGATAGCGCTTGGGTAGATTGGAAGTGGCGGATTCAAAACCTTGAATAATGTGCGTGATGTCTTCTTAGCTGCGGCCAAAATAAGGCTATTGATGCCAGTGGACGTATAGCCCATGATATGGCTTCTTAAATACCGATCGACCAGTGTAAGAGCGTAGATATCGTTGAGATTGAGGTAATGTAAAACGGAAAGTAAAACCTCCAGCGGGAGAGATGTAAATGAACCACTTAGTGTATGTGGGCCGAGTGACATAATTGCTAGGCATATACGCCATCCGCTCCATATAGGAGTAGTCATTCGTTTTATAATTTAGGGCCTTCGTTCGCAACCACCCGGAACAAAACAATGAAATAAACAATAACATAATAAAATAATAAAATAATAAAATAATAAAATAATAAAATAATAAAATAATAAAATAATAAAATAATAAAATAATAAAATAATAAAATAATAAAACAATAAAATAATAAAATAATAAAATAATAAAATAATAAAATAATAAAGTAATAAAATAATAAAATAATAAAATAATAAAATAATAAAATAGTAGTAATAAAAGAATAAAACTAGATTACAGCGCCGGCGCTGTACTTAAACCCGACTGCCCTTATTATTATTAAAACGATAAAATAAAATAAAATAAAATAAAATAAAATAAAATAAGGCCCACCTGCCCACCTGCCTGCCTACCAGCGCAGGTTCCGGCGCAGGTTCTGCCCTACCTACCAGCCTGCCTACCTACCAGCCTGCCTGCCTACCTGCCTACCTGCCTACCTGCCAGCCTACCTACGCCAGAACCTACGCCGGAACCTACGCCGGAATCTGCGCTGGTAAGCAGGCCGGTAGGTAGGTAGGCAGGCTAGTAGGCAGGCAGGCTGGTAGGTAGGCAGGCTGGTAGGTAGGGCAGAACCTGCGCCGGAACCTGCGCCGGAACCTATGCGGCTAGGCTGATAGGTAGGTAGGTAGGCTGGTAGGTAGGCTGGTAGGTAGGTAGGCAGGTAGGTAGGTAGGCAGGTAGGTAGGGACCTAGGAGCCTAGGCAGGAGCCCTGCCCTAGGCACATTAATGCCGTAAAATAGTAATTTGCGGCGGTACCCCACCGGGGTATCGTTATTTTTGTATATGATATTATTATAATAAGTAAGGTTATGTTAATACTGTGGAGGTAACGCTGGTCCCCGACTTACAGTCGGGCATACTAAATAAAATAAATTGATTTGGCAAAGTGCTATGAAATGAGTCACGGAGTTCAAGTTTTATTTAGTTTTTAATTGAATTCAGGATGAAGCCTACGAACAAGCGCAGAACATCAAGTTCCTTCCACCCATTGGAAACCAAAACTCAGAAAATTAAGTCTGTTTCCGCCGCAGGAAACGGCACCGAAGAACAATTATATCCCCATTGTCCCCACTACCGGCCATTATCTCCGGCACCGGCAAAATCATCTTCCGCCAGAGATACCGAAAATATGAGCGACGGAGACCCGAAATCCCCAAACTTCCCTAGCCTAGAGCGCCTGGTGTCTGCCACCATTTGCACAACTCCGTTCGACCCCTCGACGGATTGCTCGATTAAGAAGGGTTGGGCCACTTGCTGGAGTCAAGGAAAGACTCTGAAGATGTCGACGAAGCTGCGAAGAGACCCTAAGCCGTCGAAAGGCTGTCATAAAAACGCGCTAATATGGCATTCGATACCCCAAAATCAACAGAATCACCTGATGAGAGAAGAAGATAAGCCCTCAGACATTTAGGCCATCCTCGAACTAACCGTCAAAAAGCAAATAATAGACAAACTCAGAAAAAACCGTGAATTGATGTCAAATTATCTATCGAGGCTCAAGACCAAATATGAAACAACCAGTGGAATGATCGGTTTTTGGGAATACACCTCAATGGTCACTATAGGCAATATGAAGTGGCCTCCATGAATGTCATGACCAAAATAGAAGCTGAAAGGGGTATCACCAACCACGGCAAGTTGGCCGGAGAATCGATTATGGTTGAGACGCATATTAACCAGGGCTGTAACAGGTCTAAAAATGCATTCTCGGCCCGGAATGACCGGAATGACCGCAGCCGCAACCAAGGTCGAGGAAATAACCAATTTGGTAATCGAAATAATACTGGGAGTTGTTCTCAAGCCTCTAACCCCTATCAAAAAGATGCCCGCGGTAATGGTGATAACTGCAATGAAGACAATTGGGAAGGATGCCGTATTTGGGGCCGTACTAACCACAACTTCAATGACTGATTCGATTAGAACATAATGCCAGTAAGCACCCTGCGGGGTGGGTGGCAGGCTTGGGGTGGAAGACTCGGAGGCGGAACATGGGAATACAACAATTCCAACACTAGAATCAACCTGGGTTTCAAGCTGACTCTTCACAGTTTTTGAATGTTCAAATTGAATCTTTAATTTGGTATATTCGTGATACATCGCTGGTTTCCCGATGTATTATACATTTATAAATAACAAATCCAGCGTCTAAGGTATACTATATGGGTCCTCTGAAAAGACTGTGAGTTGTATATATATATCCTCCGTTGATCATTGTCGCCCGTATGCTCTTAGCCACCGCCACCGATCAAATTAGGATCAACTCTGAGTCTATAAGGACGATTTATGAAACCGTCCTTGTAAACATCGATCGTACCTCCTCGACTGTCAGCCCTACTACCTCCCACACAGATCTCGTCAATTATTTTCTGAATCATGATCGTACAAACCCCGTCGAACTGGCTAAATACCCAATCGTCACTGGCATGAAGACACTCAAATGCGTAATCGTGTCTGATCTGCTTGAGGTTTCCAACAGAATACATATTTATAATGTCGCTGGCGGACCCGATACGCCAAATCGTCCATGAAGCGTATCTCATACGTCCACCCGCGAGTGCGTTCATTGATTTGCAGACCGTATTCTTGGTGTAATGCAGGTCAGGGTAGATAAGGCTGTACACGCCTGATTCGTAACAATGGTAGCTACGGTAATACCACGTCCCTGATCTCTTTTGCATCTGCTTGGGCTCAAGGGCGGGCGCCTTTTTGAAAGCTGGGATCTTCCTTTTGGCTGCGATGGCTTTAATGGCTCTGTTGAAATCTTCTGGGAGGTTTTGGAAGAAACATCCGATTGCTGTGGTTCCGTCTGCGGCGAGGATTGGTACTCCCTCGGCGCAGTTTATGTGCTCTCTGGTATAGGTGACATTGGGGTGGAGATAGCCATTGATCTCGCTGGCTCTGATCTCGGGGTTGGAGTAGAGGGTGCCTTCTTCCCCTTCTTGGGCTGGAACGGCGATAGCAAGGGCGCTCGAACCCAAAAGGAGGGAGTAAAGCAAAGAAGGTTTCAACCTCATGATAAAACTCGACGTAGGTGAACAGGTATAGAATGATACGAAGGAAAAGATTGTATAGGATACAGAACTAGACAAGCAGATGCTAATGAAGGTAGTGATAGAGAATAAAGGTAAAGTACAAGTGCGACAAGGTCGGTATTTATAGACAAAAAGCAGGCCTGTTTTATTGAGCATAGGGTCCCTTGGATCTAAGGTAGATCCCTTGGATACTTGATCCTATCCTGTCTGCAAAGGCCCAAGATGACTGTTCCAGAGGTTACACTGAGCTATCTTGGCTGCAGTATCCTTAGACTGGTCCTGATCATGGAACCCTTCGGCCCTCGTATAAGGCCTTCTCCGGCTATTGGCCTCGATGTGAATAATAGAGACTCACGTACCTGAGCCTCCTTGTTTCCCATTTGCTAGTACTCCCATACAATATTTGTTTTTGAGGCCTCTTCAGACATATTGATCGTGGAACTCTTCCATTCCACAAAGATTGTCCACTAATAGAACTACGTATATATCAAAACTTGAACCCGAATTGTGAATTTAATTCTTTTTAGACCTTTACGCTGGGCTTTTTTACCCCTGCACCAAAAAAACCCAACAAAAAATTATTTCATTGAATGTTTATTCAAAAAACAAATAAAATTTAGAATCGATTAGAAAAGAACAAATTATTTAAAATATTCAAAAAATAATTTAAAAATAGTAATTTTTCATAGAGTTATTATTAAACGGTCCCAAGTCGGCTGTCTCTGCTGTGACTGAAAAGCCCGCCAAGAGGCCCTAACTTTAACCGAATAAAGTTGACATTCATCAATGTTCAAAAATACTCCAAAAATATTAATTTTTGATATTAATATTCGTGAACTACACACTTCCCTTGCCTTGAATCCCACCTATCAGCCGGGGAACAGTTCGCTTATCGGCAGCACGCCAATCGCGTACTTCCAACTTGAGCTTATGAATTCAAGATGAGGCTGGTTGCTTGGCTGACACGTACTGGGGTGAAAATTACTGTGCTTGTTATGGAGGGGTACCGAAGTCGCCAAAAAATAAATACAGAAATAGCCTACGTCCCACTGCCAATGGCATAATAACATAATAAATTCAAATACTATTCATACAATGAAAACGGTCCAAAATTAATTGGAAAATATTCAATTTTCGTGGCCTTGCTATCGGGGTCAAGTGGGTGCCAGGAGCCCAAATAAGTACACTCGCGCCGCTTCCCCCACGACTTAATGTAGATTTTTGGGTAGCAAGTTTTGGTGCATAATGGATCCCGGAATTAGCCCGACTCAAGCGTTCTTTAATGACGTCGCTAAACTCCGAGAGGAAAACAAAGCAATAAAGGCAAAGATCCAAGCCATCAGCAGTCTTCAAGCCGAATCACTGTCAGGGCTAGCGTACGAGAATCCTCGACTATGTGCCAATATGGCAGAGCTATCCAAATCGAGCGCGGGAATGGTGGAGAGTATTTCTTAAAGGCCAAAGGTTCGGACAATATCGCTCACGCGACTGCTATCCAGAAGGGATTTGAAGAGACTATGCAGCAGTATCAGAAGGCTCAAGTGAAGTATAGAACGCAAATGAGGAAGCAACTAGCAAGGCAGTACCAAATTATCAATCCCAATGCTACTCAGGAGGATATCGAGAAAGCGCAAGAAAAAGGCGATCAGTTCATTTTCTCAACTGCTGTAGGAAGCCCAGTTCCATTTGCCCCAAAGCTATATAGAGTCATTGTTCCCTGAGGCTGCGGCCATCTGACCTCAAAGAATATTTACAGACCCTGGAAACTAGAATGGGGCAAGAAAGCTTGCACAGCAAAGACTTTCACAGCCGCAATAGAGATATACGGAAGATCGAACAAAGTATGGAAGAACTAGCAGAGGTATCAGAAAAACTAAGTAAATTGATTTATGCACAGGATATATCGATTGAGGAGGGCGGGGACAAAGCTCAAAAGGTTGTGGTAGATGTCGAGGCCGGAGCTGATAAACTTGGGACCGCCTCTAATCACGCGGAGAAAACCCGTAAGAACAGGTGGTGGCTGTTAATCGTTGCTCGTAAGAAGAACTTCAGTCACAGTCTCATTTTTCGACGAATTCAAGCTGACCTTTATAGTTATCATCACCCTTACTATCTCCTTCGCGGCTATCTTGACTATAAAACCATGGGAATAACGCCGCTCGAATACTTGTAATGTGCGGCGCGGGTGCACCAGGGGGCTGTAGAGTATGAGGATTTAGTTGACTCATAATACTAGGTGGGAGGAAGCTAGAAATTTTAGGCAGTATTAAAAGTTTCTCCCCCTTCGGGGTGGGCCGCGCAGGAGACTAGATTCGAATTCATAGATCACCAACCACACAGATACGTCCAGGACGCAATCACAACAAAAGTTTCAGCACGTTTACCTAATATACGTGGCGAATACCTAAGTTCTTAGGTCAGTAGGCGGATAGGAAGATAGACAGGCAGATTATTTACGAGCTAAATTCTTCATCTTGTTGTTAGCTTTGCTTTTAGCGCGCTTTAGGTACGGCAGCAATAGCAAACGCGGACTCCATAATTGTCAAGGTTTGCGCATGAATTGTGACTTTCGATCGATCGCGGATATGCTCTTTTACAAGGATGGTGCTAGTGGTTTTCGAACCCTAGGTTGGAGTCATCGTCATCAGGCTTCCGTGGAACATGGGAGTCTATAGACCTTTACGCCGGGCTTTTTTAGGAATATCCTAGTCACACACCCATGCAAAGCGGCGTCCAATTTACACCCATGCTCCATACATTTTCAAAATGTTTGTTCTAAAAAAAACAAAATATTATAAGTTTTTAACAATTAACCTTGTAAAAAACATATTTTCAACATAAAAATTATGATTTTATTGAATGAAAAAAAATATAAATTCTAAAATTAAGAATTTTTGAGAATAAAATAATATAATTATAAACAAGAGTGCCTGACTGTAAGTCGGGGACCAGCGTTACCTTCGCAGTATTAACCTAACCTTACTTATTATAATATTATACACAAAAATAACGATACCCCGGTGGGGTCCTGCCGCAGTGCGGCAAATTACTTATTTTACGGCATTTCTAGAAGGTTCTATAGAATCTACGCTCGGCGCCTGCCTACCTACCAGCCTGCCTACCAGCGCAGGTTCCGGCGCAGGCTCTGCCCTACCTGCCAGCCAGCCTACCTGCCTGCCTACCTACCTGCCTGCCTGCCCACCAGCCTAGGTTCCGGCGTAGGTTCCGGCGTAGGTTCTGGCGTAGGTTCCGGCGTAGGTTGGGATTGTCGCGCCAAGTTAGGGGCGTATATGTCGCTCAGAACCCGTCGGTTTTGATATAACCTGGCCGTCGGCACCGTCCTCGCCCGAACTCTCTTTGATTTCTATGCCGGGGGCTTCTTTTTTAATAGGGTTTTAACCGCTCCTCTACGGCTCTTATGCCTTAAAAATATTGTTCAATAAGTACCAGAAAGAGACCGCCACTTAATCCAACCACAAAATAAGATAGAACCAAAGGCTGGCATGCTTTGTAAGGCACTATGACACCATCCAGAGCGCTGTTTGTTGTTCTGTCTGTTCTGTCTGTTCTGTCTGTTCTGTCCGTTCCGTTCGTTCTGTTTGTTCCGTTCGTTCTGTTTGTTTGTTCATCCAATGCCACACCACACTTACGACATCAGGGAATGAGGTAAGCTGCCAGCTTTTCGAAGCCGCTGTCTGCATCTATGTTATACTTGTTGACGTAAAAGCTGCTTATATTATTTACGCAAAAAGTTTCTTGTTTGATATCGCTATATGCCAAAACTATCTAACGGCCTGATGGTAATTTCGCAGCAACAGGACTATCCGGAATATTAGATGTGAATATTTCGATCACAAACAGAATAAAGGAGCCATTGACGGATTGATAGATTGAAAATTTGGATTTCAACTCCTACAGTAGCATATCAGCAAAAACTGGAGGGCCTGCATGCCGATGCTCGTTCCATATATACAGCTGCCGATGCTGCAGGGGTTTAGCGAGGCTCAGAGTATGGGCGTCCGATGCTGGTTTGCTGATGTGTTCTTCAACTCACATATATGGTGGAATTTGAAGCCAGCGCTGGTTCCGCCCTACAGCATCTGCAATGAAGGCAATGATTGGTTGACCTGCCAGTTAGTTTGTTCATCCTGCCGGTTTTCTTTCCGCTGCGAGAATTCGGGTCACCTGACAAATCGTGCCTGAACTTTTCGAGGCTGTACGGCACAGCAGTGGCCTTGATATTGGGGGGTGCCAGCCTTGCGTGAGAGGAAGATGCCGGGGAATTCGGGAATTACCAGCGTGCAGTAGCCATCAATGCCTTCTTAATTAATTTGGGCTATTATATAGACTAGCCCCCTCCGCACTGGCGAATTTCCCCTCTTTCCTCGCTCATCATATCCAAACCTGTCTTGTCAGAATCGAAACCTAGATTTTTAATTGTCAGAATCGATTTAGACCTTACCCCTGCGTGGAAACTGATCCACGAGATCAATTCAGACTGTAAACGAATAACTAGCTATCATGGATCGTAGAATCTGGGGACCACCGAGTCCCAACAAACGCGCTCTCCACAATCTAATAATATCCAGGACCCTCCCAGGAGCAAATGAAGTCCTTGCCCTATACAAAATCCTCATCGACGACGAACGACCCGTGATAGCTCTGCTGGAAGAGTCACCCGAGAACCACCATTTCCGGGCAGCCCTCATCGCCAACCCAGACGAGATGCTTCCAAAGCTTTGCTACTTCCTGAAATTCCTACGGGTCAACGTCATGCCCAAGAATGCACCGTCCGGAAGCACCAAGGGCATGCTGGGCCCCACAAACGCCAACAGCGCCATCAAGATCCCGGCGGCCTTCACGAAAGAGTTTATATTAGTCCTCGCTAAAGAGCCGTCTAGAGCCTTTGACGTCAGTTCCGCCGGGTACTCTGACCTTATACTTTCGGTGCTGGATTTATACCTCTCCCTCGCTGGGTTTGCTACCGCGTCCCTCGCTCCTCTGAAAGATCTTATCTCTACAATCTTGGAAATGCCCCGCAGCGTTTGCGTGATCGAAGAGATTGTATCGGAGCCGGCGGGAGCGGCGCTTCTGGCGGATTTATTAGAAAATAAATCCTTAATCCACCAGGTCTTCACGGAAGCCAGTTTACGTCTCTTCGGTGGGCGGTTAGCGAGGTTGATCGACAATTGTATCGCTTCGCATGGCGCTGATATCGACAATGTAATGTTAGTCTGGAAGAAAATGGAAGAGATCTATAGTAGCATCGAAGAACAGGTAGGGAGGATAGAAGCCGGGGAAAGGAATGCAGTTGGCCGGGCTCCGATATTTCTGGGGGAAGACGAGAAGGAGCTGTTAGGATTGGCGAGGATTGCGGTACCGTATAATGTTACGACGGCGAGGTATGCGGTTCAGGGCTTGTTGGAGAGGCATAAAGATCAGATTCGGCTGATGTTGTCGAGTTTTCCATGTTCGACGTGTAAAGCACGACTCTATGGGGTTCTGAAGACTCGGCCGCGGGATTCGATTGGCGGTGAGGGTAAACGGGAATTTGACGATATAAACGCGCCGTTGGGGGTATTCCCAGTCTACCTCTCAGACACGGCAATGCGGGATTTGAAATGCGCCAGGGTGGATGGAACACTGTCAAAGATACTGGCAACGATTCAAAAGCTAGCGGACGGGATGTGGGAGTCCGACACAGAATTATCGGTCCCCACAGGCGATAAATCAAAATCAAAACTTCGGGGGGAGCCTATTCCCCGCGCGGCAAGGTGGTGCGAGGATGGGTATATACTTTGGGAGAGGGGGGTTGGAAGGGTTGAGGAGAATAAGGAGGAGTGGGTGCAGATTGTGAAGATCGTTAGGGTGGGGTCGAGGGCTGATATGAAAGCAGCGATTTCGGCGGTGAGGAAGGCGCAAAGGAGTTATACGAGGGAGTATAGGGTTGCGGCGGGGGTTTGTGTAAGGAATCCGGGGGGGTCGGGGGGGTTGGTGCCGAAGAGGTTTGTGGGGGCGGATGCGGTGGGGTTGGAGGTTAATGGTGCTGCTGGTTTTGAGTCCTCTTCTCCGAAGAAGAAACTGGCGCCGAGCGACGCTCTAGTTCTTCATAAGATCCTTTGCACGGGTATGTATTGCATATCGTCTACGGTGTAGTAGGCCTTAAGTTGATGATACTTTGTTGTTTAGGCAAGCAGTATTCCTTCACCAAGAGAGTGGCGGAAATGATACTACAAGGCGGCCATCAAGCGGAAGTCCCCTTTGTAGTTTCCCCCGAGGAAGAGTCCATCATCAACTACTTCGACTCATCAGTCTGCATCCTCGGCCGAAGCGGAACGGTACCTACACCCAATAACTGAACTCTCGCTGCCTCCCAAGTCCCTAAAGCTAACCACTTCCACTCAGGGTAAAACAACCTGCCTAGTCTTCAGACTCCTAGCAACCTACATCCGCGATCGCCTATCAAACGACGACAAACAAGTCAGGCAGATATTCTTGACCCGCTCCCCCGTGCTGGCCGGGAAGATCAGACAATACGTAAACCGACTTATAGATAGCCAATGTCTGAATTTTGCGATCGAAGACGCTGGCGATGGCGATGATGAGGGGGATGCTGGGGGTTTGAATGCGGTTCTAGATGAGGATGAGATTAGCGCGGGTGGGTTGTTGGAGGCGGGGGGGAAAGATTGGCCGATGGTGTGTACCTTTGATAGTTTTGCTAGTATGCTGGAGCGGAGTTTGAGGTTTGCTCAGAGGAATCTGTTCGAGGAGGATGAGGGGGAGGCTTCGAGGCTTGATTTTATGAACAGGAGGGTGGATTTTGGGAAGTTTAAGAGGATTTATTGGCCGAAATTGGGGAGAAAGGGCCTGCCCGTCGATGGAGTTTTCTCGGAAATTATGGGTTCGTTGTCACGGAGCCTGCTTAAGCTGCTTTTTCCAGCTGACGAGAGAATTGGGTGATTCAGGAGTCATCAAGGGAACTTCGTCGGCCTTTGGGCATCAACCGTTGTCGGAGGCGCAGTTTCAAGAACTCTCTTATAGAGCCGCACCGAACTTCCGCCCGGGGCCGGAACGTGAGGCTGTCTATGAACTATACAAAGCTTACGAAAAGAGGAAGGGATCTTTCGGCGAATGGGACGATCTAGACAGAATTTCCAAGCTACATGAGCTATTAGCTAAAGACGAAAAACTCTCTTCCCGCCTTCGATCCCAGATCACGGAGGTTTATGTCGATGAAATCCAAGACCAGAGACTATCGGAGATCGAGCTGCTATTGGATTTGGTTGATGATGCTAAATCTTTTGCGTTTGGTGTGTATTACTCTATCCTTTGGGTTTGGGCGCAGAGCTAATGTGGTAGCGGGTGATACGGCGCAATGTATTTCGAGAGACTCACGCTTTAGGTTTCAGGATTTGAAGAGCCTGTTTTTCCGGAAGCATGAGAGGTTGGGGGTTTTGGCTGGGTGGAGGGATTTGGCGAAGTTGAAGCTTTTTACGTTGAGTAAGAATTATCGGACGCATGATGGGAGTAAGTTATCACCTTTTCGTAAAGACAAATGCCTCACGTACGGTCATTGATACTAGTGATCGATAGTCCTGAAACTAGCGGCCAAAGTAGTTGACGTCCTGTACACCACGTTCCCATACGCGATCGATAAATTTTCACCCGAGCTCGGCGATTTCGATGGACCCGCGCCTATAGTCTTCAGCGGCTTCTCGCCAGAGAGAATCTTTCGTCCTCGAGAGGCGGAGAGCACGACCACTATATCGGAGTTCGGGGCGGAGCAGGTGCTGATAGTTCGGGATGAAGATGCGAAGAATCTTCTGGCGGAGACTATGGGGGATGAAGTTCTCATTCTGACAATATTGGAATCGAAGGGGATGGAGTTTCAGGATGTGTTCTTGTTTGATTTTTTTAGCGGGTCAGGGTGTCAGGCAGCGTTTAGGGCGCTGGCTAATTCGCAGGTGGTGGGGGGGAGGGTTGATGATGGGAAATATCCGGAATTGTGCATCGAGCTGAAGAATCTCTATGTGGCTATCACGCGGTCGAGGGAGATGCTTTATATCATTGAGAGTGATAGCTGGGCGGCACAGCCGATACAGGATATGTGGGGGCCGGAGTCTGAGAATCCGATTGTCGACTTTGTGGCGTCGGATGATCCTACGGTATGTATGCGTGGTCACGGTGGCTGGGAGGTTATAGGGCGGTACTGATGTATCTTGGAAGCTCCAAACGAGGCTTGATGAAATTAGGAAGGGGCAGTCGAACAAAGAGGAGTGGGGGTTGAAGGGAAATGAGTTTTTCAATCAGAGGATGTATGAGCAGGTAAGATTATAGTTTTAATAAGTCTATCTATGCGGGGATTTGGTTGGCTAACTAGGATTTTGGCAGGCGATGTATTGCTACCGCAGGGCGGGGAAGAATAAGCTTGTGGATATGTGCCAGGCTTCTATCGAAGAAAGAAACGGCCGGGATGTTATTTCCGATCCAAGTTGTCAGGATATTGCGCGAGGTCATTACCTTGAGGCGGCTCGACTATTTCGCAGTTGCGAAAAGTACGATAGGGCATTGAAGTGTTACGAGAGTATCAAAGAGTATTCTATGGCTGCGGGTGAGTGATGGCGTTCCTGTCGGGTTGACCTTTGATACTAATTTTTCCCAGAACTCTGCGAAGGGTTATCAAAGATCCCGGAAAAGGCCTGCGAGAATTACACTCGCCGTGCGGCTGACTTTTACATGCTTGCTAAAAAAGAACTAAAGGCAATTCCGCTTTATGAGAAACTCGGGCTCCATGAACTAGCGATATCGGGGTATCGAAAACTCGACTATGTGAAGGAATTGATAGCTTATCTGAAAAAGTAGGAGCTGCTTCAAAGTCCAATGGTATTTGGGATCTCCCTTCTAACACGAGTCGATCTTAATTCAGGTATCGCAATAAGATGGATGAAAAGGTATACAATCGGAATGCACGAATTATCGCCTTAACGATTGTTTCTTCCAACAGCGCCAGCAATGACTTGAGGAAGCCTGCGATTTCACTCTTGAGCGAACAGGAGCAGGAGCAACTTTATACACAGTTCAAATTCTATGATGAATTAAAGAAGCTTTATATATCACAGAATCGTCTTGTTGAGGCGATGGAACTTAGTTACTCTGAAGGGAGTTGGAAGGATCTTGGGCAGCTGATGAAGCAGGCGGAATCAAACCCCGACTTTGATCAAGAGTCGCTAACGACGAATGGGGAGCAATTTACTGAGCGGGTTTTGTTCGATGAGCTTTCGACTTCGCTGGTTGATACGGTCCAAAGAGCTAATGCGGGGCCCTTAAAGAAGGGGTTATCGGTTCGAAAGTCGACTTCGTACCCTCAAACCTCGAAGCTTTTTGAAGATACCTCGAATATATTGAATAAGAAAGTGTTCAACAGAGACGATAACGAGGTTGGAGAGTCTTCTGAAATCTTAACGGGAGCCTTGACGCTCGCAGATTTGATGGTATGCACCAATCCGGGATTCAGTCCGCGCATGTACGAATTGGTGCACGTGCCAGGTAACCTGATATTTGATATATAGATACTCCAAACCTTCACATCGGAGAAAGAGAAGCTGGCTTCGCCGTTTCGTCCTATGGGGGGATTAATGGGTGATATAATTATACGCTGTGCGCAGCGGTTGTTGAATCTTTACCGAAGTCGGGTTTTGGTTGATGTAGGTGTTTTGAGGCTTTTTTTTCAGGTTATTCCGGGTGGGAACTCGGATGGATACGATGTGGTTAGTTCTTCACCGATTTCCCAGGGTAGTGGGTACGGGAGTCAGCGGATTAGCGGGGATGAGTTGGTAGATGGGATTATTCGGATTTTGAAGGAATGGGTAGCCAAGGGGTATACCCGGTATGTAAATCAGCGGGACGAGGAATACGGGACATCTTCGGTGAACATTTGTCGGCACTACGTACTTCGCGGTTGGTTCAGCTCTACTTCTAATTTCCATCGTTCCACTGGCCACAGAGCTAACCATATTGTTGGGTGGATGTCCTCAGGTACCTGCATCGGCAAGTGTCAGTTTAGGCACCAGAAGAAAGTAATCCCAAAAGAAGAGATGATCGAAAGTTTAGAGGTACCAGTTGTTTCGTATTCAATAGTCGGTCGAGCATTGAAGGCTATGAGAGTTGATTTGCTAATTTTATTTCTCGATATAGTTTTCATGGTCGATGTCGCTGATCACTTCATATTTCAAATATCTCGATCGCAATGGAGCTCTAGGTGGGAATATGCCTGATGGAATTATTAAGAGACAAGGTAAATTTTAACCCTTCAGCAGCGCCTTGTAGTATAACTCCATTAACAGTCTTTGGTAAGGTCATATATGGTGGACGCGGGTGTTTGAGAGCGTCGTGGTTATATCTGATCTGTTACAAAGCCCTTCTGCGAAACTTTTTCTACTGGAGAAGAGGTCGAGCGGATTTAAGTTTCTAGGCCCTCGAGATTCTGGCAATCGAGATTCCATTGATCGAGGGAAAGGACTCATGATTCTTGGGTGTCTCGATGATTTCGAGTGGCGCTTAAGGTCTAGAATACGCAAACTAACCAGCCCTGATTTTTGGACTTTACTCGACATCCGGGAGAGAGCAGTGGCCTCAAATTTACGCAGTAAGTTTGCTGGAGCCATGAAGTGATTAGGTACTTGGTTGCTAAACTTTTCTTACAAGGTGAATACGCGCGACGAATGTGGTGTGATCACCTCAACAGAATAGAACCCTGGGGTAGATCGGCGATGCAACTCCTTAATGGTGTAGAGGGTTGTCTTTGGGAACCTTCGGGAACGATAAATGCTGTACGTTTATATATTCCCTCCCACGAGAGAATGCAACAATAAGCTAACGATGACAGATGTGGTCTTTCGCCCAAGGGTTTAAAGCAAGTATATCCCAGGCCAAAGAATTCTACGTATACGACATTCACGGACGCGAGCCCTACGTCCACCATCTCTTGAATAGACTCGATCGAGTTATGGCGATTGTTGTGAGTTATCCTCTCCATATGACCCCAGTTCTAATGCTTTGCTAACCTTGAAATTAAGGTGTACATATCTTCCTCCTCGGATCTTGTCCTGAAGCAATCGCAAATCGAACTTTTACAAAACAGCCGCTGCCTGAATTTGAATGCTGACAGGAATTGTAACGCTGCTGCAACCGACGTATTGAACAGGATGGTTGATATTTACAGCCTGATCCGAGAAAGGATGGACTCAAACCGCGGAGTTCCGGCGTGGTATAGAGAAGCCATAAATCGCAGAATTGAAGAGAGTTCGGTAATTGCCATCTTGAACTCGAAGTTCCTCGGCACTATGGTAAATGCAGTATACTTTATTCAGGTATGGTAAACGGATACCTAGATTATATGCGTAGCGCTAACACGTCCAGGACTTCTTCCTACGAGCTAGCAAGTCGACACGTTTCTGGACCTCGCGCCGAGGGAATCCTCAAGCATTGTGGGGTGTACTTCCACGCATTGATCAATTCCCGGGTTGGATTATAAATCACATTGACATCGTACAGAGCCCAACGGATCCTATAATATTCAGCCATCTATCCTTGAAGAACCAAATAACGAATCGGTTTCGGGGTTACCCTGTACCAACGGTTCTCTTCCAGCGAACGAGACCTGTGGAAACTCCTTCACAAAGTGGAGCAGCAGCTGAATATCAAACTGCGAACGCCGGGGACGCTATTGATACGTTAGAGATGACGGAATCTCTGCCCAACGAGAAGTTATCGATTAACATCAAAGATGTGGAGACCATCCAAAGACGCTGGCGTGTGATTAGTATCGTTCTACGTGATAGGCGCTACCTTGCCCAGAACCCGGCGCACCGACGAATAACTCAGATTTTGAAATCGCTCTTTTTACCTCCGAACTTGGATAGTGATTTATTCCGAAAGTGCTTTAGAATGGTTGGATTCGTCCTTCTGGAGTTGGTTATGGATATTAAATTGAAACTTGGGGCGATTACGGCGAAGCTAGGATATGTTGGCAGAACGAGGAATTCGATGGAGACGATGGAGAGGGTTTTGAGTGGGACTGAGCTTGTTAGAGATCACAACGGGCAATTAGCGGAAGTTGAAAAGTCGATTGAGCCGTCCTCTTTGGCGTCGATTGTGGGTGAAAGATCAATTATAACGGAGATGTTTGGGGTTATTAGGAAGGCTCAGGGGTTGCAGAAGACTGTTTCATCGACTGCGGCGGATCTGAATGGTTGGATTCAAAGTTGGGAGCGGCATTCTCGAGTGTGAAGTAAAATTCCTAGGATCCTCTAGGTAGTTGCTTCAACTTTTGGGGTCAAGGAGGCCTCCCGTATATTTTTAAGTTAACATATACTCAATTTGGCGGCTACTCGCCTATGAACGTGCATGCGCGAAGGAATAAATTTCTCCATCCCAGGAACTCCCGTCCGCGGTACCGTTTCCAGCCTCACAGTCCGTGGAAAGATAAAAGCATTCCCTGGTCCACTCGGACTGTTTGGTTAACGATATAAATAGGTGACGGCATCGGTATCGAGACCGCCGACGCTGTGCGCACCGTCTTCAAGGCCGACAACGTCCCCGTCGAGTTCGAGCAGATCGATGTCTCCGGCCTCGAGGAGGGCAAGAAGAATGCCGACGTCCTCTTCAAGGAGTGCATCGCCTCCCTCAAGCGCAACAAGGTTGGCCTAAAAGGTATTTCTAATCTTCTACCCTAAATCATTCGAGATAGAGGGTATTAATGACGCCAGGCATTGTCTACACACCCGTCGACCGCACCGGCCACGCCTCCTTCAACGTCGCCCTCCGCCAGGAACTCGACATCTACGCCTCCGTCGTCCTCATCAAGAACATCCCCGGCCTCCAGACCCGCCACCAGAACGTCGACTTCTGCCTCATCCGTGAGAACACCGAGGGCGAATACTCCGGCCTCGAGCACCAGTCCGTCCCCGGCGTCGTCGAATCCCTCAAGATCATCACCCGCGCCAAGTCCGAACGTATCGCCCGCTTCGCCTTCAACTTCGCCAAGGCCAACGGCCGCAAGAAGGTCACCGTCATCCACAAGGCCAACATCATGAAGCTCGGTGACGGTCTCTTCCGTTCCATCTTCCAACGTGTCGCCGAGGAGTACCCATCCCTCATCACCAACGATTTGATCGTTGACAACGCCTCCATGCAGGCTGTCTCCAAACCCCAGCAGTTCGACGTCCTCGTCATGCCCAACTTGTACGGTGGCATCCTCTCCAACATCGGTGCCGGTCTCGTCGGTGGTCCCGGTGTCGTCCCCGGTTGCAACATGGGACGGGAGCACGCCGTCTTCGAGCCCGGTTGCAGACACGTCGGTTTGGACATCAAGGGTCAGGGCCGTGCCAACCCTACCGCCATGTTGTTGAGCGGCGCCATGATGCTGAGGCACTTGGGTCTCGACCAGCACGCCGGAAGAATCTCGCAGGCCGTCTACAACGTCATTGCCGAGGGGTAAGAACTCCTCCACAAATTACTTTACTTGAGAACAAAATGCTAATGAGACACGCAAAATAATAGTAAGGTCAAGGCGCACGACATGCACGGCACCAACAGCACCAGCGAGTTCACGAACGAGGTCCTGCGCAAGATGGACGAGCTGGCTTAGGAGGGGCTGGACTTGAGTCTGTTTCCTGATCTCGGGGTGCTCGGTAGATTTAATAGGAGTGGCGAGCTGGTGAAAGGAATGCTGGCAGATTAAAACCGGATGTCTAGAGAGAGTACAGCTCCGATTTTGATCACCTGCTTTTCTTTGTTGTTTGGTTCATTTCATAGTGTAGATAGATATATGGGTATGGCGGGGTGCTCCCTTTTGGCGCCGTGCTACTTTTTTCTCTTTGTCAATGCGATTCCCACCTTTTTTTTTTGCCCTCAATATTTGATATTGATAGGTATTGGATGTGATGAGATATGACGTCATAGATCTAGAGATGTGTAGAATCAAGGCACAATAGATGGAACGTTCCAAGTTGACAGTGGGGTGGTTCTGGAAGTTTATGATTGTTTCTATTCACTTCTTTCTTAGCTTCCTGGTGTTTCTGTGAGGGGAGGTTCTGTGGGGTTCTGGGGGGCCCTCTGGGGTATATAAAGACCCCTCTTCCCCCATGACTGTGACCTTTTTTTCTTTCCCTTTACACTTCACTGCCTCAACTTACTTTATTATGACTCCACATATACTGCATGGTTCCGACTATGGGGCTTTATGCAACTTTCCATATATAATACTTACTTTACCTTCACTGGAACCTCTGTCTCATCTACAGACGCTATCTGGACCAACCATGCCTACCTATCATCCTACCTTCCTTGAGAAGGTCTATACATGCACGTGGGTATAAGGCCTACGCCGGCCTCGCGGGCATATGCTATATATAATGCGGCATTACCTAGAATCGGTAGAATATAGGGGGTTCAGACTGGAATACATTCTTGGGATGGACTGACTTCAAAGTTGCGCCTTGTGGTTATGGTATGTTCTCCGTGACCTTGTGGTATTTTATTGTGTGGTGTAGTTACTCATTCGGTAGATTAACCTGTAGAATTTATATATATTTTGGAAATTCCATCAGGAAGTGCCGACCCTTGAGTGCGGTAATTCTGGGGTTCCATGCGGATACGGTGTCAACATGGGGTCTGATCTCTACGTCTGAGAGGAGAGGTGCTCGTGCTGGGCTTGTACTACCTTGAATACTCAGAGAGGATGTAAGAGTGTTCACTGCAATTGACCCAAATATTAGTAGGATGATCAGACCTACACACCTTGGTGATTTAATATGGTGTGGATATCGCACGCGGGGTTGGGACCGATGGGCGGTACCACTGCTATGGAGGTGATAGGGGGGTTTGGGTATGTAGTTTCACTCACTTAGTATGGTTTGGAAGCTAACTTTGAGGGTAGATCTCCTCAACGAGAAATAAGATGTTCTCCTGTATAGGCTTCACATGAGAGCGCTGGCCCTTATGTTCGAGAACAGTCGGTCTAATATCCCCGCGGAGGGCGAGCCGGTGGGTGAAGACGTTTATATTATACTTTTCATATACGGGGTTTAGCCATGAGGCGTGGGCGTATTCACGGTGAAATAGCACCAGAAATATGGACGATTGGAGATATATTTAATTGCAGTAGCAACTACCAAACTGGATGAGCCGTTCAAGCACCTCGCATGCTGAGTTCACGAACCTTTAACATCGATGAGCTTAATGGTCGGGGACTATGATACAATCGACGACCATTGTCGAAATGCATTTAAATGCAAGGTACAGGGACAACCAGCACATGTGCAAATCTGTCTTTACCCACGGGAGCTGACAGCCGAAGGCGAGCACCCCGACGGGCTGAGGACTTATAAAGAGGCCCCTTAATACGGCCCTGGCGAGTTCGAAGACAGATCACACGGAATGAACGGGGCTTCTGGAGAACGTCTCCGATGGAACATAATTTAACTTTCGACGGATCTCCTCGCGAAATTTATTGATGCAGAAATCATAAAGATATAGAAGGGAGATATACCGATAACACACCGTCAACCATATGTCTACTTAACTCCGTGACCAACCACATATATCTACTATTACGGCTAAGGATAGCTTGTGATGTTCCTCCGACCGCGGCAGCAAAGAGACTTCAAATGCAAATGACACCGGAGTCGATCGAAAGGTTCCTCGGAATCGGAGTTTATGTTTCGTTCCTAATTGCTAGTCTGAAGTGATGGTTCTTGGAATTCGCTGAGTTATATGATCTCAGGATCGGAAGGTGGCTTGAAAGCAGACCTTCCGGACCAAGATAATGACTTTTTGTCCCGTTCGACTAGAATCACGATGGCATGCTGTGATGCTGCTTTTGACGAGGATGATGCGTACCCTTCCATGATATGGTCTGGGGGGTATGTTTACGGCAATGTCAGAATATAAAGGTCATGGGATCCTGTTCGTGAGGACTAGGGATGGTGTCATGATAGGAATACCAATGCTTAAGAATCCCAATAAAATGGATTGGGGTGGTTGGATATATAACCCACGATAATTTTCGAATACGAGGACGACAAATGTTACACCGCATGATGGCACCGGAGAAGCGCGATCATTTTATGATATATATAGACCTGAGAGCCCGCGGCGACAAACGGACAATTCCCCGGCCATATGTGGAGGTTGGCTTGCTCGATGGGATTGGAATCCAGAATGATGTCGTTGTCTTTTTGGAAAACGTCCCACGAGTCATGAAGGGGATCATGATTCCAATTCGCGAGTCCATGGGGTATTGGGGTAACAACAGGTATAAGGAGGAGAATATGAAGGACAACCCATCACCGCCCAGGGCACGGTTTCAGACAATATGGATTCCGTTTTATGTTTTCTGTGGAACCTAAGAGTTGTATGCGGAACCAAAGCGGTCTCTTGGGCTTTCATGATGGGGTCTTCGGAGTTGGATCGACCGTAGCGGATGTGGCTGCTCGAGCTCGAATCTGGTTCAGGTCTTCCTTCTATGGAGGTTGGACTGACAATATATCTAATATATATAAATATAAATCTCCAGGTGATTAGTTTTCAGATTCCATACACATGTGGTTGGAGTCCATGATTTTATATCTTTTTGAAGCGGAGATATGTCCTCCCTCGAACCGAGGTTTTCTTCTCACATATGGTACTTGCGAGATTATATATATATTCACTCCCGCTTCTTCCCGAAAACATGGAGGATGCGTCGTGTGCTTTATAAATTTGTCGGATTCTTACCATCCTATATAGGTGTGCACAGGGAGAAGCCGGTGCGATGAAGACGGCGATAATACTAAGCCTCTGGTCAGATTCTATCGAGTTTCATGGATCCATCGGTATATTCATCAGTCTACACGGTCGGCTGGATTCGAAATATGAAAGTAGTATGGTATTGAATATAATTACCAGCCCGAAGTCAATACACGTCGACGGTGGTATATATAAAGACGCCCGCTCCCGGGCGCGGCGCAAAATCAAGATGCATGACAAGGTCACATGTTCCATATTTTGCGCCCGATATTGGATTAAACTGGGGATAACATAAAACACAGGCGCGCGGGGATGGATCGTCCTTTGGGGATGCGACATGACTACAAATATAGACTGACGAGGCTGGACAGCTTTCAGATTTTCGAGTGCTATTTACAGTCGTTGCTTCGCTTGACACACTGCATTGATGATTTTGCGAGGTTACCGCGGGAGGACCTAAAGTTCCCGATTTAGGGCCGCGGCGTCAAGAGAAATGGTCCTTACCTGCAGCTTAAGATCAGACGGGTGGGATTTTATATCGAAGGAAATCCGAGGATGCGAAGTCAAGGCCAAGGGGGGGTGAACAGCATCAACATCTTTCGTCGTATGCAGGCGAGATATATTAAAAATCTTTGAGAAATTGCACCAGAACAGACGTGGTATAACGGTTTCCGATATGAGCACGGTGATTAGAAATTCCTACGCCGCGACTGACCGTTAAGATTGATCCGGGTTCTAGCCATAAAGACTTAAGGAATATATATATATATATATATATTACGAGACGGAAGTGCGATAAACTATCCATTATACAATTGTGGATGCCTGATTTGACTCTGGTGATGGGGCAATATTAACATACGAATATATTCATATGGAAAAACATCCATCAGCCCGGCGGAGTACATGAAGGAAGGATATAAAGATCCCCAGATATGTTGCCGGTATAACTTTCCAGTGATATATCAGGCCTATGAGAATTTGATTATTCTTCCTATGTATATCTTGTAGCCTGAGCGCACAGGGTCATGGTTGTCTGTGTTAGAGGACTCTCACGAACTTCATGCGTGGGTTTCAACGTTACTGCGCCAAAGATTCATGATTTACTTGGGGTTTGTGCAGCTTCTATACTCGTCCACCGCGATGTCGAGGACGTCGCCTATGTTTCCTCAGATACGACGGCCTTATGAAGGGGGTGAAAGCAGCCCCGGTACCCAGCCCATGGCCACTCGGTTCGGTTATATATAGACCCGTAATATGACAAATAGAAAAAGATGGCAATATGGTATAGGGAGCTAGACGAAGAATTCTCGATGATCACTTGTATGGCATTTATATGATGGGAAGCTACCAAGATGTCATGTTGAGCGGGTGACGAATCTTTATAACTTCTCTGTGCTGGAAGTCTAGCGGCGTGGGACATGCTTTCCTCCAGTGTTAGACTGGAATGGATCGCGCCACCGATGAGATGAAGACTTCGACGATGACGATGGTCGCGAGGAGAACTGGTACCGTGGTGACCATGATCATATGGGGATGATTACATGGGATTAGCTGCGATCTTCGTTCTCATCGAGGTATCCCCGTTGGTATATATAACAAAAGCTTTGGCGGTTCCCTTGCAAGTTGGGGATACGGCGCCCCTCATGGCTTCAGGGACAAAAACCGTTCTCTGCTCCTTATGACTAGTTACCGTATCGACGGCCTTCAAAATACTTTAGAGCGGGCTCATATTTTGGATTATTTATATAACTTCGATCCAACGGCACCGACTCGGACTTCATGAAGCATATTCTAAAGTTTCCAGGGACAAGAATCGGCATATGTGTCCACGGGATTGGTTTTCGCAAAAACCGTTGGATTAATGTCTAGAGGGAGCGCAGGTCCTGACGTATCCACCCAATTCATGGCAGAACCACTCTTCTGACACGATAAGGGTATGCTCACGTTTAAATTTTATATAGGGATACTCCCGTGGGTGGGGATAGTAGGGAGCATGCATACATCCAGCTCGAACTCCGATGCGGAGCTACTCGAACGAATAGTAAATGTGCACATTGGTATGATACCGGCCGTCGAATACCCTTTGTGCTGTCAGATATGGGTGGAAGGCGTGGTATATTCCCATTATATACACGACTCCCAGGTTGATGAAAACTTCTAGACATCATCAAAATTTTAAAAGAGAAAGCAGATACTGTAATATGGACAAACCGCAAAGCTGTTGGGCTCGGGGGGGCTAGACGGAGTATGGCATCTATATTTATACCCGCCTTTTAGGAAGTCACGATCAACGAGAAACGCCTATGGTCATATTTATATATAAGGATACCTCCACGGAGTAGTACTCATCGTTTCGGAGGGTTAGATGTTTATATTCGAACCCGAGAAGCGTATGGAGTGGACTTTCTACTATTCAATATAGATGTATATTTTGCCTAGTCGAAGGCGAGACTTGAATTATAATTTTGTGGAGAGTCCCGGGATCCCATTATATGTGCGATAGAACGTACCTATTGAGGTACGAATAACTCACTGCATGTCTAGGGAATAGGGATTTTGTATACATATCTGGATACCTTGCAATGATGTCCGGAGGAAATTACTGGACTTATGAAGCGGTCTTCTATACATTTAAGATAGTAAAGCGGGCCGTGGCCCAACTATTACTGGAAATGTCGACAGCCTATGCATATATTAATTAGCTTCGCCTCCTGCAAATACGGCTAGGTACTTCGGAGTGCACATGAGAAATAACATCCTTGTTCCCCCGCATGCATACTACCTACCGTGAAATATATATATAAATAAAGACATTAGACAGTGCAGCTGCAACCAGAAAAGGAAATAAATGTCCACTATAGGAGCCGGGGAGGTTGGAACACCTGCACTGCGAGGAATCATCGGGGCGCCATCAAAAAAATGGTGTCAGCGCAGTTATTAATATAGTCTAGACCTAAGTGACGAATTATGTAGTGTCCTCCGGTTTCACCTCAGTCTATGGAGTTTCAACGCTGGAATATGGGATCCAGTACGATGATTTCCAGGTGTAGAAGGAACGATATTGGGGTCAATATCATGGACTTTTAGCTATTACAATTGTACAGTTCAGCAAAGCACGGTCGATGTGCGAATTCAAGCGGGGACTCGATGGCTACCAGTGCGATGGCTGCCAATATTGGAATGCGATTGCTGCAAATGCGATGACCAAGCGAGAATTGACGACAATATTCGATGAGACCGCACAAATGGAACATGGCACGAGAAACGGTGACTTCAATATAAATCTCATTTGTATCCTCTTTGCAAAGATAAGATTGTCGGAAGGCGAAATGCCATTAATTCCGACCAATGAAGATACGGCCGGATGTCCCTAGAAACGCAATGCAATGCGATTGCTGTCGATAGTACTGACCTTGGATTTATGAATAAACAATTATTCTTTGATTCTCAGCTGGGGTCGAAACACGATCACGAAGTTCAACAATGAGATAGCCCTGAGTCAGCATACCGAGAAACAATTCATGAAGCAATGGATAGCTAGTGGGGAAAATCCACTATACAAATATATAGAAGGATACAGTCATTTATAAGTTGGTTGGTCCTAAATTCCTTCAGCGACAAGCCACATGATCGTTGAACATACATAACATGAATATTCGGAGCTCATGGTCTCCATAACCCTGTCCCCATAACCCTGAAACGGAATTCCCAATAAAGCCAAAAAGACATGGAGAACTCGAAAGAGTTCACACCGTCAGCAGTGCTTTTCAATGGATTTCATATTGGAACCCGTGTGTCCGAGCATATATGATGTATTGAAATCGACACGAGCATAAACTCCTTGAAATGAGGACCCGATATTAACTACATTTCAGAATTAAATGACCCAAGGAAGTCGACTGCTTCTTCGCCAAGGTCGCCGAGGATGCCGTTTACGAGTGATGATGATTCGAGCGACGAAGAAGAGGAGAGAAGGAGACGAAGGGATAGTGCGAGAAGAAGGGACTTGGAGAGAAGACAGCCGGTGTCGACCGGAAGGAGGATGGAGCCGTCCCCTGTAAGAGAGGAACTGGAACCCAACCCACCATTGAGCGCTGGTGCGAGGATCAGTGTTTCACAACATGGTGGAGTCCCACAACGAAGTTTTTCGGGGGCATCGCCCTCGCCGAAACCGATGGACGCTGTCGAGCAAGCAAGAAAGGGCAGTCTGGATTCGAATTCTGCGAGGCATAGCGGTACCGTGCCTACTACACCATATCAACAAACAAGGGTCTCCACGCCGCCACCACTTTCATCGTCTCCTGTACATCTCCATGAATCACCTAGGAAGATGAGACAGCAGCAACATCATCAGTCACCGAATCATACGAGGCAAGGGTCTAATTTGGCGGCACCCTCATTGCCTGTTGCGTCCACTTCAACACCGAATTTACTATTACGGTCTGCCGCATCAGACCCTATTTCACCTGTGCCGCGAACAGCTGTAGAACCAACAATCAGGGGGCTGGTGAGCGGAGACGACTCGTTGTTTTTGCCGCCACAGCCTGCATTCGCCAAGTCTGCGCCAAATACCCCCAGGCCGTCGAGTGCCATGAGCGACACTGCCTCGATCTATAGCGTTGGTGGCACAAAGCGAGCATTTAATTTTTCTCGCCCTATGAGCAAAACTGGCTTTTATAACGAGGACGGTAATTCCTCTGGAAGATTACCTTCAGTGGATCTACCCCGCAACCCCCGACGAACTGACAGTCTTGACTATCGTTCGTTCGTTGAAGAGGCAGAGCGAGGATACAACAATACTGCTGCAGAAGAGGAGAACTTCGGCGATAACACTGAGATGCGGGGTCCTAGCAGTTTTACGCCGAGACATCGAACGACTGGCAGTGGGATGTCCGGGCGGGCGGGGCCCACTGAGTCATATACATACTCCGCGTACACGCTTCCTCGAGGTAGAACCGTGGGTCGATCGAGTATTATATTCTTCGATGGGGAGAAACACAAATTCGATCAAGCAGGTGAACCGGCGCGTCGAAACGATCCATGGACGAGAAGAACGTGAGCCCTGTTAGCACCGTCGGGCCATCACCGTTCGCCGCCATGAGAGCCAGCCAGGAAAGCCAGCGACCACCATTGACGCCAAGTCAGCCCCAACCACAACAGCCCCAACAGACTTTGGGAAGATCGCTTTCCTCGCAAAGCGCCGAATCAAACATTTCAGCGAACCTGCGACCCCGAACATCCGGAGCACCGAGGTTGACACCAGAAGAGCATCTCAACATCGGCATCCCATTGCACGAAAAGGGTAGCTATGCGGAATCGACGTATCATTTCAGGCTGTCGGCGATGGGTGGTAACACCACCGGCATGCTAATGTACGCATTAGCATTGAGGCACGGATGGGGCATGCGCGCGAATCAATCCGAGGCCTTCACGTGGCTGCGTAAAGCAGCCTCGATCGCACAAGAGGAAATGGCATCGGCGGAGAAGGATCCCTCCAAACCAAAGCCAACTTGGTGGGAGAGCAAGAGTATGCGGAGCAAATTTGCGTTGATGACGTACGAGTTGGGGATGAGTTATACCAACGAGTGGGGGTGCAATGAGGATAAAGCCGTTGGTTTGAGGTATTTCGAAATTGCGGCTAGCTGGGGAGATGTGGATGCGCTCAGTGAGGCGGGTTATGCTTATGCTAATGGGCAGGGATGTAAGAAAGATTTGAAGAAGAGTGCGAAGTACTACAGGATGGCGGCGGAGAATGGTGTTAGCATGGTCGGGAATAGCTGGTAAGCACCTTCCTCTTCTATACACAGATATCCACCCGCTTTCAGAGTTTGGAGATGCTAATTAATTGATTAGGACTTGGAAGGAGAAATATGACGACGAAGAAGACAAAGGCAAGAAGAAAGGTGGAAAAGAGAAAGAGAAGGACAAAGAGAAGGCGGGGCTGTTTTCAAGGAAGAAGTCAGTTGTATAGAAAATACCGACTCTTACCTCCATTTTACCACCCGCATTTATCCGCCGCATCTTCCGTCTGAAGAAGAAATAGAGGCAGGTGAAGATGGACGGATCGATGATCCTTTTATTATAATTTTAAATGACGAAGTTACGAGTCATATGATCTATAGCGGCAAGCCAGCAAGCAAGCATTACTCATTATTTCCTTTCCCCCTTCTTTTTTATTCTCTTATTGGTTTTTTAATTCTTTGGTTTTCGTTCTTTTCATACTTCACTTCTTTTATATTCACTTTTTTCTTTTCTCTTCTCTTCTTACCCGGCCTACACTTTTCTTGTCTGCGCAGATTCACGAAGAGTATTAGAACCCTGGGCGTGTATTTTATTCTCACAACTTCTTTTCTTTTCTTTCCTCTTTATTCTCTTCTTGTTTACTTCATTTTCGACTTGTTCTTGCTGTAGATCTTTTCAATAGCTGTTTATAATACCATTTGCATGATGAGTATGGAGTTGAGAGAGACACAATTGCGGTTACTTCTTCCCTTCGATCCTCTTTTCCACTCCCCGATATTACGTAATATATAATACCGACCCCCCGGTCAATTGTAATCGTAATCACGATCATGAGATAGATATCGATAGCTCGCAAGATGGTGTTTTTCCCCGTCTTCGGTTGCTATGTAATGGGCGCAGCTTGGCATGTTTACAAACAGCCGGGCCAACGTTTGAGCGGTCGCAGTCGCAGTCGCAGCTTCCTTCGTGTCGCAGTCGCATGAACTTGTCAGAAGTCACTAGCTGAATCCGGGGGGTAAGACACCCAGGAACCTGTTTACCAAGTACCCAAGTACCACGAGCTGCCTTGTTTTTGATTTGATAGGAGCCCATGCATAACGCATTATCAATCGACTAGCTACCAATATGACAAGCATCAAATTTGTGAGGCATAAACATCGATAAGATGCGGAGGCGGGATCCGTGGATATGGGACCTTAAGCTTTTATTGACTGATCGCGATAAGTAAATATTTGGGTGGGCCGTCGGTCCTCCCCCTTTAATTCGAATTGGGCCTCCCGTCACACACACACAAATCACTTCGCGGCAACTCACTTTCCTTCACTTTACCACAATCCAGTTCAATTGAGTGGCCTCAACCTCATCTCATCTCATCGCCTTCTCTTCTTCCCTTTCCTCCTCCCCAAACCCCCCTAAACGCTTCTATCCAACCATCCGACCAACCATATAACCTACTGCATATCGTTGTAGTTACAGGTTGATGAACGTACCGAATGATTTGACGATATCAATGTTTGAACACTGACGAATCGAATCGCTTACGACCCGTTTACCTCTCCGATTGGCTCGCTCGCTCACACGTGCATGTTCACCATCGCCCGTCCCTTAAATTGGATCGTCAGGAGATTCCTTCTTTCCTGCTTCGGTCTGTTCCTGTTGCCGCTCAGGATCGATCACATACGTACCTGTTCGCTTTTAAGCTTCATCCAATTCTCGATCGATCGATCAATTGATCCTTGGAGTGTTACGAGGAACGCTCTTAATACCCCGTACTATTACCGAGAGTTATAGTTGACGGGTGTCTTATCCTTTTTTTTGCTCCTATCCTTTGATTCTCTTCAAAGGGAAGAGTATAGGCTCGTTGGGTACGTGTTCAGTCCAATTGAATGCAATGGGTTTGGCGTTTTCAATGCTTCTCGAATGTTTCTCGTCCCTTAATTTCTTGTCTTGTCTTGGATATTGGTGGTGGCAATTGCATACAATTACCCCTTGTTTCGGTCTCGGGAAGCCTTAACGGCAGCATGTCGCGCTCGTTACGCGCAGTTCGAGAAGGCCATTGCTGCCATCTTTCCCAGTAATCGGCCGTGTTGCGCTACGGAACTTACTGTGCACGAGTTGCTGGGGATCGAAGAGCCGAATGATGACGAGATAGATATCCTGCTGCCGAATGGAGTGTCGAAAGATGGGGAGAAGTCTGCACCGGTTATTCGAGCGCGAAGAGCGGAGGAGGATGATGACTACGACATGGACGAAGATGAGGATGAAGTGCCGCCGCCGCCACCACCGCCGCCACCCGTGCAGAAATCAAGATCGCCAATCCCACCCACGATCCAGATATCCTCCCCGGACCGTACAAAGTCACCTTCTGGGAAGGATAGTGCTACTGTTACTAGGGAGAAGCTCGAAGCCGACAAGAAGGCTGCGGAGGATGCTGCTAAGCTTTCATTCTCCACTATGTTTTATACATTGGAGAGTGATAGGGACGCCATGCTGGAACAGCAAAAGCTAGACGAGTCGGACCGACAAGTTAATGCCGAAGCTAACGCGCAGGGTGCGCCTGGGAAGCTCAGCAATGCCAACTTGGGAGCCTCGAGCTTGACACTCAAGCATTTGATTGCCAGGATCGATGCGAAGCGAGAACGTGTGGCGGTATCTGACATGGAGCTGCGGAATTTGATGTCCGAAGTGAAGAAGAATCGGTCAAAATGGGCTAGCGAGGATAAAGTTGGCCAGGAGGAACTCTACGAAGCTGCCGAGAAGGTTGTGCTTGAGCTTCGTGCTCAGACAGAGCAGTCCACGGCATTTCTTAACAGGGTGAACAAGCGTGAAGCGCCTGATTACTTCAACAGTGAGTTTTGTTACAGTTCCCTACATAGCTATCATTACGGGCAAATCTAACAAAGTGGCTAGTCATCAAACAACCTATGGACCTTGGAACCGTTATGAAGAAGCTCAAGCAGCTGGCCTACAAGAGCAAGAAGGAATTCATCGACGATTTGAACCTAATATGGCAGAACTGCCTGCAGTATAACGGCGATCCGAAGCACTATCTACGAAAACATGCCATTGCAATGCAGAAAATGACACAAAACCTTATTCCCTTAATACCTGACATTACAATTCGTGATCGAGCAGAGGTTGAGGCGGAGGAGGCGGGTGCACATGATCAAGACGCAGATGCGGAGAGTGATGATGGTAAGGAGTTGGTGTACAAGTTATATGCAGGGGAAGGTACATACGCTAATTGTGCGGCACAACCAAAAAAGAACCCATCATGTCGTCTAGAATGAACAGGAAGGCTCCCGGAAGTAAAAATTAATAAAAAATAGTAGATTTAAATATATTAAACCTTTTTTTAATTATTTATAAAATTTTAGATTTTTATACTATTGAGAATCTTCAACACAATTTATGATTGTATTTTATTCTTTATATTATAATTAATGTTTTAACAAATTTTATTATATTTTTTTATCTTGAATTAATTTAAAAAATCTTTAATAGGCCTATAGTACGCTGGGCTTTTTTACCCCTGCATCAAAAAACCACATCAAAAAATTATTTCACTGAATATTTATGCAAAACCAAATAAAATTTAGAATCAACTAGAAAAAAACAAAACTACTTAAGTATTTAAAATATTAAAATAATTCAAAAATATTAATTATTCAAAGAGTTATTATTAAATGGTCCCAACTGGGCTGTCTGTGCGGTGGCTGAAAGGCCCGCCAAGAGCCCAAAATCGAGCCCAATGTAATGCCCTAATTTTTAAAAGATTTTTAAATAAAAAGTTTTTATTATTATTATATTTTAAATTACAACAATTTAAAATTTTTAAACGAATATAAATTAATGAAAAATCAATAATCAATAATTATTAATTAATTATGATTAATAATAATCAATAACTTGAAAATAAATTATTTTAATTCTTTTTGTAATTAATTATAAATTTAAATGCTTTTTAAAATTTATTGATTATAATGTGTCAGTGGGCGTAAGTAAAATAAACGCCCACAACAAACGCCCACTGACTGGCTAAACTAGCGTGGTCTTTATTTCTTTTTTACCGCTTCACCGGCTGGGGAGTTTGCTTGGGGTGCTGTTAGTCAGCACTAATGGACTGTGTTGCCGAATCTGGAAGCATGGTTTCGATGCAATGCCACCAAGACACGTCAACAACGTGCCCCACAATAAAGTAAGGATTCGGTGTCACAATGTTGACTTATTTTCATGGATAGACTGTCGTGCTATCCTTGACACTTTAATTCAACATCCCTTTCCTCAAGTCCAATGACGAAGGATCCATGATGGCAACCACACCCTCTGGGCTTATGGATTGGGTAGCGATCGGGAATGCGAATCCAAGGGAGATTCTTTCTTGTGGCAGGTTTCGTCGAGACATTGGCTACAATGGTCCAATTCCACCTAGGTGTCTCCGAATACGGTTCCGAATCCTTTGTATTGTATTCTGCCAAATATTTCCTTGACAACAAGATTGAGCTGTGACTAATGGATTCCCAATACACGGAAGAGGGGTGAGAAAAATCTCGGTCTCACCAACATCAACTTTGATCGTTGCACCCACCACGACTAAGCCAACTCATCTATCATGGGAGTTCCAAAGCCCTAGCCTTCGTCAAATGAATCTAGATCTGCCTTGGGCGTCTCGATTCGATGCTATTCGTGTATACTCTCCTCGCTGTGGCCCTGAGTGTATTCTGTGTCGCTACCCCTTCATTTAGCGACTTGGGAGCGCTTTACCCAGCCATCACTTACCTTCCGAGCATTAGGTATCCCAATGTTTCTTTTAGGCCAGCTTCCTTCTAAAGAGAGATAGTGTCTTGCAGACCCTAAGCGTTACGACATCGTCGTCGGCGAGCATAGAGAATAGCCATATCGCTCGGTGAATATGCTGGAGTGGCTTGCAGCGGCAAGCGTCTGATCTCGAAAATCGACGAATTACGTGGATGACCGCCGGCGAAAAATTATCCCTTTGTCCTGGCTTGGAGGTATTGTGTAGTTGCCCCGTCGAGTGTAGCGGGTTGCCGTATTGTCGTTTAGGTTGCCGATAGAACAAATAGTATGTTTATAGTTTACGTTTGAAGCGCAGTATCTACGAAGATATCCACACATACATACCTATATACATGTATGCCGGTGCATACATCCTTGATTTTGTCGCCGTTTTAGATCTGTGTCGCCACCTAATTATGATTCGTAGCTAAGTACTTGTCTCGTACCCAGACCGCTAAGTACCTAATTGTTCGGGCTCTGGTGCTTTCCTTCCAACGCCCCCACCGGACCGTACCATCAACCGTTTTCCCTTGATCTATCTGGACACCAATAGCCTCAAAGTTCCGATTTTAAGCACAGCCCTTGTCGATTAAACATAAATGATACAGTGAAACTAGATACGAATATCCCTTAAGTACGGGGCGGGAAGTGGTAGGGTTTTGTCCCGGAAAGATCCGGCCAACTCGGTAGGACGTCTGCACAGGCACAAGTTTCACCCGGCCCACAGTCGATAAGAGTATCCTAGCGAGTATTCCATACAACCATACTTAGTATATGGTGAAAAATCATCTCACGTAAAGGCCATGGCAAGATTGAGATTGGGCGCCCTTCCTATCTAGATTCATACGTAAGGATGGGCAAGAGTAGATCGACATTTGAGATTGTGTAAAAGGTGCGAGATTAGAAGTGCGGGTCCGTCGTGGGCAATGTCGCTGAGTGTCTCTAATGTCGGGTTCGGGACGAATTTCTATTTGAACTTTTTGGGTAGAGAAGAGAACTATGATTGCCTATGTGTACGCTAGTCGGTCTCGAATTCGGGGTACTCGCAAAAGACAAGGCTCGCACAAAAATATACGATTCAAATAAAAAAACTGATTAGTCGATTACAACTTAGGTATTAACACCTCCTATATTGAGTCCGCCGGACACTGCGATCGCAGCTTCCTAGTCTCTTGTATGCTCTAAGTAATACAAACTTGACAGGGAGGGTCGTAAGTAGATGTGACAGAGATGACAAGAGGAAGTGGTTTGATGCCACCAGGGAGAAGAAAATACAATAGGCAAAGCCAGATCGCTGGGCTTTAGTTGAATTCCGCGAGTTCTCGACGAGAAATAGCACTAATGGGAAAAGTGAAACGCTACTTCCCGCAAGGTAGTCAGAAAGAACGTTGATATTTCCAAAGCGCCATTCGAATAACGTAAGAATGGAGGCTTCAATTGAATCTGTGGCTGGACGGGCACGAGAGGGTGCGTGAACTCGTGCCATTTTCTTTTTACTTTAGATGTTTCTAGTTTGCACAGTTAATTAGGGTGCATAGGTTGAGAGGCGCCAATAGATGTTCCGAGAAGGTGGATGAGCTTCAATGGAGTTTATAAGCTCATAGGAAAGATTTCATGCAGGGCTGGTCGACTAAGTTCTGGACTATTTTACTTGCAGCCAACTTCTGGGATAACTCCCAGCTTCGATATTGGCCGAGCGGTAATACTCCCTCGTGGGTCCTCCGCCCATCGAATTCCGTTGAGGGGATGAGCTCTCGCAAACCATATGTCCCTTATGGGATGGATTCCCTTGCACCAGATCCTTCGTGGGGAGGGTAACCGTACGAAAGTCGCAATCCAGTGCCAGGAATGTGGGTCTAGCCAACTGGAAAATGTGACCGGTCGGCCCAATTGGCCAATACTTTTGGACCTCACCACACCATCAGTCTTACCGTGGTTCTGTTGAGCAAGCGCTGAATGCGCCGAGGTGGCACAGCATGCTCGCGAACGAACGCTAGCATTTTCGAAGTTAGTATTTTGGAAGCCAGCATTTTCGAAGGCACCAGTTTCGAAATCCCGAATTTGCCAAATATATGGTGTCAATTGATAATAGAATTGCCGTATCGACATATCGAAGTGCATAATTCAATAGGCAACCTGCATTGCTTCGCAAACCTAGATACTGAAATCGACACAAATCATGTCCTCTAAGGTTCCCCTCCCGAATCAATCACTACAAGATGTGTCTTTACCAAAAAATATGTTACGAATGCGGACATCTCCATGCACGAGACAAAAGAGTCCAGAATTGCCCCAATCAAAGTCGTAGTAAAGGAACCCGCTACCCCTACAAATTAATCGACCCACCATATCAACTACCTAAGCAACGATGTCGGAATTGCTGTGCGCTCGCGAGATTCGATCGCCAAATTGAGAGCCAAATTCAATATCCAGGAACGCCAAGAGAGGATTGCGGCGCTGAAGGGGAAGCGTATTTTGTTGATGGAAGAAATTGCAGATATATTTCTGAAGCAGCCAACCCTGTGCCTGCTTCCCGATATTCGATGTGAATTCGGTTTAATTGCCGGAGTTTTGGGCGACTTGGTGGCTGTACAGGAGATACTATAATAATAAGGGCGAGAGACTATATATGTATTCGCGATACAGAAACCCTAGGCCTCTGAATGCGGAAGTTTACCAAATTTGAAATGTTTCAGGGGCCTCAAGTGCCATACAACATAATTCTCGTTTTCGGGAAATGACCCGTGAACACTTGACAGATGTCTAGGTCAATTACGCTAGATCTAAAATGTTCAATTATAATAGTTCCCGCCATATGTACGCCCCTAGGGATACGGATCCGCTACTATAGGAATTTACAGCTCATGCAGCTAAAAGTTAGCTTCGACGAAATAGGCTGTCAATTGCAAGTACGGGGCCCATTCGAGCTCGTAATAAAGCGTATTCACGTCAGCTAGATGAAATTAAAAATTGTAGCTATGCGGGTGAGAGCATATAGACGTAATATAGGTTAGTTCCTTTATGACCATTCGAGAGCGCTCTCGTAATATTGGGTTTACTCATATAGCTACTTGAGTATCTCTCAAGTTCTGAAGTCAATGTATCATTCGGTATAACCGTCTTTTAGGTACTTTTTACGATTACCTGCCGCTTATATATGAGTTTAGGCAGCTCCTTTCTAGGCTCCTAGACTCGAGAGCTCCAGATTCCCAGAGTTGATATGCTGAGAGGTATCTGAGACCACAGGTATCTAAGAGTCTCGACAGACAATACAGAAAATGATAACTACAATTTTTATTGAATGAGTTTGAACAGGCACTTGAATGAGTACACAGTCGGCTCACCGCTGCAATAGTATGAAATTCAGAAACGCTGGAAGGTCGGCCTGAGAAACATGAGCTTTGACGCAGCCTTCAACGCAGCATACCACTAAAATACAACAAGCGACCTCATCTGCTCTGGGCTGAGCTGGGCTGGGCTTCTTATAGTTATAGGGCCCATGCAGAGATTTAAAGACTCTTCTCAGCCTTTGATCTTGCCCTCACGCTTCATGAAATTTGTTCCGGGGAAATTGCCAAACAAGAGCTCGAGAGTCTTGACTTTTCGCTCTAACTCTGCGACTTTATGCTCGAGGCCTCTTAAATCGGCGAGCGAGATGAATGCGTCCGTGGTTGTTATAACCTCCTCAAAAACGGCTGAAATAGAAGGGCACGTAAAATCGGATAGGAAATCCTCGAACTGATAAAAGGATGGTCTCTGATCCAGGAACGTCGGAGCGTTTTCGTTACCCAAGATGGTATCGATAGCTAGATAGCTATCAGTTCCCGTCCCCGGCTCTGGGGGCGCGAAGGTTTCATTTGATATAGTTTGGATTTCGCGGCCAGTGATATAATGACAGCCCCCAGAAGTAATATCTGTGAAGCTTAGGTTTTGGTAAAGAGTGAGGGATGCTACCCCAAAATTTTGGCATTGGCGTTTGTTTAAACAAATCCATTAATGAGTCCCATAGTAATTTTGGCAATAATTTCGAAATATATCTCAAGTACGGTTATCATTTTGAGAAAACGATTGTTAACTGCTTCGTTGATTCGTATCCTAATTTGCCCAAATCGAATCTAAGGATATGATGGATATAACACGGTAGTAAATTGATTTAGAAGCAATTTAAGCTTGGAATTAGTGCTAGCTCCGCCTAGGAAGCTAAGCTGTAACAGCTCTAAGACTACCTAAACAGGCGCCGGATTTGTACCCTTTAGGTCGATTCAGGAGTAAGGCGTCACGGCCCGGATGAGTTTTTGAATCTCCAACTTAAGACGGTCTTCTAGGTCTGGACACAAGACGAAAAAGATGCTAGAAGCGAGAATCAGCCGCCAATGCCGATATCAACTTAATTATCGCATTTTAGCTTGATTTTGTGCACCCCAATATGTTATTCAGGCAGTTGTCGAGACTGTATGTTATTCTACGAATTGTTGGCATGCCTATAAGCGGTTAAATATTAGGTCCAAGCTACAACTATCCCCGCCAACTATCCGAAATTTTCGAGCAGCAAATACAAATCCGGTATCGACAGTAGTGCCGCCCAAACCGGCCACCGGCACAGTTGCACCTTGAATTTACGTATTCGATCAACGATTGTTTACCGCAATGCGCACAATCTCCGAACCGGCCTTAGTATCTGTTGATGTTGCTCGTGCTATTGTCCCTTGATATTAGTATAACATTGTAATACCGGAATGCACCCAACCACGAGATCGATTTGTAGGATTTCGGTACGATCGCAAGTGCAGACATTAAATATAAATTGTATATCCAACTATGGCGCTAGCTTTCTTTTCCGACACGATTCCCTTTTGAAAATTTAACGGGGTAGTGTTTGGACTCGTGTCGTTAACTTTGCCAAACAAAGTTCGGTCACTCTTTGTGCGGTCTGGGAACGAGACCAGTATGGTACGACTTTTAAGCCTCTCGATATAGATAGACCATGGCCCCGGATGCTACGTAATTAACTACCTACTTTCGAAGTCTTCCGCGAACATCTACACCTGACATAGATGGCACTTTTCTCCCTCGAGGCCCGCTACATGCAGTTGACGCAGATACTCCTACTCGCGCATAAATAGAATCGAACCTGTGTGTGCCATGCGGAAATTCGTGTGTAGCAAGCTTCGAGGGTGGTCTTCGCGCACGAGAAGGCCAAGCTGCGCCTTGATCGCTTCGCAAAGAAAAAGCAAAGCGCTCCACCTGGCGAGACCCCTGCGCTCGAACTTCGAACTTTTTAAAAACGATGATTGGCTCATCTGTCATAAATTTTAAATGAACTTTTATCATCGATTGATTGGTCGATTCAACAACTTGGTACTACGGACGGCACTCTTGGGACGACAAACCTTGCAGCTGTTGGCCAGCAGCTGGCTGGTGTGCGCGTGTGTTATAACTCGACTCAAGGCCACCGACGGGTGGGAAAAAGTATATAAATCCCCTTCGATGGCCTCGCAGTATTCTTGGAATTTCGTTCATCCTCTATCATAGCATCCGGGTTTAAACGTTTATTACATCTAATATATCTACCTACACATTGAGAATAGTTTCCCTGCAGTGTGATCACGCCAGCAAAAAACTCTTTTAACCCTTCCACAACTTTCAATCAAAATTTCCAGCCTCGTCAAACTAACTGGAAGGCGAGAACCCGAATACCTGAAGAAGGCTGTTATATTTCGTTCATCCTGAGTTGACAAGAACAAAATATTAATGTCAACCTCGAATCCCAATCCACCATGGTCTATCCGACAATACGACGGAGCGGCCATCGGAAAGAAACGTCGTTATACCCCGAAATCTTCTTGGGATCATATCAAACCCTTCGTTTCTGAGGAAATAAAGAAAGGAACACCCCATAAAACAATCATTGCAGATTTGGGAAGGCGAGGGATAAATATCGAGTATGTTTGATTCCAAGTTGCAGTTGATTCTAGATCTGCATGCTTTATAAAATGTATATGTAATTATATGACAGGTTCTAACTACATCTTATTCTGCGAAGGGAAAACCAATTCAAACGACTTGTCAAGGATTTAGGCCTATCGAATCGAAATTCGAAGCAGAGACATCGAAAGCATATATTCCAAATCGAGAGACGGGCCCTGAAGAAGGGCATTGAAATACGGCGATGGCGGTTTACAGACACCAGACAAGTGGTGAAAAAAAGCCAACTGGACAGCATATTGAAAAGCGATGGAAAGGAGTTCGAAGGTATGCGTTTAGGTGTTTATAATTCAGGGAACGCTTGTTTCCGTAGCTTTAAGTTTGTTCTCTTCTCTGACAGAACTATATCAATAGACGTCGTATCCAGTCCCGGGATGCTGGCACCATCCCCATTAGACACCCTCGACTCTATGGCTAGCCCTATTGACACGTACCCCGGTATTGATACCCACGTCGGAGAAAGCGAAGAGTGTATGATGGGAATTTGCAATTGTGCCATTCAAAACCAGCTACCTACCCACGATGAAGAAAACACTCCCACCATCCCGAGCCCCCCACTCCGATCTGAACCACAATCCAAGGTCGTCAGCGGGGCAATCTCAGAGGCTGCTAGCAGATCCGGTTGATACCAAGCCCCACGAAACCGAAGCCGAAGGACTTGAAACCCTCGAATCCGATACTGCCACTGAACCAGAGATTGTCCACGAATCCATTCTTCAATCTTTCTGTGAGGATTTGCAGCAGTGCATTGTCTCGAACCAGCAGTGCATTGAATCCACACTCAAGGAGTCTCCATGCCTTTGACGCCACAGGAGCTTTTCGAATATCTCTTGCAGGTATTAAAGCAGAATCTAAAGGGTCAGAGGGATAATCTTATCAATGTAGCAAAAAAACACGTCAAGGCCATCGATTTTATACAGCGTCAACTGAATATATCCTGCAAGGAAGCCGAAGCGGTATTGGCACGTATAGCCTCTCACAAGGGGTCGGCAGAGCACTGGACAACTTCTGACGAGCCCTGCCATACATATTATGAGAAAGTTTCGTTCATAATTAAAGACAACAGCGAACGTAAACAGCCAAGCCCGGCAACAGTAAACTTTTACACAGTATTCCTTTACCTTACTTTTACGCGAACATTCGAAATCTCTGGAAAGCAGTCGGGTCGGAATCCGACACATTTCGATGTCGTAATGGCGATAAAACCGTTTTTGATGAGGTGGCCAAACGGCGTCTGGGAACGACACTAAATTTGCCCTATATTTGGAACGAGTTAACTTCGAATCCTGAGAGCGAATAAGGGCGTTGCTTCCTTCTTTCACGTGCAGCGAAAAATTTTCTATATTTTTTGCGACTCTACGACGCGGGTTTGTGCCCATCTATCGTTTCCGTAGGATATAATTGGTCACGTACCCAGCCTCCTACAAGACCTAGTGACGCCGTCCTAAAATTGCTACTACATTCTCGTGGCATCCCTGCCGGTGATCACGACGAACCTGCAGTTGTACACACGATTAAAAGCGTGAACGATTATATAGACGGTATCAAACGGGGAGTCCCATTTTCTCGACGTCCGGCTTCGATGTTATTTGACAATATAAAAACTGCTTGGGATTCATATGATCAAGATACTAGGACGACAACGGCTGTTTTGCAATATTTGAGATTTCTCAAATACCCTTTGGACTATGTGCTTAAACAAAAAGCCAAGAATCACATATTTTCTCAACGGGAAGAAGTTGCCTATCAATCCTTTGTCCGCGAGGCCAAGAAGTTTAACCATCTAGCAGCTGTGTGTCTAAAACGGACACCTCCTCTACACTTTCCAAGTGACATTTCCGCGATTCCCGTTGTTGTCGAAGCTGTTGAGTGTGCAATCGATATGCGCTTACCTCGAACTGGCCTGAGGGTCTTAAGTCGAGGTAAAGACACAATATCAACGCTGCTCCAAGAACTCCCTAAGTTAGACTCAAATAGATTGAAAACCGTTGAACTCTTTGCATTATGTTGGTCGCTCCAAAAAGCCCAGGCTAGTGTTTAAACACACGCTTTTCAAGAACTACGGGGAAATTTTAAAATGTTACAAATAGCTTAATGGCCGTCCTAACTACCCGAGGCCTAGTACGATACACGGGGGACCATCGAGACGGATTTTTCGAATGGAGACTACCTTCCCTCCAAAAAGCTCATATCGACGTCCCAGGTGTAAGTCTAGGATATGCCTCGCGACAATGGTATTACGGTCTACAACTAAACTTCTTAGTATTCATCTTCAATTTCGATTCAACTCATGTGCACCCAATAACCTTCCCTTCAAAGGTTTAATAGAAGCGCTTGCTAGGCAAAATCCTTCCCACTTGTATCTCGGGAATATCGACCTTACTTGCCTCCCAAGCACATGTTGGAGCAACCAGCTCAAGAACTTTGCCATCTCTAACTGTAACAACATTGAAGGGTTACCTCCACTGCTGTGCCAGCGCAGCCTGAAAGTGCTAACGCTTCAAGGATGGCTTAGCCAAAGGACCGAGTATCTTTCCATACTAGAAAATTTAAATACAGAATTAGAAGGGCTGTCTGTCTATTACTCTTCACAAAACCGTCGAGGATGAATCGGATGTCGACTTCGATATCAACAATATTGTAAACATGAGTCGTCACTAAAAACGCTCCACTTAGACGTACCGGGACATAATCGAGGCGTATCCCAAACGGCCATCCTGCGACAACTAAGTAAAATACGTGCTTTCGGCATCGGGATTCATAAATATCGCTTCTATCGAGAACTTGTCGTAAGAATTCACCCGCACTAAGTTCATGTTTCTTCCCAGGGATCCACAGGCGCCTAGCAGGAAAAGCCAAGATTCTGGCGAAATCTTCCAGTGACTCTCTCCCAAGGTTGGTTCAAGTTTCGCCGCAGTCCCCATATCTGGCGTTTCGATGGCTGGAGGTTAGGCATGTGCCCGACTGAAAAGGAGGGTCTCTACTGAACTCCCCTGTCTGCCCGAGCCGCACCCCCTCCCAGCAAAAAAAGCTGTGGGACCCGAGCTGGTAGCAACTCGGCAGCGGCAGTCTCATTCCCAGTGTGGTCAGAGGACGCTGTGACTTGTTGAATAGAGTTTGATGTTGATTGAGCAAGTTTTTGAAAAAGTATTGATGAAGTACACGAGAACGTTTAGGAAGGATGAAGTTATGTGAAAGAGTGTTGATTTTGTTGCATTTACAATACTGCCAGTTTCAGTCGGGTTTAAGTGCTGCGCAGCCTGCGGAGCAGCCGCTAGTTGAAATATATACTGTGGCCTGGATTGTGTTGTAGCATGTGGTATTTTCACCCGTTAAGGCAATTGACACGTATACCAATCAATTTAATGGATATCGATGCAATGCAATACTGAGCTCAGAGATAGATCTTAGTGATTGAATTGTGGGGCATATTTGTCCCCTCAGCCCAGCATGTGATCGCTGCTGTGTCCAACCAGCCATCACCATCATCAATCGTCCAGGGCCCTTTTGATTTTCCGTTTCCAAAATTTCGCATTTTCGCTGAAGCTCCGGAACGAAGACCTAGTTCCTGCAATATAACGACGAACATCTCAGTATGGGTTGGTCGATGGCGCAAAAGTCCCAAAAGTAATCACACTCTGAATGGTTTAAAAGCCTAAAGTCTGCTAGCTCATCAGGACCAAAGTGTACTTTTCAGCTCATAGGCAAGCAAGATGGCCGCGGGGAGGACTGGTTTCGTATACCAGCCCCCACCAGGTGCTCACGGGACCTAATTTTGGTAGACGCATTGGCTAGGATCCTGTCCCAAGAAGAGCGGGAGAGGGAGAGGCTGGGGAGCCTAGCCGTGGTGACACCCTCAGTGTATAGACGAAACCCTAGGCGAATGAAAGATGTAGACCATAGAATCGCTGTCGGGGTAGGAATGGAGCTCCACCCAACTCCGCGCCGCCCCATCCAGCCCCTTAAAGCTCTGTCTAGGTTTATTGGATCTGTTATACGTAGAACGTAGGTGTGAAGTGAGCAATAATGGAATTCGATGGTAGGCTATACTACGGCCTCAATAGGCTCTCTTATATACACAGTAGGCATCACGTGTAGGCTGCCCTGGGCTGTAGAGCCTACAGGGCCTATAGGCCTATGCCTGCGTATCCTAGGTCACGTTATAGGCCGGTGATACCGGGCCTAAGGTCAGTGGTTACATATCTCCGACCATGCCTATCTATATGGGTAGCCTCAACAGGATCCTTTCTTGGCTAATATATGGATATTATATAACGGACCACCACCAATTCGGGGCCACATTGATCCTTGAGGGATGCTCCGCCCGTTGACACATTCAACATAAGGCTCAGGCTTGATTAACCCAGCATTCCGATTTCATACTGCAGTATAGGTAAGTAAAAACCCGTAGAGCAAGTACCACACACGGGTAGAAATCGGGTGACATCTCTTTAACGAATTATGAGATCGGTGGTAGATGTGAAGTGTGTGGTGGAGAGGATATCTCATGGCAGGGTAGCTTGACTTTCTGTTATCGCGTTACGAGCCGCTAGCTGAGGGTGTTACGTACCAATCCAGGCTACCACACTCATCGCAAGGCACATCGATGACTAGATGAATTGTTCGCCATTGATGCAGGCACCGTTTCTTCGAGAAAGGAAAAAGACGCTGTGTCTATCGTTGGATTCTTTTGAAGCGACAAGTCCCTCGATCGAGGCCAGGCGGGAATGACTGCAATGACGCGCGTACATGCTCCTTTCCTTAGTCCCCGGACCCATTCACTGCTTGTTGGCTTATATGCCTAAGCTTTCTCTTCTAGGATTTTTATCTCAAGTAGCTGACTTCGACATATGCATTCAGCCCAACAAGAACCATATATGAATCTAGGAAGGCAGAATCTGACCCTGGCGCCAGGTAAATCCTCCTTCTCAAGGAACTGCTTGACCAATGCTAGCCACTGAACGCTCTTCTTTTCAAAACTCTCTCAAAGCTTGCAAAGTCCTCGAACTCGGGGGTTAAATCTGTTCGAAAAAGATATGTATATGATTCTGATACCTGAGAGGATATCCGGAAAAACAAGGCGCCATTGTTCTCGACCGGTTGCAGTAAATTTTCCCAGCTCTCCCAGAGCTCTCTTTCTTCCTTATTGAGAATGGTAACATTGGTATACTTCTGATGTGCAGGCAAGTGTTTGTAAACGTCATCCCATGCTCCGGTAATACTGCAATGCGAACATTGGAATTTCTCGAGAATGCGATCAATATGAATGCTGTTGTTACAGTGAATGTTAGTTCCGCGGACTTGAGTTTTCCGAGAAATGCCACGCACATGTGCTCATCTAAGTCAAACGCTCTGTGACATGAAGGGTATCTTATCTGAGAATCTGTTCGGAACGGACCAATATTCCAAAGCGGCCATATTAAAGGACATGCGGGCGGATAAGCGTCCAGATTGTCTTTCACTTGCTCGCCGCTGTCATCTGCTACAACTTCAATTGTGCAGGCTAGACATATAGTGTTGTTCTCATTACTGCAAATCTTGCATCCGATGACCCTAACCTTTCGGCCGATTGGTATTGAGCTGTGCTGGTAATACCTACTGCACAACTGGAGATCTTTCTTCATCGGCTCGCAAAACCGCCCATCCGTTTCTTGATATAGACAACAAGCACACTCGACTTTTGACTTAGGAGTTGTTCCAACATCGTTGCACGGCTCGAATGCCATCGTCGATACAGGGAAGTGTGGATTAAGGGACAACTTTCTTAGTTCTATGGGAATTGAAAAAGGATTGATATGCGTATGTTGCTTGAAGGAGCCCGCGGTGGTTATTTACATATTTTAAATAACTGCTCCGACCCCGCCATTGTAGGGAGACCAGCCCCGAACCCCTTGCATCCAATCTCGTAAAGCCGTACCGTATACACACACGACTCAACTATCTCAAATCTTCCTCAATCTAGTTACGAAAGAGATGTTTGTTTTTCGGGCAAACGACGAGGGAAATAACCGCGACTAAAAAACCATTCTCTAACTTTCCGTGCCCGACAGGGATACCCTTGAATTTCTGATCTTTTGATACTGTAAAGCCGTGCCGTCTCCCACTGCTACTGTAGCCGTATCGCATTTTCAAAATGAGGTAAAGACTCGTGTCGAATCCGCTTCTGAGTTCTTAGCAATCCGGCGTAATGGCATTCGGCCTACCCTCCCTGTCCAAGGTTTCATGCACCTGCTGCTCCAGCTCATACGCAGTGGGTTCGTTTGTATGCAGCTTGTGATGCGTAATCCCTATTTTATCTGCTGTCCAAACATTAGCTTGAAACAGTGTACCACGTTCTTTCAATTCTGGTGCGATGTTCCCGAGTTGGATCATTCCCGAGGACTCTCCTAATCGACACCATGTGGGATCCCAGGCGTATTTCTTGTCTTTGGTGGGGTTTATCCGTGGGAGTATCGAATCTTCGCGCATGAGATCTGTATTATAGTTTGGGACTTGACTTTTCACTAGTAGGACTTTGGGAGCCCGGTCGCTCAAAAGGTAGCGGTTCTATAATATGGGTTAGCAAGTGAGCAGACGGTTCTATAGCACGGCGGGTATCAGTTACCAAGATACCGCATAGATTATCGAGGTCGGTTACATCATGCAAGTAGACGTCCATCTCGAGCATCTTGAGACGGGGAAGAAGTCGGAGCATCTGTGAGACAAAGTCCCATTTTCGTTTGTGACCTTCCGTTCGCGCTTGGAGCCCCGAAAGGCTTAAGAGCTGCAATGAAGCAAGAACTTTCAGGCCACTGCAAAATTCCATAACTATATGCTCTTCCTCCTCCCGTTTCACGTCGACATGTAGGATTGGCAGCTTCTTAAGAACCTTGAGAACGTTATTCGCTGGCTGGCAATGGCGAATCTCCCTGATTGACTTTATGAAGGATGTGCTTGCCGTGAAGCTTCGGTATTTTTCTAGACAGCTTTGAATTAGTAAGATCGATAGAGCGGCCTCCTCTGATCCTACCTAAATCCCTATTTTCCTCAATATCCTGTAGCTCAATCTCATCAAACTCGTTCCAATGCCTCGAATTGACACGCATGTGCTGTAAATTCTCATAAACCACGACCTTTGTTTGAATTAGAGGTTTCCCATGGCACTCTTTTGTATCGCGGAGCGTTGTATTCAAGCCATTCGATAGCGCGAGATATCCATTGTGCTTAGTTCCGGGGGATCGCAAATTTTCTTCGGAGAACAAATTGTTCTGAATGGATTGCTGCCGAAATTTTGACATTGTTGGGGTTTGGAAAGGTCGAGACGCTGTCGAAGATAGTTGTATGCGAGGAGGTGATCCGGTGGCATAGAGACATGGAGGACTTATATATACGATTTTTTTTTTGCTACTCATTCCATCGGGTATTATATTACATGAATACGGGATCGCGGTTGGAATCCAAAAATGGGGGTGGGCAATTTTCAGGAGGCTGTGGGGTTCACAGCCGCTCCAGTGCCTCCTTTTCAAACTATCATGCAAAAAGAAACTTCAATCCTCCCACAATAACCCATGAGCCTGATCCGGGCGCCGTAACTACACTGTTTGCCCACTACACAGCTCGTTTCCCTCATGAGGTTACCCGTCGACATGTCCCAACTCGCTAAAATCACCGACTCCTCCAGGCTGCATTACCCTGCTCCTCCCCACTTGTGTCATATTGGGCCGGAGTTATGTTTCTATGATCTCCTAGAGGAGAGTTATCCTCATTGGGATCCGGCTGGTCAGCGCCTATCCGTCTACGATGCCTCTTTTTAACCCTAATTCCAATCCAGGATTGCATAACTACTATCGGTGGCTGTTTCTCCAGTAGAGATCGGCCAAATTTCTGTCAGGTCGAAGCACTTGATGCTTTCAAAGAACCAAGATAATTTCATTCCAATATCTATTTTATGGACAACCAAAAATTTGCTATCAGCACAACAGCTTTTACTCTGGGCGACTCTGACGTTGTATTAACCACGAAAGAAGCTATGTACCCCTGGCAGAACTGGCTGACTAGACCCTGAATTTGAATTCCCCGGCTGAGTTGGCTGACCGGACTCCGAACTTGAACTGCCAGACAAAGAAGTAACTCGGGCGTCCCAGAACAAACCGGCAAGATAATACGGATGTACAACATCCGGGATATTATCTTTGTAATCGCGAATATCGTAGATTGCCATTGATACCCGCAGAGCGAGCTCTAGATTCATGTTCCGAAATTTGAGCTCTCCGCGCTTATCTGGTGGCAGGTTTTCGAAGCTCAGACCGTAGCGAAATACGATGAAAGAATCCACGATCTTCCTTACTGCGAACTGAAGCCGTCAGCGCACACCTCTAAGTTACAAAAGGGAACTATACCGCATACCCTTATTCGGTCCATTGCGGGGCCGACGAAGGCGGGATCCGCACCCCCCCCCCACCAAAAAGTAGGATTTTTGCTTCAGGTAGAGACAAAACATCTGGTCGCTGTCGGCTTCCAGCGCTTTTGGGGAACATAGCGTAAGCCGCCGTAAAATCCTTGAGCTTGTCGGGTGAGATTTCGTCCTCCCAGAAGTGTTGATATGCTCCAGAGCTTAACGCCATGTCGTTGGATCGGAGGGTGAATGGGCACTCTCGGTCGAGGCTCCTGGTCGTGGAGAGTTTGAGATGTGACGATGTGTCCCTATTGAAATTGGAGGGGTTTGCGATGCGGGGTAGGTGTTGCGGTTTCTTACCTTGCTGATTTCTAAATACCAGCTTTGGCGCTCGTTGCTTTGTTTGTGCAGGCGGCAATGCCATGTTGTAGGTTTTGTGTTGTCCCGTTGGCTGTTGGAAGAGATCTGAGGCTTTGTAGAGGATAGATGCGCGGTGCCATAAATATACGTATAGGTAGGTGTGGCGTGCAGCATCTTAATGTTTGGGTTGTTGTGAATCGGATGGGAGGTCGTTGGGGACTGTAAAGGCTGGTATGGGCGGGTCACGGCGGTTACGTGTCTTACCACATACCAGCGGTTCCAGATAGCCCAAAGAAAATGTTTCCCTCAAGTCCCCAACGTTCACATTTTCATCAACAAAGGCCTTAACAACCGTCCAACATAATTCAGCTACAACACTAAAAAGTTCTTTGGAAACCCTAGTCCACTTATCGTCTATATCCCCAACGCCCCATACACTGTATTCTTAAATACTTCGACCTTTAGAATGGCCTACAAAGACTTCGAAAGAGATATGCTCATCGACAACAGTTATATGACTGCAACGCAGGGAGATAGAAAACTCGATCCCGAATGGCCAACTTATATTGGTTGTGCCGTTGTTCATAGAGAGATGGAGAGACGAGGAACAGTTACCGAGCAATGCAGGAAGTACATGCGAAAGTACATGCGAAAGTACTGCTGGAACGGCACTACAAAAATTTTACCATGCTCAACCCCGTTTCCATGGCTAATTTCGCGCATCACCAGCTGGATCCATGGTGTTTGGCCCAATTTTGGTGGGATCGGGCGCATCTGGGTTGAATCCAAAGTGCCATTTCCCTGTGCCAAAAAAGTGCCGAAAGTGCCATTATCCGCGAAAAAAAAGTGGTCCTCGAGCGGGGATAATAGCACCCGCCCGGGGGAGTATGAACCTGACTTGAAGTTGCAACCAGACAGGCCTATCTCCCGCCCGAACCGCCCTGTGGCTTTGAATGGCATATATACATTCTCTGGGCACAGTATCCACAGGCCTGCGTCGCCATATATTGAGGACTTCACAGACTATTCCCGATTCAGGGATTACGCCTGATCTGTCCCCGTGACAGAAACATTTATCTTGCTTTGTCTTTTTTTTTGATACCTTTTGCTTTTTTTGATACCCATTTAGCCTGCACCCCCTATTCCGACACTGTCGATGATAGTTATAATAACTTCGCTGTCCCGGCGGTTTTTGTTGTATATAATGATTAATGATGTGTATATATCCATGAAACAAAGTCGGATCCAAATATGTAGATCTTCATACTAAACTCGATTTTACCACTGTAAGGGCTACTGTTGCTAGAAGTGGTACCCAAGTGATCCATTCAGATATTGTTCTTGACTTCCGTCCTGAGTTTGGGTTTGAGGCGCTCGCTATCGCAGCCGCATATGTCCAAATAGAAGCTCATTTCCGTTTGTGTTCCTAAGACATCTGGGGCTGTCGTCTTCGATATTTCATTCGCCTTCGACCACGATGAAACAAAGGGATAGAACCCTGTCGTAATCGGATCTGCATTGCAGTACGTACTGGACACTGCAGACATATATAGGGCTAAAAAAGGTACGTATATTTCCCCAACTATAAACACAACTCTAACTAACCAGATTCAAGGGCAGAAAAATTCAAGGGTGTAGCATTATTTGATGACCCATGTGTCAGAAAGGCACATGGGTATCTGCCTAAGCCTCTGTCCGAGGACGAATTTGAACCTTTCATGTTTTGGCGCTGGAAGTTAGATCACCAACAGGAGGCCCCTAAATATCTGGATGGTCTTTGGCTATAGATCAGCACATCGCATTTATCTTCGTTTCACATCCCGTCAGCCGAATTTTCCCTTTGCAACGAAGATTTCAATCTTGTCGCGGGTCAAAAAGCTTTTAATTCTATTTATATAGAATCAAGCGGCGTTGATACAATTTATAAGATACTAGCTCCTCATGTATGTATGGCACATAGGTATATGATGACTGAACTGGGGTGTTGTCTCCATTCGAAAAATTTGGCCTTTAGGCCTTTTGGTACCAAAATTTAAAAATATACTAGTATGGTGTCGGTTTGTCAACTTTGACCGACGGTACGGGACCTCTCCAAATCATCTCACAAATGCCCAATCAATTTTCGCCAAACACCTAGATACCGATATCCCACCATTTTTGATGATTCTTGTTCTGCTTTCATCAAGTCATTAAAGGCAGGGATACGAAACGGTCTAAGCGTGAGCACATATTTATGTCTAACCATCTCAGCTCTATACACAGACATACAAAAGCACATGGTTACATACATATGGATTAAAGACTAGAGCCCGAGTCTCAGTTCAGCCGATAATACCCCCCACTAACGCCATACGACTGGCGTAATTTGGATCAGCCAATGGGAGGTCTGGATAAGCGGGACGTCACCACAGCGAATCGAAAGGTAAATATTCCGTTTGGAATTTCTAGACAAATATTCGGTTCGGAATGTTTGGGATTTTTCTTAATATATAATGATATCGCACCGGATGGCATATTAAGTTTTTACGACGGCAAGTTATTTTAAGGGCTAATCGCAATGCCAATTTCTCAAAAAAAGAAGCGGAACTGGGAGGAGGTCAATGAAATAGCCAGGGAAAGATTCGAACATCTTCAACTAAGTGGTTGCAAGAAGAGGAGTGTCAAAACTAAGGCTGAGGCAGCTTCAGTGATAGCTCCTAAAGTTAATCAGGTGAGATTCAGTATTAATTGTTCGTTGCTCGTCAGTATGTGGAATAACAAACTGTAGGAGAGTCAGAAGGCCGTTCGGCGCAGATATAAAGGTTTTCTGTGCCCTAAGGATGAATGTCCTTTCACAACTAGCAACCAAAGAAAGCTAGAGCAGCATCTCGGACATCATAGTTTTGGTTTATACATTTGTCAAACTTGCAACCGATATTACGGACGGAAGGACAATTATTCGCAGCATAGACGAAGTAAGGGGCATACAGATCGGTGGCAGGCAGCCAGGGGTGTTTTAAGAGAAGAGAGGGCGACGCAGGTGCGCGGTGAATAAAGGAATAGTATTTTATTCTGATCGATTTTCGTTGACATGTTGGCAGAATTTACATATACTGAAAGAATATGCTTCTTGGTTTTGGCGGTTCAACTTCTGGAAAAGGTCGCAATTCGGTCAAGATGGCGATGGATTTCCTCTAGCATCTTGCGGGTAAAGCCCATACCTACCCGAACCTTGTAGATACTGTTCCTTAGCGTTTAATCGAGCTTTAATACCGTTTAATCGAGCTTTAATACCGGTTTGCTCCCTTATATCCTCACCTCTGCGCCTGCCCATCGTAAAGTTGCGATGATAACTCTAGCTTAGAATCTACGAGCCCACAATTAATAAACTCCAATTTCAAAGGTAATTTTATGTCGATGACTTTCTATATACTTAATATGAAAGTCGACAGATTGCGGCGGTATATATCTAATGGCCCCAAATGACGACTCATAGGTCCAAATAATTTGGTCGCATTGATTCTGATTCCAGTAAGATATTCACCTTCAAAATACATCATTTTTGGCGGTTCTGGCCTGGGTCCCGCATCCCGAGCTCCTTGCGTGGTATGGGGCGATGGACTGATTGGGAAGACAATCAGTTTACAAGACGAGAACAATCGACAATTCCATTTGATCTCATACTATATTCCTCAAGATGTCCTCGATAATCGACTCACCAAACCGACTGAGATTTCCTCTTACAGTCATATTTGCCCAATGACCACTGCGAGAATTTGGTCATGCTTGATTCTTCTTTGACAAAACCTCTCTACAAATCTCTGGTTATTAGCGGCTCCTCAGATTTTCCACCGAGACAGAAGGCCCACGTCAAGGAAAAGGGCGGGTAAAGGTGATGACCCCGCAGCCATAGTGACCGCCTAGTACTCTACATGATGTAGAGGCAGCCGGTGCGGTATTGGGATAACCTTGCAATTTGAAGGATTTCTAGGTTAGGTGGGATTTTTAAGACATTAGCATCGACAGCGGCAGCGTCATTACGCTTCTTGCAGCCGAGTTTCGTCTGTTCTAAATGCATTGAGGATTGAGGATAAGCAATGAAGATGATATGAACTTAGCGATGAGCTTGATAGTACAGTAACGATTGAGACACACGTTCATTATACCGTGAAACTAAACGATCTCTTTTTAATTATGCTATGGTAGATAAAAAATATTTAAAAGATTTTTAAAATAATATAAATGTTACACCTTGCCCAGGGATCCTTGGCAGGATTCCCAAACAAGCCTAGCAGAGTTGCTGGTTTCTCAACTCTATTGGTTCAGGTCTCTTAGAGAGAACAATTGTATTCGGTTCGAAACAATAAAGTTGATAACACAGAGGTGTAAGTAAGAATGCTTACAAGTCTGTTCAAGGGAGATTACTGGGAATAGTAATGGTAGTTGGTAAGTTAAGAAACGTAACGCCGGCCAACAGCCCGAAGGGGAACCCGTTCCCGACGCAGAGACAAAAGTCCCAAGCCCCCAGACGCTAGAATTCTTGGTGGATACGACACCCATCAATATATCCTGAGGGATAATAAAAATATGTCGTTCCAATGTTTGGCCGTCCGGAAGTCAATCATGTGTCCGAGACCCTAGAATCAGAGGAAAACAGTGAAGCTAGTGACGACGATGCTGCAAATGAAGCTTGCAAGGAATTCTTGAGAACTTCTGATGATGACGAGGAGTATTATATAATATTATTCGTACGAAGATGAGGAGTCCCCAGAAGGGACAGGGTTCGCTTAATTGACCGACATAAGCGAACCCACAAAGTTTTTGACCTTGGATGTTCCGTTGTCGGGCTTGAAAAGGTGTTTTCAATTGGAAACCTAGTTCTATACAAACCATACAATCATTTGTTAGAGACTTCCCACACTTTACAATCTCCTCCATCGGTGGGTCTACCAGGTCCGCCCTCACCCGGTAGGCTGCAACTCCCCTGCCCCATACATAGCTACTATCGACGAAAATGTAGAGTGTCCTGTCGGGCTGGAAATGGGCCAAAAGCGCAGGCAGAGCCGATTTGAGATCATCAAACGCAGCCAACTGCTTCTCGTTAAGTTCAACTCCTTTCCTGCTCACGTATGACTTTCTGGCTGATCCCTTGGGAGGAGACTCCTTCAGGAGCTCCGTTTTTAGGTCTTGCAACGGCTTGATACGTTGCGTGAAGAACGGGATTGACTGTTGATGCCAAGTTATCACCCCGATATAGGACACCAAGTCCGACAGTGTCTTTGGTGGTCGTATTTGGTGTATCGCATCGGACCGCATTTTCGAGGTAAGCACTCCAAACCTTTCCCAGCAATTCCACTGAATGAAACCCCAAGAAGCACTTTTTCGCCTTGAGTGTTATACCGACATCTTGTAATGTCCGAAACACTCCGTCTAGACGCTCCACGAACTCCTCAAACGACTCTGCATAAATAACCAGATCGTCGATATATACCGAAACAAATCGCCAGCCCCCAAACATCTTATCCATAAGTTTTTGTTGATGCTGAACTGATCTTTTGTATCCCATAGGTGCAACCACGAACATTTCATGTGCCCTATGGGTGGAAATCGCCGTTCGGTACCTATCGGCCTTCTTCACCATTCGCTGGTAGTAGGACGCCGAAATATCGCCAACTCCAAACCAATACTTCCCTGCCAAACGGTTCGTAATCTCCTCCTGAAGAGGGATGGGGTACGCATCGTCCGGCACCAAAGCATTTAGCGGTCTCATATCTACCACTGGCCGCACCTTATTTTCCTTGTAGACTACAAAAACTCGCAGATTATAAGGCGATCCGGTCGGACTAACTGGCACCATGCGACCGCTATTTGTTAATGGTTGAAAGACTTCGTCGACTGCATCCTTCCCTTTTTGCGATAGGCGTATAGGTGGTCTGGACTTCAGTTGACTCTCCTTTTCCGCAGGCACAGGAAACGCTAACCAATCCTCCTCTGGCTCGCGTACCATCCCCGGTAAGTCGTTAAAGAGCCCCGCGTGCCTCTTCACCAGCAGTTTCAACGCCTCAATTTCTTCCCCAGTTATACCGCCCGACGTGTTAATATTCACTTTTTCGTAGGACGAAGTTGTAGAACCCGGAGTTGTGATCCCTTCCGGCAAGGGACATCGATACGTCGGCAGATAGGGCTGCCGTAATCATTCAGGGATATTGTATCGGTCCCTTTTTGGAAGTGGACGCTTCGGGTCGATTCTTTAGGCCCAATTGCAAAGTCTCCTCCGCGGCCTGCGCCCAGAAACTAAACTTCGCACCGTCGAAAGAGCTGATGGTACCAATTATTCGATTTCTAGGTAACAGAATTTCCTCTCCTGTTACATTGGCCACCACTAACTTGGTTTGATTGAAAGACATCACGCCGTGAGGCACCGCGATACCCAGGTCGTCGTTTTTCGTCGCATCTGGTTTGAATTGGTAATCCTGGTATTGATCTACCGTTCCGAATCGTACTTCTACCAGCTGCTGACAGTTGGGCTTGAGTACCGTTGGTTTAGTGATTCGTACCGGCATCCCCCTCACAGGATGTCGCTTCTTGGTAATTGCTGGCACCCTTGCAGCCCCATGGTTATTAAGGATAACCATCTCCTTCGCCGGCCACAGTATGATGTCCTCCTGCGACAGAATATCTTGGCCTACTAGCAATTTGCACTGCAGCTTACCCGTCACTAGATATCGGGCGCGTGAACCACGCCCAGTTGCCAGCATCCGTTTTCCAGAAGATTGCCCAGCGGCACAGGCGCTCACCGCCTCCGCCTCAGCCTTCACCGCTATACCAGTATCATACTTCCCGAACACCACCGGAATCACCTTCTTCACGACCTCGTTCAGAAATTCTTCATCTACCAGTCAGTTCCCAAAGCCAGTGTCTGCACAACAGGGTACCTGCGTCCACCAGGTTCAAATGCCGTCCTTATTTCCAAGTATTGATTGTCGCTAATGTGGTTTGGAATTTTGATAGACGACATCGACGGAATTAGCTTGATTGGCTGTTTCGACTACGACGAAATGATTTCGCCTTCTCCTCTTGCATCCACCGCTACCTGGTGCTTCTTCTCCTTCACGTGTTTGTACAGCTTATTCCTCGACTCGAGCTTTTGGCCACACGCTCCACAGATATGTCCATTTCCCTCTTTTTTAATTGAAGTTAACTGTGCAGCACCACCTTGATCTTTAGTCAATTCACGTCAGGAGTTGGAAATATGAGTATTTGTGGCCCCTTTCATCAATTTCTCAAAGCTCGAACTAGTTTTGCTATCACTCGCTAACTTATGCACCATAAAACCGTGAGATCTAGGCGCATTTTGGGAGTTTTGGGGTGGGAACACGCAGGCAATGTCCTCGTAAGTTCATCGTCTCCCCCATATTCTGACTCTTCATCGTAGGGGTCCTCAACCACCGCCGCAAACCAACCGAACTCCTTCTCGTCCCCAAAGTCCTCCTCCGCCGCACGACCATAGTAGCCTTTTTCCTCGTCGTCTTCTCCGTCCGATTCACCGCCGTCACCAAAATACGCATTATTGGCTTCCCAAAATCCTTCGTTCGCATCGACCGCCTCCTCTGCTGCTTCCACTGCGCCAAAGTAGGCCTCTTCGGCCTGGCAGTACATCTCGTATAGGTCTTCCATTCCATTCTCGATGTAGTACGCCTTCTTTCGCTTATCTTTGTCTGGGCAATTCCTTGCCCAATGGCCTGGCTTCCCGCAATTAAAGCAGTTCGGTTTGGCGGGCTTCTCTTTCTTTTTTTCGAACTCCACTTTCTTTCCTTTGGAAATGCGTTCTTCTTGCCACTGCCTTTTCCTTTAACCTCCGAGATCTGCCTCTGATACTGACTCTTCATTCTAGTGCCAGTATTTGCCTTATAGTTGTTGCTATAACGCTTATTCGGAGTCGTATTCATCCGGTAGCGGTTGTAGGGTGTGGTGGTGGTGGTGGTAGCACGAACGGACCTCCTCGTCTTCTGTCTCTCGTGCTTCTTCTTGTTGGGTCTCAAATTAATGCGGAACCACCTTTTCGATTTTGAAATTCATACCCCTGTCCGTAAACCGTCCCTGGTCTGTGCCTCGCTCGGGTGACTGAAGACATGCCTAGGCGATCAGCATATCCTGAAACATAAGCTAGTACTGTGTGAACTAGAATTCGAACCGCTCATATTGATTCTCCGCAGGATCGGAATGTGAATACGACCGTATGCAATGTAACGGAATTTGCCCTTGATTCTCGTTTACTCATTGACCCGAGCCCTGATAGAGAGTCAAACCTAAGCTCTCCCTTCCCCTCACCCCTCTACCCCTCCCCTTCACCCCCCCTCTCTTCCCCTCTATTTTCCTTACTTTCCTGCCGCCCTCTTCCCACCATCCTCGATGGCCATGCATCTATATATATACAGATATAGAAGGACACTGAGATCGGATTTTCTGCTCTGATCGGAAGTATAATATCGACGCGGCATGCTTGGTATTTGTGAAGAAAATTCGATATGACTTTATGTATTGATCGATTGATAATCGCCGATATCCCGAACTATGATATAGTGATGTAATGGATTTGGCCTTGGACCTCAATCTTTATGCTGGTCTGCGTATTTGCTCGCAGATATGCTTCTCTGTTGTTGTAATTGATTGGTCCGATCCGAGTTTCATAATCACCAAAAGGCGAATCATTCAATTCTTAACCCGATGTCCAACCTGATCTCATACGCCAACCTGGTGTGCGAATAAACCCGCATTTACGATCGATTAAAACCCGTCCGAGGCAAACATACATATAAATAAGAGTAGGTCTCATCGACGTGAATTACCACCAAAGCGACCTCCTTTCTCCCACCTGCGTCGAGACGACTGCGATCTCTAATGATGCGGCGGCGCAAACACATCGTATGGGTGGGCCAAGCATACCGTTGAGGATGATAGCTTTTGTTCAGGCACCTGAACAATATTATCATACTCGATCGTATGTTGGACAAACGATCGATTCGAACCGATTATCTACCGTCCTTCTTTCGTCGTAAGCAGTAAATCCGTACACTCGTAGTCCGTCTTTATATTTGAAGTTCGGGAGCTGCGATCGAACGAACTCGGCGGATTTCGAAGCTCCGAATATCAAAGTTTAACCCATCGAGTAAGCTGCAAACACGTATCCGCGCAATATAGTGTTCGGTGGATGTTCGAGGCAGTTCTGGTTCCGAAGAAGGCCAAACCGGGGCTTGTTGGGTTGCGTGTAGGATACTACTTTCATACCAGCCGCCCGTTGGTGGATTGTTTTCTAGTTCAATTGATTATGGATTGGACGGGCTAGCGCTAAAAACGAGATAAGTGGTAACTCTCGAACGCTGTTAATTTACCCCTCCATATATATTGTACAAATCGCGGAATTCTCAAACAGAAACAATTATTACGAGGAGCTTTGGATGCCTAATTAAATCCACTAAACAATATAATTAAATATAGAGTACGAGCGAGTGCGAATGCGATGGCGGCCTCCGGCCGCCTCCGTACAACATACGTACTTATGTACAATAAGAAAAGTTCTGCAGTGAACGCGGTTAATATTTAATATATTGAATATTCGACGTTTGACGTTCTCGTTCTAGTATGCGCGCGCGCACGTGAAAATCTGATATTCGTAACGTCGACGTCAAAATCAAACCTGTCTCGCATGAGATATGAGGCGTGATTATGGCGGGCCAAATCGGCAAAAACTTCATGCATATACAACGTCGTGCATACAAAACCCACATGCATGCAAACAAAAAGTATTAAGTTTCTTTAATTTTTTTGATTATATTACTACTTCTTTAAATGGGCTATGAAGGCAGGTAGGAAGGTAGGTAGGAAGGTAGGTAGGAGATAGGCTGGTAGGCAGGCTGGTAGGCAGGCTCTTAGTGGTGGTGGTAGTAGTAGTAGTAGTAGTAGTAGTAGGGAAAAAAAGAATATTTGCATGCAAATACAAATTTTTTATATATGCACAAGCATGTTATATGTGTTGAATTTCTTCTTTTGTATAAATACGTTATGTGCAGTCTCGAGACTACGTTGAACCTCTTCCCCCTTAATTTTAGGCCAGACTTAGTGAGAGCGTCATATATGCACGAGTTTTTACCGTTTTGGAACTCTATACGTGATCACGACCACGCCGCGAACCCGCAGGCCACCGACGTAGAATCGGTCCCTGCGAACACAAATTGCCTGTTCGAGCCTAGAACGGAGGGGGTTCGCACGAACAAGCTGCTTATATAGAGAAGAATAGGATAGGATAGAATACGGATACGATAGGATAGGATAGGATAGGATACGGATATGCTCATATTGATGAACGTCGAAATCGTTTTTGGATGAGTATGGGTATGTGTTGTCATTGGTGCATGATATTGCTTTCCCCGCTAAGCCTTTCTGAGCGAGTAAACCACGCTAGTGTGGTTTAGTCTGGGGGTCACTGAGTGGTTTACTGACTCCCAGACTAGTGGTTTACAGGCTGTGCGTTACCCCCAGCTGACCCCTACCCAGCTGGTGCGATCGCGATCGATCGGCTGGTCTGCAGCATGCAGCTGGATCCATGGAGCGAACTGTAGTGCAGCTGGTTTGGGAGCGAACCTAGCGTAGCTGGCTTGGTACACTAGCGCTAGCCTAGGCGCCTGCGGACGAAAGAATATTAATTGAATCGTTGGTCGATAGTGAACCTTTTAAGCCAAGACAGAAAATCCTAGGAAAGTATAAGCTAGAAATAACATTGTTATGTAATGTAGAGAAATTTCGCAAACTTGGGAGCCGGCAGCTTAAAGGTGACTTGAAGGGCCTGTAGCAGATTTGAGGGCCTTGGTCCAACTAAAACAAGGCCGTAAATCGACTTGCGCCTTCCGCGTCAACTCGTAAGTCTACCGGTTAAGTTAACCGTACGGTATATACGCCTTGTGTACTGTGTATATGCTCCGATCTACAATGCAACCCAGCTATGCGCTGCGGTGTATATGATATATTCAACAATCACATCATAGCAACATAATATCTACGATCTTGAATTCAGCACTGGCTTTGTCTTATAGATTAAAGCTAATCAAAGGACTCAATATTCTTACTAATACTGGGAATATCGATTTGGTTCTAGACGATGCTTACTCTTCTCGCTTGGATGTTTAAAGAAGTCGGTAGACCTTTTTCCGATGAAAATTTTACGAACTTGATTCCGTCGTATTTCCTTTCTTGTTTGCTACATCTTCCTCCCTTCACGGCTTCGGCAACAAATACCAATATTAAAATATTTGTTTCATTATGTCTTGTCGAAACGTTCTTCTTCAGCTTGCGACCTTGATGACTCCGTACATCGTGTTGCTCAGTAACACGACAAGCCTTCTTCACGGGGCTTTATTGCTGTTGCCGGCATATCGTGTCGCGTTGAGCCCTCTTCTTCGCAGTCTGGAGGATTTGGAGGAGATGTTAGATGAGGGGCACCGTTGGTGTTTGACGGGGTGCATATGCGGGCGGGGGTGCCCTTAGGTGGGTAATAAAACTTATCGAATGCTGCTATCGCATGGCAGAACTTTTGCTAATCCCGGTTAACGTTCCTGGACCCTTTCTGTGCGGTGAAAGTTGGTCCTTTTTTTTTTTTGGCCTCGCTATTACCTGTCGAATTCGAATAGGTGTTCCGAGTTGCCTTGGATAAAATTATATTAATTATACGACTTTTGACAAGACCGAAACGTTTTCCTCCAGTCATGGAAGGTTCTCTTCCGCAGCCACGAGTCAAAAACGATTTGATAAAAGATTGCTAATGCATTTTTTTTTCATTGGATCCATCTGTCAAAGATCGCTTCATCATCTTATATGATTAACGCTGTGGGATCGCCATATTCTACAGTCACGATATGAAACCGATTCACACCTTTCTGAGATATCTCGGCTGATATCACAAGTTTGGAATTGCACCTGGTAACATAGATCACTTCGTCATCTTATATTAATAATATGGCTCAACAATGTCTCGTCTCAGGTTGCAAATACAGTCCACGTCCGCTCGCGAGCCACCTTATTATACTCATGGTTGTTCAATATCTCGTTTTCTCTCTTCCTTTCTCTCTATCTCTTCCCCTCCAGTCTCTCTTTCTCTCACTTTCTCCCCATCTCTCCCTTGGCTTCTTTTCTTAAGATTTTCCTCTCGATTAGACTTGTGATCACTCGAACCCAGTACGTACATATATATGTTTTACGAGCGATCAAGCGAGTTGCTTCTTGACCCTTCTTGGCTGGAACTATTTGTCTGGCAGCCCGGGAAGCTTCCGAAACCACTATATAAGTGTATATATTGGAAATAAGCGAGGATACTATATCGCGGATATTATGGTTTTTCTACCGATTTTATGAACGTGGTTGGCCGAGTGGAACCGCTGAATTCCGCCTGAACCAGATATGATATGGATCGAACTTTTATCAACTCGATATAATACATATAGACCTCCACGCTTACTTGTTGACTATTAGTCCGTCATCTGATGCAGGTGCTTTGATATCGGTGTCAGCCTTGATTATATTATTATATTTTTGTTTACATTATGCATGTGAGCACCATCGATATCGGTTCTTGTCGAACGATTCTCTGGTCACGATAGACATGATGTATATATATATATATATACATTAATACAAACCAATTTAGAGCTTGATACTGCTATATTAAAGGAAAACAATGGGTCCTTTTTGAGGATACTATGAGTCGTTAGCTCTATTTTTTGGCTTCCTATCCGGTTTCGTACTCTGGAAAAGTTTTATTTTCATCGCGATGTTTATGCGAGTCGATATATACCCGACTTCTATCCTACAAATAAATGAGAACACAGTGACTGTCCCCAAGTAACGCGATGGCTTCAAACGTCATCGAGAAGGTTTGGTGTTATCAATATGAATCTAAAACGATTGCTACCGTCAACCGTTTTTTTTTCTTCTCTCCTGAATCTCCTTCTGACCTCTCCTCTGATTTCTGGGTACGTTTGCTTGCACCTGGTAGCGTTATGAATAGCAGATATAAAGCAGTAATGCGTATATATATGTATACAAGAAAAGTTCTGCGGTGCACACATTCGAGAAAACAAATATCAGCAAAGCAGCGAGTCAGTGAGATCATATCAATATAAAATATTTTCGTTCTCGTTCTCGTTCTCGTTCTATAATTCACGTGCGCGCGCGCGCGCAAGTACGTATATGAAAACCTGAATTCGAAACCTGACGTTCCGTCGACGTCAAAATCAAACTTGTCTCGCACGAAACGTGATTTTATTGATGAAATAAAGCTTCTCATGATGAGCTTATATAAGAACGAGCTGATTAATATTCGTGAAGCTGGTGAGTGTGTTAAGAAGGTTGCTTTGGATTAACTTTGATAGAATGATTTTTCTGTTTGGAGTACGGTTTGGATACCTGAAGACTTGAATGTTTAAATATTGTTCTTCCAGGAAATACTTTGTATGGGCAGAGCTCAACGTCAAGGCTTGGGTAACTTCCTTGTAGACAATGACGTTAAAAATAACTCTTTTTTCTCTAGTTGCCTTTAGCATTCGATTGAGACGATACTCTTCTGGAGAAAACTACCAATTGAGGATCCAAATATTGTGGCGAGCATTCTTGATTGCTTCGGCAATAGCCTAGCCTTGAAAAAGTTAATAGAGGTAGTGATGAAGTTGTCGAAGTATACTTATAATAATCCTTTCTATATGAAATTGTTAGTAAATCGGTATCATTATTACTATTGTGCACTCTATGCGTTAAGACTTATCCGTCGACAAACTATTTAACTGAATTTCGGGGGCAGACACCTGCAAAACTTTCAAATCTATTGGAGCTGTAAAGGTGGTCTGGATCCATGCAAATTCCCTCTTCGTGCATTTCTGAATGCACTTGGGTTTTATTTGTATTCGTTACTTTGCGGATGGTATTGTGCAACCCAGTTCTGAAGCTTCTGAATACCGACAACTTTTTTGTTTCAGGAGCGGCCGTCGGCCTCCAGCTCACATTAGAAGCGAATGATTGCGTAGGTATATGCGAGTAGTAGAATTGGAACTCGGTTTCTGGTGGAAGATCAGATGGTTTGACACGAAAATTATAGTTATGGGTGGATAAATTTCGTGGTATTTCACGTGGTGCTCCCAGCACTTCTGGTGGAAAGGCATACCCACCAGCTGGGCAATTTGAGGAGTCTGGCGACGAGACAACCAGCTGGGTATTCTTTATTAAGGTCAGTAGGGTACATTCACATGAGATTTTTGGAAGCGCCCTTACCATGGGGGGGAGCAGCACTTCCTCCATAGTAGCCCTGGGCAGCCCTATTAGGGTCTTCGCCGTATTCAACGGGGTATGGAGCTTGGCCATAGTTTGGATCACGGTATTCACCTCCAAGAGGATCGTATTGTTCAGATGGTGGTCCATAGTGGGTACCAGCCGGGGTGATATATGTTGGTAGTAACCACCCCCTTCATAGTGCTGGCCACCATATTGTCCTTCATGTTGACCACCATATTGCTGCCCCTCATGGCCACCATATGCTCGGTACTGTAGCCTTGAAATTGTCTTGAATAGTCATGGTAGCCCTGACCGTATTCTCCAACTAGCGCCTGATATCCTGCTCCGTACTGTAACTAAGCGTAGCTATCGAACCATGACGACACTTAGACTCCTCCACTACTACAAAAGCGAGACCCGCTCGATTCCCGATGGCCATATCCGAGCCGGTGCCTACACCAATTACGATTTCCTCACCCTACTATTCCAACGTACCGGTGAAGACAGCCTCGAGGTCTGTCCTGGTCGGGAATTTTACACCAGTTTCGGAATGGGAGACGTCTGGACGCCCGTCAAGGCTAACACCGGCGAGATAGTTTGTATGTTTTCCCTTAATTTTTCTTACATAAAAATGACGAACGAAACCGGTTGTATTGTTTTTTCCCTGCGTGATCATATTCTGGAATGCTAACCTATTTTTTCATGCAAGGCAACATCGGTGACATGCTCATGTCCTTGTCCGATCAATCAGATCCGCTGTGATCCAAGGGCCTCTGAAAAAGTATCCGCCTATTACTGCAAGGGACTTCATTTTAGACGCCGCACGAAGAAACTAGGCACAAGGTGAGAAAAAACGGGAAGATGCAATCAAGAGCTCTAAATTCCAATACCCGGATAACATTCGGCCAGGTATCATCGTATCACAGAATGCGTAAAAGGGAAACATAAAAAACACACATCCGAGGCTAATAATCACACATAAAAACAAAATTCAGATTCCTCTTTTTTTCTCTTTCCTTTTTTAATATACATATACTGTTTTTCCAAATGTTTCTGGGAGCAAATGGCGTTCTTGGGGAAAATGCAAAATTGTATACACGCGTGTAACTATAACCCTGAAGAAATAATCCACCACATTGGGATTTACCAGAGCTCAAGAAATAAGTAAAAAAAAAGGAAAGAAGGAAACTGCAAAAACTAACTGTCGTCCTTTTTCCCGCCTTTGAGTTTCCATATTTCATATCTTTTTCCAAAAAATCAAGGATGTTCTTCAATTCCTGGGGCCAACCCAACCCACGTTCCCGCAGTTAATACTCCCACTTAAAACCTCGAATACGGCAACCTGCACGATATCAAAAAAGAAACAAAATTCCTCGGATATCCCGGAAACGAGAAAAAAAAAAAAAACTGTTGTCCTAAGAATGAGGCTTTATCTCTTTACCAGACCAGCTTTATCTTACCATTTACCCCGCATACTTATATTGACCCATGTGTTCCCTTGCTCATCAGGAACAACTTCCTTGTCGACCTTAGTTGAGAACGCAATCGCACTCATGATACCATCTCCGAACCTAAACACAAAGGGAAAAAAAAAGCCGTTACATAATTGCGCTTACCCGTGGCTCGGCATTGCAGGCGAAGAAGGAAGAAGGAGAAAAGAAGAAAAAAATATTAACCCGAAACTCGTTCAAGACGGCTCTATACGCTTGTCTGTAATTTTGGACGATCTCATATAGGCGATAAATCAATGGCTCTCGGGCTACCCTCATCGGAAAATTTATCCCCATTAGAATAACCAAAAAGTAAAAAAAGAATAAGCCAAAAAAGCTAAGAACGCTTGGATATCGGCAAGACGGAACTTACGTGGCATCTGAAAACCACTGCCCCTGTCAGGAAAACCCGACAACTGAGCTGCTAGCTGACCCTCAAGGAGACCGAGTGCCTTTGCCAACCCCGCGATGTCTTCCTGGAATGCATGGTGTTGTCCATAAAAGATCGCAGCGACAGCGACTTCATCTCGACCAATCGCCCTAGTTCCTTAAAGCTGATTTTCCGCTCCTGCTTGGCCCGGATGAGCGAGGCCGTGATTTCTCTCTGGGAAAAAGTTGGCTAAAAAGGGGTTTCAAAAAAAGTACGTAAATAAGAAATCCAGAAGGTAAAGCGCTTCGAGATTTTTCGGATCACACGATCGATTGCGACATACAGATCCCGACATTGTGCTTCCAAAATAACGTAAATATCCGATATATGTAATGATTGAAGATAACAGTAAAATTAAGGGCCCCAATATTAGCCTTTGAGTTGAAAAACAATTTACACAAGTACAAACAATATTTCAGGAGATATCAACCGAGTGGAAAATCTGAACTTCAGGTGAATTGAGGCGAAAGATGCCCCACAGTTTATATACGCAGAAGAGGGTTTGAGTTCGTAGTACGGACAACGTTACCCCGCGAATTTTGGCGAGTCAAGAAGAATGAGGAGCAATTAAGCCTTACAGCCGCCCTCTGATCCGTTGTCCCGCATTGCTGCCTTCCGAAAAACATGTCCGTAATGACGTCTGTTGGTAGCTTGCTTACCCGAACTGGGGTCGCGCGTGACGCTAAATATCTGGGGAACCAGCCGCAGCCGGATACGCTCACAGGAAACGAGGTCAACAAGACCCTAGATACAACCATCGAAAGATGAAACTCAGCATATTCAAATACGGATCTCGAAACCTGATAATGCCCCAGCTTCACTGAACCAGATTCATTTCTGTGCGGAGCTTCTCGCTCGTTTCTTCTGAAATGTCGAGACGGTAGACGTCTACGATCTGGTTTGGCGGGCTTAATGTGTTGTTGTTGGATTGGCGTTCCAAAATCCCACGCAACGCGAAATTGCAGTGTCGTTTATCCTGCAGTCTTCGATGGGTTGTTGAGGATATAGTAAACCCCTCCACCCCCAAACTAACCTTCCCTCATGGCTTTTCTCTAAGCTAAAATGAATCTACAATACCCATATAGCCCTCACGTAAACACCAGGTAATAGCAGCAAATTCAACTCTGATACAGCAAAGAAAGAAGGACTTTTATTGTGTCAAGCCTCAGTCGAAGAGACCCGGGTTCTGAAGATACATTCGGCCCCCCGCTCTATGTAAATACCTAAGTATCTATGGGCAGTACCCAAAAATCGAGTGGCTAGGTACAGTACATACAATAGGAACGCCATAAAAAGGATTCCTCCACACTTCTCACCCCCCAGTCATACCTCAATATTCCGAATATGTTTCGTGTATTAACATCGCCCTCCAGAGTCCGCCTAGCTCTCACTATCCAAATCTCACGCGCTCGCATGTATGTTTCCCAAAAATTATCCTATCCGACTCCAAATACCCACCTTACCCTCTATTTCCCGCCCCAATCAAATCCCACCTCTTATAAAAAACAGCAATTGATAATCCTGAAAAAATCAATCATACCTCAAAACAACCATCTTCGCATCCTCAGGCGTAGTAATCAAAAACCCATCCCACGTCTCCGCACTCCAGACATAACAACTCCACCCACCCCTCACGCTCCTCATCAACTTCTCCAACTTCGCCCGTTTAAGATTCATATCCTCCTCGTACACGCCGGGCGTATCACCGACGATGGGATTCTCGAACGAAACCTCAAGGAACGGGATTTTGGGATCAAAGATCTCTTCGAGCGGGATATGCTGCATATGACTCGGGAATAACTGGATCGGTTCCTTTAGCGTTTGCGATCCCGCGCCGTTGGCGTGCTGTGGTGCTAAATCCGAAGGTTTGTTATCGCTCGCTGGTTCGTCGTAGAAAATATGGAATAATCCTTCCTCTGTGATAACGCTAGTTCTTTGCGTTTGGTCTTGATCTAGATACCACGCTTCTCCAATACTCGGCGTCGGTAATGCTGGTTCGACCTTTTTATCGTTGCCGAATCCGTAATTTGCGTTTCCGAAATTTAGTAGGTAGGCTGCATCGTCGCCCGGTAACGGGTCTTGCGAATTCCCAGTGTTGAAGTGCATGGCATCCGGACTAGCTGGGACATCCGGATACCACGGCTGAAACACGAACCCCACATGCCCTTCGGTTTCCTCCATGGTCTCCGCCCGGCTCTTCACTGTCCCTCTGGTAGTAGGCAATAGAAGGGTATGCACCGCATCATCCTCCTGGATCCCTTGCTCCAATGCCACACAGAACGGGATGATATTCCCCGGCGCCACCGTCTCCACAATCGGTGGCTCCCCTTCCCGATTCAATTTCTCTGCCTTCGCAAAGATCCTTGCGCAACCGATGGGTATGTTGCCGTTAGCTCTAAATGTCTTCCCGAGCGTCATCATCACACTCTCCCCATCTTCTTCAGGCATCCCATGATGTCGATTCCCCTTCATGAAAGGGTAGATTCTATCCCATCTCTGACATCTCATCGCCTCCGGAACATCATCCGAGTTGGGGTATCCAATGTACTCCATAAACATCCCCTGCCACGCGTGTAAGACGACGGATCGAACGTGGGCGATTTCGTATAGTTGTTTATCTCGATGCTCGTTAGGGATCAAGTTGATACTAAATACGTCTATCTGCCCGTGTCCGTTCTCGTCTTCGTCCATAATAACAGAGTACACGAACACGTGGTCTTTCGCAAGATGTACGTCCTCGATATACCCCTTGGAAGGATGCGGGAACGTGAGTTCGTAAGGATGCGGCGCCGGCGCAGTTTTAGTCGGCCCCGCGGGTTCACCGACCCGTTGGCGTAGCGATGAGATTTTGACGAGCTTGATGAATTGTCGGTTGACCCTACACCCGATCCACTCATCGTTCGCGCAAAGGCTGTTGAGATGCTCGTGGTACGACACTCCGCGCCAGATGCCCACGAATTCGACTTCTGGGTAATTATGAAGCGAGTAGATCGCCTGCGGGATCATACATTCCGCATCGCCTTCGAATTCCCTCGTCCCGCTCACGATCAAGATGCGCTTGTCCAGAACGACGGATTGTCGGACGTTCCGGCGGGGTACTCTATACCCGTACCAGGGCAGTCCGAGGCCTCGAACGTCAAGAGTGACGTACGGTTTATGCGGGAATCGATTCCCACTGTCGTAGATGAACACTCGGCCGGAGATATGGTGGAACACGAGGAACATGTGATCGTAAGAGGTTCCGGTTTCATAGCAGGCATCCAGTCGAACACCGCTGATAACTGTAATGGACGTTGGTTTGCCCCTCGCTCGGTTGAAAAACCGTTTGAGCGCAGCGTCAAATGCTTGTGGTGCCCCCGCGATTACATCGTTATCGGAAACTACAGTGTTCGAAGTGCTCGCTTCGCTGCCGGCAGCCCCGATAAGTTGCAGAGCACCTCCATGTAACGAGTCTCTCACGTGGTATGGAAAGTGGTAGCGGAGTAAAGGGGAAAGCACGTGGGGCTTGGTTAGGAAACTGTTGAACGCCTTGGAAACCCTCCGTAGACGGGGGATCTCGTACGGTGGAACGTGTTCGAGGATTATGTAGAGGATGTCGTAGGGGAGATCTAGGAGAGATGTCGAGGAAGATCTCGAGGTTTGTTCGATTCCCTTAAGCTGGGGGGCGGTATCTGGTGGCGGGGCACCGGATTTGCCTCTGAGGCTCGAAAGCAACCACGCAACGTGTTGGAAGTCATCTTCCTCCATGGCGACTGCTGATTCTTTGGCTGAGATATTCGGAAGGATAGAATTGATTGTTGAAGCTGATGTGCAGCTGTTGAAGGAATGGACTCGTGATTGGACTGTAGCTGTGGAGCGGAGGTTGGCTTGTATTTTGAGGGCGAGTGAGTGGGTCAGTGAGATCAACTAGTCAGGAAGCCAAGCTCGGAAGGCTGAGCTTCTTGTCCACCAAATATCAACTACTACTACAGAAAAAGGACAATCTATCCAACAGAAGCTATAACGCTGAATATATCCACATCCTCTAGCTAGCTAAGATAACCAGCGCCGGAGACACGAAACCCGAGAGCCGCGCGAAGCTGCGGTGCAAGGTAGCTTATATGCTGCTGGGCAGGGTTGTTTGACAGTCGAATCGAGCACTTGGAAAGGACGGGATATCCTGTATGGGATATTAATTAGGGATACTGCCAACTGTCGTCTGAAATCGAGCTGACCGGATCCTAGCTGTCCCCTCTCGCGGACCTCACAGTGTTTTATATCAAAAATGGGCCCCAATTACTAACAGGATCCGATAGCGTTGGTTAAGACTTAGCTATCTGAACTCGAGCTGGAACCTGGAGCTCCCTGCAGCTGGCCCATTCAGACCAGTTTTACATTGCCGGTGGCGGGCGCCCAACCGATCATGATCAATAAGCCCTCTGTCGGCCGTCGGACAGCCTTGGATGCATAAGGTAGCTTGAGTGCATCGCCGGCCATGATGCAATACAAAGCATTACTAGGCAGGCCTACCAAATGCCGGCAATCGCGAAAATTTTCTTTGCTAGCTTCTTTTTTCAACCACAGCCAATACAGATAATTCGAATGTTTTCGGCGAATCCATGGATCCAGGAGCGTTGGCGAGCGGTGGGTGGCTCTAACACCAACGTCATGTCATCGACAAGACACCGCAAAGTCCGAGCTATCGAGACGTCGACGCCCAGGCACGGACCGTTCTAGGCCTGTTAACGTCTAGATCTATCGGTTGCTAATTTTGTTTGGTTCATTTCACAAGCTATAGGGGCGGGTGTTTACAATTAAAAATGTTTTCGCGCGGGGCTATCATCGAGGCTTCTGCAAAAAACGACAGCACTACCCCAAAATTATACATAGAACCCCCCCTCTCTCTGGTAACAAAAGTATTCAATCTTTCTCGCAATTGAATTGATAACTTCGCAATGAAGTGATTCTTGGCATCTAAACCCTCAAATATTAGCCCCCCTGCGTGTAAACACCATTGCGTAGCCGTGTTCAACTTACCTCTGACACTGCGTCCATAGCCTTCCAAACCCCACTTCCAACTCGGAAACCTTGGAAAGCTACACGGTGGAGTTAGTACACACTTTCTGTAATGTAATCCACGGGCTCTAAAAACAACTTACCGTTTTCTGGTAGAGTTCCCCGCTACGATCCTGGCAATTATGGCAAACAGCACCGCCCGCTTCATCTTTTCTTGTCAGCGGAGTCTTGCATCCCATACACGTCTGGGTTTTCTTTGCAAACTTCATCAGTCCACCCATTGTCGGGGCGGCGACGGAAATTGTTCTGGTGTCATCACCGGTAACTAGCCCGAATTAGTACCAAGTTTACATCCCACAATGCTTCAATCAACTTACGCAATTGATCAGCCTTTTTCGCTCCAAGGATCGGCTCGAAGATTCTCTGCAATGGCTTCGCTAGCTGTTGCTCAAGATAATACTTCGTGTCGATGGGGACGTTGTGTTCCAATACGTAAATCGGATCCTCCGACTTCTCGTAATTCTTCGCGCCTCCTCTGTACAACTCTGAATTCTGAAATGACAGGTGTGCCCCAGACTAGAAATCCAGATTGATTTGGACGATAGCATGGGTGTGAATTAAAACGCCACAAAACGGGGGTGCGGGCAGAGCAGGATTTGGAAACCTTGAAGGGACGGTACCCAAATAGTTTCGGAAATTTCCGGTTAATAGAGCACCTTATTGGTGCTTGAATACAGGCATCTTAGAATTCCGGGCCTCCTGGCGGCATGAGCCTTGATAGTTCCATTTTCCACTAGTATCAACATGTGTGCATGGGTGTTATATATTTTCTTCTTTTTCTGTCGGCTCTCGATTATCAGATAGTTACTACTATGTATGTACCTATTCCAAGTGAGATAGACACTTACGGAAAGTGGGGCCAGTTGTCGAGTCTTTTCGGCTTTGGTTCATGAATTCAGGACCGATCTCATTCCGGACCAAACAGCACATGAACTTAGCGAGACGAGGTCTGAGCGGCGCCTTGACTAAATTGTGAGACGGTGGTACGCTTGTCACGGTGGTTCAGCTGCCACGACGGTTCAGCTGCCACGATAGTTAGTTAGCATGGTTTCTTTTGTACTAATCCTCGTCACGAATATTCATGCATACTTGCATGATCAAGGGGTGATCTCGATAGCCCCTTAATATCAGGTACACAAACCTACTGTGTACATAAGTACCGTAATTCCAGGTATGTATCTATGTAGCCGCCAAGTATATCTGTGATATAACGTGCATAAGCTATATAGTAAAGGGTTAGGTAGGTCTCGCGCACCATAGTTCCCAGCCTCAATTAATTGCAATTCTGCGTTTGCGTTTGCGTTTCGAAACTTCTTTCACAGCTTTTACTCTGGTTACTTTTCAGCTACAGCTCCCTTGGCCCTGCTTGACCAGAAATCGGGCCGGCCTGGACCACCTTGGGTGAGGTTGGGAATGAGACCAGGTCTGTCCAAAAAACCACGCCCAATTCGATGAGCCCCAAAGAAGCGAACTCTATCCAACGAGGGACTCTAGACTCCAACGCAAAGTGCTCTGTTTGATTGGTTTATCACAACATATCTCCGAAGCCCTCGAAGTCGAAGCGACCAAGGTCGTCTTCTCTGTTTCAGCATTGCAAAATGAAATGCAACCGGCATCACCGGAAACAAGTATCCCTTGGACCGCTTGGAATAGGTAACTATCTGATAATCGAGAGCCGACAGAAAAAGAAGAAAATATATAACACCCATGCATACATGTTGATACTAGTGGAAAATGGAATTATCAAGGCTCATGCCGCCAGGAGGCCCGGAATTCTAAGATGCCTGTATTCAAGCACCAATAAGGTGCTCTACTACATATGTGGTCTCGCGGGTCCGATAGGCCTATTGATTTTTATATGATGCTTTTGCGTATTCCTCGATTAGAATCACGGTCAATTCTAGCTCGTCCCCTATCTACATTACTAAATATAATTTGATGATCAAGTTGTCCAATGTTACCTCTCCTATACAGCTAGCTGCAACATTGCACCGCGCCTAGCTCGCGCTGATTTAAATTTTGCAACCTGTATCGAAATAGAATCAAGTTCTAAGTTTGATCTTCATTCACAGTAGCTATCTCGCTGTAGTTGCTTGCAAGGTGCTGGTTTTGCATCCCGCACTCTTGTGGGTATACAAGTATGCATGGCGGCATCGATATCAAGACCATGCAATGTTACCTAGCAGGCTGCACGAATGCCACCGCCCTAGGATCCTTCTATTGGCACAATGCAATCAATCCAGGGATTTAGCCCGACGAGTGGGGAGAATCCAAGATGGCTGCTCACGATACTTGCCGCGTCTTGATTCGTTCCCTACTCTTCGACAAAGCAAATGGAACTTTGATGTCATAGACTCGAATTGTCTCATACCCACCCCACCCCGCGCAGCCGAAGTTACGGAAGTAATGTCAGCTCTGTATACCAACCTATTCCTGTTACCAGCTGATATCTCTATAGATATATCTACATTTGGGTACGAAGTCCTGTATAAATATGTACAAAACCTTCCACCAACCGCTGACCCAAGTGCGGAACCTTTTGTTCGAGACGAAGAAGCCAACTCATAGTTTTTTCCATACCCGTGAGAACGTGGATCTCGTTTCCGTTTCCATGAACAGAAAATCAATATTCTAGGGTTCACAACAGTCTGGTAACCAAACTGTGGGTTCAGAAGGCTTCATATTTCTCTCATATAACCAACTCCAATCGCAACGACATTCTACACTTCTACTCGGTAAGTCAGGAATACCGAACTCTACGTCGCTAGCGATCGAGACCAGAGTACCCAGAAGTACCATAGGAAAAATTAACTATCTCGAATATCCGAATAGAAAGAGTCCAGTCAAAAGCATAGCCTCTGTGATGGAACCGGTACTGTTTAGCCAACGTACCTCTAAGCAGTGTGAAGGCAGGCCTCTTTTGCAGGAAGATGAAGATGAGGATATTTTGGCAACAAATGGGGTTGAAATGCTCCGCCAACTCAAAAGTATGCGGGAGGCCGCCAGAGCCAGAATAAACCCAGGGAAACCCATCACAACGGGGCGGGTAACAGATGAGAGAATCACTGTACCCAACAAGTTTAAAGAGCCCCTTATCATCCTAGATTTCAGTACCATACTCAGACATCTTGATCAAGTCGAGGAATACACCCAGAATAGGAGCGTTGCCGTTTATGATGGTATCAATGTTGAACTGGAGCAAATCTCAAACTTTGGGAATCGTGGCAATTCGTCCTCAGCATACATAAAAAAATTGCGATATATTATCGGCAAGATTTCCGAAACGGCGAACGCGAACGCTGTCGAGAAATGCAAGGGGTCTACAGACGATGCGCCAGGAGAGCCAAATACTATAGATGAAACTATGGTCGGGGTGGTTTTGGGATACACACGGAGCGTCGGACCCACTAGAAGAGTGATCCTCGTTAGCGAAGATGCAGCTCTGGTAGCACACGCAAACCTCCAGAGCGTAGAATCTATGGATTTCAGCGAATTACTTGCCTCAAAACTCTAGCCGGGGTTGGTTTAGGCAATGGGGCCTACAGCGCTATAGCTTTGTACAATTTGCTTGTCGAAGTCGAATCGGGGGCCATTGGCACCTAGACCAATTTTGGGGCGCTCTAGAACCTGAGGGGGCCAGGCTGCTGGGCGGGGGCGGAGGATATTTAGCGAGCCGAAATTCGGCGCACTTTTATGACTAGCACCTTGCATCTTTCGTCAAGATATCATCTTAGAAATCTGCTTCCCATCTCTGTATGAACTGCCTTGAAATTTTAAAATAAAACAGGCCCTTACACCAGCCTTAACGTATATATGTATATATGCGTATATACTTAGGAACCGTCTCTATTATATACCTACTTGCGGACGTGACGATCGAATCGCCTTTGATATAAGTACATCTACTTTAACTACCCCAAGATTCTGCTTGGAATATATTTAAAAAATGTCTCCTAGTTGGCTTGATACTTCAACAACCCAATTGCAGAACACAACACCTTTAAGGCCGAGACAGAGCTCAACTATTAATGTCTTTCAAACCTCTCTATATTTAAGCTGATTAGAAATTTTGCTACGCCTGGTGAGCATTCCCCATATATCCAAGTTAGCAGAGTTTGTAGTCGGCCAATCTGGATACTGCATCTTAACATGTTCTCCATCTAAGGTATCTTCCGGGACTCTGAGGGTTTCTCGAACTTGTGCTATATTCTTCCCGCTGATTTTTTCGATTGGTCGGCCTTGGGCGTTGTCGTTGGGCTGCTGAGGTGAGGATAACTAATTATTAAAAAATATTTTATTATTATTTTTTTTTATTTAATATTTGATTAGGTTATTGTATAATATTTTTTTATTTTAACAATATTCAATATATACTTTTTTATTATAATTTTTTTTATTTTATATTATATACTTCAAGTTATAAAGTATATATATATATATTTTAATTCTTGTATTTCATAGTCCCTAGGCTCAAACAGGTCACGTGTTGCGAAACATAATATATTAATTGATACATCTATTAGAGACCTACATACCTTCCGTGGTAGAGCTACCTCTGTACGAAACATACGCCAGCAATAACAAAGTTTATCAAATTTTTAAAAAACAAATTAATTTTTAAAAAAATAATAATTTAATTTATAATTTAATAAGAAATAAATTTTTTATTAAAAATTAAATTTATATTATATATTTCTAGAAATCAAAAAACTTGAATTCTATATATAATTTTTAAAAAAAATATACAATCAAAAATAAAAACTTGATAAATTTTTCAAGTTTATTACTAGATTACAGCGGCGCTGTACTTAAACCCGACTGCTCTTATATATATATTAATAATTAAGAAAAGAAAATAAAATAAAATAAAATAAGGCCTGCCTACCAGCCTGCCTACCTACCTACCAGCCTACCAACCTACCTGCCTACCTGCCTACCAGCCTAAGTTCCGGCGCAGGTTCCGGCGTAGGTTCCGGCATACGTGGGCATGCAGGCAGGCAGGCAGGCTGGTAGGCTGGCTGGCTGGCAGGGCAGAAGTTGCGCCGGAACCTGCGCTGGTAGGCAGGTAGGTAGGTAGGCAGGTAGGTAGGTAGGTAGGGCAGAACCTGTGCCGGAACCTGCGCCGGAACCTATGCGGCTAGGCTGATAGGTAGGTAGGTAGGCAGGTAGGTAGGCTGGTAGGTAGGTAGGCAGGTAGGTAGGCAGGCAGGAGCCCTGGGCAGAGCCCTGCCCTAACCACACTAATGCCGTAAAATCGTAATTTGCCGCATTGCGGCGTACCCCACCAGGGTATCGTTATTTTTGTGTACAGTATTATAATAAGGTAAGGTTAGGTTAAATACTGTGAAGGTAATGCTGGTCCCCGACTTACAGTCGGGCATTAAAATCTTTTTATAAATTAAAATAAATATTTTACTTCTAAAATAAGAATTTAAATAAAAGAATAATATTAAATAATTTTTTTATTAAACTAAAAGAAAATAAAGAAAATAAATATTTTTATACTAATACATAATTTTTTAATTTTTTCTAATTTTAAAAAAAAATTAAATTAACCAAAACTATTTTTATAAAAAAAAATTGAATAAAATAAAAAATTTTAATAAAGTAAGAAAATTTTTAAAATTAAAAGTTATTAAAAATCTAAAAAAAAGATTTTATATATCAGTTAAAAAAATATTATAAAATAATTTTAAAATAATTTAATATATTTAATATTAAATGGCGGGACTACGAGGTCGCAATCACTTAACTAGTAAGCGTAGGAGACAGAGAGAAGAGAAGATTTATAGTTCAGAGATCTACGAAGGCTTGTCAAAAAAGTAACGCTCCATTAAGTAAATAAATAAATAAATGGTGTAGGCCCTGGAGGCTGGTATCTTGGCAACCGGGGGCATGAAAATCTGTGTTTTGACAACCACCACCACCATCACTACTATCACCACCACCACTATCGGTACCATACTATTATTATTTATGTTTACCAACCGATGAACCACTACTCCATGCGAACGAATCCAAATATTAACATTAGTAGGAGCGGGAGGTAAGCAAGCAGATATTACTACTAAGTTTAACATCACCCGAAGTTCTATTATTAAACTTCTACGTAAGGCAAAGGATAAGGGCTATAACCCCAATAATTACACTATACTTACTATGGAATACATTTTTAACAAAGAACAACCCAGAAAACTTAAAAAAGCCACTAAAGAAGTTAAAAAACAAGTTATAGGCTTAATAATTAAAAATAAGTTAAGCCAAACAGCGAATATACATTTAATTACTAGAAAATTAAAACTAAACCATTAAACAATTAGCACCATACTAAAGCGCCAGAAATTTAAGAAACTGAAACCTATACACAAAACCTGGACTTACTACTGCTATGAGGTAGATACGTCTTCAATTTGCATTACAGTATAAAGATTAGATACTAAAGGATTAAAAGCAGGTTATCTGAAGCGACAAAACCAGTATTATTTTTAGGTAATGACGTAAAAGCTACCGCCTATAAAAACGTCCAGAAAAACGCTATCATTCAAATATTATTACTTTTCATTAAAATAAAACCAATAAATTTATGTTCTAGGGGTATTATACGTAGGATATAGTTAAACCATATCACATTTAGGCGTCGAAAATAAAATAACAGAAAAATTTTTTTCTAATTGATTTCGAGTTTCATTTGGTTTTGAATAAATATTAAAGGAAATAGTTTTTTGTCGGGGGGTCAGAAAGCCCAATGTAGAGAGGCCTATTTAAATTATTTAAAATAAAAAATAAAAAGATTATAATTCAAGTTTAAAATATAAACGCTGTTTAGTAGGTGGCACTCCGAGTCTCTAACACACCAAATCCTACTGTCATTGAAAAATTATTATTTTTGAATTATTTTTGAATATTTTAAATAGTTCTGTTTTTTTCCAATTGATTCTAAATTTGACTTGGGTGAAAGCTCAAAAAAGAAAGAGGATGGGGCGCAAAGCTGGTCAATTGTGTCGTCGTTCGCGGCTTGACGCACAGCCACTTGCTTAAGTGGCCCCATCTTTTTGACATCATCCAGCGAAGGTTCTTTTTCGCTGAGGATAGGGTTGAGGCGGTGATACTTGTACGATACCCCGGAAGGGACCCTACTCATAAATTGATCCCAAATTTTCTGACCATCTAAGGAATGCATGAGAGGCTGATATAGTCGTGTAAAGAAGTTTTGCGACTATGCAGAGGGAGACAAGACATTTCTGCCGCGAGAGGTCGTTCCGGTGCCTAGAGATACTACAAGATCGATGTTCGCCGGAGGGACCCAGATGTTGCGTGCCTCACATTCCGCTATGTCAGCTGGGTTGTTTCTTAACATACCTCTGTCTTCCAAAGTGTCAACCCCATGTATCGTATACAGCTTGAAGTACCATGGAGCTGCTGATGTATATCGGCCACTACGCTAGATTAGATTTTTTTAAATTTTTTCTAAAAGGATTACTAACGCTTCCCAAATCATTATTTCGTGCTGTGACTTCACTCTGTCGTATCCCCTAGTGCTCGTGGAGCCGCTATAGTTGCACAAAATACGAGCGCTGTTTAACAAGACGGAACTGATGTCACGGTCATCCCAACTTTAGTGCCTATTTCGTTTGCATACGACCAATCCAACATGGCCTGACTTTCGCCATATGTCTCTTTCAGAAAATATTCCATGTCACAGTTCGAGTATTTGCTCTCGCCAAGCCATGAGTGAAGAAACCGTTGAATCTTCCAAATTACCGGGTGGCATTTCCACCCAGCTTTGCGCCGGAAAATCAATCGAGCTAAGTTAACCGCTCAAACCCCACTTCGCACTTTGATATCGACCAAGCATTTATCATAAGCCCAAGGATTATAAGGCCACCTAAAGTTAAAATAGTATATGTATGCGTCTTTTGGAGTTTAGGAACTCACCAGAGCTTGTACCCATGGAAATATCAAAATGGTCTTGGACGCGGCTCCTGTAGTACTGGGTTGGAACGATTCCCCGAATCCCCCCGCCATCAATAGAGAGTATTCTTACACCTGCGGTGGGCAGTTTAACTTAATAGTTATAGGTGTCGCATTATGAGGGCACCCGAATAAACATTCCTCTAAGCGGAAACAATAATCCACGCCTTCCCCAGAGCCAAAAAGCTGCAGGCAAATCTCATATAAAGAATGTTTGCAGGGTAATCGAACTTCTAGGGGCCTCATTAAACAGAAGAAGTACACAAGATTACTGTAAAGGCCCCGGTAGTGTTGCTGATATCTTTTCAGTGATTAGGTGCGCTGCCGTAGCAGTTCGTGTTCCATTTTGGACAGAGGCTAATAGCGATGCGTATTGAGTTTCTAACTTCATCAAAGCGGAAGTGGCGTTTATAGGACAACCCATTCGCTGTAACGCCTCAAGCGCAGATAGTGAATCCTTGCGGTACAATTCGCGGAACATATCCCTCAGCGAGAAGGCTGCAGACTCCTTCAACGTTAGAAATCATGAAGTTAAAAAAAAAGAATAAGGCCTACTCGGAAAGCAAGAATGCGCACGCTTACCGTGCATCCCAGGCGGCTGTGAATCAAGGACATAGCAAGAAGCTGTCAAGCCAGTTGCTGCTTCTACGTCCAAGTTAGCATTCCTAACACGAATCCAAAGCTGCATGAGGTTTTCTTTCAGGGAGGCCGACACAGGTCTCTGCCTACGTGACGCCTGAATGAGATTGTTTCGATCTGGAGCTTCCCCAAATCGCAAGCAAGAATCTTCAATTAGGAACAACCAGTGTTGGAAATTGAATTTTTTCCGCTCAATATCTCTAAGTTGTTGGAATGCATTCTTCGTGGATAAGGGACAAGATCTTTTTCGGGCTCGCCCTCCTCTTCTGGAGGCCGATAGCACGAATAGTCGGTATCTTAGATACGGCACTAGGAGAGTAGTCGCCGAGGCCTTGGTCCTCGTCTCCTTATAATACCAAAAGCGGCTGAAGGCTCCCAACATTACCATCTGATAACTTTGCCCGACTGAAAAGGAGGGTCTCTACTGAACTCCCCTGTCTGCCCAAGCCGCACCCCCCAGCGGTGCCAAGGTGCCGAGCTGGCAACAACTCGGCTGAGGACGAGACTGCCCTGCTGTGACTTGTTGAATAGACCAGTTTCAGTCGGGTTTAAGTGCTGCGCAGCCTGCGAAGCAGCCGCTAGTGCGTACGACACCGCGACCTGACGAAGCAAACAAATGGTGACAACCACAGACGCCAGTCGAATGCTGCAATACCTGTCACCCAGTCGATATGGCTCCGTGTGGAGGCCGGGTCGGTAGATTCCTAGGTGTGTGTTGTGGACGTGTTGTGGGTGTTTGATTCCCAAAATGTTTGTCCGCAACGCAAGGGGAATATTTGAACCCCTTTACCTTCGCACCAACCGTCGCACCTCATCGACACCGACCATCTCATCGACACCAACATACGAGCCCGGTACCCACCTTGGATTGATGAACGTTGCAGTATGTCTCCTTATCGCGAGGCTATGGATGGTTGTCTCGTAGGTTCGTTGGCCCAATAGCTCCTCTTCAATATGTTCACCCATCAGTTCCCCAGCTTCAAGCGACCATCCTCCCATCATCCCATCATCCCCTCGCACCTCTGTTATCTTCCATCACCTTCCTCCACCCCCCATCAGCTTCTTGACCGGCACTATCCTCTTCCCTATCTTCGTGGCATTGACTATGCTCTGTTTCGCTTGGCCACCCATGCCTTCATCATCCGTTCATTTAGGACGGCATCGCTCCTCTGCGGCTCAGAGCATTCCCTAAAGTCGATCTCATATCTCACACTCCCTTCCTCTCGACGGCGTCTTCTTCTTACAGCGCCCTACACCTAAACATACATCCCAAGCTATACTAACACACTATCCTTCGTTAGCCCGAATCGTTACATTCCGATGTGAGGGCCTTACAGATTACGTATGATGACGCGGAAGCACACGACAGCACGGGGCATATGTTGCTGTTTCGCCCAGCAATTAGAACCAAGCCACAACGCCAATCGGACAACATGCAGGAGGTCATTCAATAGTCAGGGGGTGCGGGTTGCTAGTAACTGAAGGTGTTGGTGTGATGAATCGTCGTGCATTTGGTGAATCTGAAAGACTGGCTCTAACAAAGTCATGTGAGGATTCCCACATGTTGCGGTGACGAACCACGTCACTCCCAAGGAACTGGTGAACCGTCCTTCCAGTCTATTCTACTCCATCCATAAATTTGCAGCGAGAGTAGCGAGGGCTGTCGGTTATATGCTTGAGTCGACCGGGACTTGAGGAACCATGCAAACCGACGGAGGCGGACTAGAGAACAACGGTGTATATTTTAGATCTGACAAACTGGCTCCAGAAAAGTCATGTGAGGATCTAAGTATCATCGATGGCGATCTAGGTCGCAGCCGGACTTGGTGGTATCAAAAATAACCGACAGTGCTCATCTCGGCGATATTATCGTTGCTCAGGGGCCCAAGCAAGGCATAGCTTGATGGCAATGGACTATATTACCTCCCGACGAAGGTCGGCCTCGAAGGACCAAGTTATATGGAGTTATTTGATAATGTATTCCAGAACGTAAATACGGCGATGGCACTTTAAGGTAAGAGCTTGTTCCCTTTCATGCTTAGAAATTTGGGACCAGGTCGTGGTCCGAGCAAATAGTTTTCCGGGGTTCAAACATCGCAAGACACATTCAGGTCCCTCTAACTTTGCTCCCTTCTACCGTTCCAACGACGGTAAGCCGATTTGTGTTAATACAAAGCAAACAAATGGCGCGCAAGGTTGCGATTATGAAACCTTGGAAATAGCTAACAGGTGACCAAATTAGCTATTAGGAGCGAAGTACCCAACATAAACATCCACTGACCCTATCCACCTCGTGTTTTTCGAAAACACCTTAACTAGAGCTCTTCCTGAGCGGTGAAGAGATCGGCTTAGTGAGAGAACTCGGCTGGTGTACCTCTAGACCAGCGAGGGATCTTTAGAGCTATTCCAAAGAGGATCACGACGTCTTTCCGAGTACTAACAGAATCTAGGTATGTCTCGTTCAGCTGACAAAGGTTACTTAAGGTTCTTAGAGTTGCCATACTTGGGTTCCGGGGGTTCCGGGCTTGGTAAGAAAACTCCACTGTGTTCCTTTAAACCAGCGAGTGATCTTTAGAGCCGTTTCGTCAAGAGGGCCTTCTGTTCCGTAAGCGAACTCTGCTGCGTCCTCTTAGACCAGCGAGCGATCTTTAGAACATTCCTTTCATCAGGTGGGTTTCGGAGGCTTCCGTTCAGTAAGAAAACTCTGCTGCGTCCGTCTAGACCTGCGAGTGGCCTATAGAATATTCTTTTCTACAAAGATTGGGCTCGGGGGGCTTTCGTTCAGTAAGAGAACTCTGCTGCGTTCTTTTCGACCAGCGAGTGAATCTTAGAACAATTTTTTCTTGCAAAGATCGGGCTCCGGGGGACCTTCGTTCAGTAAAAGAACTCTACTGCGTCCGTCTAGACCAGCGAGTGATATTTTAGAACACCTTTTTTTTTGTCAAAGTCGGGCTCGGGGGGGCTTTCGTTCAATAAGAGAGTTCTACTGCGTCCCTTTAGACCAGTGAGCAATCTTTAGAACCGCGTTTTCAGCAAATATTGGGCTCCGGGGGGTTTTCGTTCAGTAAGAAAGTTCTACTGCGTCCCTTTAGACCAGCGAGCGATCTTTAGAATCATGTTTTCAGCAAATCTTGAGCAAATTTTGGGCTCCGGGGGATTCTTGTTCAGTAAGAGAGTTCAGCTGTGTCCTTTTAGACCAGCGAGTGATCTTTAGAGTATTATTTTCTATGAAAATTGGGCTCGGGGCTTTCGTTCAGTAAGAGAACTCTGCTGCGTCCCTTTCGATCAGCGAGGGATCTTTAGAACACATTTATCTGCAAAGGTCGGGCTTTAAGGGCTTCTCGCTCAACAGGAGAACTCCACTTAACCCTTCCAAACCAGTGGCCCCTAGAGCTATTCTCCTGAATCGAATTCAGGACGTTTTGGGCCACCTGGAAAGACCCACTGTTCCACCAAATCGGCTACCGGTCCTCGAAGCCACACCGCTTGAGCGCTGACTCGGTCACCTGCGAGGAACAGAGTGTATCCTAGGAGCAGGCATGCACGATAGCATTGGATTGGTTGGCAATTGGAACCAAAACGCAAATAGATCCAAGAGCAAAATTCGTATCTTATTTTTTATAGCTCTCAACGAGCGGTAATAGCACTTGACTGACGCTTCTCAGCTTCTGCTTCGGAAGTCCGCATGCCGAACTCAGTCTGCTCATACCTGTGGCATTCCAACGAGACCCGTACTGGCTCGTCCTTAGGCCCGAGGCTCTCGTCTGATACCTCGGCCAGCGCTACACGACTCGGCCAATCAAATTGCTCGTCCATGTCAATATCGTGTGTTATATACTCGGCTCGGCCAGGTACATTATTCAGATTGGCTAGGCCAATTGCTCGTCCGTATACGACTCATCCAATAGGCTCGGCTCAATTATACGTGCCCGCCTCGACTCATATACAATAGGCTCGGCTCGTCCACATCCGAGTCTGACTCGGCCAATCGGCTCGTCCCAGTATGTTCCTCGCTAGGCTCGGCCGGTCCACCCGCACGCGATCGATGGTTCTAATCAAATTGATGGTCTACCGACAGGCATAACATGACCGGTTTGCATTGGCCCATAGTGATAGACCAACTAAATCCTTCCTATTTGTATTAGGAAATCTTGTGTAGTGGTGCGTATTTACAAACCCAGTGAGTTCCAGATATTGTCAGACTGACAGCCAGTCCCACTTTAATTAGCATAACGCAAGTTCATATAATCTAACAAACCGGGTGCATACCTTCTTCAACAGGCAGATCACATCTTCTAAAGGCATATAAATATTCTATCATCTTATTACAGAATATAATCATATTCTTACCCAAATATCGCGCATTTGGTATTCCCAAATATTTTCCGATACACATGGCTTGTCATTAATATCCGTGACACTTCCTTACTTACCGCTAACAAGCAATCCCGTAGTCTAAACAGCAGATCGTGACCAAAGCGTCTGACCCCGGAGCTATCCATTCGGTCCCAACCCAGGATAAAACTTTATATATTCAAAGTACCAAATGACCACCATAAAACTAAAAGGTTCATCTTTAATACTGGCTTCACTCATTGCACTTAGAACTACTGTTCTCACCCGCGTTACTGCGCTCAGCGGGGGGTAGAAGGTATACATCCATCGATAAGCAGTATTGTTTTGTGACGACACAGATCTGAATTTCAGGGCGACTAATTTCCGGCTTCTATTTTTTGGTATTTGCATTCTAAACTCTCCAGACATCCCACCGGAAAGAACAGTAGCGGTACGGGCACCTGGTTAGCCGTGCTCATATAGACTATTGTTACCATATAGTTTTGACAGCACGCATCTAACCAACTGGCCTTCCGCATCAGAAAATATTTAATACAACATATGGATGATAAGACAGCCCTAGCCGTTCAAAACCCAAGGGTTTAGGCGATAAAATGCAGAAAGAGATATGTGCGGTGCGTAAGCCCCCAAACAAAGCGTGAATTGAACCCGGTGGCCGCCTCAAAGCAAAAGCCTTACCCTCTAGAAATATTGATGTAACCTACAACTGGCAAGCTATAATCAAGCCATGGATAAGGCTCCAGTTTCGGGGAACATCTTCCCATGACGGAATTGAGTAGTCTGACGACAAGGCAATTCTACCCTGGATCCTGTAATCACTTACTCTTATGGTTTGTCGTTGAAAGATCCATGGCTTATGTCGATAGTGATAACCATATACCAAAATAGCAAATAATAGTGCGAGAATATGGTAGAGGAGCTCTTATATATCAAAAGGGATTCTATCTTGGTCCTTTGGTTCCGTTCAACTAGCGCCCATCTATTTTAACAAAAGTGAAATCAAGAACAAACTTGCGAGCTCGAACGACGGTAAATAATTCCAGTCTAGACTTAAATCCGTTTACTTGTCTAGGTATATATATGTGAACAGGCCTGCGAGCAAGCCCGGTAACAGGCTTGACGGTCTTCGTCCTGTACGAACTTTTATGTCGGGATTATCCTTTTCGGGGTTTTTTTTTTCGTCCCGTAATGGTGCCCGGTCCTGGCCGCGCGACTGATAGGATAGGGTTATTAAAAGAATGGAGGTCACTCGCATGCGTGGGTTTGTAATGGAGGAAGACTGGATCCAACAAACGCGGGAACAGGAATAGTAACTAAATATCGTACTGTATGATCTTTCGAGGAACGCAGCTGTCATATGCAGAACGAAATCGGGAGGGTAACAGGCCAAAGCGAACACACACAAGCAGCGCCGGTAGCCAAAACACTAATAGAAATAGATGGCTGTGAAACGAATGAATGGCACCAACCTTCCAACCTAGTGCTTGGATTAAGTAAGCCCAACAGACCCATGCTTGAATATCGTCAAACAAAGAAATTAGGACTAGATAATGGATAGGTAGAGATAGTAGGATTTTTTGTAACTGGCGTTCTGTCTGTATATTAGTGGAGATTGGAAAGCGTAAGGCAACGTGGTGTGAGAAATATAACCCAAGGAGCTTGTAGCTTTTAAGTTTGCGATCGCTCCTAGCGAAATACTTGATGCAACATCAAACATGTTCCTGCGGGTTGGATTGGGTATTATGCCTGGTGGTAGAGACTGTTGAAACCGGTACTAAAACCGTTGAGACCAACCTGTCGAGCCGGTCGTCGCAACTAGACTCGCCTTTGCGGGTTCGGTGACAAGACTAGCTGTACTATGGGTCTGCACAAACGTTTTAATATGGTGGCAGATCCTATCCGATGTTGTAAAGTAGAGCCTATGTGCAGCGGCACTTGTTTGCGGGACATGTACAAGCAGGACTCGCCGCTATAGAGTGAACGTACACCATATGTACAATCGTATACAGGTACAACTACATATCGCGATTAATACTCCATAAGCGCCAGGGGGGAATCTTGAACCTATATATATATTCAGGGACGACGCCGTGGGTGGCATCGTGGGCGAGTAGGTATAATGGAATGAAAGGCGCCCCCTTGTTCACCCAGCCTTATCCTAGCCACATACGTCTTTAAGGATTGAGATGGCTAGCCCGGAGTCCTTTTTGGCCTCAAGTATCAATGGAGTAGAAGTTAACTTGCTAACAATAAATTTACACGCATTCTGACTTTGAGTGGTACGACTTACGAATAAGGATGAGGTTGTAATTGAGTAGCTAATTAGGTAGAATCGTGAAACATCGATCTAGCGCCAGTCTCAATCATGTCAACTTCAACTAACCGATATATAGATAACGTATAACCGGGGCTACTTTGATCCATCAACAAATGAGAATCTAGGACTCCGCCAAACCCTCTCGTACTTCCTCCCGGTTTACTGCCACTCACGAGATGACAAACAACTTCGAATGCAGCGTATAATTATAATTGTATCGACTCTCCATACATTAATAGGATTATTCGCAAACCTGGATGAAGGTGAGGAAATGGTTATAATGAATGAGGAAGATAACCCGGCATCTTCTTGCCAAACTGGTAATCCGATTACTCTTCCTTTACCTGTCATCAAGTCCTGGTTAACGTTTCATACCTACATCATATAATCTTGTACCGAATAAAATCCGCAAGAATATAATTCCAATGACAATAAGGTGAACGAAGTAACATTGAGGACCGCAGGCTTGAAAGTCAAAGTGAACTTGGCGTCAGTCCCACATACCGATATACCAAACATAAAGGAATGCCTGGTTCGAACCCCAAGCATTGGAAGCTACAGGAACAGTTTCAAATGGCTATATCGGCCGGGTAAGCTGCTTGTATGTTATGCCTGCCGGCGGTAGGTGCACTAGTATGCGTAGGCTCACCCAATCAAAAGTAAAACTCGTAACCGAGGAAATATTAATAATAGCTGATAATTAGGCTACTCGATATGGCTACGCGACGAGTATATGGCTATGCGACAAACAAATCGTTTTCATACTATAAACTAACTCGCAAAGCTCAATTCTTCCGCTTACATTCATCTATCAATTCACATACAAGCGCTATGTCATCCTTCACCCTAGCTACAGCATCCGGCGTTTTTCCCTCTAGCCTAAATCGTTCATATTCGGATGCCTACAGACCGCGACCGGTACCTATGGCGGCGCCGCCGAGGCCAACTATCGTCGATGGGTCAAACGCGGGTGTCAATTCTACACAAGCTGCACATTACCACGATTCTCAGATTTCGAATCCAAACTACATAGCTGTTGGAGGCCAATTTCTCGAAGATCCTCAATGCTTTGCTCTGGCCCAAGATTTGAACCAACACGCATACCACGCCCGCGACATCCAAACTGAACAAATGGCCAAGCTCATCGAGAGCTTCAGAAGCAGTCAAGCCGCTGCTGAGGCTCAAATTCTAGGGCATGTAGCAGAGCGGCAGCGACTAGCTGCCCATTTCACCAATATTCAAAAACAGCTTGTCTACGAGCGTATACGGTTCGGTCGGCTTCTTGAATGCTATAAGAAAGCTATCGCCATCGCCCAGCAGATGAATGAGAGTCAGGGAATAGTGACCCAAGACTATCCTATAATTAAGCAGGAGCCAGATCAGGGGAAACAAGAAAACTCATGTGAGGATTTGTAACGCGCTGAAATCTCAGCCTATTAGCTTTATGTATTTTATATTTTATGTCATGAATATGTTGAATGAAATGCAGTTGCCGGCCATACCTCAAAATCTGGTGAATAGAATGCACTTGCTAGGAACATCCACTACCACCAATTAATAAATACTAGAGTGCCTATGCAATTACCCAAGTACCTGCTTGGTAGTTAGGCTCAATTGTATACACAAAACTTACCCACGTCATGATCAATGAACCGCGAGGGCGTAAGAGGTTGCGTACAAAGTAGAGTTAAGTATGTATAAATAAAGCAGCTACACCCTGACCAGAAAATGGGACAGCCATCCACTCCGTATATGTGCTTGCATCAAACATAGCACTGTTCAGCCAGACTCACATCTAAAATCCGGAATAATTGTCATTCAGATGTCCTCGAAAACGTTCCACATTCTTTCCCTTGGCCCTAGTGGGGAATTCGAGGAAGGAAAACATGTTACCTTCGACGAAGCGTCTGATTTACTTACTGCGGGGACATTGGTGTTCCCGCCACGCTATCAACGTCTTGTTCAAGGCCCGAGTGCGGATCAAGCAAGGAAAGACTACTTCAATAAAAGGGCGCAATTCACGTCAGAAAGAACCTACGAGGCCTTTTTAAAATACTGGATAGCCACCCTTAACCCGGGACTTAGAAGGGGGGAGGCTGAGGTGATAGTTTTTTTGCAAGATTTTAATACGCTGCTCGGGGTAGCTGAAGATGATACTAAAGGTCGACTCAGGAAGTACCTCAAAAAAAGCACAAAAGGTGATATCGTATTGAACAAACCACAGCCCCAGCACCAAGCCACTTTTATAGAGACGGGGCTCGCCTCTTTGCGGGTCCAGCTCTGGCGTTGTGTAATCGACAAGAAGGACCCCCCAAAGGCTTCTTACAAATTGTTTACAGTCTACGTGAGATGGGCGAAGAGCTTATGCTTACATACGATTCAGGAGGATCTCGATTTAATTTCGATTCTGCGTGGAGAGCAGACATCTAATGATGCCGTATACCCATCCGCGTTGGCCAAAACCGGGTATGTGAAGAAAGAGTTTCAAAAGGCCACCACGAATTGGTTGGCAAAAGAAATCTTGCCAATACTTCTTCTTTCCAACAACAAAGATCAAGTCGGTAAACTAAAGAAAATACCCATTAATCAGTTTGAATTCGGATCGGGCTATGAACTGTATGCCCACTACCAGAAGGAGAGAGCCGAGGGGGCAATCGCTTCCTTCATGGTAGAATATCACGAGTCGCAAGGGCAGAGGGAAAAGGTAGTCGAATGGAAAGGGAAACTTCAGGATCTTGAAAGCAAAGTCGACATCGAAAAAATATGGCAGTCATGCCATCCAGATAAGATTCTTAATATCACCAAACATATCAACCCTGACGCGATCAGAAGTGGTTATGCCGCCGGCCCATCGATTAAGTATGGGGATTCCGGTTTGGATTTGCAAAATTTGAACAAGCAAATCCAGAGGGATTACTACAGAGGGAAGTCCAGGGGAAAGCCTATGGAACACGCTTCAGGAGTATCTTCTCTGACAAAGCATATCACTACCACTGGTGCCACCAACTTGAAAAAAGAGTTGGAAAATGGAGAGGTGCTTTATACACTCGAGAAATGTTTTGGTCTCGGGGCTGGTGTAACACCTAAGGCCTTCGTCTTGATTGCGGACGGAAAGAAAATGGAAAGGAAGGATATCATTGTGTGTATAGGGAGTGGGCCTAAGAAAGTCCATCGCATAGTTTCGGAACAAGTTGCCCTCGTAGGCCCCGAAGACCTCGCAGAAATGGTCAATGTTAAGGAGACCAAGCGAGCATCGAAATGCAAAGACACCCAATCGAAGAATTGGCCTCGGGCTATCAAAGGAGTTGCCTTTCGGGATGAGCAAGGGTTTGAGTACTCGGGATGGACAAGACGGGTCAATGGCCCACAAGTTCTTAACCCCCAATTGGTTAGGGAGGGATTTCGCCATAGTACCCCGGTTGCTTATGTAAACGTAGTCTGGATGGATGATGAAGAAACGTGGGAGCCAGCATCTGATCTGCATGGCTGGAAGCGCTTAGGCGACCGGAGAATGTCAGTGCAGGCATGGCGAGAATTCATTTACGCCGTTGCGAAGAACATGGAGGAGAGCGCGGATCTGGCGAATCACACAAATTTTCATGAAGAAGACTTTTCAGGGTTACTGAACCAACTCAAACTAATTGATAACGGAGACTTAGATTCATCAGCGCAGGATTCCATGCAAATTATCCCTCGGACTCCAAAGAAAGGGAATCTCCTCTCACAAAGTGTAACACCGCCAAAGAAATACACTGGGAAGAAGAAGCAAGGGAAGGAAATCCAACCACTCAGATCACCCTTTGGAATGGTAACGAGCGGCAGGACTACTCCGGTGTCACTTGGGCATGAAAAGCTTAAGCTCGAGGTGGAGGAGCCTGATCACGAGGGGGAGGAGCCTAAGCACGAGGTAGAGGCGGAGGAACCTGGGGTAGAGGTGGAGGAGCCTGAGGTAGAGGTGGTGGAGCCCGAGGTAGAGGTGGAGGAGCCTGAGGTAGAGGAACCCGATTCCGACGGATCCAAAAAATTGGTGAAGCGCTCGAAGCTGGAGGGGTCTTCGTTCCAGGATTTTCGTCCTTCGGTTGAGAGTGACAACGACAGCGAAGATGAGCGTGACATCATGGCACTTGTCAAGGGCGGGAATTCATCCTTTAATTAGGTTATACCTTTATTTTGTAGCTTCTAATATTCTTATTCAATTTAATTCAAACTCAATACTTTTTCGTGTTGTATCTGCGTGTTGCAGTAGCACCTCGACGCAATGCCAGGCGGCCAATATTGCAATTTGAGGAATCCAGTTATATCGAGAACGCATACTTCCAACGCAGCATGCAAAATGTTAACCGTCCCCCCCCAACTTCAAGTGGTTTCGTCCCTACCACTCTGGTACGGAATTGCTTGTGGCTCGATTGTACTAGTCCTTTTGGTATGCCACGTCATAACCATTACTTACCGTTATTTTTCTGCAAAATTCATATTTTATTTCGCAAACCGGCTCGTGTACCCCGTCGCTCCAACTCGTTTCTTCAACCGAATCACTAGATGGAAACTTCTTCTTTTTATAGGATACTTCTTAGTGAATGTGGTCATTATTGTCATCGGCTCTGGAAATCGAGGGGCGTGGAGCCTTCGCTCTAGTAGAATGGCGATGATGAATCTTTTCATACTAGCATTTGGAAGAAAGATAAACACTCTAGGAAAAATTTTAGGAATACGGTACAATTCGCACGCTAGTATTCATCAATTAGCTGGCTATATGGCTGCTCTTGAGGGGTTCATTCATGCCTTTCTTTCCGCTTCCGAAATTTCTCCTACGAGCAAATTATGGCTGGACCCAGGTTTTAGGGTGAGTAAAACTCTATTATTACAAAGGTCGAGCCCTATAATTTTACGTTGGATTATAGGTCGCAGTGTGCCTCGGGGCTATTCTGTTATCGAGTGTTTTCCAGCACAAGATGTATGAGGTTCACAAAGTGGTGCACTGGGTTCTGGTTATTATATCAATTCAGGCGATATGGGCACATATGGCTCAAATACAAATTATCTACCCTATTACATGGATAATTTTGTGGGCCTCAACAACGGCCCTCTCCATACTCTGGCGTTCGTACTCAACTTTTAAGGGGAAGGGACTTGGGAAGGTTTGCATCAAAAGATTTGGCACGGCTGTTCAAGTTCACTTGAAAGTGAAAAGGCCGTGGCAGCCCTGCCCTGGGACTTACGTTCATTTGACTATTCCTTCTATGAGCCCTCTCTCTTTTCTTCAATCTCACCCTTTTGCAATTGCTTGGTGGCCTGGCCATGGGGAAGTTAGTCGTGTTGAATCGGACTTTGTATTTCTCATAAAACCTCGCCGAGGTTTCACGTTGGATCTTTTGAAATGTGATGTGGGGAAATGGTATACTGCGATAATTGACGGGCCGTACGGCCGTTATTTCCCAATAGATACCTATGGCACCGTTTTCATAATCGCAACTGGTATTGGTATTGCCGGTGTGCTGGGTTATATCAAACGCACAATTGACGGATATAATTCCTTTGAAGTTAAGACTCAGGAAATACGTCTTATATGGCTTTTGGAAAAGGAAGGTATGCTGAATAGTCTTCCTCTTGATTAGGTTTCCGCTAACACCCATTTGAAATTCCCACGATATAGGAGACGGGGAGTGGGTGGAAGATTGGATGAATGAGTTACTGAAGGCGGACACTAAATACGTAAGACACCATTCCGGGAGCTTTAAGCCTCCTTGAAGCGTTCTCACTACTAATTCGAACCCCCCAAAAAAAAAAAACAGATCCTCAAAATCGATCTATTCATACCTTCAACAAAATCGCAGGGTGTCATGAAATTCGGAGTGCATGGCCGACTTACAAACTTTTATGCAGAGCCGGACTGGCCGAAGATATTTCGCCAATGTATGGAAAGCGGGGGAAGACTGTTTTCCTAAGTAAGTCTTGCGAAAAATAAACATAACTACCTATTCTTAACTCTACAGTCTTGGACGAACGGTAACAATGATATCGCGCGCGGCTAAGCCTGCGTCGAAACCAAGATTGAGACATGCTTACGAGGGCTGGTAGTTGGATGCCAAGACCCTGACGTAATGTTGCATGTGCACGAATTCCATCCTCCCACCGACATTACCCCCAAACTTTCTGAGGATAAGAATTGCTCCAGCGATATAGAGATGTAAGTCAGAGTACCAATATGGAAAGTGTATAGTAGTAACTTCCTCAAAGCATTACAGTTGCTGGTAATAGCGAATCGTAAAACTACCTAACGTCCAACCAAAAAGGAGTTAGCCATATAGTTTCCTGCCATTGTCTCCATTGCATTGTGTCCTTTGCCATCGTCTCCAGTCCAAGGATGGCCACGCCAGCAAGGAGAACCGGGCCAGACCGAATAGCCAAGCCCAACAGTTTCGCAGCATGGGCCGCCCTTTGCGACGTCTGGGTACGAGACCATATTGCGTGGCTATATCAATATTTTGCAGGGGCTCGATTTTGCACGTTGTAGTGACAAACTTTTATTCTTCTTTCTTGCAGATTATACTGCACAGCGGGAGTTAGCCTGTTCAGATGGAAACCAGGGAAATGGTAACAACTTGTGCGGGCAACAAAAAAACTACAAAGGCGCGAGCTTTTCAGTTTCCATAAAAGTCACACCTGAGAATGAGACTATTTTCAAAAGCGTCTCTAGGAACCAGAGGGGTTATCCTACGTTCAATTGAACGCAGGTGCCTTGCACTCCATGTTTTGCCATTACAACTCACAAAACCCATGGTCAAACTTATGAGAAAATAGCAATTGACCTTCATAGCACTTCCAGAATATCCGCGGTTGGTCAAGCTTTTGAGGAAGCATATATTGCATTATCTAGAGTCAAATCAGCTGCTGGATTACATTTTATTGGAAAACTTCCTATCAGTATATTCGAGGTAGCTAGTCCTGCTATTTAACGTGACCCTGCTCGCTACACCGAGATTGAAGCTCAAATAATAAGGACGTTGCTTCAACATTTTGAGATATTAGTCGACGATCAGAACAAAGTTTTAGAGACAAGAGGAAGGACTTCAGCAGGACAGAATGAACTTTTTGATAAACATTAGGTTCAGCTAGTTCTAAATATAACCTAGAGACGTAATGATCCCGACATATTTTAGAATTAGGACACGAAATGGGACAAACACTTTACAGGATTCAAAGTTGCATTTAGTTTCTAGAGATGTTTCAAGTTCAAAGGCTTCGATGAATAGACTAAATTGATAAAACAGTTTTCATAGGTCCATTCTGCAGACGCACAAAATCCAGCAAGGTGAAGTTGAGAAAAACAGACCACAAATATTAAATTTGACGAGACCAGACCATAAAAAAAACCCAGCAGATTATTTAGCTGCCCTAACGCCCCGGAGTCCAGCATGATATCACAAAGTAATATAGCTTCCGTGGCTCAAGCTCAAGACGGTAGCCATGAAAGCCCCTTTGTCATCATTAGCATCAAGGTCAAAGTGACGACAAATGTTCCTCTAGCCAGCAATGTCAAGGAAGACACTGTGGTTGCGATCAAAGACGGAAGCACATATTTATAGTCTTGAAGATGTTGACCAGTTGTGCAAGCCGGCAGCTCTCGGAAGGATTTTCAGAATTGTATGCCTTCGTTCTGTTAGAGCATCCTAGTCGGTTGTATGCTCTAATTTGGTAGTGGCCTTAGCGTTTGACTTTTACAATCCACCCCGGTCATTTATTTATACATGTACATACGGTCATTTTACGCAAACGCTGGGTTGATGAGACATTCGGTAACACGAAGAGGGCCTTGCATTTCATGATAGTGTACATACAAGTAGTTGGTTGGTTGAGAGTAGGTATGTACCCTCACGAGTCTCAGTTGTTAGTTAGAGAGAGCTTATTCGAATAATAGTTAGCGTATGGAGATTTATGTTCGTGATGATTTTTTTCCTGTGACAATCCTGGCTTTCCCTTCCCCTTCTCAGAGCTGAGGGAGAAAGGACGGAGGGATGAATGGATGGATGGATAGATGGATCAAGTTGGACGTTATGCTGCTGCGCAAGATTCGATAGATGATAGAAAGGATAGGAAGAATACCAAACCCAGAAAATGCTCGATGAAGCCTGGAATATGACGGCGATGGATAAGACCGAGCGCGACGACAGATTGATTCTCAGCTGTTGCTGTTGGTGGATTTGATTGGAGGGGAAGGGGAAGGCTGGTAAGACCACAAACAACACATTTTCCTCTTTCCACTCCGTAATTATAGGTATCTTCTGTCTTCAACTTTTAAAGGCCTTTTTACAAACTTCATGTAACTACGCACATGTCCATCCAAGGATCCAATTCCAATTTCAGTAAAAACAGAACAAGCACCAGCCACCATTTCTTACTTTACAAAACAAAAAAAGAGATATGTCTACGATCATCACCACTGAGCCTGGACACCAAAACTGAATTCCAATAGCTATGGGTACAATTCAGTCCCATCCTTCGCAACCACTCCAAACGCGTTGAGGACCTTGTTCGCGAAAACGAGCGCCTTAGATTGGAGATATCGTCCACAAAAGCCGAGCAGACAAAACAGTCGTCCGAGCACAAACTCACCGCTAAGGAGCTGGAGAGCCTAAGGGAGGAAGTCAACCATGAGGTTAAGAATGCAGCGCTCGCGAGAAAGGAAAAGGAGGTTGTCATCCTGAGAAGAGTGATCAAAGGACGAGAAGTTATTTGGACCCAGGAGAGACAAAAATACAAGCAAACAATCCGACTACTGAGGGACGAGCTGGAGAGCCAGAATTTGGCGCATGATGCATGCGGAGATGAGTATGATGAAGAGGAGGAGGAGGAACTGGTTAAGCTAGCAAAAATGCTGAGCCGGGAGAGGGAGAAGAAGAGGAATACGAATACTACGAAGCCAAGAATAAAGAGGAGCTGGCTGGGTTAGAAGGCAATGAGAATACCGGACACAATGAAGAAGAGAGAATGCGGATATCGAACACGACCAAAACGATGCCGAACCAACGCAGGAAGAAGAAGAGGAAAGTACGGAGGAAGTTGAGGACAAGAAACCTGAGCGGCCCCTTCAACAATACACCAAGATACGACACTCGGAAGTAGCAGCTGTGGTCGAACCCATCAATAGCAATAAAACTGTCGAGTTAATCGGTATTAAGCATGGACGCAATCAATCCAGCAATACAGAAACTGTCGACAGCGCCAATAAAATCCCGGACCGCCAGATAGAGCAAAATGGTGTACCTTCGACCCAAGAAGAGGCCACAGAAGCCTCAGATAGTGCGGAGCGCCCTACGAAACGCACAAGGCGCCAAATAGAGCATGGATCGAACAGGAACGCAAGGTGCAGCAGCGTCAGCAGCAGTCCAACCACCTCCTACCAGTACCCCGCCAAAACCAAGCAAAGGGACCAAAGTCTCTCTAACTTCAAACACGGTCGCGGTCTCCTCGTCAGTGATGAAAAAATTCGTGAGCAGATGGAAGGACTTCTATTTTAAACAACAGACCATATCCGAGGTTGCGGTTACGCCGGAGTTCTGAAGATCTTATGCTCACAAGCAGGTCATACATTGAAAGGAACAGGGACAATGGCCTTTCATGATCCTTTAACCTTTTTTAATTTAAACCCCAACAATTTCAATATTATAGCTCACTATTCCTCCCATTCCTTCTATTCCTCTTTTAGCTCTGTTTCCATACACTTTTGTTCGCTAGCGTATATTTATATTATACTTCTTCTCCCTTCTTTCCCCCCTACCCCGCTTCTAGCTTGCTGATACTTGATCAAGATCAAATTACGAGCTTTTTTTTTTGGTAGCCAGTATTAGGCAAACATCTTAATATTACAATTATGTTCTAAATAACCTTTTTAAAAAAGATTTCTGTTTGTTCCTTTTCCTTTTTTTGTTTCTGGTGCGATATATATGATGTTACATGTGCATACGGGGATGTTTAAATGCTTGCGCTTGGCGGGGAAGCTGCCTTTTTTGACCTTGTATATCTAGCTCAATGTTGAACGTGGAGATGGTGATTGTGTCCGTATAATAACAATAGATTGGCTCTAAAATGAAGGCTGTAATCTTGATTACTGGATGGGAATGGTGTTGTAATAGGGGTTGAAATGTAACGGGGAAAAGGTATCTATGCATGGTTTAGCGGATGTAAGCTTTCCAAATTAACACTCCAGCTTTATGCCAGAGAGATCAGAATATTCTTTTTGTAATGAAAATTTGAAGTGGGGTGGATGATGGCAACGCAGAGAATGAATATTCTCGCGGTTAGATATTGAGCAAATCCGGGGTTATCAAAATACAACGATTGATTGAGTTGCCGCCTGCTGCTTCCAAGACAATGCAAGACCTGGGGGGGAGATGGCCAAGGGCCTCTATATATACTTGTTGTCGCTTCCCCAGGTTCATAGCATCGGTTAGAAGATCTTCGAAAATCATGGGATAGGTAAACTGAAGTTCGCTTTATCCGGGAATAGAAAGCTGGAGAAACAAGGAGCGCGCCCGCAATATCTCTAATCCGGAGACCGAAGCTATTCGTTCGAGAGACCTATAATTGGATCATACAGTATACCCCTAACCTATTGGAACCACGGGACGACCTCGCTACTGGCCTCAGGTACCGCCTATTTTGCCGGAACTATACCAATAGTGAATAGTCTTTGGATATCTTCAGATCGAAGCCCTAAGGTCCCAGATACCAAAAAAAATTCATACACCAACCACCAACCTGCGATAATAGTTGTTTCTCCGCAAGACTCTTCAGATTCAGAAGCATTAAGTCTTGTTACCCCAGAAAAATCCACAATTATACATAGGCTAAATAGCTTCAAGAGAAGCTAGCCTTATATTGAACCCTGGAGATCCCAAAAAATCCACCTATCACAGGCTTTGGTTTTATGTTGATACTGGAAAAATCACATGTGTCTCAGATGTATGAGATGAAGTCGATTGTCTTTCTAAACTAACTATCTCTCTACCTTTCTCTTTTCTAGTTACAATTCCCATTTCTTATTTATTTAACTTCCCGGTAAAACCCCTCAATATGTCTCATGTCAATCCAACATCCCCAACAACTCTATCTATCATGTCTTGGCAAGATGGCCTGGCTGATATAAGCTTTTCCACCAAGCCGGGCTTGGTCAGGTATGCAGGGGTTCCGGTTTTACTTGATGAAACAGAAAAGGAGCCCTAAGTCTTTGTCAGTTAAGTCGATTCGGTTGAATTGACATGAGACTACCCTGCTAGCTGCCATTTTATACCCTGACAATTGAATAAACCATGGTTATGTTCTGCGAAAATTGGGAAGTGTCAATGGATATCTCGACCTTCAATCAACTTGTGAATTAATTTTACTTGTTATGTATATCAATTAATAATATCTAAAAGGGAGACGCCTATCCAGTCTTGTGTATCCAACTAACGCAAAGCAGCGGGGGTAATGGCGTAAACGACTCCAATTGTGGAATAACGTGTAGAGGGAAGGTGAGAAATGTGAGTATATCGGTGGGGACTACTATAGAAATCGAGAGTCTGCCGAGGGATTGAATAGAAAGGGATAGAGTTATAATGTGGAAAGGGGGTATAAAGGGGGAGGGCAGTGTGTGTGTATGCGTGTGTGTATGGGAAAGAAGTTATAGAAACACCAAAGATTTCGACCAGCCAACATGCTTAGCAGAGTGAATAAAGAAACCAGAGAGACTTCGAGAGGATTGGTTGGGAAGAGGGGTAAATGCATATCACTACAAAACGAATCTACCATATGATGAAAACGAAAGGGAAGGGAAATAGGCCACCCAGGAACCCAAATTGGTTACAAAGGGACAATCGGCAAAGAGCTCAAAAGGATATCCCAGAAAACGTAAAACAAAATCTTTGCCCGCAAGCAATGGTATCGGGTTAAAGCAAGCAACGGGTCCATGATCCAGCACCGTAAAGTTATGAACAAAGGAAAGGGGAATAAATTCATTGAGAAGGGGTAGAAGGAGGAAAAGTAAATAAATAAGTGAAGAGGAAAGGGAAGAGGGAAGAAGGGGAAGAAAAAATGACGGGTAGAAGTAAATAAGAAAACCAAGGGAGTGAAATGCAAATAGGGGCATAGCCAAAACTGCCAATCATGAAGCAGTAGGATTCCTGCGTTCAGATTCTGGCCGTGAATTTGATCAAGAGATTTTGACAATTTCATCCTATTTGGTGTCTGCGCCAAGAAAAAATTTACTTGACCGAGTAACAAGCAGATCTTTCAGCTGCTGCTCTTCCTTAGACCACAGCTCAGCCATGGCTCTGTTCCTCTCCCTCTCGTTTTCAAGGTCTCTTTTAAGCTTTTCAATCTTTGTTAGAAGTTCAGAGATGTGTTCATTTCCTTTCATCTCACGATGCATGCTGTTTTCAATTTGCAATTCTTTGATCTTTTCCTTTTCGTTGTGTTGATTTGTGAGGATAGTATCAATCAAAGTACCCTGCCCCCGAATAATTTTCTGACACTGGCACTTACTGATAGTCCGCCGCAAACTCACTAGTTCGGACTGCAGAGTTTGGACATCCCTGGGCGGGGTGTGGCTAACCTGATTGATCATTGCACCTATTGGAGACGTTGGTTTCCCATTGACTATAAATGTCTTAGAGGGCGTTGATGTACCTGGATGATGAAGGATTGGTGCTATGGGCCTGCTATTGGGGCCAGCTCTGAAGGGCTGCTGATTTGTTCTTGAGGGGTTGGTTGCCCGTAACGGAACTGAGCCTGTGGTTGGGGAGATAACTTTGGTATGTGTCAAAGCAGTATGGGTGAGAGACACAGGGGTTGCTAATGATGTGAATGATGAGGTTGGAGGAGCGTTGATGGCTTGAAACGATGGTGGATTATTGAACTGAGAACTTGGAGTGTAGATGGCTGTTTGAACTGAGAAAAACGTGTCCAGTCAGAGAACATTCATTCCCAAAATACTCTAAAAATAACAATATAATTGTGTATAAAAAAAAGTAAAAGGATAAAATAAAATAAATCTCCGACAAAACTAGTATCAGATGAAGGTGAAACTCACTACCGATGGGTTTTCCGTCAGGCCCGACTTCGATTCCACGCGTTTTCTTAGTTTTGGTCTCTCCGGCCTGTTCTTCCGGTTTCATGCTCTTTCGTTTTCCTTTTGGGTGCGATGAGGTTAGCATGGTTGCCAAGATTGTCGTGACATGTCATATCACGGGAGTTCTCGACTAGCAGGGCTCTTACGAGGACGCGGCTCCGCGATTTCTTCACCGTGTAACAACTTCTGTTTCTTCAACACCTCTACAGGTCCCCAAAAAAAAGGAAAGGAAAAAAGATAGAGTCAGCGGGTATTCGGTCAAACATCTAAAAAGCGGGGGGGCCTGCAGCTGGATTGGGAGATCTTGTACATACGCGATACTGTGCATTGCGACATAGTCGACCCGAACTTCGTGGTGTACCACTCAGCCATCTTTGCCTGCGTCATGCCCGTGTTATCTTTGTAGTACCGATACAGCTCTGCATGTCGTTCCTTGGTTTCTTCCGAATTATCGACTGGCTGTCGGCCTCCTTTGCGCTTTGAAGGTGATGTGCCGGGATCCATTGTACTGGTATTGCCGGCAGTGCTCTCCGAGCCCAGAGGTGGACTTCCCTTGCCTAGTAGCTGCGCCGACGGACTCTCTGTATCCTCGTGGCCAAGGGAGCTTGTAAAACTGACAGCCATGGTGAGAACCAAAGTGTCCGGAGGGGAATTAGGTAGTTTCTTGATTGGTTGCGACACAACAATAGTGTTGATATTGTTTCCGTAGATTTATGTATTATATAAATAATCGATAGATGTTTTAGAGAATTTGGAGAAAAAGGAAAAAAGAGAGATTTTGAGGAAGGATGTTGTATAGAGTTTGCATATGCGCGCTCTTTAGTTTTATTAGAGTTTGGTCGAACTTGTCTTCCCGGATGGCATTAACCTTTGGAACGGCAGCATGCGATATATATATGCGTAATGGGAGAAAAGATGATCGATTAGGCCCTTGGTTATTAGAATAGTGAGAAGGGGAGTCTAGCGGTGTGGGGGATGCGAAGTCCACTATTTATGTCCAATGATGTCGTACAGTCAGTATTCCAAAAGCAGAAGTAGCTAGATATATGGCTGTCGGGACTATTGACGCCGACGGCGCCCAGTGGTTTTGCAGTGCTTGCGAAGTTAGTTAAGCAGAGAGGCGGTGGTGGTGGTAATGGTGGTGGATTAGGTTTGTCAATAGCAAAGCGTGTGTTTAAGATGAAGTAGCGTGACGAATTCGAACGATTTGGAAGTTTCGAAACTGCGCCGGAAGAAACGATTTTTAATCAAGTTAAATCTCTCTGAGGGCGCTCGAATAATGACAATAAGCAGGGAAGCGGTTGGGAAGGATGTATGGAAAGAGGGAGGGAGGGGTTTTTTTCGAGGGAGGGGAATGAATCGAACCGATTTCAAGGTAACTAATGGTAGTGAAATGTGAGAGAACAAAAAAGAAAAAAGGGCGTGTGGAGGGCATCTGCAAGTAAAGTTAAGTAAGAAGCATGTACTAGTCAAGTAGAATATATATATGTTAAGTATAGGTAAGGATGATGTTTATCGGTTGACTTTTGATAAGAAAGAATAGATGAGTGAATTTGGCAATGTTTAGAAGGTTTACGAGTTTGGTATCTCAACTTGAACCATTGAAATTCTTGTACACCCCCTTACTAAGGTAGGAGAGGCAGGGCAGAGCGCCCTAGGCGGTCCGTGACCCGTAAATCTTCGAAAACGCGAACCGGGGGTACCAAATAGCCTCCCATTAGTTATAAACCCAGGCACAGACTATCGATATTTCCCTGTGACCAAAAGCACAGACTAGAGCGTCAGAGGACGGGTCGCGGGACAAACCATTTCTAGTGGAGTAAAAGCAGGATTTTGCGAATTTCCAACCCGGTTCTGACTCTATCTCAAGCTCGATCGACGCCAATCCGAAACTAGCTCGTATCGGGAATCCAGCCATCGTAACTTGAAGGTATAATACGGCGTCGTACATGTATATTTCATAACCGATAAGAATACGGAGGTCTTCGTTGAACCCAGTCCAAGCCCGAAGGCCCACACCAAGTTAATTGGGAAGGCCTTCTTTTTCTTTTCCTTTCATATAAATGCCAAAGGTTAATCAAACTTTTCGGGGTAAAGTCTCGCCGGCTTGGAATTTGGAATTTTTTTGCTTTTGCAATAAGACTTGTATCTTTGTAGATCAAATTAGTAGGAGACCTGCAATAAGGCTCGATCGCATCCATCAAGAACGGGTCACTGGGGTCGAGTAGCCGGGTCTGGTATCGTACATTATCAGCCAGAACTATGTACATGTACCACCATGTTATGCATATGCAAAACAAACTTTTTTGCCCCCTTCCCCCGCACGCAGGAGCCAGGCTTCCTATGGAACCACGTATGATCTCGCAAAAGCGCGAACGCAAAAGCACGAACGCAAAAGCACGAACGCAAATGAAATGGGACCACCTACACACCGTACGGGTAACCGGCAGATCTAAGAGTTGATGCAGAAGACGCAAGTAATACGGAGAGGCTAGAAGGAAATAATTCCTTTAAGCGGGGCTACTTTTCATACCAGCTACTGACAGCCTTTTTAAGATGCTACCCTTAATTTCCCTCACATAATAACCTTCCCCTCGAGGGCATCACAAACACGATCTATACCAACGCTCAAGCCGTGCTCACCTCCTTCAGCGGCCAGATCCACAGCCAACTAACACAACCTCCCGCCCAAGACGGCTACCTCAGAAAGTTCAATAGCCATAGCACCATTAGATCATCATACTTATAAATGGAAAAATGACCGAATTCCTATAAGAAATTGCTTAGACATCTTTTTCTGGGTCGCCGGGTCAGTGCATTCTACCGCCGGATCTATCATCTACAATGCCTTTTGTAACTAAGAGCGCGATTCGTCGATTTAAATTATAGGATTTCGGAATATTTTCTTGTCTGCTGATATTGTCGGAATTTCTTCACGCATTGTTCTAGATGGTGCACGTGGTGTGGGTGTTATCGATTATCATATATCCCATCTACTATATATATACCCACCTAGATCACCGCGGAATAGTACTGGATTGTTGATTACTTTCATAAAGCTTGCTTTATAGACTTCCAGTTTAACCAGAACAACAGTTCCCGCCTCTTCTTCCGCGCAACAATAGTATTTATGCTTTTTGAGGGGCTGAACGACCTCGTGGACTGGGTACTGTTTTTTTTGATTATGAAACACTATTTATTTACTATACAACTTCCTTAGGCGAGGAGGGAACGTTCCTGGATTGAGGCTAATCTTCACTTACTTCATTAGCCGTCTATCTATATTAACAATATGTACCATCTTTATTACTCGCGATCCGAGTATACAAGACCGTGGATCATGTAGGCTGCAACTTGATAACAGTACAGTTATAAGGCAGTGGATTCTGTTAGCACCGAGCCGGTATACCTGGCCATCCAGTCGAATTCGCTGCAAAACCAAAGGAACGTAGCTAGTATAGCATGTTGCTGGCTGACCTTAACTTGGATATAAGATGTAATGAATGCCAACTCATAGCACCGTAGTTGCAGTAAATCAAAAACCCTTATAATTAGAGCTAATGTACTAGATAAAGACAATAGCCCCTCGGTGAGTTCCTAGAAAATACCATGCCCTAAACCACGAAATTGAGTCCCGATATCTAAATTTAGAGGTAAGAGGTCAGGAAACCCGTCTTCTGGCTAATGAAGCTAACAGTCTAATTGGGTAACAAGATTAAAACAAGCAGTAAGATATAATACGACCCTAAATGAGAACGCTAACTCACTAACGATATTTAATGATCTTATAGGCTAAGGAGAGAGATGTAAACATTCAGGTCGCATCCTTTGATAACCTATTCTGGGTCGTATTGATCGGAGATTCGAAGATAGATTTTAGGGAAATCGCATTACTCATGTGGTGGACTGCTACTCAGGTATATTTGCAGCGACTTCACTATGGACCGAGCCCTAAATATATTTAAAAAGTTCAGGTAAACCGTCTAGCTGAAAAGTATGGGAAAATTAAGAGCAGGATTTGATGGGCTTTAGCATACACCAGTGAACAAGCATCTTAAAGTTTTTCTATGGTCATTGTAATTTGAGATGTTCAGTGATTGGCTCGCCTTGTTTTCTTCTACCTCGATACTTACCTAGGTAGACACCTAGGTAGCTATGTACAAGTTAGGTGGTTAGTTCTATCTTATTCTGTTTAAAATTAACTGCTCTGACATAAAACTATACTTTCGAATGAATCGTCGGTAATAGTTGCAAAGTCCTAAAAATGACTGTACGTCTTTGACGTCTTCCGGCAGAGGCCATTCCTGGATGGCTTAGACCTTCCTGGGATCTATTTTAATACCATCTGAAGTGATTATGGCTGCTAGCAATTCGCATTTAGTAACAGTTCTCTTAAGGAGTCAAGTATCGCATTGACAGTCTTCTTGTGATCTTCTAGATTTCGACTGTAGATGAGGATATCATCTAGGTAGACCACACAGATAATATCTATGTGTTCTCGTAGAACATGATTCATGAAGGCGTGGAAAGATGCGGGGGCGTTGGTAAGTCCAAAAGGCATTACCATATATTCAAATAATCCATAACGGCATCTAAAAGCTGTTTTCCATTCTTCTCCAGGATTAATTCGGATATTATAGTAGGCGTTAATGATGTCGAGTTTAGTGAAGACCTTAGCTCCTACGAGCCGATCGAAAGATTCACTAATGAGTGGGAGAGGTCCAGTATCTTTAATGGTGATGTTGTTGAGGCTTCTGTAACCAATATAGATTCGTAGCTTGCCATTAGGTTTTGGCACAAATAGGATAGGGTGTCCTGCTGGAGAGTTTGAAGGTCGTATATATCCGTTTCTGAGATTTCGTCGATGTATTCTCGAAGAGCGGCAGTCTCTTCTTCGGTGCATGCATATATGGGAAGCGAACAAGGTTGCGTTCCTTCTTTGAGAGGGATATAATGCGTAAATTAATTGATTTTAAATAGAGGGGCGTTTTCTGGTAGTGGTTCAAAGGTAATCATATTTTCAGGTTTGATCTATGAGGGTATCTTGCTTTTTCCAGTTTGAACCAATTCTTTTGATTTTACCAGAAAACATCGGATCTTTTTTGGTTTATTTTTGAGTCGGTTTTGGACCCACCTACCTACCCACCTACCCACCTACCCACCTAGGTTCTGGCCTAGGTTCTGGCCTGGGTTCTGACCTGGGTCCCGGCCTGCCTGGATTTTGGCCTGGATTTTGGCTTTACTATAGGCCTAAGAAGGGTTACCGGCCTAGGGTAGGCAGGTATCTAGGTAGCTAGGTGAGTAGGTGAGCAGGTAGGTAGGTAGGTAGGTGGGTAGGTAGGTAGGGTAGGTAAGTGGGCAGGTAGCTTAGGGAAAAATGAGGCGGGCACGCGACCACGTGGTTTGGGACCTTCTAGCAAAAACAACACATTTTGGTAAATCCCCCCCCGGGGGGAATTTATATAAGTACATAAAGACCCCTCCTTGCAGTCGGGCATAGTATCAGGTCAAGGCTGTTCGAATCCGACCAAATTCTTTGCGCTTCCCTTGTCGCAATCTGTGCGGGGCAGTTCATCCAAAGGCCACCATCTTGGAATGTGTTGAGGTTCTGAACAGTGTGAGCACCGAAAAACCTGTTGATGTGAATATGAGCTGGGAAAAACATATTTATAATTATAGATGGATGTACCAAGGCGCCGCTGAAGTGCTCCCAGCCCTGCGAGGTATAAATGTATTAGCTTGATATGTAAAAATTTCTAAGGGGACGTATAAATTCCGGTCAAGTTAGACTTAAACTTACGCATCGCTACAAGCGCGCTGGTTCGCCGGCATACAGACGCACGTGATCTGATAGATGCGGAAGATGCAATTGTGATAATTAATACCCCAGATGGAGTTCCCGATGATTTATTTCCGGCAGTTTTCAAGACGCTCACAGCTCGGGAGACCTATTTCGCGATAAAAATCTATATTATTCCTCGAAGAGATGCTTGTACTGTGGTGCAAGAGATCAAAAAGCACGATCGATACCGGATTTGCTATGATGGAAGGGTAGCGAATAAAGTGGGGCTCGAGTATTCCATATTAAACAAATCTCAATTTCCACCTATCATTCTGGCTTTTCATTCTGAGAGTTCAGGGTTGATAATAAAACTACAGGAGGCAATCAAGGAGTGCAACAACGACTATCCGATGCTGAGAGAATTGATAGCGAAAGCACAGCTCGAAGAAGATTTATAAGTTAGTATAGGTTTCTTTTGTGAGTAATCAAGTATTTATGTATACAGATAGGTATAAAACAATAGCCTCTCGAGAGCTTAAACCTAAGAAAAGGTAAAAACAGCCACCCCTTTCAAACAGCGGACACAACGGGGAAAAGAAAGCAAGAAAGAAAGGTAATATTAGCAATTGTGTGGGTAGCTAGATGTCGATCGAATTGGACGCCTCGCTCTGCTGTTTCGGGGCGATCGAATACATATTTTTCACTCTTTAGGGACATCTTTGATTTTAGGTTAGAAAGAATATTTTAATCGTTACCGTGGTATGCGAAGGGGGCTTACCTTCGTTCTCTGTTTTAATTGGGGTTTTGGGCTCTTCGAGCGGACGTGATCCTTCCTGAGGTTCGAATTTGGTATCTTTATCCTCTGGGAGCGATTCGGCGAAGCTGGCAGCTTCCGAAGGGTTGGGTACGTCGTGCTGATATTTGCGCCGTTTGCGAACTAGCTGTGTTTGGTCCTTTTGCTCAAGTTCCTCGATTTGGTGTTTGAGAGCCTCATTCTCCTGTCTTAGGGCCTCATTCTCCCGTCTAAGGGCCCTATCCGCTCCTTTGAAAGACTTCAGTTCATGTGAGAGCTTTGCAAGTGCAAAAATCTTTTCTTGAGCCTCGCCTTTCCAATGCTTTCGTCGGCGCCTGAGATAAGCAACCTGCTCTGCCAAATCTCCAGCTTGACGATAGAGCTTAGTTGCGATATTAAAATGCTCTTCGAAGCTAGCTTTCCAATCGCTTTCGGGTTTAGGTATTTAGGATGGACAAGACGAATCAATGGCCCCCAAGTTCTTAACCCCCATAGTACCCCAGCTGCTTATGTAAACGTATTATGGACGGACGACGAGGAGACGTGGGAGCCAGCATCTGATCTGCATGGCTGGAAGCGCTTAGGCGACCGGAGAATGTCAGCGTCGGCATGGCGAAATTTCATTTACATCGTTGCAAGGAATATGGAGGAGGACGCGGATATGATGAACGGCACAAAGTTCCATGAAGAAGAGTTTGCAGGGCTGCTGAACCAACTCAAACTAGTCGATAACGGAAAACCGGATTCATCATCAACAACAGCGCAGGATTTCATGCAAATTGTTCCTCGAACCCCACAGAAAGAAAATGTGTTCTCACAAAATGTAACATCGCCAAAGCAATACCCTAACACGAGCCGAGGGAAGAAGAAGCAAAGGGAGAAACCTCCGCCACTCAATTCACCCCTTAAAACAAAGCAGGCGCAGGCACAGGGTACGATAAAAAGCGGCAAGGCTATCCCAATATCACCTGGGCATGAGGTTGAGGAGCCTGAGCATAAGGTGGGGGAGCTTAAGCATGAGGCGGGGGAGTTTAAGCATGAGGTGAGGGAGCTTCAGCATGAGGGAGACGAGCCTGAGCATGAGGGAGACGAGCCTGAGCATGAGGGAGAGGAGCCTGAGGTTGTAGAACCTGAGGATCCGGAGTCCGATGAGAGCTCAAGTGTCGATGGCAGTGAAGATAAGCGCGGGATAGGGGCACTCGTCAAAAGCGGGGTTTTCATGTTTCATGTTTCATGTGTCATGTTCATAACATTCGAAAATCCGAAATACCAATAATACCAATAATAATTTCAATACGTACAGTATATCGCAGAAAGCAAAAATGAACTGCCCGTTCACGTATAATGAAGAGTTACGACAGGTAGTGTGCACAATTTGCAGCATCGCAGTTCTACCGGACAGGTTGCTTGGCATTCATAACCCAGCTACACCCTCACTGGTGGGACGAAACCCCTCTGAATTGCCCGATATTCCATAGGTTGTTCACACATATAGGGAACTGCCAGTGTTGACGTTTGGTTGGCCGAACTCCGCAACTCCTGATCCTCTTGTGCAAGACTACAAAAGGGACAAAAGAAGTGAATAGCGCAGTCACTTCGTGAGGAACCTTCGATGTTGAAAGTTTGGCGTAACTCTAACCTCTGTCGAGCCCCTAAAATCCAGTGTAGGCCAGCAAAAGATGCTAGGCAGAAATAGACGCAGGAAGAATTGCAAACCGAGGATGAAGGAACTATTGCTTTCTGCCCGTTGATGAAAGTACCGAGGCTGCTGGAGATTCTCCCATATACAATGCACGGGCAGATACATGCTAATGCGGCTACTTGGTGCTAGCTCGTTAGTCTTATTTGAACGCCCTAAACCCTTGAAAAGCGGGTATACCTCTTTGTGGATTTTTATAGATACAATCTATAGCGGAATTTCTCCAAGTTATGGGGGTTTGGTCCGAAGGTTGCATTCTGAAATCCAAGAAAGAATAAGGAAAGCTTTAAAGGCGAAGCGAGTCTCGTCCATGTGCATGTGGAAAGGCTAAACTTATAGAACTGCAGCCTACGTAACGTAACGGTGAGGCGAATCACACCATCAGCGCGAATCATTAAACCACACCTAGTTTAGAAAATAGGATTTTAAAACCTACGGCATGACATTAGGCTCGATTTTGGGCTATTGGCGTGCTTTTCAGCCACCGCACAGACAGCCCATTTGGGACTATTTAATAATAATTTTAGTAAATACTAAATGAAATTGCTCTAGTTAGGGCAGGGGTAAAAAAGCCCAACGTAAAGGTCTATCATGTGTTGACCATGTGTTCGAAAGATGTCAATAATTGTATTCGTGGAATAAATCATTCGCGCGAGGTGAAGAGGAGACTTTCCCTTCTTCATCAACATCATCAACCTCCTGACTTGGGTGGCGTTATCCTTGACAGGAATTATTGAGCCGTCGGGGCATACTTTGCGGGTATGAGGGGAACTGTTCCCTCGGTTTTCTGCGGCGGGGTTTGTCCTTGATTGCATCATCCTGCTTCAGAAAAGTTATAGATTGAATTGCGAAGGCTTCGATTGCCGGTTTGCAGCATACCTAATACAGATACTCAAGACCTTCAGCACAAGTTGGCGGATTCAACGGCCAAGCACTATCGTTAGGTGGGGCAATGATTGCTCGACACATACCATGAATACAGAGATTAACTACGCCTGGGAAGTCAATTTTATTCCAACAACCTGTTATAGCACAATATATCGATAATAATCAAAAGCTTTAATGCTATTATGGCTGCCAGTCCTGAATACTTCAAGGGTTCGTTATCAACTTAATTTCCATTGACGGAATAAGCTTTTAATCAGTAGCACGATTCTTGATAGATGTCAAACCAAGCTCTAAAGATCTCGTTGTTCTCTCCACTCCGACTCCGGAGGGTGTGTGTGAGGATAGTCATGAGGGTAGCGTCGAGTTTCCGGAGAATATAGAGCCAGAAAAGTTTACGAGTAGTAGGTGGCATGTTTGTGAAGATGTGATAGCCTAGAGCACTTGAGGGTTTGTCTCCCGTTCATTTCTTTAACCATCCCGTGAACGAGGCTAACAGGTTATGAGCCCGGATACGTAATATCCGAAGCCACGAAGATATAAAAGATATCGACGATGTAAAGAAATATTGATATATTAAATATATATATATATATATATATATATTGTTGAGGCTACCCATATAGATAGGTAGGGTCGGAGATATGTAACCACCGACCTTAGGCCCGGTATCACCGGCATATAGAATGTAGGTAACGCAGAGCCTATGAGCCTGCCAGGCCTGTCTACACGTGACGCCTACTATGTATATAAGAGAGCCCATTGAGGCCATAGAATAGCCCACTATCGAATTCCATTATTCCTCACCTCATACCTACGTTCTTCGTATAACATATATAATAACGAGAACGGTTCTATGGGACCCAAGGACGCAAAACGAAGTGCTGCAGCGAAGAAAGGCTGGGCCATACGAAAGTCGAAACTGACAATCTTAGGGGCACAACAAGACGTTCTACAAGAAGAAGAGCAAGAGAGTGAGCTCCTAACGGATAATCCGTGCAGCCCAGATACCGATACAGAAACCGTAGGGAAGGTGAGCGGACATACATCCATGATATCACGGCCATCCGGTCGGTACCTTTTCCCGAGAAACTTCTGATACATCATTCTCCACCGCCGGACGTGCGTTTTCAGCGACTTGATCCTACACGTTCGTTTGCTAACGTCAAGATACCAATTAACAAAAACTTTGAGCTCTCTCGAGTCAACGGCTCGCAGATGCTCAAGAGGGTCAGCCCGTTCCCAGGTGGTGGAGAACCTATCAATAAGAACGAGTGGCACACACACCCCTCTCTAATACTTCCTCTGCCTCCTCAATTACAGACCGCATAACTCTAGCCAGCTTCTCGATGGATACCCTCAACCTTTGGCAAGCCAGTCTGACTGGTGTGAGGGGCAGCACGGTACAGCCGAACCGGCCGGCAATATCCAGGACCATCTTTTGGAATGGCTTGAGGGAGTTTGTGACGGAAAACAGGGAGCGCCATGGTGCCGTATCGTCGCGGAGAAGTTCACAGATGTAGTCGACCATCTTGGTGAAAAAGGAGATGGCGGTCTTCAATTCTTCTTGGGCATTAACTTCCAGTTTTAAAGGGATTGATGCGGTGAAATCGGCATGGAGGTGAGCAATGTTGTGGGCGAGGTTGAATCCCTGGGACATGAAAGTTTCCACGCCGGCAAGGACACCCCCGCCTAGAGTCTCCACAAAGTGCCACCACCCAGATGGAACGATGGCCAGAAGTGTATCAACTTAGCAAAAGCCCAAAGAGAGAAGAAATTCAAAACGTGCAACAACCGCAATAGGGTTGCAAAACTGGGCCCGGGTATTATTCACTGTGCACACAACTCAAATTTAAATAATAACTCAGAGCAACAATCATGGAGAGCCCAAATACCCTCGCAGAGCTATTGAGCCCACAAACCGAAATCGAAGACACAGACCCGTCTAGCTGGCACGGAAATCCTAGAAAGCGTCGCCTCGAAACTATCAGCCCCTCGCCTGAACTGTTGTGTTCAAGATGCATCAAAAAGCGCCGTGTCAATGAGCACCGGGCTTTAGAAGGCGTCACGGCCGCGGGACAAATTCCTGAATATCCTTTCAAACCCCTAAATTATGATCATATATACCCAATCGGTGCAGGTAGCGATATAGACTTACCATTGGAGCTAGAGGAAATGTCAGCAGGCACTATTCTCTTAAGGTTCACCGAAGATAAGACATGTTCTCCATTTGATGAAAAAATGCCTATCAGTCAGTTCGAGGGTGCCAGCTACGCAGCCCCGCCATTGAATATTTCCGGAGGGGTCAATAATATGGCAAATTCTCCCAGCCTATCTTTCTCGGAAGCGTTTGAGCACGTAGCGACTCCGAGCATGTCACCAACGTCGTTCGTGCACCCTGACACATATGATTATTTCCTGCGGAAGCTTGAATTGTTGGAATACAAAGTGGAGACGCTTGAAAAGAGATGGAACGAACTATTCGGAAGCTAGTATTAGAGGGTTTTGGTGCCGCGCGCGCTATGGCTAGGTCTGAGGCTTTGATGTAAACACAAGAAAGAATCCGTGATCATCTGTGTTACATGTTGGATTTTGAAGGATGGGGCTCAGCTTGCTTTGAGGCTTCGGCAGCCTTACAATGGGAATTGCAACAAGTGGCGCAGGCAGCAACATATTTTTGAATCAAAGGTGGGCTCTTTGCACTCACAGTTGAGGTGTCAAGTGACGGAACAACTTGTAACTTGTATATACAAGGGGGGTCCTTCGGGCCACTGTAAACCCGACTACGGCGAAGCCCAATCGCCCCGCAGTAGTATGGCTTACGCCATACCACTGCTCGCCCATCCACACCAGTTGGGCCTCGCCTGAAAGGAGGGCACACTGAATATAAAACACTGAATATGAAATATAGTTTGTAAACTATTAATTAAGCTGCGAACTAGCCTGCGAACTGGCCTGCGAACTGGCCTGCCTGTGAACTGCCAGTCTATTTCTATAATTTACTGTCTGAACTGAATTTAACGTGCTGTGTATCAACTTTGAACCCTCGCCACCGCAGAATCAAGACTCAAACGGAACCTCAGAACGTTGGATAGGGGTGCTTGTGCTAGTAGCTACCGCGCTGTTGCATCGGTCAAAGCTACCCGTAAGTTTCTGGGGAGAAGCAATTGTAACAGCTGCCTATATCAAGAACAGACTACCGTCTAAGGGTGCTCCAGAAGGGAAGTCCCCTTGGGAAGTTCTGAACGGGAGACAACCTCCTCTAAGTCACTTGAAGCCGTTTGGTTGCCTCTGTTGGTATAGGATGCCAAAGGAGCTAAGGCACGGCAAGTTCAACAGCAGAGCCATACCGGCGATATTCATCGGTTATGTGGAAACGAGTACCACTCTGTACAAAGTTTATGATGGCACCACAGCCAAGGTAGTCAAGGACTTAGATTGGGAAGAAGAAGAATTTCCTGGCCTGAAAGGGTTGCAGGGGCAGGTCTCCGCCGAATACGATCCTCGACAGACAAAGAAGGCTGAAGAGTACAAAAGCCAGAGGACTATTACGGGGCAAGGAGAGTCCTCCACCGAGCAATTGGCTGGAGAGACGAGCAGTGTAGACCTGAGCAACAGACTACCCTCAATACCTGCTATAGAGCGCGCAGATCTAATTAACAGACTGCCCTCAAGCCCGGTCACAATACCGGCACAGGCAGTCGGTGGGAGTGAAAAGACGCCTGCGTGTGAGCTGCAGCAAAGATCTGCAATCACCTACCCTGAACAAATTCAGGAAGAGACAATACTTCAGAGCAAGACCCCCACGTCGTCTGCAATTGGAACAGGACAGGGTGAGCATGAAGAGAATCTCCACCGCAAGACCTCCTCGCCGTCTGCTAGAACAGGACAGAGTGAGCGAGAAGAGATACTTGATACCCAACGTTTTTTCTGTGGCGTTCCAGGTAATGTATTCAGTGTTGGATCTGGAGAACATATGACTTTCGGCCCGTTGGCGGTGTCATTGACGATTAAGAATTCGTCCACTGATTTGACGAAACAATGTCCTACACGGATAAAACCCGGGGGCGGTGTCCGGAATGCTTGTATCTTTGGCTTGGGTTGTATATTACGGGTCTGTTTCCGCTTTCTTTTGGATTTGGGTTGTTCGGCTTCTGGAAGACATGAGTTTCCATTGGGGATTTGGTCATCGGTCTGAGATCCGGAACGTCGTTTGGACTTTCGGTACATTACGATATTAATTGTAATTGGAGGAAATTCTTATACTTCAAGAGGAATATAAGGTGTAAAATGGTAGAAAGGTGGACAATGTTAGAATTATATCTTAGGTTGAGAATTTGATTTCGGAAAGGTCATTTAATGGCTACGTTAAATTGGAGATCTTAATTTATTTGTCTGAAAGGATGGAGTTGATTCAGGAAATGATACTGTCAGTTTGCATTCTATATAGCTGAGCCAGCAGTTATGAAGATTGTCTGTCAGGGCAATGTCAAAATAGATTTAAAAGAATTATGATTATTGCACTAAAGTAAGGTCCCGTATTGCTGGTGTTGTGTTTTCTCTTCAGTCTCAGGTTTGATGCCGCGAATTTAAGCTCATGATACGGCTAGGGTGTTTTTGGATGGAAGTAGGCCGTAGGGAGGTCCGTGGGTGTTGAGCAACGGGATTATGCATTCGGTGCTGCAGGATGCCTGATTGTGATGGCTGCTCAGTCCTATGATATCGGGATGTGACGCAAAGACTCAATGATCAGTTCCATAAGGCCTGGAAGCTCTGAAATAGATGGGTATTGTTCTGGCTGGCTATGATAGTTCAGAGGGTAAATTCTGGGGATGTTCAGAGCTCATAGAGCGGGTCCTTAGCTCAAGCTCCAAGCTAGGACCGGGAGGGGTCTTCTATAAAGTGACTGTAGGAACTGTCAAATATATTTCTAGGACAAAATAAAAACATCATCCTGACTGCAATAATTCCAAGTTGTCTTAAAGGAGAGCTCCAAGAATCTGATTGAAATCACAACTGTGTGAAAGGGTGAGTTCCAAAGGGAAACAGATCGAGGAGACGACAAGGGTGTCATTGTCCAAAAAGAGGACGAATGAGGTTCTAATACCTACGGCGGAAGACCCAACACTATCAGATGGAGAAACAGATCAGCTTGAGGAATTCATGACAAAGATCGACAGAGGTATGTTTTTGGGGCTTGAGAGACAGGTTAAGATTCTTGGAAGTTGGGGAAGGTTTCGAGATTTATTAATGTGGAGGTGAGCATAGGACGAACAGTCTGGCGGTATATAGTGGAATCCGGACCTGCCAACATCTGACTCTTCTGATTCTCCTCCACTAGTTTATAGAACTCCTTCAAGTCGGGTTGAAATGGAACACATCTTAATATCATCTTTCCAAAGAAAGATTCGACAATCAATTTGCTGTAATACTCCTGGTCGATCGTTATTATATCCTCCCCTTGTTGAATGCTTATTCCTGTGTAGAGGGTCGCGGGCCCCAATTTTCTGACTTTGAATTCCTTCTTTAGGTCTTTCTCCAGCTTCTCTATTACATTGTCTGGGCCAATGCATAGCATATCATCGACGTGGACTATGATATATATCCCCAGGTTTTCATTTGTCCAACAACAATAGTCGGCATCCACCCTCTTATATCCCTTCCTCTTTAGGAATTCGTGGAGTCTCTGGTACCACAAGTTCGCAGACTGGCGCGGGCCGTATACTACTTTATGCAGTTTCCATATTTCTCCTTTCTTTCTCCCTTTGTATGGGGGTGGCGACATATAGATGTTTTCTGTGATTACCCTATTTAAAAACGCAGTTGTAAAGTCGAACATTATTATTTTTCTGGATTTTGATACTGCTATTACCAAAAATAGGCGGAATGATGCTGAACGAACAACGGGGGCGTATAGTGTATGGCAGTCTATCGGTGAGTCCTATAAATTTCCTCTTGCTACTAATCTTGCTTTGTATCTTACCACCTCCCCTTCGTGTTCCTTTTTAAATCATATACCCATCTTCCTGGTATTATCAAATCCTTTTCTATCACCTCTTCCACTATGGTGAAAACCTTGTTTGTGATAAACGACTCCAATTCTTCTTTTATTGCTATTATCCATTTTTCTTTCTCGGGGGATGCGAACATATTGTGATAGTGTGCTAGGATCTTTATGTTTCTGAATGCTGCGGCTTTGGTAGTGCATGGGGATATCGGGGTTTGCATCCTTGGTAGGCTTGCTCGGGGCGTCCCGTTCGGTCTCGGTATGCATCGAAATGGGCACGTTACCCCTTTCATCTTTATGCATGGTGATATCGTATTCCTCGTCCCAGGACTTTCCAGCGTCTATTGGAATTGTTGTATTGGGCATATCTTTATCTGGTAGGGATTATTTTCGGAGCCTTAACAGATTCTGTAATCTTCTCTAAGTACTCCAATTGCACTAATTTGTTGTCCGATATATTGGTGTCTTCGCAGGAAATCTAACGGGTAGATTGTGATGGTTATTTTGTCATAAGTAATATATCAAATGCGGAATTCATATATATATCTGCCTATTCACTTCATATTTACTTAACTTATTCCCAATTGTCATGAGCGCATCTATGATCACCATACATACATATATATGTAGTAGGTAGTAGGTTCTATAATAACTATGACTTATCGTGGTAACGATATAGGCACCGTTGATAGAATCCCGTTTATTCCCAATAAAAACAAAAATCCAAAGGAAAACAAAAATCCCGTTACACCCGAAAGGAAACAAAAACAAAAACAGCCTTTCTACGAACAGGTAAAACGTCGTGTGCTTGCCCAACGCACAACACGGAACAAACAATGTGGCGGATGTATTGACGAATTTGATTTAGACCTCCCCATCTATCCGCTTGGGTTTGATGATGGGGATTGCGAGTGGGGCGCCGAGTATGGCAGATGTATGTTTGGATGGTATTGTTGTTGGAATAAGGGTGATATATTGGAGAAAATTGTAGAAGATGGTTAGACCTGGTGGATAGCGGTCTCGACGACTCTTCATCAAACCTGGGAGAATATATTGGGTATGGTCTCTCAAGTTCACCCGATCATTTATTTGCCGCGACGTACCCATATAATGCTTTGCCGTGATGGATGCGAAGAATTGGAGTTAGTACCACGAAGAATCGATTTTCGGAAAATAATTATTAAGATGGCTTATGCTAAAATAGGCGGGTGGTTTTTTGTTATTTAGACTGTTTGGCCTGGCTTGATCTCAAGTGACTAGCAGAATACCATAGTTTTTTCTAGATTTGGGGTAAGTAATGGGCCGGTAAGTCGACAGTCACGAAGTTTTTATATTCTTAAATAAAGGAAAAAACTTGCGGTAACCTAATTTCTTCCTTCTTCAATGCTCGGGGCGAGCAGTTGGAAAGGTCTATTTCTAGAATGTATCAGTTGTTGCTGCTCCAGCTGCTCGAAGGGTATTCTATCTTTTAGACAGTTCTTTATGATTCTGACCTCGTTTTCCTGATGCCAAAATGGCTGCCCTGCCTTAAATATTCCTAGAAACCATTTTTGCAAAGCGGTTTCTAGCGTTTTTGATGAGTGTAATAAGCAATAAGTCAGGGTCATGGTCAAGGATCTCGAGGACCTGGTAGAAAAATCCACCTAGATCGGTGTTTCGTTTCGAATCTTTTGAAGCTAATAATCCTTATGAAACCGGGGGGTATAAGAAAGTTTCTCGAAAAACCAGTAGACCATTTTCTCGATAATTCTTTAAAGTGGTTGAATTCCAAAAAATGGGAGTCCGCCAATTTCTTGGAAAAAAAAGTTCTTAAGATTTATGATAACATTACCTCGGTTTAAAAGACAATACTAGGTTTAATTGTCAGTTTTTATCATATTCGTAATTAAACTCAAACAATAAAATGTTTTGTTAAGAATTTGGTCTTCTTCTCGCGGAGTCTATGACTTTGATGATTTGTACTATAAGTATTCTGTTGCGATGTTTGTGAGGAAAGATGATGGTAGCTCTTGCGGGAAATAGAGAGGTATTGGAGCGTCAGTTTTGGTTTTGGTCAGAGCTGGAAGAGGCTCTTGACCAGTGGTATCGTTCGTTGCTGATCGGTTTCTGTGTATGTGGTGGTTATGGAGCGGGTTAGCTGGTAAGTTTGATTCGAAGATTTGGATGAATGGCTTTGGTGCTGGTTATTACTAGATCGCCTACGTAGTCTCTTTGGCGCCGCGTTGCCCTGCCCAGCGAGCATCCTGGGTTGTCTTTGTAAAGTTAGATGTTTCCCTTTGGTATCCAAGAGTCATATGCTGGACCATAGGGTGGAAACCATCTTTTGACAAAAGCACATTGGGGACTGCCACCGAAAAATGATCTTTAGCTTACTCGTGAACAGACACTTTGAACCATCACGATGTACATTCTCACTACACCGTACGACATTGTCTCATGATACGACCGGTTATACGAAGACAATCCCAAAACCGATTGGAGAACGAAGTACATTGAGCTTTCATAAACGACTAATCAATTCTTGAATCTCTCACATTTGATGTTTTGAATCGGGAACAATTTTTGTCAAAACCTTTCTCAGTAACAAGAAATTGGAGCATGGAACTTTCTTGCAACGGCTTACATTGGATCTTGAGCACGATGCAAAAATCCGAGTCGCGGAGAGAGTTTGACATTGATGGCTCAGGATGTGGGGACCGTATAAAGCATTTCTCCTACACCTGCTATGCTCTATCCAAGAATATCGGGGGACTGGGACAATTGTGGAAGATAAACAAGCAGTCAAGCAGATCAAAAACAACTCGTATATACTCACGAACCGCAGTTAACTAGCCCGACTCCCGAGATTTTATCTCTTTGCTTGCATCGAAGAAGTGATTCGCTCAGATTTGTACGTACCCTTTGCATGTATTAGTATTTATTAGTGATAGATCTTGCATCTCGGAAGAATCATATTCGACTTCCATAGCATGTACACGTGTGTGGTAAGGGAATACGGGGAAATACTAACCCTGAGAACACCGCCAAGGTTGAACACAAACTAATGGCCGATACCGCCACCCTTAAATCTTGCGGACAGTAAGTAGATTTATCGACTTCTATATGAATTGATATCTGACTGGCTGATACTCCTATGTGTATACAAGCTTCGATACCTACTTAGTGGATATATTATTGTTTATACTAGGGTAGGCTATCCAGAGTGAAGCGAAGCTATCGCAGCGTGATGAGCTCCAAGCAGAAATCCAGATCATAAAACGTAGCGAAGACGAGATTTTTCTAAGCGAAAGCAATTAGTATACCCATGAGAATCAATACCTGCAAGCTACTTGGGTATATTCATCTCTGAAACCTGTTTTGTTGACCAAATTCAAGAGCCGGATTCAGCCGAAGTATATTCTTTGTTGTCTATTGTTCTATTCAAAAAACTTCTGAGATGCGTTAGTAAGGTGTCGTGTTATACCCTACCCAGATTTCCTTGGCAGGGTTCCCAAATAATCTTAGCACCTTGCTAGTTCCTCAACTCTATTGGTTCAGGTCTCTTAGTATAGATTTCCGCTGGTCATCAAACGAATGATACATGAGGCCAAAAACAGTAGCATTTCCTCCGACACATGAAGTACTAATATTTATATGAACTAAATCTTTCTGTGGGATAAATGGAGTGCAGAATCAGAAGCATGTTTTGTCGCGCCAAGCCATATGCCTAATCGGGACTAGTCATATGGTGTGGGCGGCGTGACATTTAGTAAAATTTTAATACTTTTTACTAATATATTATTTATAAAATAAATTAGAATAAATAGTTTATTAAAAAAATTAATTAATTTTATATATAATTTGAGATTTGAATTTTTGAAAATAGATTTGGTATTGATATTGGTAATATATTTTATATTTAATATGTTTTTTAATTTTAACATTTTTAAATAATTTGTTTTGGATTAATTTAATACTAGCTATTAATTTAGTAATTTTGTTAAATTTTAAAAAAGTGTTATTAGTAGTTTTTATTTTTAGAATTATATTATTATTAATATTTTTTAATTTTATTATAAATCGTTATTATGACATTATGACACTGGATTTGCGACTAATGTATTGGTGCAAGTGAAAATTTAATAAGTCCCGTACATAGCGGATAGCGGAGAGTGTAGCAGCGCCGCCAGGAACAGCCGTCGATAACCTTGTTTGCCACTTTCGGCGGGGCCAAAGAAAAAACCCTGCACCCAACTTCGGACTAAAAACGTTCAAATGCCAAGTATACTGTTCTTGGCACAGGGCATCGGGTAGACTAACAAACAAAAACTTGTCAAAATTTGATATTCTGGCGTTTGTCGCCGTTATTATATATTTTATTACTTTATTTTCTTTATTTTCTTTTATATTTTATGTTGTCTGATATTATAAGTAGTAGTATTTTAATACTCAAATACCCCCCCCCCCCCCCTAAAAAAAAAAAAAAAAAGGAAAGAAAAGGAAAGAAACGGCCACTAAAGGTTGAATTCCCGCTAAAAGTTTATAGTCAACATGGAGAAGCCATCGCCTCCTCCTAAGAAAGCGGGATCGCTCTTAAATAGTTGGTGGGACGTTCTCGATCGCAACAGCCTTCAGAGAATTGGGGTCTTCCGTATTCCTTCGAAAAGATTTAAGCAAGGCGAACAGTACACATGTCTCGATCTGAGTTTCTATCCGTCCGGTAAGCAACCTTCAAGTTCAATTGGGCGATTCAAGTTTTTTGCAATCTTGGGCGCTAATTGATGTAGTATGGGGTTGTTCCATATCGAAACAATATAGCGTTATATCGATAAGAGATCAACAAACGAACACTATGGACTATTGTACCTGTTCCTCAAAGCATATAATTGCTAATCGCGCCTTTTTTTGGACTTTGAAATTTGGAACGTTCGATCTGATTAATATTTCTGGCTTGTCGCAGCAATTCGGCATTTCGTTTCCTAGAGAAATAGCCTGGCACGATAACTTCATTGTCCACTGCACGAAGCTACTGAAGCAAAAAGGGTTTATTCAATTCTTAATTTTCGATATTTGTGCTGGCTTACAAGGCATAAACGAGGATTCTTCGCCCACACCCATGGACTTTAGAAAACGTCTAGAGGGTTGCCTCCAAAGGCGGGGGCTTCGGTTGGAAACAAATGCTGCCTCAAATGTCATAAAAGCCTTTATCCGACAAAAATGTTTGAAAATCACGCTGTTATATCGCTCAGTTGACTTAGAAGATGATACTGTTGCTCAAATGCTCGCAGAATATTTGCCGGTCTTTGAAGTTGAACGTGTCCTTGATCAGCTATGCCGATTGCCCTGCCTTATTGGACACGCTCAGAAGGTCTCGAAAATGGATATGGCAGCTCAGTTACGTAGGGTCCGGGCGGTATTCAATGTGGGATAGAGTTGGATATACGTACGTGCCAGTGTACGTAAATATACTTTGGTCGCTCATAAGTACTAGACTTCCCTTGGTTAATTATTATGACAACTTTAATAATTATTATAACAATTATAACAATTATAACAATTATAACAATTATAACAATTATAACAATTATAACAATTATAACAATTATAACAATTATAACAATTATAACAATCCAACGCTACAAAACAAAATAAAATAAAATAAAATAAAATAAAATAAAATAAAATAAAATAAAATAAAATAAAATAAAATAAAAGGTGCAAGGGTCAAAAAGCGTAATTATCATCATTATTACTATTATTTCTTTTCTATATATAAAGCTAGAATTCGAGTACGGAGACTTCTAACTAGTTAAGTCAGCGGTAACTTCGCCTTCGACTCAAACCAAACCGCCCCTAGATTCCGCTAGCTAGTTATGCGTCTCCCAAATTTTCTACTCGCCTCCGTCTTTGGGGTCTGCCTTCAAGTTACCCTAATAATTTCGATAGATACCGACACATATCCATCTGACCAGTGTCACTTATTCCAATGTATCAGGAAGTTGGATATCGGGGCGACTAACCTCCAAAGTATTTCTTTCATTGTCTCCAAAGTTTACTTATACCTGAAACTAAAGAATAGCTAACTTGGATATCATTACGATAGTCTTCATTGAAGAGACAGAGCGTAATATATCGCATTGCCTTATGGATCCCGGTACAAACTATACGGACGGAAATCTGAACTTTGCTATCATTTCGCCATGCGAACGATCGAAAGACTCCATCACGTCCCGGAATTCGAAGCAGATGTGGGAAACGCAAGGAACTGGGTATGAAGTGTTGTACGCGAGACCCAATGAGCCCGCTATCTGGAATGTGGATCGATTTGCCTATAAAGGGTATCTCAGAAACATCGGAACTGGAAGATGTCTTTCCCCGTTTGCATATCGGAAGCAAGATCGCCCTGGAAACATGAACAAAACAGGTTACCTGGTTTATGGATTTCTCAATATGGTTGAATGTAACGAAACGGATATCGAAAACCCACAACGCCAATTTCGAAATGATTATATCGAAGCAACTGAGTGAGTTTTTCAAAGTTGGTTGCAATGCGGCACAATCCTGATCACTTCTATAGCATCCAATTCATTTACCCGAAAGACCCTTTAGGCTATCCGGAAGATGAATTCTATAACGGCTTGAGCTCCCGGGATTATTATAAAACCCCAATCTGCCCCGGGAAGCTCTCTATTCTCATGCCATATAGGTTCTTCGAGAAGCTCGATTCCGATACAGCGGCACAATGGGGGTGCATTGATGTTGACAGACTAGCGGATACTGTAGATGAAAAGAGAAAATTGCTTGCTCAGATTGACCCTGATAATTCACCGTTACTGAAGCTCTCGTCGATCGTTGCCAAAGATCGCTACGATTATCATCCTGGCCTTTGCGGCGCCGACAGAGACAGAGACCGGCAAGATTATGAAAGAAGGATGAGTGAGTACAATGCAGAACAAAGGAAATATGAAGATACTTGTTATTGTCGCGGGGCCCTCCGGTCTCTTAGCCCTATATTCGACAAGAATACCCTAAAAACACTGAAGAGATGCAAAATAGATAGATTATTAAAAGTTGGAGAAAGCACTTCCAATGTACCTGATAATACTGTCGACGAAAAATATCGCAGCTGCTCTGTGCAGGGCCAGAGCTCATGGGCAACGCCACAGGCAACGCCCGCTACAACATCCTGCGCGCTATAAAAAAACAAAATCGTGTTTTCGTTTTAGATTGTTTGATATATTTTTCGATTCGCTATTAGGGCCTGTTGTGTACTTATCTCGTAAACCAAAGGCTGCTGCGGATGGAAATCTCATTACGTATACATCTGCACTGGAAAAAACGTACCACCACCACCACCAACCACCACACCACTCACTATGGTGAAAAACGGAGGTCGAAAAGGCACGCCCCTACTAGGTATCCAGTGACCAGTTTACTACATATGAAATTCCGAAAGCTCCCTTGTAAGAAACTTCTATTCTAATTCTGCGTACAACCTCTAGCTCTCTGGAGGGATAAAACGGGACTCTGAGAAGTTGTATTTCATGCCTGGTGCCACCAATATTATGATCATGAGTGGAGAATCCAGACAGAGATCTCTCAATACAGAGAAGAGAGCTACGGCTAAGAGGAAATGGGGGTTCAAGGCAGAGTATGTCAGTAGTAGGAAAAAGTTGAATACTATACGACCGGAAAATATTGTTTTAGGCTTTGATAGACAGGAGGGAGGGCTTGTGGAAGCCTTAGAGAGGATGGGTATCTGTTAGCCTTATTTTCATCAACTAGATCTATTTACCAGCAAAGGGGATTTTTGGCAACGGCATTCTGTTGGCAGTGTTTTAAAAGATATCTGTTTCAGCATCTGATATTTTTCAGGATTCATACAGGCAATTGGTGGTACAATATGGTTTATTTCAAGAGGTGTTATACAATATTGTTGCTAGTGAGAGGGGACATTGTAAGATCATGAGGCCTACAATGGCCATGGGGGGTACTATACGCTGTGTTTTCTTTTTCTTTTCTGGCCCGATCCCGAAAGGCCTTTTTTTTTTTTCTTTTTTTTTTTTACCCAGGTGTTTTCCTGCCTCCTTTCTTTCTGTCAGAAAAATGTGGCGCGTGGCTTATCACCGATACTTATGTCTACGAGCGCTTTGTCTTATCGATATTCCGTTTTTATTTATTTATGTTTTCGCTCACGTTCCTTTACTTTTATGCTGTTTAACCTATCCTATTTGTCTTGGACTAGGCCCGCACGAGGGGTTTGATATTGTAATACTGGAATTTATTAAATAGATTAATAAATAAATTAATAAATAAATTATAAATAAATTAATAAATAAATAAATAAATAAATTAATAAATAAGTTAATATTAAGTAAATCATTATTATTATTTTATTTTATTTTATTTAGAATAGTTGTAACGAAGCATGCCCAGCAGAAAGAACTCCAAGCAGAAATTCAGGCGGCCGGAGGAGCCCTCGGAATGACCATAGGAAACATCCAGGCGATACTGTGGTTGGAAGAAAAACCACACGACGCAACACAACTCGCAGACCCAGAATCAGGAAGCACCCAGACAAAGAACAATATTAATAGTGTTATTTCAGCTTGTGCGGCAGTAAGCCTGTTTAGGCCTATGCCCTACACAGACTTCCGACTTACCAAGAAACAACTCATGTCCAGACCAGCACCCTGTATCTCCGAATGTCCAGCTCAGACTTATCTCCTGTCCAGTTCCTCTATGTCCGAATGTCCAGTTCACAGTCTTATGTCCTGTCCAGTTCAACACTGTATTCCCGAGCGTCCATTTCACAGACTTATCTCCTGTCCAGTTCACTTTGTTATTTCCTTTGTCAATTGTCTATTTAAACCGCTACGCTCGCTGTCATGTATTTAGAAACCAAGCAACAATTTAAGTATCGATCTGTATTCACACTAGTACACTACTCTTGTTTTGTGACATTTGTGTATTACCTTGATACCTCGACTATACGATTTCTTACATGACGCAATAGTCCACCACTATAGTACTACCGAGTTCGAAAAAATCCAGCAACGGCTACTTGAACAATGTCACGAAGTTATGTCACAGGCATTCTCGGACATTCACATAACTACTCCGAAAATCGACCACTCCTATATATACCAACAATAAAAACAGTAAACCTCTAAGCAAACTCCAGCCTTTGATACTCATGTTAAATATGAACAACAAGTTTATAGACAAACAACCAGTTCAATAACCAGAGCTAAAAGTCCACTACTTATAATACATAGATTTCAGCTATTAGAGACGCTCTCTGGGCTCTTCAAAACCCTCGCAAGGGAGAATGAAACTTTCGCAAGGGAGAATGAAAGATTTCGAAACAGAGAATCCGAACTGCTGTTGGAAAACCGGTGGCTAAAAGCCATGCTTTACGGATAAATGAGCTCCAGCTACGTTGACCCTTCTACTCTATCGGATGGGGCACCAACGGAAGTACTCCCCGACGAATGTTGCCATCAGGGTATCGTACACCTCGGCGAGCAGTATTCTAGGGGACACGAGTTTCCTGACAGGCTGGAGACTCGACCCCAAACCCGATAGTGCACTGTATATATTGTCTTGGGGGCCAGGCGGCCCAGGTTACTTTCTTCCACGACCAGTGTGTACATTTTTCCGTTATTACCCCTCTTACCCGTTGCCAACTACTCAAAAATATGTGGTAATCGATACTTTTTTCTTGTTTTACGCTCTCACCTACACGTTTTATACGAACGATCCAAAGATTTCTACCATAACACAATATATGTTCCTATGCGTTGAATCCAATATGTATTTCTTTATCGACGTCTTAATTATCTTTTAATATTACTTTCAAGCGTATTTTCCTTTCTGATCGCCCCTCAATATACTAATTTTGATGCAAAAAGATTTTCAAGAACCCACATCAGCTTCTCGAGATTAAGTTAATCTCTTCTGTTATATAGAGTCAGCTCATCAATACTTCTATTTGCAAAGATGGTGGCTACGAAGCACGTGCAAGACTTCCGTCCTCTCGCAACCTCTTTTTTTCTCCTTCTCTTCCATAAAAAATTCCCATACGCCTTTTCCATCGTCCGTCTTTGTATATTTTTGAATTCCTGGCACCAGGAGCAGCCTTTTCAAGGCGAGAGTATTATCGCGGTTCCACATCATTGTCCAATGAATCGGAGAATAGCCTTCCTTGGTTCTCGAGTTAATATTCGCACTAGCCGGTATCAATATGTCCAAAAAGCTGATATCGTCACTTCCTGCCCCTATTCAGGAGCAATAATGAATGGGCGTTTTGCCGGTTATGGTTTTAGCCTCGATATCCACCCCCAACTTGACAAGTTGGCGAAGGGCTCCGGAGGTATTTTGACGAGAGGCAATGTGGATGGGGTGGACTTGTTCGGGTCCGGCGTGTTCGATATCTGCTCCATTGTTATAAAGGATTTGAATTGCTAGTGCAGAGTATATTGATGGAATCGCCGCGGCGATAGCGATGAGGTTTGTTAGCCCCCATGGATAATGAGAGCCGGACCACGCGGGAGCGTCGACTGTTACTGGGGCCTCCTTAATCTTGGAGACTTTGAGATTCCACCCTGCATATTCTTTGTTGCTGGAGATACTGAATATTTCGTCCCAATCTTCGTGTTTTAGGGCTTTACGGAATCGCTTCATGACATCAAACTTTTGACGAGTGGAATCTTTTCTTGGCCGATCTTTAGAAACGCCATACGGCAAATAAGAGAAGCAGGCGGTACATTGTTCCGGCCAATATCGAGAGAAATCAGCGTGTTTGAGGTGACAGGACCGCCAGTGCAGTTGTAGGGAATATTCGGATAGATATAAGCGTTTTTGATTGCATATAACGCAGGTGAAATTTTTCGATTCATTCAGAAACTGGCTACTGTGAACAGATAGGGGATCTGGATAGATTGTCGAAGAAATAGCGCCTGAGGGTTCTTGGAGAGAAGTATAGCGGGGAGCCTTTAGAGAGAAAATAGGCGGGTTCGTGTTGAACGCTGGTTCGAATAATTTACAGCAGCATATAAGATATGCGCCTGTCCATGACCTCCAGCATGTAGTCGAAATGACGTCTCCTATACGAAGAGGTTTAAAGAAATCTCGCGGAAGTTTTCGTTGAGTTTGGATAGCGGCTTGGGCTATCGCAGCTAGGGCCCAAAAATCTGTCGTTGAAAGACATTCCACGCTGGGCGGTTCGGACAGCTCTAATTCGTAAACCTTTGAAATATATTTTTGTAGCTGCCTCCTGACATTTTTATAAATTGATATATTTTTGACGGCATGTGGGGCGATTTCTATCATGGATTCTTGGAGTCCGGAGAGCGTCGAAAGTTGTGCGAGTGGCTCACAAGAACGCCGGTTGCAACGATATAGTTCTGCTATACTCAAGAGGAGTGCCACGGGATCCGAATCATCGTTTCGAATACGAACTGCAGATGCGGACAAAAAGACGTTAAAATATTTCTGTTGATTCGGGGTGTCCATAGCGGATTAATGATAACAAGTCGTCGATAAGCTAGAGAGGATTTCAGTCCTAACTTGGGCTTGATGGTCGCAAATAGAGAGTGAGAGTAGGTAAATATTATAGTATCTTCTTCGCATGTCCATGTTTGATGGGTAGTTCGTAAACTTTTATAAAGTCTTTAACCGCTTTGATTTCTTCCGGGGCTTCCCGAGGTTGACCCCCCCATTAATTACAAATAGCCCTTGATTTCCGCCACAGAGCAGTTAATGTTGAATAGAATAAGATATCGATAGAGCTAACTACCTAACTTGTACATACATAGGTACCTATCTATGGGTAAATATTGAATATCTTAAACCACGATGCGTGGGGGGACTTTAAGGTGCTTGTTCACTAATGTATGCCGAGGTCCATCAAATCCCGCCCTTAATTTCCCTATGTTTTTGAGCTAGGCGGTTGACTTGAAGTTTTTTTTTAAATATTTAGGGCTCGGTCCATAGGAAAGTAGCCGCGAGTTGACCTTAATGGCAGTCCACCACATGCCTAATGCGATTTCACTGAAATCTATCTTCGAATCTCCGACCAATACGACCCAGAATAGATTGTCAAAGGATTCAACCCGAATATCTACAGCTCTCTCCTCAGCCTATGAGATCAGTAGATATCGTTAGTTAATTAACATTTTCATTTGGGGTCATGTGATATCTTACTGCCTGCTTTAACCTTGTTACCCAATTAGAGCCTCTCTTTAGGGGCCCCAGCTCAAATTTCGGATAGATCATTAATCAAATGTGCAGAGGTCCGCGCTATGAAATTCATGAAACCGGTAGCTCTTGACTTTAGGGAAGCCTACATGGAGCGTGAATCTATCCGGTTCAATAAGCAATGACCGTATATTTGTTTCCGGTGACGCTGATTGTATTTCATTTTGCAACGCTGAAACAGAGAAAACGATATTGGTCGCTTCGACTTCGAGGGGCTTCGGAGATATGTTGTGATAAACCAACCAAACAGAGCACTCTGCGTTGGAGTCTAGAGCCCCTCGCTGGATAGAGTTCGCTTCTTTGGGGCTCATCGATTTGGGCGTGGTTTCTTGGGCAGGCCTGGTCTCGTTCCTAACCTCACCCAAGGTGGTCCAGACAGGCCGGCCCGACTTCTGGTCAAGCAAGGCCATGGAAGCTGTAGCTGACTGCTAAAACAAAGTAACCAGAGCCAGATAGAATAGGACGTTCGATATCGATGTCTTGTGGAGCTCGAGAGTAAAGTTAACTCTGTGAAAGAAATTTCGAAACGCAAACGCAAACGCGGAATTGCAATTAATTGAGGTTGGGACGGAACTATGGCGCGCGAGAATGTGACATATGCATCAAACCGACATAACCTCTAATACCTAACTCTTTATATAGCTTATGCACGTTATATCACATATATACTTGGCGGTTAGGTACCTGGAGTTACGGTACTTGGGTTTGTGTACCTAAGTGTGGACGAAATGATATTAAGGGGCTATCGAGATCACCTCCGCCTTGATCATGCAAGTATGCATGAATATTCGTGACGAGGATTAGTGCAAAAGAAACCATGCTAACTATCGTGGCAGCTGAACCGTCGTGGCAGCTGAACCGCCGTGGCAGCTGAGCCGTCGTGACAAGCGTACCATCGTGACAAGCGTACCACCGTCTCACAATTTAGTCAAGGCGCCGCTCAGACCTCGTCTCGCTAGGTTCATGGGCTGTTTGGTCCGGAATGAGATCAGCCCCGAATTCATGAACCAAAGCCGAAAAGACTCGAAAACCGGCCCCACTTTCCGTAAGTGTCTATCTCACTTGGAATAGGTATCTGCCTGAAAATCGAGAACCGACAGGAAAAGAAGAAAATATATAACACCCATGCACACATGTTGAGAGTGGAAAATGGAACTATCAAGGCTCATGCCGCCAAGGGGACCGGAATTCTAAGATGCCTGTATTTAAGCACCAATAAGATGCTCTATTAACCGGAAATTTCCGAAGCTATTTGGGTGCCGTCCCTCCAAGGTCGGACAGTTTCCAAATCCTGCTCTGCCGGCTTTATAACTAATGCATGAAAACGGCACATCAATGTATCCCCATGAAGTTCAGTTGGGCCCTCGAGCTGCAACGTGGCCCATGATCGAAAGAGGCCTCGGCATTTGTATGTGTCCCTTTTCGTCCATCCGTGGTTTGTGCGGGGGGGGTTTTTTTTTTTTTTGGGGGGGGGGCGGGTTATTATGTAAATGAATTAATTATAAGTTATGAGCTGGCAAGAACAGAGAATTCCTTGTTGGTCGGCGAGAAGTAAACTACCACCTAAGCTCAATGGCCGCGGTCAGAACAGCTGGACTTCCTTGCCTCCTATTCCCCGCGCCCCTATCAGCCTTATTCCACTTTTTATGAGCTACCAGCCGATTAACCGAAACTTCGAGAGCGATGTGATACTGAATCGCTCTCAAAGATATAGCAAAGCCCTTTACCCGCGTGGTGCCATCTTTTCGGATAGGTGTGGGAGCACCGAACCATAGCAGTATACTAATGTCCAACATATAAAACGCGGGGGTCTAGGGGTTGATAGTGGGGGTGGGTGTAGGCCGCTCCTACCCAGGTGGGTACGGGATCTCTGGTTAATCTAGAGCTTGGCGCTGGAAGCGTGTTAGTGTTTCCCGAACGAAGGTTTCATTACTCTATTTATGCAAAGCCCTAGAATCCTAATGCTAAAAGAACGCAAACAGTGGCCTTTGCCACGGCTTAGCTTCAGTCCCGAGCGCTCGAGACAGAGGCTATGGTTAGGGTCCGAAGCACAGAAGCCGCTGGTACATTGGTGAAGCATGCCAAATGATGACTGACAAGCTTCAGGTAGCCAGCGCAAATTCTTTTATCTATAGGTATTGAGGTACCGAGTCGATTGCCCTTCTAGATAGGTTGTTATCGGCCGTCAGCAGCGTATATAGCCTAGAGTTTATGGGCTAGGTAGAGCAGAAAATGCTCAGGTAATGCCCTAGGAACCACACTTACCTACTTAAAGTGTTAATACCTGCCGAACCGTTGGACGGGAGATGTGGTGACTATCGAATTCGAAACAGTTGCAGGCGGGGTGCATCCGAGTCTAGATGTGGAACGTGTTGTGCTGCTGTAATATAGTGCCAAGACATCGTTTCTAAATTTGGATGCTGGGCCTTTGTCCACGTCTACCAGCGCTTTTTGCAAAATTTGCAGGCTTTCTAAGGCCTAAAATCAAATAAACGTCTCTAAACCCCGAAATCATGGCGGGGGGGTTCGACTGGAAGACAAGAATTCTACTACCGGACTCTGATGCGGAGGCGTCTACATCAACCTCTATCTCCGCCTCACCTCAGCAGCCCAACGACAACGCCCAAGGCCGACCAATCGAAAAAATCAGCGGGAAGAAGATAGCACGAGTTCGAGAAGCCCTCAGAGTCCCGGAAGATACCTTAGATGGGGAGCATGTTAAGATGCAGTATCCAGATTGGCCGACTACGAAATCTGCTAAGGATGTATGGGGAACCGTTTTGGTGGGTGAATCCACGCTCGCCACGCCCAGCAAAATTTCTAATCAGCTTAAATACAGAGAGTTTTAAAAGAAGTTGTGAACAAATACGCGGAAGATGTTATGATAAATGGAAGGGTACATAAATGGGGCGCCAATAACTCTTACGACTTTAACAGCCAGGATTATGACCTTCAGGTGGACGCCATCGCGGAAGCGTATGCCGCATTATCGAAAGAAGAAGATATCGTATTTATCGTTGAACGATTGAAACGCTGCGAAGAAAATTGGGCTTTGAAAATCTTGTTAACTACAAGAGGGGATGCGCTGAAACGACGAAAGAAGAAAGGTTCAGAGGGTCCAGCGACAGTGGTACTAGGGCTTCTTGATTTCGCCAGTATCGGCTAGCCCCTTCGTGTACCAAACCAACAATTGACTTCCGGAGAGATTTCGCCGTAGCCACAACCCGACCGCTTTTTTTTAACGATCTTAAAGTCTTGTTAGGTGGACGTAATGGTTATATACGTAGTGGAGTTGCGGGTACGGTTGTTGGGGTGAAGGGAATATTGCAATGGGTATTTAGGGCCCCAAGTCGAGACGGGTTGCTAGACGGCATAATAGAACCTTTGAGTGGCTTGTGGTGCGAGATGTTTAAGGGAGACAGAACTTGAGTTTGCGCGGTCTAGATACGAGGCCGAGCTTGAGCTTGTGCGGTCTAGGTATGAGGCGGAGTTTGGGTATATTTTGTATTGAATATGCTGATTGAGGTAATTCTCAAAGATTTTCCTGCGCTGTTTCTTCTTAATTCGTATTCGCGGAACAACAGCTAAGTCGGTCATGGAAACCCGTAATTCGCTAGGAGCCGCCCGTTTTTACACCAGTCTCGTGAGCATATTCACACCGCCGTTTCTAAGTGAGAGGTATTTACTGCATTTACTGCATTTACTGCGTTTACTGCATTTACTGCATTTACCATATTTACTGGATCGACTGTGTTAACCGAACTTACCACTCATCCGGATCCCCGCTTTGCCATGTTTTGTGAGCTCCTCACGGCCTTTTGCCCCACACCCCGCCGGATCTATAATTGACACAATCGGTTTGCCAACATTAGCCACTACTGGTGATCGCCTCCGTTACTTCCGATCAACTCGTGGCCATCCAGGTGAGTCAGATCCCTTCTACCAGATTAGAAATATGTTCCGCGCCAACAAAATAAGTGAGCGCGGGTTGGTGCGACAAATTCTTTTCTACGTACTTTTCCTGTCAGCAAGATTGTACTCCCTTTCCATCGACTATTCACGGCAACAAACTCCCGGCTATGCTTTCCCGACGATCGAAGGCCGATACACGTATGCGCAACCGCATTGCATCTCTTGACCCAGACCGGCGGTATCTAGCGGACAATATTTTCCATCAAGAATTAACAGAAGAAAGGAAGTCGAGAATGAAAGCCGCGATACAATATTCAGAAGAGTACCTACAAGGTTTAACAGTAAAGAAGTTCCGCGCGATATTGGGTGCCACCCTTAATCAAGATTGGGCCGACATCAAGGTAAGGTCTGGTAGGCCAGGATTAACTTCATAATCGAGTTGACGAACTAACATCCTCAGGCAGCCGTTCAGGCGATCCATAATGCCTATGTCGAAGATCACGACATCGATAAAATTACAAAGTCGCGCATGCCACAGCACCATCTTGCCCGAATCCTCGATGCCATTATCATACAAAAGACCTTCAACAACTTATCAGTGCGCCCAGAACCATTTGAATCCTACGCTTATTGGCTATTTTTGAATCACTTGCGCGGTCATCAGAATGACAACCTCGATCTCGTCTCGTCCCAAGACGCCGACCTCGAGCCCGAAACTACCGAAGACTGCTAACGATATTTTAATTTTGTTTTGAAATAAAGGAAGATTTATGAATTTAATCCCATTCGCAATATTTGCAACTTCATCGGTCTCTGGGATATCGATATTAAGCCTAAATTGCGCATTTGCAAACTTATGGCCTGAAAAATGTCTGGAAACGATTTACCATTGTATTCAAGCAGGTTCTCCAACGACGTCGCGACAACAAGCTTTCAGCCAACCCTTCGTGCGCATTTAATCTATCGACAGTACCTTGCACAACCCCTCAATACAAAATCCCAGCGAACTGTTCATAGTTGCATGCAGGTGTTTAACTAGAGTCGGAGTGGTGTTACAGTATGACGTCATCTAGTAATCACCACTAGCGCTTCAATAATTACGATGTGCAGCTGGTGCATGCCGACCTTACCATCGAATTTAGCCATACTAGCGTCGAGCCCCGACATATAGCCCAGATGTCCAGGCAACGACCTCCGCACGATAAATACTGTTCCCCTCATACCTTACACCTTGAACTATCTACATACGTATGCATACATTTGGTCTGGTTTCCATACACTCCCCATATCGCTAAAGCTTTACTTTCAATCTAGTTTCCTCCTAGCTAGTTTCCCTAAAGACCAAGAAATCGTCTTTCGACACTAGACTGCTATACTCCTCCTAAGCAACCTCACTATAATGAAAGTTATCAGCGTTTCATCGTTGTTATTCGTGCTAGTGCTAATTTATCTCTCGGCTCTCAATGCCGGAGGCGGTCTCCCGTTATGCCTCGGTAATCGGTGTCCCAAATGCAAAAGGGGAACAATTAGCGATTCTACAACGACTACCACCATAAAGAAATTAATAAGCACACCTTCTGGCCTCGAGGCTAGAAATTAATAACGCACATTGAGTCAGCCTCTTCGAATCGTTGTACCGTAATATTGGTATCACAAACACATTAATACTACCACGAGCGGTAGTACCGAGTCCACACGAGCGGCCGAGCGTGACCCCGTTGTATCGCATGCTTCCTACGGCAATCCGAATTGTATTTGGCTCGACAGCGGTGAATGATGCGCCCAACAATTAGGCGCCACCTGTACATATATCGAGTTGCGCAAACTCTTTAGGGCGGTCACAGTGAAGGTTTTTGGTTGATAAATTTTATAACGATATGTATAACAGTATTCTAGATACTTCCTCCCCGAAACAAATCCGCAATATCTGGTTCTTTCATTTTCAGCCCCTCCCATTTGTGTCTAAAGTAAAGGAAGTGTTTCGCTTCCTTCATTATATATATAGAACTCAGGTCGATGGGAAAACCTCTGTGATCATATACGTGCACGTGTTTCTTCAGATAGTCTTCGATGGGACCCAACTTAAGTCTGTATTTGCTTTTCTCGCCACCGCGGGACAGTTTAGATAGGCTTGAATACTCCTTCAAGATACGGGCCCTCTGGAGAAACATCGAATCACCTTCCCCAACATCTTCCATGTCCGTAATGTACTCGAATTGTGCTTTCTTTTCTGGATTCCTTATTAGACTTTCTAAAAACCCTTCTGCTGATCTAACAGTGCCTTCTTGAAATATCGTATCGAGCTTCCCCAATATGTCGCCTACGGCCCGCTGTTTTAAGCTCGCATCGCGGCCTGCGTCGTCTAAGTTGTGGGCGGCCTCTTTATCACCGCCGTTATTTCTGGTGATCTCGTCGAGCGGAGGTTGGTGGATATGACTTGAAACGACGTCAGGTGGGGTATCGGGTTGGTTATATAGCGGAGGATTCGTCGAAGTGGACATGGTGTATGATGAAGGCGATGCTGGCGTGGTATTCTGGGATCTTTTTTCTCGAGTTTGATTCTTTTATGGGAATTTTAAAGGTAGACGTGTAAAGGCTATGGGAGGGCCTAGGGCAAAAAAAAAAAAAATACTAACGTATCACGGTGATTGATTGGTAAAAGTAGTAGACCACAAACCTGAGATTGTAGTGGTCTCGTCCTGAGAGCTATAAGGAGAAACTATTTACAAGATGGCAAGGGTGTGAGAGAGAGGAGGGGGAGCTACGGTTTAAAAGAAGCCTTCCCTCCGGCATAACCCTTTTTAGCCTGGGCTTCATGCTTGAGCTCAAGGTACCTCTCAAAATGTATTATACTTAAAACTCGGCAGGTACGGAGCGACATAGCTGGAAAAACGTCACAACTAAAGCAGTCCGTGCATTTTTGGGGTCACATTTGGGCTGAGGAAGACCATCCCAGTAGTTAGATGTTTCTTTCACCCTCGCTTATTCCGTCTGCATGTATTCCTCCTTTCAGGGTGGCAAAACCCGAATCGCTACCTTCCCTTACTAAAATGATGTTACTTGCTTACTCGCAGAGTCGACTTGTATGGTTGGTAGATGTGGGATAGACTATAAGAAATTAGGGCTTTGTACTATCTGGTGGTTTATATAGATTATGTGCTTCAAATTGTTAGCTTTGTTCGTTATGTTTTCTTCGCTGTGTCATCCACTGCTTCCTAGATTTCAATGTTCTGATTTTCCACCTTATATCACGTTGTAGGGGCTGAATTAGCGGAGATCACATTCATGCGGAATATCAAGTCTGAGATCGTACTGTAGCGTAAAGTAGAGTCTATTTGCGGTATACATGCGCTTGCGTGGTGGGGTGTTTAGGTCTGGGAAGCAGGAGTGGAGCCAGGTGTAAGGTAATCTGATGTCGAAGGGTATCTCTGAATCTGTACAAAGTAGGGACATTATTTACATATGATTCAACAGAACAGAAGGCTAAAGGACCATATGACATGCATTTCCAGTCACAATTATGCGGGCTAGAGTAGAATTACTTAATTTGGGGATATGAAGCCGGCCCGCAAATTTGATATGCGAGATATAACTGGTCAACCGTCCTATGATATCGGTTGGTACAATGGCTTTAGAAGGGTGGAGCTTTTGCATGGTGCAGGCCGGACGGCACGGCATCAGTAAGAGTATTACGATATTCAGACAAGAATAAAGGAAAATGCGGACTCAAAATAGTATCCCGTACGGAGATGTTGTAGTCTACCGAAGACGAGAATGGGTGGTTTTTACCAAGCTTGCGCCTGCAGTCTTGAGCTCTGCATATGTAGAAGGGTGCTAGCCTGGAGCCTAGGCACTAGTTAGAGGGGTGCTGGTTTGACAATCGAAGAATGTGAATTATGCATGGCTAGTTATCATATTAACGAACGATTCATCGTGCTAATCTTGCCAAGCGGTGAATCGGGATCCAAATCAGGGGCGTCGTTGATAATAATATTTGGGTTACAAACCATAGGTATACCTTAGCATCACCCTTGCATACCCGCATTCTATATTATGGTATCCCCATGCTCCCTAAGTCGACAACTATCTACTCCCAGATACTTCGCTCTTTTTAGTACCCATTCCTTATCATTTCTCAGTATGGATTCCGATATGTTGCACCATTCACGAATATCAATTCTTTGTTCGTACCAACTATACGCAGACTCACGGTTGGCTTTTTGTTCTGATCATCGGGTTTCAAACCAGGCTGGTCCAAGATTAAATGATAGAGAGGTCCACAAGCATCTGTCTCCGTTTCCTGGATTTTACACACTCTCTAGCTATGCTATCATCTCAGCAATAACCCCACACTCGCCTATTATGATCACTACAAAGCTCTCTATCGAAGTCGTACTAATGATTCTTCACTACTTGGGTTGGCACGACCTACTAGCGTTCTCCTACACGAGCAAAAGAAGCAAAGACTGCGCTTTATGCCTCTTCCGGGTTCGCAACACCTTTCTTCGGAAATTTCTATCATATCGTGCCGGAACTCAGGAACTTACTAGGAAGGAATCAAGTACATTTAACGGTATAAGGTGGTATGGGGAGCAGAAGCATCTGGTTGTGGATGACCTGTTCAAAATTATAGACATTAAAGAACTTAAAGAGCTGAGCTTCGCCGACTCTTATGCACTACATTCAGGTAGGTTATATCACTCTGTACAGGCGCCTTCAGGCCGACAAACAAAAGCTAATACCGAACTTGATTTACAAAACAGAGATTAATAGTATCCAAATTTCATCCGATGCCCTCGCATGGCAGCTTCTTCCGGTACCATCGCCCTCGAAGGAACGGTATCCTCAATTCTCAAAGTTTCGCTCCCTTTGCAATATCCTGCCTACCATATCGCTGTTTGATATAACTTTTTCCAGTCTCTTTACCGACACAGATTTATTCTTATTTCAAAAAAATCTTGAAAAACTTACATCTTTGAAGCATCTTTATCTTCAATCCGATATTCGAGACTTCGGTACAAACTTCGAAATAATTAAATTTTGTTTGAAAATTGATCAACTTCAGACATTTAGTATAACTCTACCAACAAACATCAGCTATCTTGGGTGGTGTACAATATGCGAAGCTTTGGTAAGGTGTCCAACATTTCAATCTCACAGACAAGATCTAATACATTCAATCCAGGTATCCAATGAATACCTTCCTCCCCAACTCCATGTATTCGAAGTCAAATCCAAACAACTCCAATATTCGAACATCGTAGGAGCAGAAGATTTGAGGACCTTACAGGATCTAGGCCGTGCAAAGTCCTACTTTCTGAGACAAAGGCCGCTTATTTCCCATATTATAACAGGTGCCGCCTATGGCGTCCTCCCACTGCAAACGAACGAAACATTTGCCCGACTCGCCGAACGATTTCGTGGAATCACGGGCCAAGCGTACTACAGTACTTACTTCAAGTTGGATGTGTGGGGTAAAGAACCAATATACGATACAATTATCGACTACGAACATCAGAATTACGAGGCCCTCCCTAACTGTGTTTTCCACCTTGAAATTTCTCACGAGAGGCACTTCGCTTATCGACCTAAGTTCTACATACAAAATAGTCCCTGCTAGATATTGCTATGAATACATACTCTCTCTTTTCAACTGTAATTGATGCAACTGCTACAGTGACATCTAGGTATCGGTACGTATCAGGTTTTCTCTTGACAATATGCAACAGCCCAACACAATTCTCTCGCCACTGATCCACAGCTCCTCGACTTGTGTTAGGTACCTACTTGCTTAACCTTCCTAATAGAACCAAGCTCCTGAGATCGTAGCCCTCGACCATGTAGAGCTTAATAAAAGCGCTAGTCTTCGATGCAACTTCACTACTGCTCATAGTACTACAGTGGAGTTCGCCAAAATCTTGTCATTTCGGCCGGCTCACGAAATCGACACGTACACACATACCTCTTTATTCCCACCATCGCAATTTAGCGGGCAACATCGAAGATATCTTATCAAATTGACGATAGCATTCTGCACTCCGCACCTCCTTAATATGAGTTTAGAAACATCTATTGAATTGATCGCCAATTCAACCCACTGGGTCGAAGGATTGAGGCTCACAAACCGTCCTCAATCACACCCAGGCCTTCAGCTTACAGATAGCTCAAATAGAGTTCAGGGTATTATCTTAGCTCTGAACCCAGCGGGTGTTATGGGGCGTTCCGGGGCCAGTGATGATGAAGGCTACGAAAGCGGACCTGGGGATACCGGTAATTAGATGTATTCATAGTGGTTTGGGATCGTTTTAGTTATGGGTAAAGGAACCCAGAGCGCTTGAGTGTGTAGGAAATGATGATTGTTTTCTTTTCTCTCCTTCTCCCGGAACAGCAGACCAAGCACAATGCAACAGTACTGTAACCACCTAGCTATCAGTCATATCTTCTGGGTTACTAAACAAACTCTCGCTCTGAGCTTGGGACCGACGGCCAGTGTTTATTGGGTTTAGCTCTTGTCAGAAATTTGTGTACGAGGTAATAGTTATACATCAACCGAATTGAATTTTGTTCCTCGATGTAGGTCTTCTTCCGAAAGCTTCCCTGACTTCGGGGCTAGCACTCCTTGAAGATGTTGACACGCCGGTTCATTCGAGGTTCACATTCTGCGTGCAGGTGCATTATATCATATGCATTAATTTTTCAGCCACGTTGAAATTCGAAGACTGAGGGACTAGTAGTGGTCAAAGTGGCTGTAAGTTCTTGGCGGAGTGGCTAAGCCAACACCCAACGCATATGGGCTCCTACTACCAAGCTACCAGCTACCGATGGACACTCTACGCTCAACTCAACTGTAATTTACAAACAATGGCTACCGTAGGGGAAATCGATTGTTTTCGGGGACGGTAAATCCACCTTGAATCAGCTTTTGAAGGAATTAAGACGTCTTAAATGCTTCATAAAACGTCTTAGGTAGGTATTGATCTTGGAGCGAGACTAGGTATTAATGTATTGATCACAAATATACATCTAACATACATATACTATCGCCATTAAAGGCTGTCCGAGCGTCAAGCAGTGTCTCTGTAGCCGGTTCATAAATACCTACCTAGGTAGGTAGGTACCCAATTAGCGGCTACGTAGCTCTGTCCCGACCCCTATCAAATATGCCCTCCACCGCCCACCAGCCGCTGAGAGCCCTCCCTTTGCCATTGGCCCGATCCCGAGCGAAGTCGCTTCCCCGCCCACCTTTCCTATGTTGATTTTCTATCGCATTATTTTCATACCGTTTAGACTGTGCCCAGTCTATGCCATAAAAGTCATTCAGGGGATATTGGCCGGGGTCTGCAGTTGGCCTCGGCGGTGTAAAAGGGGGCTCCCGCCTAAAAGTCGGTGTGGGAGCAGTTGGCTTTTTGTTCTGTTGCTCCCTCTCACTGACCATGGCCTCTTGCATTGGGACCTCCTCCGGTACGGCATCATCTTTACGTTTCCGCCATTCTAATTGGAGATATGGGATACAGGATGATAACCACATATTGAAGGACGATTCCGATCTGGATATTTTCGCAAGAAACTTCGAAGATTCGAAAGCGAGGAGCTGGGTATGCCAGGAGCAGGAGGTATTATTAGATGTTCTGTTCGACTCTCTCTTAGGCATCCGCGGGGCAGTGTTAGATGTGTCGCAGTGACACATTAAAGGGAAATATAGATTAAAGTGGCTGTGAAGGAGATTAAATATTGCTTTTGGCCCTGTTGAGAATCATGTCACGAGGGGACGCTCCTCCCATATCTTGCTTTTTTGTCACCAGATCTGAGAGATATGCTTTCTACCTATATACTTAAGGCTGAGGCGCCCTCCATGTAGACAGACGTCGACTACAACAAACTACCAACCTGCAGCTGTTGCATTGCACTATACAGAGTCCAACCCCGGATAGTAATGCATGAAGCTTTCAAACCCTATTAGACGAACCTATCCTAAGCTCCAGAGGACCCAAGTGGGATACACGCCCGCTCCGCCTGAGAAGCTTGACTATTTGTCATCTAAATCCATGGATTCAAATAACGAGCTCCATCCCATTTCCCTGCACTCTAATAACGATATATGCTCAAAAAAAGAGGATCATCAACAGCACCTAGATTTTTCTGGCTGTGGGCTTTGTGCACTTAGCGAAATCGTTTACAGAGCGGTGAAGATACATGAGGTCAATACAGAAGTCATTGAGGTCATGAAACGGCCTCACAAAAATGGTTGTCCGCTAGGGTTCCGCAAATGTCCAACAAGGGCGGCTAGTTGGGATGACAAACTTTCTGTGTAGGTAGTACCGTTTAGTTTGATACCGGCGGGCAGTTTTTTGGTTATTCCTCTAGTGTAAGGACGGAGGAGCCTTGAGAACCTTTTTTTGTTAACTTTTGTAAATATGCTTTGATATAATTTCTTTTTGTCGGCCCTGCGACTCAAGCACTATCAGTCCGACGATTAAACCCGAATGGTATATTTTCGTATACTTGATTTCGGAGCGATGGCTAGACCTCTAAAGCAATATCTATAATAAAGCCTGTATATATCTACGATGTAGTCGTATCTCGAACCATAAATCTAGACGAGCGTCGGTGGGATTATGTGTATGTACCTCTTGTGGATATAGTATTTGGGGCAAAAAAACGATAAACTAACTAATTAATATAAAAACATTCTACAAACTAAATACAAACTAGTTGGTGAATAAATAATATTTTATTATTACTTATATTTGCCCTTATTTATCATCTCTTGCACGAGAGTTGGGGTCGAGCGGAAGCAGTATAAGCGTATTTTCAATCCTCCACCGCGCATCTACCACCGCATTCAAAGAACAACCTAGCCATGCCCGACCAGAAGAACTTTGGAGGGAAACAACGCCATTGCTTTTGCACACCGTGGCAGTTTCATCCCCAATAGTAATAAAATACCCGATAGTCCAATTGTATACTCGGAACGTTTGCGTGAGGACGGGTGTATTATTAATTAAGTAACAAGGGGCAGTGAACAGCCTCCCAATTACAACTTGAGGCTTCCGTAGCGGTAATGAGTTCCCAACTACTACTCCATCAGCTTCCAGATTATATGTCAAGCACTTTTTGGTGTTGCGTTGGAGTTGAATACCCATTCACCGCCGAAGGCCCATTGAAGATTTGGATAAAGGCTCGGGTTATCAAGGAATTGACTTGAATAGCATGTATCAAAGCTTAAAGTCGCAGTATATGGAGGCCCCGAGCTTGGTTCGATTTCATTGTCGGCTAAACACCAGCCGTCGGGAAGGTTCAAATTGTTGAGGAGATTTCGAAGAGTTGTTGCATTTTGAGTAGGTGATTGCGCTCGCGCTTGCGTAGGGGGAGCCATGGCAATTGCAAATGTCAAGAGCAAAGGTAGCATAACCTTAAGCTTCGCTGAAGTGCAGAAGGGCGACATTGTGAAATGATTAGGTAATAACCTCAAATACACCCCTAGATATTATGGAGTTTCGTTATAGGCCAAAGGGCAATGCCATCTATGGGCTAGTCGACCCTTTTATACCTACGTTCAAGGATCACAGGCGAAGCTTAAAGTCTCTCAAAGACTGCTTACATAAGTACTGCCAAAGCTAAAGTGCTTTTGTGAAATAGGCTGTCTCCTTGGTTAGGGTGACATCATAAATGATAAAAATCAATTTCTCGACTTATGGCTTGCGCGATGTACAAGATCCAACCATACGATGTAATAAGCGCTGGCCAGATCGATAATTGCGGCGATAAAGCTTTCTACGGCTATGCTAAGGAAAGTGACGGCATTCTTAGCGGACACACGGAATAAGCTTCAAAAAAAAAAAACTAAATAAGCAGGCTACAAGTAGCGTGCGCAGGATACTCAAACCCTGGTGATCACAGCCTCATCGCATATGCATATGCACTTATGCATCACTTGCCCGACGACAGAGAAATTCCTACTCTCAATTCTGGTGCGCGCAGCGTCAGGGAATCTATAAATTAAGAGGGGGATCCACCTCAATCGCAGTAGAAATTAAATACTAGCATCGTATACCCAACCGTAAACATTAAACCTCTACAAGCTCGCTTTACGTGCCAGATTCACATTACGTATACTTTATAACGCTACAAGACCAATTTATTCTATCCTTTTACTAAATAACTGCGACAACAACTTCGAAGCTTGAGCGATTTCAGATTAATACGTACATACAGTAGTTCTTCAGAGTAAATCCTCACGGGGATCAAAGACAAGTTGTGGTTCTTTTATTGGCAAATGCTTCCATATCTCCGCAAAATGATCAAAGAGGGTTTTCCGCTCTGTTAAAGAACTAGGATCACGCGGAAAGCCTCTGGAATCGTACGAGTGTATACTCAAATATTGCGCTTCGAAGTGATTCGGCTTTGGTTTGTATCGGCCCTTCCCACCGCGCGACGGTTTAATTAGCTCTGAATATGCCTCTAAAATAGAGGCCACTTGCAAAAACATAGAATCACCCCCCCCAGCATCTTTCATGAACAAAATGTCCTCGAAATTTTGCTTCTTTTCTGGGTCTCCCATCATACTGGAGAAAAATCGTTGCGCCAATTCAGCACTGCCTTGTTCAACTATCATATCGAATTCTTTAAATATTTGGGTCGGGTCCGACAGCTCTGAACTTTCATCGCTGTCTGTACTGCGTAAGTTGTGGCTCGCTTTTACATTACTGCCTGGCGGATAAAGCGTTGAAGAGTTGGCGCCGGCGGTGTCGCCGGGTTGGTGTTGCAATTGGCCCAACCAATTTTGAATGGCGGTTCTGCTATCGAACTGGCTAGATGGTGGAGAACTCGTTGGGGCGACCATATTGTATGATGGATATGACGTTGGCGTGGTGTCCTAGGATTCGTTTTGTGGTTCTTCAAATCTGATGTTCATGAGAAATTTCAATAGTTAAAGATAGATTTATCCGATGGACACTATAGGGTAGAGGTGTAAAGAGGAGAAGGGAGATGTGGGAGATGTGGGAGAATGGGGAGGAACTGGAAGGCAAAAACAATACTAACGGTGATGGATGGGTAAAGTAGACCGAGATAGAAGCCGATTGCAGCAAGAAAATGATGACGGGTCAAGCCTTTAATAATCACTTAGGACGATCGAGGAAAGTAAAAGACGTCACAGTTTAAAAGACGCCTCCCTCTTAGCATGAGATCTTCTAGCCCGAGTTTCACACTTGAACTCAAGGTACTTCTCGAGGTGTATAGTTACTTGACAGCCAAGGGCTGTGAATTATTACCTGCAACCGACCCAAAAAGGGTTTCGTTGCGACCCGCTCAAATATTCACGGGCTACTCTTACTCGTTACATAAGTATGTACCGAGAGGAAATTCGTGTAAATCTGCAGGCGACTTATGGGCCAAGCCATTTCCAATGATTCTGTCGATTATCGCCCATCTCCTTTTCTGGTTCCTTCATCTCAACATCGGAGTTTCTAGATACACTCGGGCGCTGTCCTATAAATGTGAATGATTCGCATTAGCATATGACTATTACGAATTCATGAGATGTCAAACTATAATAAGGTTTTAGAAGAGAACTTAAGCAGTGGCATTAATTCGTTGGACAATTGGCTTGGGGTGCAAGGCTCTTTGGTTGAGGCTTGGTGTTGAAGTAAACCTGGAGTAGATTTACTACTGGCGGAACCTTTTTGACTTTTCCCAGCGCTGAAGGGCGATCCAAGGTACAACGGCTTAGGCGACTTTAGCTGTCTCCTCTCAGGGCTGGGAAACATGCTAGGCAGGGGCGGTATATCTCGCGGTAGTCGACGATATCCCGTCGGCCGCCTTGCGGCTAGTTGATTGGCGGTTGGCGAATTCGCGAATTTTCTCCCACGGTATCGAGCCGAAGTTGGTCTAAAAGCCCTGTAACCGTTTCTTGATGGTAACTTGTTCCATTCGCGGTATCTGCATCCCTCTCCATACACATCGCAGTTGTGAAAATGAGTCGTCGCCAGCTATCCGCATTCTCACTATGATAACATGTAATCCTAGCCCTCTTTTGGGAATCTTGACGTCTTTTATTCTTTATTAATACGGTCTCCAGTTAATCCGAGACCTATTCAAAGGGACGAGAAAGCGAATCATAGGTTTCAACGATTGAAAATAACTAAGTAGGTAGTACATACTCTGCGTTATATTATGCTTCGTGCACCTGCGCCTGTTTGTAGCGCGGGGCCAATTTCCCCATGACGTCACTTATTAGCACTTCTTCATATCATGGTTAGCCAGCCGTAGCACATGATCAATGCGTGCATGTACATGTATGGCCGGGAAAAATCCTAATACCCAAAGTATTGAAGTATAAAAAGGAGGGGGGGTTGTAGTCCCTCCCCTCAAATGACAGATATCAGATCTATTGATCTATACTTTGAAGCTTAAAAAAGCTATGATACAACAAGCAACACTTGAATCCAAAACACAAACACAAAATGAACGTAATTAACGAACACACTCTTGAGCTCTTAAGGTAAGACCTTGTACACGTTATTCTCAAAGGCGCTTTGTATGCTTAGCCTCGAATCTTCGTATGCTTATGCGCCGTTGATTTTATGTTATCAGAGACCCTCGTAAGCGTAAGCTTCTAATCTTCGGCGTGGGTATTATGTTTGATAGATTGAATACTACTAGGAGATTAGACGCCGACGCTGTAGAGCTAGTGACTTAGTACTAACAACGCAATGGTCAACTCTATACATGTATGGTTTGTGAAACAATTTCCGATGATGTAGATAGACCTATATATCTAGTGACCACCAACCACTAACCACCCTTTCCCCGCCCGTTCTCCTGAGTTGCCTGGCCTCGATACTTTCATCATATAGACTACTCTCTTTTCGGGTTTTAACGATATTTAAAGGACGGATATGCGTCTCCTCGGCTTCCGAATATGCGTCGTGGGGCGGTGGTGAAGCAGGGCCGGCTGATCCATTTCTGCGCACTGCAGGGTGTGGTTTAGGTGGGTGTTCGTAAACTCCCCTATCCATCTCTTGCTGCTCCTCGTCTTTGGCTACAGTCTCCTTTACGCTAGTTCCACTCCGACCTCTCCCCCAAAATTTTAGAAATGAGATAAATGACGGCAACCGCATATTAAAGCTGGTATATGCTTGGGTAGTTGAGGAGTCTGGTGGTGAGCCAAATGCTCAAAAGCGCTATCAGGAGCACCTTGAAGATCGGAGAAGGATGGTTGGTGTACTGAGCTTGAAACTCAGTAGTACCGAAATGTATCTTATTTTATTGTGTAAATGTTCCCATTTAAATGCGAAGTCGAATTTCCTCAAGTTTAAAAACCACAGGCGCTCAGGCGGGCATCTAGGATATTAAATAACCCTAGTTCAGGCCCTGCAGGCCTTGTTGCAAGACCCCGTAGAGTGTTAGAGTGGAGGCTCTCTTCCATGCAGACCATGGCTTCTACTAGTCTTTCTTTCTTCCTTTCTCTTTCTTTTTTCTTTTTCCCTTCCTAGGAATGACGGTCCCGGAACATACTACCCCTCTTCCATGCAACAAAGGCACTGAGCCTAGTCTCGTACCGATCAAGATCTGCAGAATTGGTTGTATGGTCCCCAAAATAGTCGATAAGGCTATCAGCTACAACGGCCATCCAGAAGTCCTCAACACAATCTCATCTGCTAACGCTTCATGCTCCTAGTTTTGTGCTAAGCGATAATTATCGATAACCACAGCAAATCAATCTTTCTCTTTGACACGTTTTTCAACTTTTCCGTGCCTCCTGCAGCTCTATAATCATGGAATTACGAGAATGTGGGATTAATGCTAACAGCACAAGTCCCTCGTGAGGTATGACGTATGAAGTTACTGAATTGGTCATCACAAATGGGATGGGTCGGCCTCTGAATTCGAATATAGGCAAGGGCGCATCGCATGTTCATACAACACTTGGTTCAATACTTCCAGCAACGTTAATTAAGAGAATAGATTGAGATTTCCAAATTTCGAGGAAAGGACAACAGGTTTCCAAATATTCCTAACGCCTCTTGGGGTCTTTTCTCCCGCACCTTTTACATGGCTTTCTCCCACGTCTTAAATCACATATTTTTTGTCTAGAAAGGCGCTTACTCTCAAGGTATTGATCAACTAAATCATCTGGAAGCTCTAGCTCTTTTTTCCACCTCACCGTCTCAAAACCAAGATAATTCACCCGAAAGACATTCTCGCAAGCCGTTCCTTTGCTATTTGTATAAGATTGATGTGCAGTTGCCCTTCCAAATACCCAGTCGTTACGCCCAGTATGCCGTTTCCCGAATTTTTCCACGATCTCCTCAGGTACCCACTGTTCTGGTAGGACAAATTCTCTCTCCCGCCGAGGCCCATATCTCAACACATAATAGTAAGTGCCATTAAGGTCAATTCGGTCAAATATATCCCATGCAGTCTGTACCTCGTTGTAAATTTTGCCAAAATCGAGGATGGCCTTGGATTGAAAGGTTGATTCATGACGGCTTTGCCTACTAGTCGTGGCCCTCAAGTGATTTGATGCAGTCTGAACCCCAGTATCCACCACTTGTTGGCTGCTAGCCTCCGAATGGGCTCTGGATACTGTATTTTCTTGATTTGGATCAAATTTCAAAGCTATTACTATCTCAGGTCGCACTCCCAAGTTCGAATCCTTTCGCTCTTCTTTTATCAGAGGTTCTTGTATAGAATATTTTTCGCCGGAGGGGGATACTTCTGAATCCAAAGGTTGGAGTGGAGCACCATTTGTTGTGATGTCTTGATTTGATGTTTCGATAGTGGTCGGCCGGGCGATCGGTTTGGTGGCGATAACGGGTTGAGGGCCGAGGTGCGATGTCGCGAACTTCAGATCCTGGAGATATTCGTCAAAAAACCGCGATTTTTCGGGGTCCGAAGAATGGAGCGGAAGGTTAGAAGTAGAAATAGACTCATAACAATGCCACCCAAACTCATCGTTCCAAGCCGCCGTCGTATATCCGTAAATTAATGGTCGCAAGGAATTATCAATGGTATCTTCCCGACTTTGTGGACCCGTAATCAATCTCTCATCCATTTTAGATAATTTCTTTAATAAAAAAACTGCGTGTGTGAAGGGCCAGAGAAGTATGGTGTGACGACCAGGCGGTGGCGCTCCGCTTTATACCAAAATCGGCTGGAGATCATGCATAAGGTATTCAGGTGTCAAGGTTTGTTGTATTATACCCTACGACAACACAGGTGCCAACTGACAGCTGTGAACTCGCCCCATAACTATTATGCCGGCCTTTAAAACGTCTGCGCGTAATGACGTATATTATGCACAAGAAGGGCCGCCGAGACTAATATTATGCCAGCCCAAAATAAAAGGGTCTCAGCACAGGGCGATATCCCGAGGCAGGATTCAACGCAAACGAAATTTGTGTGCGGGATTATCTTCTGCGGGAAACCCCCCCAAAAACACGCCGATGTGGGGCCTGGACTCGCTCTCGTGAGAAATATTTTTGCTGAGAAAATTCTCGTACGGGAAGTTACCGCGGCTTGAAAGACATTGAAATACAATCTCGACCGATATACCATATTTTCCCGTATAAGATATTCGGAAAAGAACCCCGCACTAGCAATCAAATACTATAAATAATGCGTTGAACGAACGCGAACCCATCCTTCCCTTTTCCTTTCTCCATCCTCCTCACCTAACATCAATCACCCACAATGAACTTAACATTGTGCCAAAAGACGGATTCAACGCTCGAAGAATCACTTCTTCGCTTTCAAGTTCTTACAGAGTATCGTTACAACAAAAAATTTGTTCTTGAAAAAGAACGGTTGAAGGAATATGTAATTACAATCTTAACTTCGGCATTTGTCTCGAATCCACACCCCTTCGGCAGCTAAATTAATTGCTTTTTACTCTTAGGAAGATCTCTTTTTGGGCACTAAAGGAAAGTTCAAGAAATACAAATCTTGCTATGACTCAATGATACATGCAAGAGTGTTTGACCGTTTCTGGTATTCAGAATCTGGGGACAGATTAGTTTGGAAGCTCGGGAAGGACGGCTGTGAGACGTGTAAATCCGAGATGCACGACTGTAGCGTATCTTCATACAAAAGGAAATATCAATGGATCGAATTGGACGCCGAAAACCAAGAGGGGTCACCACTATGTGACCACTGCAATACTTCGAAAGGCGAAGTGCAATGCTCGTGGGGAAGAGACACAATTTCCGCCCTGTCAACAATCGAAAGATGCTTTAGAAGCCATGCGGTGCAGCGTTCCATAGAAAAACACAAAGCGGCAAATCTACTAGATACCTCTACCCTTACAAAGTTCAATGCAGCTCCACAATTCAAGTCGATTTGGGCCAGGTTGGATTCCCACGAGTTCAAGGGTCCTAATCCAGGGTGGGTAGCCAACCCACTGCGAGAATTCAAAGAGAGGATTTATTTAATGGAATGGTGTTTTCAAGAATGCGATTTTATCACATGGGAGTCTCCTGATGTGGTGAAAGCTAACCCTGAGATAATACGCAATTTTTTGCAGGGTGTCAGACATCGAAACTTCCAAAAGATTGTTGTTCACAGTCGAATATACTATTGGAATTCCAAGATCACGATTGACCCCAAGTCGGTACTTTGGGCGCATCCCTCTCCTTTTGTTCCAAGTTCTTCAGAGGACCCAGATTTGCGGCTGATCTCGAGGGGTATCAAAACACAGGAACCTTCCGAAGCAGAAATCCGTTCCCGTCTTCCATATTCACTTAAGTACTTATAAATAGACAAACCATTGTTGCCTAAAGTTATATTTAAATTTACCCCACAATTGGCTCAAAGGATTTCTCAAAGCAGGCCTAACATCTAAGTTTCTTGTCTCCTGCGCAGCTAAGTTTCTAAAGTAAAAAGAAATATATGTTTTCCCGTTCATGAAGTAGTGTGAGCACTTTAACGAAATTTTTACCCGCTACCGCCAAATAACGGTCGTCTCACGAAAGAGTTTTGGAAGGGGGAATTCTACAAACGAAGATATTTACGAATGGAGTAGGACTGGTGGTGTATATGGGAACTGGAGTATTGCTGTGATGCTGGATGGTGATGTTCGGTGATTTTTGTTTGCGATGGTGAGAATTTGGCGACGAAAAAAGTGAAAAGGAGAATGGAGAGAGAATGGGGAGCTGGGCTGCGTCTGCCTAAACGTTCTATAGGTAAGTTTGCTATCCTATTCCACTCACTAACTATCTAGATCTCGGATTTTTACGCGTTGCGGAGCGGGCAAAATTGGTTAGGATTGCGCATTGCGATTGGCGCTCAACAAGGTTGAATCGGCGCAATTGGCGTGAATCGGCGCAATCGAGCTCAATTAAGCGCCGTAACCTGCGCAGTTGGTAGAGTCGTGACCTGCGAAACTAGTATGGTGATTGTGTCATAACCCCTTCCGCAAGCTAGTACACAGGTGAGTCTAGGTAACATTCGTATTGTCGTTTTCTGCCCGATTCCATATGCTGACAGGCCGAACGTATCTCGGGCCGAACTTGTGTGGTACGTAACTGTACGTAGCATATAGCGGATGGTGCTGCACGCTTTTGTCGTAGGCTCGTCCGGCGGCGCATAACACTATATAGCACCGTGACTATCGAAACACAGGGCTCCGATGCCTTTCGATCGTTCAGTTGTCACCTCTAGCGGATTCGCTAGTGGCTTGGTATAACTAGTACTCGATGCTACCAAGTATGAGTAGGCGATGTTATAATATGAGTAGTAAGTGCGATGTCTTCTCTAAGAACTAATTCCGGGTCGGGGTGAGCGAGCTCTGAGAATAATTAGCAGCTGTTGGATTTTTTTTGACTGGAGGGTATCAAGAGGGAATACGTGCTGCGATATAGTAAGTTTTGTCTTTTCTCTACCTTACGCTAGAATTTCTTCACTTGATATGCATCAACAATGTCACCCTTTAATTTCGGGGCTATGTATTATAGTAAGTAGCTACACAGCCCAGGTGCCACTTTCCTATGAGGATTCTTAAGGTAGTGGGGTGGTTCCCGTGTTTAGGCAGTTAAGGGGGTGGAAGAAGACCCTAGGCAAATCAACCAGAGTCCATTTTTTGTGTGAGGAAATTAGCTATTGGGTCTCACCAAGTTCTGAATACCTGATTCCCGACGCTTACTTCGGGGTGGGAGTCACTGCTCCTTATTCTCAGCCTAAACTTTCAGTTCCAGCTAGCTAGGGTCTTCTTACATTATTTTCCATTTGCTCTGGCGAGAGCCTTTCCATCTTGATCCAGATACATAGAATGTACAACAAATTTCAGGGTGCGAGCCAGGAAATATCGTAAGTTCTAACACCTTTTCATCGATAAGTTTACACTAACATAATGGCATATATCCAGTCCTTACAGTACGTCTGGATCCTGATCGGTGCGTATGAATTGACGATATTTGGGGGCTAGTTTGCTTCGTCGCTTTGATCCAGCCAGAAAAGCGATATCTCCTGCTTATAATGGCTCATGGTCAACCGTGCTCCGCCAGCTCAGGCCCCAGGCCAAACTATCCGTAGAAGTTTTTCTGGAGCTGCGAAGAGAGGATAGGGCATCGGACATCGCTTCCTAAATCATTATAATGCGAAAAGAATTCGTGGATCTGAGTCCCTTAAGAGGGGATGGTTCGAGCATACTTAAGCATTGTGTTTTCGAGCTATTCGCTCTTTTTATATCTCCCCAAATTGAGAATTACATGCAAAACTATGATACATGCGACTTTCTCTTCGGCATTCTTGCACCCGACCCTGAGAGTGCCAACGAGATAGGGATATAAATAAAACGCGAATAAAAAAGACTATAGGATACTCCATGCGGTAGATTTTCTTTTACGGTAGACAAGACTAAGCATAACGCACCCCTTTCCACTGCCATCAAGCGTTCTGATTCTGAGCTTTCTTCGCTGCTGAGCACCGTTGCTCTTTATGAATTTGATGATATCATCAATGCAGCTGGTTTCCTGGCCGTTGATTGACTTTAGCCATCCATGACTCTCTATACCATCTTGGTGTGATCGTGATCTGTTTTAGACCAAGGAAATAATATTGACTTCAATAATTACTCACCCCGGAGAGATTGAAGCGATCAAACAGCCTTCGAATTCTGCACCAAAATCCGCCTTAGTAATGTTATCGATGGCGTGAGAATTAGTCGGTACAATGCAAAGACCGTAAAAGAGTAGACAGCGTGAAACAAAAGAAGACTTCAGAGGGAAGAATCTTGCTTCGATATCCTGTGTCTCATGGCTTCGAAGAACATTAGCAGTTACGACACTCTTTCCTCGCACAAGCCTTTTAAACTGCATCAAGTCGAAAGCTTATTGTTAATTTATCTTTAGAATGATATCGCCACCAAGAAAGCCGGAAGGTTTGTAGACAGACGAGCTTGATACCATAAGTGGAGTTAGTTTGCAATCGGCGCCATTATGCATTTGCTTCAAACTCTCTTGATTGTGACATCGGGTACTTCGGGACTTTGGTATACGAGTTGACTTACGGTATCCCTTTCAATTCAGGCGAGCCTCAGTGAGCTTCAGGCAGTCGCCGAGAACCTCCACACCTCAATTCCCACTGTCTCCGTGTTCTCTGCTTCGGTGTCAATTCGAATTCTAAATCATAGTATTCCGAATATACCTCCTTTGCAGTGCCCGAAACCACTCTTTACATACCCGGATTACAAGATTCGCGATGGTACACACTCATTCAATATAGAAAAGAAAGGCTTGGAGCAATGTTCTCAAGTACAACTTGGGATCAAGTCATGTACACTAAGTAGGTGGATCATTCTGATCTTGAGAACTACCATTGTGATCCTCCATGTACTGATCATAGTCTCAGAGAATGACAACCGTCAGCCGGGCAGTTCCATCCGCTGGACACCGAAACCCAGGTCAATAACCCACACAATAACCGCCCAACTACCATGAATTCTCAAGATAAGCCTCGATTGAAGACACCAAAAACTAAGCGGCCCCACTTGGAATGCCTCGCTGCTTACACCAACGCAAATTCTCCGACAAGGAGTAAAAATATCCAGGCAAATAGCCCAATCAATAAAAACAGTTTGGAGCCACAATCAATAGTTTCACAGACCCTAAGCCAGGACAATGGCACGACTGATATCCTATCGCCACCCTTCCCATCTTATAGTGGCAATACTAGACGCGGTACTCGTACAAAGCCTTATACGAAACAAACCATATCTAATTGTTTAAACCTTCAGAAAATGGCATGTTCTTTGTGCTCTAAAAGCAAAAAAGGTAAAAAGGGTTTTGAGAGTGCGACTCTAAAATGAACCAAGCGGTGGTGCTAGGGCATCTACTGTAGAGATCATATTCCATTACCTGTGCCGATTGGGGAAGATTTAGTTAGTGTTTGATTTGCAGCCTACCTGACTCTCCCCATGAGATGGGCGAGTAGGAGAGGAAGAGGTGGATGCGGCCTAAGTATCGTGTGGATAAGGGTCTAGAGTACCGATATTCTACTTTGCTCTGATCGCATTTTATGATTATTATCCAGAAGTTAGATTCATCGAACAACCGAACTATAGGTAGAGCGTGCAATTTAGGCATCTGTTACGAGGCGAGTCACAACACGGGGTAGTGTGGTATTTTGAATACCCATAAAATGGTTAGTATCGAGAGTGCATTTCACTAGAGAGTTTGAATACGAGCGTCTGTTTAAGATACTAGCAAGCACACACACACCAGATCCTACCGTGAGAAAGAGTCCAGCTATATTAACTCTAGGATTTTGCTCGAACCATTTTCTTGAAAACTTGATTATGCGCTTATCGATTCTGCATCTTGGATAGGCATGCTGTAAGTTACATGTCATATAGCTACCTCAGCCTACTCTAGATTCCAGAGAAAAACGTTGAAGAAACAAAAGCGTTCTTACCGAAACCCTAAACAAGCTCTCGCGATTCTCAGAAAACTTGCTAATGGAATACCAGAAGAGTTCGGGTTGCCCAGAGGCCTTTCCTACGGGTGCTACAACCGGGGTTGAGATCATCATATGAAGGAATGATGCATCTTGAGAGCAGTATTCCACGATAAAGTCTCGAATATTGGGGTCGAAAGCTTCTAGGTATAAGTGCTAAACGTAAATAGCCGAAGGCCCCGAGAGCTCTGATCTCTTTTGGGAATATCGGCGCTGTCTTTTCCAGTGCTATTTCCTGAGTAGCAAGTTCATGCGGCGCACCACTCTGCCGCCAAAGAAATGATAATATATCGCTTTCGTACTCAGTATTCCTTTCCTCCACTGAAGGGTCGAGGTCTTGAAAAATATGCATTTTAAAGATTGTGCTGAAGGGTAAATCGCTAATATAATGACCCAGGTATGTCTAGCAATCGGTACTAAAGTTCGTCCTAGTGCTAGTGATTTACTGAACTTCTTACACACAAAGAGATCCTGAGATTTATATGTTTTTCGCAAGATTGATTTATCAACTGAGCAAAATTATCATATACACTCATTACGACGCGCAGTTAACCTCTATGATCGAACTTTCATTTCGGCCACTCATGATCAATAGCATTTAGTTATGGCTGAAACGCATGATTTTGATTGTTACAATATGAAATACAACAGAAACGGGGCCGAAGATTATTTTTACTATCGATCATAAAGAGATACGAGCTTTGTGCAAGTCCCAAGATTAGTATCTGGTAGGTGTCCATCGAGTCTCGCCTTCCAAGCTAGCAAATGCAAAAGTCCCCTTGCATTCAGAATAATACCAGCTTCCGCTGCCTCTCCACTAGTCACCCGAAGTATCAATCAACCCTGATCACACTTCCCAGCGCTTTTATCATCTCCTTGTGAAACAACTACCCACCTCCAAACCGCAATGGCCCACCAGAGGTCCCAAAAACGGCACACCTTACGGAAATTAGGGCCCCTCAACACGACGACGCGGGACGCCTTTTCTTCGAAAATTCCTATCCCGATGCCTATGTCGACGACGCACAGAGAGACGATCGGCGGTATCTATGTACATGTACGGCTAGGTCAGTGCCCTTCAACCCAACCTTCTATTACCGAATACGTTTCACTCCTACCAAATGTAGTTTTACTAGGAAAATACGTTCGGTATTATGGTCTTTGCACATCATTTATGTATTGGAACCGGTTAAAATACTATTAAAATCGACATTCTTTTCCTATAGCCACGCTTTCCTAGGTACCAGCCTACCTACCAACCTGCCTACTAACCAGCTTACCACCCTACCTACTAACCAGCCTACCGCCCTGCCTAATTACTAACCAGCCTAGGTACTGCCCTATATACAGGCTGGTGGGCTAGTAGAAAGGCAGGCCAAAAGATAAGTACATACATAAATAGCGAATTCTAGTTAGTTTAGCTTTAGTTCTTTCATCACCACCATCATCGTCAACCACCTCACCAATCACAATTTCCGGCCCACCACTTGTTCCATCAACGTAGGTTCTCTTATTCTGGTTGGTCATTTTATGCATTACCGTAGTTAGTTTATTTCCAAGGGAAAATTTAAAGGGAACGCAAAAAGGATTATAACTTAAACTGGTCTCGTACCAAGACGTCGCAAAGGGCAAGTGACTTAAACCTTTATATAATAGAGCGAAATAAATTATAAATAATTTTACATTTCCTCACTGACGCCTAAATTCAAGTTTATCAAACTTGAAATCGAAATTTTAGTATAAAAAAATACAAAAAAGTCTTAATAGTATCAACTTCAATTAACAATACAGTTTTGGTAGTAGTATTACACCTTACCACTGGCAGGCTTCCTTGTCAAGATTCTCAAATAAGCTTGGTCAGCACCGTGGCTCTACTAGTACTAAAAGTGTATACGTCCGACATCCGGCGAAATCTTTGAAAAAAAGGTATGCGTAGCAATAAAGGAACAGAAGAATTGACAAGAATTAAAAGAGAGAAAATCCAGGAATTTTGTGCCTGGAAAAGATATCCTTATCGAAATTGTTGAGGCCGTAAAGGACTAACTATAAACTTAATTCCAATATATCCAGAATCCCAAGTTCCAGTTGGTTCCAAGACAAGATGAGGTCCAGGTTTGTATCATCGCCGGACTCTCCGAATTTTCTAGTGATATTTCCGTAGCGATCCACCTGTGGAAAAAGGTCCATAATCCAGCAAGAACAAAATCGGTACCGTATGAAGCCCTAGGCCAACGAACCTCTGGGCATGAATTGCCTCCTGAAAAATTCAGGTTGGCCGGGTGGATAGATATTCTTATTCCGGTAGCCTGGCCCTGGGATCCAGGTTTTGGAAAAGAATAAAAGGATAAGGGGCGCCTGGGCAGGGTCCCAGGCGCCCCAGCTCGGAAGTAATGTTATCCTGCCAATCCATGCTGCTGCCTGTATCTTTCCATCTGTGCCCTAGCTCTTTTTTTCTTCATATTTAAATCCCTCCTCAAAAGGCTGGTATCCCCGATTTCATCACCCCTCGCATCCTGTGCAGCCTTGTAAACACGGTCTTTATCCATCTTTGGGTGTTTAATCAAAAGGCTGTGGTATGCATTTGCAATCCTCTTTTGAGTATCCTCGTCAGGGTGAGAAATATACTTAACCCATTGCTTGGTGCCAACGGAGGCTACCCCGCGAGTGATTGCCTTCACCCTCATGACCGCATCATCAGTAATAAGTACTATAGGTCTAATCTCGTCATCGCCAGAAGTAACATCGCTATTGTTATTCAAGTTAAATCGTTGGGCCGAAATTTCTCCTTGCGCTTTGGCGGTTTCAATAATGACGTCGTCAAGATTCTTTCGACCTTCTTCGCTATAGTCGTCGATTAACTCCTTGAATTGGTTGATGATATTGCTGATGGCGGATTGTTTGGCAGTCACAACACGCAGCTTGCATTTATCGCTAAGTGCTTGGGTGATGAGAGAGAGGGCTTGTTGTGAGGTTTCGGAAATTTTACCTTCGTTCCTTTGAAGACCTTGAAGCTCTGTTACCACAGAGTATGGTAGAACGATCGACCACTCATTGCTGTCGAGCATCTTTTTGAAGATGTCGAGGTATTTCACAAGGCTGTTCGTATCAACAACTACAGTGGTAACGCCAGGTTTAAAGGATTCGGAGGAGAATGTGTCAGACTTTTTGGCTTTTTTCTCTTGCTCGATACCGAGACTTGGTTCATTTAATTGCTTTCTGAGGTCGCGCCTTTGAGCGAGGAGTTGCGTGAGCTCGGGATTTTCGGTTTCCTCGAAACTCTCGTTCTCGTCGTCAGCTAAAGTGGCCGAACTCATTTCCATATCGACATCAGAGTCGTCTTCCTCCATCATAGAAGAAGGCTCATGGATATCAGTTGGCGCTGCCTTGTAACTTTGTAATAGCGCCTTCAACTCGTTTGAAACGGTAAAGTTGCATCTAACCGGATCAAATTGAATCCACGGGCCATAATTTGCAAATTTAACCATCAGCCAGAGTATCTTTTCCTCTCGAGCTGCACCCATCGACGGCAGTTCGATCAGTCTTTTTTTTTTTGTTATCGACGATCCCACTAAAGTAACCGTATGGGAAGTATCTTCTAGCGATCTCAAGACCACGCATCATGTACTCTTCCGGTAGCGGACGGGAGGCGCCTTGGGCGGTTGGGAAGATCTCGCTGTCTTTAATACTTTCAAGAACGGCCTCATTGCCCTTATTCTTCCTAAGAAGCGTTGTCCCGTAGTCGGCCATCTGTTCCCAGGGGAAAGTCTTAACCACTAAGGCCATTCCCTCAGGGTAATGCTTAAGGTAGTCAAGGAAAACGAGCCAGACGTGAATATGAGGCTGCACGGCAGGATCATTTCCGCGCTCGAAGAAAAGAGAGAGAAAGTCGAAGGCTAGTTCCTGTGCATGAGTAAGGGAGATGTCGAGGGAAACAGAATCATCTAACTCGGGGGGAGAGGTAAGAAGGGCGTCTTTGGGATCATAATTATCAATGACCGGTCCGGGTGGGAGAAGATTCTCCTCTGATTTGTTCTGTAGAGTTGCTTTGTATGCGGCTTCGGCATCAGCGGTGGCCTTTTGATTTTCTTTCGCGGTGGTAGCTAGCTTCATCCTTCCATCTTTGAGACTGTATTGGAATAAGCTAGTGACTCCACAGATGGCAATATAGACACCAGGAACCTTAAATTTGAGCTTCGAAGTAGTGATCTTCCTATCAAGGAGATCCAAGTATTCGTCCTTCTTCTCAGCGAAGGCATCCTGGTTAACAACGGTGAAACAGATGGAGTGTAAGAGGACGAAAACAGCATCCGCAGACTGGTTTCCTTCGACATCTTGTTCCTTAAGAGCGGTAGGGTCAAATAAAGTGAGAATGCTCTCGCGGGCGGCTAAGAACGGTTGAGCAACTGCTAAAGCTTTACAGTAAAAGAACAATTGTTGAAGAATGTTAGGGCGGGTGAGGATAGCCAAGTGATGATAGAGGCGGCCAACGTGGGGCTGTCGGTCGGTCCCCTTAAAGTACCAAAACCTCGAGACATGCATCCAAACCTCGCGGTCACGTGGGTCGCCTTCCTCAATAGCCATACGATAACGTCCAAGGTCTCCCAAGCACTCTACCCAGGTATCTGCAAAGGCAGGTACGGTCTCATACAAGAGAGCCATCATAGAGTAGGCGAGGTAGATAAAAGCTAACATGTGTTCAAAGCTTTCTGGAAGACGATGTCTCAATAGTTCAAGAAAGCTATGGATACCATGACGCCACATACGGGCAGGCATAGCGTACTTAGTTGCAAGCTTTCTTAAAGATGGTGCGGCCGAGGGGTGTTGACTGGCTAAAAAGAAGTCATGGTGTTCGTGGAGAAGTGTTCGATGAAGGGCGATCAAAGCCTGCCACTGGTCATTGTTGAGAGGAGGCATCTGTTTGATACCTTGAGTGGCAGCAGCGGCTTGCTTTGAATCTACTTCGATACACTTCGCCTCGACCATAACAAGCCCGGCGTAGATACTCAGCAATTAACTGTTCTTGGGAGATGGGACGGGTCTCTGGCTGAAGGATAAGCTCGGTAGGCGGTTGTGGCTCAGAGTCGTCTGCATCAGAAGAAGGATGAACAGTAGGAGGAGAAGAGACAGAGGTAGAGCCAGCGGGAGGGACTGGTTGAGTAGTCAAGACGGGAGCGGGAGTAGCTTGCTTCTTCATAAGCACAGGATTATGGCCTGCAGAAGCAGGTATGGGGTTCCTCGCTGACTGATTGGACAATCTTTGAGCCGCCCGAGGCGAACTTGGGGGGGCAACATGACTCCTTTGGGCCGGAGCGGGCCGGGAGGATGTTTGAGCCGAAGGCTTGATAAAGTCAGATCGAGGATCATATAATCTCCCAGCAGAGGCCTGGGAGCCTCCCCGACGAGGGTTTCGGACAGAGTCCGGGTCTGCTGAATCGACACGACGGCCACCACCACCACCGACGGGCTTGCGTCTGTGGGGCCTAGCTGATGGAGTAGCGGCAGGGGTAGCTGAAGCAGCAGCAGCAGGGGCTTCATCTACCTGCATGGAGTCTCCCGCCTGTGCCTGAGGCCCAAACGAGGCGGCGGCAGCACCAGCACCAGTCGAAGTGGCATTAGGCCTAGGATTAATCTTAATTAGCGGCTTTTTCCTCATTTTCGTGCGTTGAGTTGACGCGGTATCTATTTGCTAGAGTGGTGTGTAGATGTGATGTGGTGTGGAGAAGGGGGGGGTTAGAAAGGGGGAAGGTGAGGCCATAATTCGCGGCAGGGTTGGCGGAATGTGGACGGCAGCAGGACTGCAGCAGTAGCTATATGCCCGCCCTGTATCCATCTACCACCACCCACCACCCATCGCGAATTTCTTTATATAAACCCCCAGCCCCCCCATCCATCACCCTCCCCTCCAACAGCACGACCCCACCTTCTCTCAAATTAACTATCAAGCCTGAAGCCTCATCGGCCACAGGTCTCATCGGGAGTAGGAGGTTTTACATACTTCGATTCATCAGCAACTTGCTGGTCCATCACAGCATTGCTGTGTTCGTCAGCCATATGCTTCTGCAAATTCGATCCCACCCACCTGCAATGTTGGCAGGCAATCTTCGTCCTGGAGCAGGAGTCTCTCAAACCAGCCTGGAACCTGGAGCTGATATCCGCGGAGGGCCCCATTGTAGTGGAGCACTTTACGTCCTAACTTTGAAAGTGTGAGGGTTTTTTTTGGCTTTTTTTCTAATTATAATATTATTTGAGTAGGCAAGTGTTTGAATATACTAATTTCATAGAAGGAGTATGTTGTTATACTGAGAAGATCGGGAACAGCTTTAAAGGTGTTATCGATGCTTTCACTATGAGAAAAATCTGGCCTGGTTGATTGGGCAGGTTGTTCGAAAAGCGGTATATTGCCGCTCTCAGTATATTCAGGGTTTTCACCCGCAAGGCTGCCGAGTACCAATATAAGGTTGGTAATATTAACGGGTAGGAGCCGCAGGACGGATAGAATCAAATGTATATGGCTAACTGAGTTCTAGCCGGCTTTTAGGATTCGAGGCTGGGTTTAAGGTAATAATTTCAGGTTTTAATGCAAGAAGTTTCGTCAGATAATTATGAAAAGGAGGATGAAAGACGATAAAATGCTTGTGTTTGATTTACCTTTAAGCAAAAAGAAGACCAACAACAGCGATGCTATTATATTATTATATATTCATCTGATATCGGGAAAGGTAGCTAAATCATATTGGCTGTGGAACTGATCGGTCTGGAGGATCAATTCTTTTTTTTTTTTTTTTTCTCCTTTTTTTTTTTCGCGCAGCCCGCATTTGCAGACTCCACTCGCGTTTTGTTCACAAAAATACACCACCCTTAAAAATTTTTTCTTTTTTGGGCGTCGCGAACCAACGCGAAGGCCCGGTTGGCCCCGAGTTTGGGTTGAAGGGCAGCTCTCTTTTAGGATCTTTCCACTCTGCCAAAGAATATCTTTTTTTTGAATGCCTGGTCTTGCTTCGGGTTTTGAGGTTCGTTCAAAATGGAGGCCTGATTGTGGTTCACCGAATTTCGGAATGTCAGATTAGGCGCTTCTTTGGGTCACATTGACAAATCACCATGCATAGACGGTCCTATCAGAAGCGAGTTTATGTATACTAATGCATGGTTGTGCGATGGTCCCTGATAACATACCTCGTTTTTCGGGTTTTGTGCAAATGCCTCAGAGTTTCGATTGTATCCTACTACCCTACATGTACACCTATTCAATTTCATCGTAAAACTGCATCTACAGGTCTGTAGTTATAGGATACAAACGAAACTTTGAGGCATTTGCACAAAACCCGAAAAAAAAAAAAAACGTTTCTTATAATTACATGTTCCTTATATTAGTTACGTTTCTTGATTTCAAGTTAGGTAACTACTGTGGGCGCAAGTGGTTTTGGGTAGTGAGAGAAACGCGAGTAGTAGAATAGGTGGAAGAACTCGGAATTGAGAATGAAGAACGCAGCTACATACCTATTGGGATGCGGTTCAAGAATGTGATCACGACCGGCCCGGCCGGGATAAAACCCCTTAATCTGGGCGGAGGTGTCATTTGCGATCAAACAAACAGGGCGGCACAAGATCGACAGGGTATTTCTTTCTCCGGTTCGCTGCCAAGGCCTCACTTGGTAAGATCGACAGCAGTCTTTCCCTTTTCCGGTTAGTCGCCAAGGCCTCACCACGAGGGTAAGGAAGTGGGAGACCCACCCTGCAGGAAACAACTCAGCCTCGTAGGGATGCAAATCGGCGCTCTTTCCTGGCTCACTGCACCCGTTGGCTTCGTCTGAGAGAAAGCTTAAGACTAGGTACGGATCGATGGGTTCGGTGCGACCATATTATAAGCTAGGCTTATACGAGGTTGATGTAGTAGATTAAGATGTCTATTAAAGAGGACTCCGGGGAGCCACTTTCTACTGATATATGACCGAACCGAAGGAAACCTCAGCAATGCCGTGAGTAGGCCCAAGCTTTTTTTATCTTTTTCGGTTTTCCATTTGGTAAGCCCGTCGATGAGGACGCTCCTAATAGGATAAAACGAGATATCGATTCGATTGGATTCTATAAATGCAGCGCGATATCTTACCAGCCGACGAGAGGGTTTCTGTCACCGAGAATTCGAACAGAAAGTACTTCAACTTCAGTCACCTATACTCAAGCTCAAGTTTACACTTGAATTCGCACGAACTGTCAACGGTAATCTAGCGAGGAGGGAAGCTCCAGACCGGAACTGGGGGAAGCCATCATCCGTGACAAGTTATGACAGCTAGTTAGGCCTGGTCTATAGCTATCCGAGACCCCCAGTTTCTTCGGGTTCAGGTTCAGGCCGGATTAGTCTCTCACATTTTTGATCCCCCCTAAGCTAGAATGCATTGAATGCAGCTTGGTGTTTTTCTTTTCCCCAATTTATTTACCCCGCTATGAACCAATTAACGATCTTGCTTTTAAAATGCGTGGCGTCGTCCGCGATCTTTCCCCGAACCAACTAGCTCTGGCAATTAGCTCGAGTTCGATTGAATCGCGTCGAAGCAGAGCAATCGATATCATCCGAGGCGGCCGTGCCAGCTGTACTGAATACTGTTTTCCGTCCTCAATAGCATGATCAACGTCATGGCAGCGGGCAAAAACAAGGTGCAGAGCAGATTATAGTCGCTTTGATTTACGTCGCCTGTTCGTTAGCCTGCATCAGCCTCCGTCCGGGCCTCTCAGTCGAAACAAATTACTCCTTTGCTCAAACTTGTACAATTCAGTCCTCTTGGAGTGAATGGCCCTCTCATTTGATATCACAATGGCGGGCTTGTAGCTGTGTGTGACTGGAAGGATTTGCAGTTGGAGGGGGATGTTGTAATTCGCAAACCACTAGACTTTTCTGAGTTGGGAATAGCTAATAGCAGCCTTCCGGGGTATATTGCTTTTGGCTCAACAATGGCGAGTCCCGATTGCTAACCCTACAGTACCCACGGTAGGAGGTTACCACCATCTCGAAATATACAAGTATAAAGGACTGTCCCTTGCTCCATTGATAATCTCTTCTACTCGCCGGCATTCGCTTCTTCTTCAACCGTTGACAAAGGCTTTCTTTCTCAGTCATTCACTAGATTATCTCCTTATCTTAATCAATCGTCTTTCGCTGACAACCAACTCTTCTTAACGCTTTTCAATTCCGTTTGTTTCGCTACCGGATCAAATAATATTTCAAGATGAAGTTCGACGCTATCTATTTGGCCGCAGTTCTCTCCGCTGCGCAGTCCGTCTACGCCGCTCCTAAAGCCGATTACGGATATGGAAACGATTACTGCCAACCCACCACAGTAACAAAGAGTAAGTCATTCAATTGCACAATATAGAATGTCGATTTTAGAATATGCATTCTAACGAGATTGATCCTCTATAGCTACTGTTAGCGCAAAGACTCTCCCAGCTCCCACTGTGACCAGTGTTAGCACAAAGACTCTTCCAGCTTCCACCGTTACTGGTGTCAAGACTGTTACAGTTGGCCCATCCACTGTGACCAGCACCACTACTTGCACTAGCACAGTCACCTACACCAAGGAGGCCGTCACTGTCACTACCAAGACCACCAACATCAGTTATGCTACCACTGTTACTGCTACCACCACCAAGACTGCTCCAGCTTTTACTATCACCAAGACCGCCACTATCGCTGGTCAGCCAGTCACCTACACCAAGGAGGCCGTCACTGTTACCAAGACTGTCCAGGGATACTCCACTGTCACCTCCACCATCACTAAGCCAGCTGTCACTGCCACAAAGACTGTCCAAGGCGGTTACCCAGCCACTGTCATCAAGACCGCCATTGTTACCAAGGACTGCCAGGCCAAGTACCCCAGCAAGACCGTTACTGTTACCAAGGCTGCTCAGCCAACTCCTTATAACAGCGGTAACAACGGTGGATACACCTGCCCTTTGCGACGTCTGGGTACGAGACCAGTGGATACTACAAGAACTAAGAGGGCTTACGCCTTCTAAAACGGAGTTTATTGACTTCAATAATTACACTATAAAACCTAACCACTATACTAGGGCGCAGGAACTCTGATGTCCGGGCTACTATATAAGGTAAGTACTAGATAGTTTGGTTTAGTACTATTCATGTGATTTCTCTTCTTATTGCTATTTTTCGGAGCCTTTGGTCGATTGGGGATAAATAGTGGATAAGACTGAATATAGACTGCTTTAGGTTGATGGACTTAAAATTTTTAAGATCTATACATCATGATAAAGCGTAAAAGTATAAGAAGCAAAATTTTAAGCACGGCGGCTATAACAATTTCAGTCTTTAGTTGACAGCCGTTCTTAGACGATACTACTGCTACGATCTTAGTCGAAAACGCGAAAGAAAACAAATTGGCTCCAACCATTATCCGTGTTAATTGAAAATTCGTTCTGATATTCCTGCAAATTAACCAACAATTACAACCAACCAAACAAAAATATCTGTATCACGCAACTCCCTGTACAAGGCAGTACTAAGGGACCTATTGTTTTCAAACTTCACCAACTTCGGCCTCTGGACCTAGTACCAAGTAACTCGGCCCTTATCGTCGCCAGACCTGCTACCGTTATGGTAACCACCGTTTTGCCATGGTGGCCTTCCACCACCACGGTAACCATCCCTGGTTCCACAGAGTTCTGCGGTACTCTGCCAGGCCCTGGAACCTTGCAGCGTTGAGGAGACGGAGTTTGCAACGTTTGTGCATGACGAATTGATTAATGGAGCATCCCTGGGCAAAATCGAAGTATTCCGCCTGCGCTTGCATTGACGAATCTGGCTGGTCGAAGTTGAAGCCATCCCAAAGATAAGGGGACCGTACCGGGAGACCTAAACAAAATCTTGCGAATTCTAGTTGTATTTCGCTTAAGCAATGTTCAAAAATAGTTGAAAAACATTAATTTTGTCACAAGTTATTATTAAATGGTCCCAAACTGAAAAGCCCGCCAAGAGCCCAAAATCGAGCCCAATGCCAGTGTCATGCCCAAGCGGCAACAAGCTCCTTGCTTCTCCTCTCCTCTTCCTCCCTATCGAAATCATCCCAACTCTGATAGGCGCGTACGACTCGCCCCGGGCGAGCCTCAGGCTTGCATGTACACGAGGGAGATAGTCGCACCTTCGATTCTTCGGCTCTGTTTCTTCGTAAATTGAGTTTCTTCTCTTGAGGATAGCGGAGAAATGAATAGGTTTTACCCATTCGTCAATAGTTGCTTCAATATATATCACCCCAGATTCACAAATATAAGACATCAAAATCTTAAAACTTGATAGAAAATCAACAGATCTAACGAAACATAACATACAATAGGGCATGACTTGTGGTTTCTATGCCGGACTTTCCCCCCCGTTGCCTTTGAATTAGAACTTTTGCACCTAAACACCGTCTTTGGCTCGCCCTTTTTCTGCGTTACCAAGTGTCCGTATTTTCAACTCCAACCAATAACAATTATAACAATTATAACAATTATTATAAAATAACTCTCAGGCTCAGATATTAGGCTCGAGTTTTCCGTCTCTAGCCTCAAATTTCGGAACCCTCCTACGTCGCAAATCCTTGCATTCGGGGCATGAAATTGCTTTCTTAACCAATTGGCGCTGGGATAGACATAGGTATGGAAGAATCTCCACACGGTATTGATCGCCCAGGCCACCCGCGAGGTGCCAATAGAGACCATGATTATGAATATAATAGGGACGTGATTGGTATGCATTAATTCTCCATATCATTAATAAAGCTCATCTCCAATTAATTAGGCTGCTAATGGCTAGACCGCCGGAATCAATTACGCGAAAGGAATGAGTCTAAGTGGGAATTCCGAAGGCTTGGGATTCTGGCTTCACTGGATACGTGAACAATATTTCAGAACCAAATACTGATGTTCTGGCACATCATTCTTTACGACGTCAACATAATTTTTATTTACCCCTGCACACCTACTATTTCTCAAGTTCATCATTTTTAAAACCAGCATACTGGACGGAATATGGGGATCAAGCCAATGCAACGTAAGTATCGGCTCACTTGGTCGTACGGCTACTCCATCCTAACTTGCCTCCAATAGTCAAGCAACAATTCCTGCGCACCCTGAGCATAAATATAGGGTGGAGGATCAGACGAGAAGCGCCTGGCCTTCATCCTTGTTCTGCTATTTTGGCCGCCCAACTCATAACCATTCGCCACCTCTCAATACAACTCCTTTAAGTAGCCGGTGGCTACTACTTCTTGTTTTCTATACTGATGCTACTTTTCGTGTAGTTGAGCTGCTTACCCAACACTCCTCTCGCTCATTTCATCATCGTAATTACTGGAGCTATCCGACGAGAGCGGGTAATGATGATGATGAAAGAACTTAATGTGACTACCCCAAAGACATGAAGGAAGAAGACATGAAGATTATGATAAATTACCAAGTTTGTTTTGGCCAGATTGCTGATATGTGTAAGTTTGGCATGTTGCTTCTGTGTATGATATTTAGTTGATGTTGATGTGTATTAAAAACATTAGTGTTGTTTCCGTACCGCCATTTTATTCTTTGTAGGTGGTGCGCAATCTTTATCGAGTCTACTTGCCCTATTTATCGAACTAGTATTAAGGAAAATTTTCAAATCTTCTATTCCTAAAGTCAGAGAATTTGACAAGGTTCTTGCGAGTACCTAAGAATACTGGGCCACTAGAAGCAGGTTTGAATAGCCCGAATTAATTAATTTGATGTCTTGCAAGTTCTTGGAGGTAGCCGGCCACCGGTAGCATGAGACCTAAACAACTGCAAGGTATAACTACTGTTCCGGAGTACGTCGATTGATTGATCGACTATGTATGATCTTGGATTGACCCTAATTCCAATTAGCTTCGCGATATTAATAAAGATAGAGTTTGAGTAAGCAAATTTCTTCAAAAAATGAGTACCAAAGAAATCCAAAGAGCTGCTAAATTATCTTCCAGTAAGCTAAACTTTCCTTCACTCGTATAGATTTGTTACGAATTTTCTTTCTTCATCTTTATATGCAGGCAATATATATTAATTCCTATTTTCTTGTTTTATAGATACTTTAGGCGGGATTTTCCTATATATAGTTATATTTATCTAACTTTCTCACTTCTTTGATCGTATTGCGATTAAGTGATTTACCTCTCATCTCCTTTCATCGCTTTCAATCCCATTCTGACTTCTTGTTGGTTCGATTTATATCATGCAAAATCCATAAGTTGCCTGATCAGCTAAAGAGCCTCTAGCTTGGTTGAAATTGTTATGTCAGAAATAATCAGGCTAGTTTTGAAGCTAACCCCACCGGAAAGATACAACTTGAAGTTGCTGTAGGGTTGCAGGACTATAGGCGCAGGACATGATGTAGGATAGATAGCACAATACAATACACACAATCGCACTCCCGTACCAGAAGGTCAACAGTTGCATGCTGTGTAAAAGAAAAGAAGGGTCAAAACGGGTCTGGGTAAACGTGTCCAGTTGTCTATAAAACCCCTTAAGATTCTACCCAGACGTACCTTTTAGTAAAACTTTGAGTACCTTCGTCCGATCTTCCCCTGATTTTGAATTGTACTAGTAAGTTTGCTTTCCTATTTATCGAAAAATGCATTTTATGTCCTCTTCAACGGGGCGTTTTCTGACCTTTGATATTCTCATTAGAGACTATTATATTGATCAAATCTATTCAGAATTCTGTGCTCGTCATACAAGTAAGTAGAACTCGAGCTCATGTGCTTACATAAGGAATTGTAGATCTATGCACTTATAATATTGTTTGGGGGCGCAGATTATCCACGGTACCAATTAGCTTTTGTTGATAATCCCCCAGAACTTTCCAAAAATGAAGAATATTCTTTCTTCTGTTTTTCTTGGCCTCTTTGCTCGCGTCGTTTCTGGTGCGGACATCCCTCGCGAATCTGGGGCAGACATTCCTCGCGAAATTGGAGAGCGCCAGATTCAGCTCGTCAGTACCATTACTTGCCCGGCTGGTACATCCTATATTTACGCTTTGGCTTCTCCCATCCCGGATAGTATCGCCTCTCAGCTAGCTACTGCTTTGCCGGCTGTCCCAACTTCAACCCCTAGTGGTTTCCAGTCAGCCGGTGGTGTTCCAAGCACTACGGCCGAGATTGCTCTCATCTCTGCTCTAGACTCGGGTTGCGATACTCCTGGTTTCCGCAATATCGGTTATTTTGGTACTTGGGTAAGTCGATTGTAAAATGATGTATCCATTTCTCGATACTAAATATTGGATATACAGTTTGTTTATGATCGGCAATTCAAGCCCTCCGATTTGATCGTGTCCCAATGGACGCATCTTCTAGTTGGGTTTTGGAATATCGGAGCCGGTAGACAAATCTACCCGACAGATCCCTGGAGCGATCTTGAGGTATGTGACTGAATCCAGAACTCAAGACATGAAACGAGAAGCATAGAGGCTAACTTTAATGTTGACTAGATGAAAACCCTTGGTGACGCCAGCGACCAGCCGGGTGCTGTTAACGGCGTGTTTGAACAGGTGTTTCGACTGAAAAATGAGAACAGGAACCTTAAGGTAATGTTATCTATTGGTGGGTGGGAGGCCACACGGCAAGGAGCTTGGGCAAATGCGCTGGGAACTCCAGAATTGCGTCTTGCTTCGCAAAGTCTGCTGCTCAAGCTGTCATTGATTTGGGGTTGGACGGTATTGATTTCGTAAGTCTCCCCTTCCCGGGATTTGTATTTCTCGACTAAGAATGATCTCGAACATTACAGGATTGGGAATATCCACGAAATAAAGCTGAGACGATTATGCATGCTGATTCTGTGAGGTTCTTGAGACAAGAGCTTGACACCATACAAAGCGTTCTTGGTGCAGAGAGAAAGCTCCTACTTTCCATGGCCGCTCCCGTTGGCCCTCACTATATTAAGATGGTTAATATTGCCGAGCTTAACAATTACCTCGACTTCTTCAGCCTCATGGGCTATGATATGGGTGGGTCGTTCTCCAAGGTTGCCACTCACGCCGCTCCATTCTTCATGGCTACTGATGGATCTACGGAGTTCTGCCTCGCCGACGGACTTGAGATGTACCTTGCTGCCGGGGTCCCAGCCGAAAAGATCAATGTTTTGGGTCCAATCTACGGTCATTCATTCGCTGGAACCGACGGACCAGGAAAACCGTTTACTGGTCCCGGATACTCTTTGTGGGGTGATCCTAATGGTGTTCCAGACTACAACTCAATCCCTATAGGTGGAGATAATGTAGTTTTCGAGGACGAGAAGATCATGGCTTCTTGGACCTATAACAGCCAGACTCGTGAGATGATTTCATTCGATACTCCTAGAATCGTTGAGCTCAAGACTAAGTACATCATGAGCCGTACCATCGGAGGTATTGGATTCTGGGCCATCAATGCCGATAAGTGGACCTACGCTGAGAATCTTGTCAACACCGCTCTCACGGTTTTGGTAGGTCTATCTAGATCCCTCCTGATCCACCTTGTCTCTTTATGCGACTTTATCATTTCTGGTTCCAAAAGACTGATACCTTGTGGATTACATAGGGCGGTACATCCGTTTTGGAGCAAGTTAACAACCATCTGGGGTACAGCAGCTCGAAGTATCCTAATATCAGAGTCTATGATGGAATCAAATCTGGTTCGGGTAAGATTCTCGTTTGAGTTTCTGCTAACCGACTTGTTGTCCACCTCGTGGGTGGTTTCTTGTTTCTATTACATAGAATTTAGTGTTAAAACATAAAATGACTCAACCCCCGATCACAGATCCGTGAATCTATAAATTTGTAGGTTCACATTTCACCGGGGTCTCTATATCGAGCTAGAGCTCCGGTATAGGAGGAAGCTGAATTAGAGAATGACATGGGGCGGTTTGGGTCGGGTTTTCCATATCAAAAACCATCCATAGCGGTTTTCGGTTTTCTAATTAAGAAACCAAACCACTCCAAAAAACCGTCAAACTTTCTCAAAACCGTTAAATCTTTTTAAAATTATTTGTTAAAAACCAATATTTCCTACTAATATTTAAAAAAAATATATATATTATTTGATTAATAAACCGATCCAAACCAAACCTAATTTTTATTTATGAAAACCAAACCAACCCAAACCGTTCTTGGCGGGTTGGATTGGATTGGTTTGCGGTTTAAACCGCCCCCATGTCAATCTCTACTGATTTTGAGTCCTAGAGATTGACTATATTGCTTTTTCGGTTTTCCTTGGCTTACCCTGCACCAAAATTTTTGACATGGAAAAAATATAATTTCAGTTTACTAAACAAATAATAAAAATTAAATAAAAAATAATAACTTAATTAATTTTTTATTTTTTGATTATTTAATTTATATTTAGGTTTAATTTTTTATGGAAAATTTGCTTTATTTTTTTAAATTTGTTTTTTATTCTATCGTTGAGAGCGATAAAAAATAAGATACGAATTTTGCTCTTGGATCTATTTGCGTTTTGGTTCCAATCGCCAACCAATCCAATGCTATCGTGCATGCCTGCTCCTAGGATACACTCTGTTCCTCGCAGGTGACCGAGTCAGCGCTCAAGCGGTGTGGCTTCGAGGACCGGTAGCCGATTTGGTGGAACAGTGAGTCTTTCCAGGTGGCCCAAAACGTCCTGAATTCGATTCGGGAGAATAGCTCTAGGGGCCACTGGTTTGGAAGGGTTAAGTGGAGTTCTCCTGTTGAACGAGAAGCCCTTAAAGCCCGACCTTTGCAGATAAATGTGTTCTAAAGATCACTCGCTGGTCTAAAAGGACGCAGCTGAACTCTCTTACTGATCAAGATTTGCCGAAAACATGATTCTAAAGATTGCTCGCTGGTCTAAAGGGACGCAGTAGAACTTTCCTACTGAACGAAAACCCCCCGGAGCCTAATATTTGCTGAAAACGCGGTTCTAAAGATTGCTCACTGGTCTAAAGGGACGCAGTAGAACTCTCTTATTGAACGAAAGCCCCCCCGAGCCCGACTTTGACAAAAAAAAGGTGTTCTAAAATATCACTCGCTGGTCTAGACGGACGCAGTAGAGTTCTTTTACTGAACGAAGGTCCCCCGGAGCCCGATCTTTGCAAGAAAAAATTGTTCTAAGATTCACTCGCTGGTCGAAAAGAACGCAGCAGAGTTCTCTTACTGAACGAAAGCCCCCCGAGCCCAATCTTTGTAGAAAAGAATATTCTAAAGGCCACTCGCAGGTCTAGACGGACGCAGCAGAGTTTTCTTACTGAACGGAAACCCCGAAACCCGCCTAATGAAAGGAATGTTCTAAAGATCACTCGCTGGTCTAAGAGGACGCAGCAGAGTTCACTTACGGAACAGAAGGCCCTCTTGACGAAGCGGCTCTAAAGATCACTCGCTGGTTTAAAGGAACACAGTGGAGTTTTCTTACCAAGCCCGGAACCCCCCGGAACCCAAATATGGCGACTCTAGGAACCTTAAGTAACCTTTGTCAGCTGAACGAGGCATACCTAGATTTTGTTAGTACTCGGAAAGACGTCGTAATCCTCTTTGCAATAGCTCTAAAGATCCCTCGCTGGTCTAGAGGTACACCAGCCGAGTTCTCTCACTGAGCCGACCCCTCCACCGCTCACGTTTTCGAACAACATGAGGTGGATAGGGTCGGTGGAGGTTTATGTTGGGTACTTCGCCTCTAATAGCTAATTTGGTCACCTGTTAGCTATTTCCAAGGTTTCATAATCGCAGCCTTGCGCGCCATTTGTTTGCTTTGTATAACACAAATCGGCTTACCGTCGTTGGAACGGTAGAAGGGAGCAAAGTTAGAGGGACCTGAATGTGTCTTGCGGTGTTTGAACCCCGGAAAACTATTTGCTCGGACCACGACCTGGTCCCAAATTTCTAAGCATGAAAGGCAACAAGCTCTTACCTTAAAGTGCCATCGCCGTATTTACGTTCTGGAATACATTATCAAATAACTCCATATAACTTGGTCCTTTGAGGCCGACCTTTGTCGGGAGGTAATATAGTCCATTGCCATCAACCTATGCCTTGCTTGGACTTTTGAGCAACGATAATATCGCCGAGAGGAGCACTGTCGGTTATTTTTGATATTATCAAGTCCGGCTGCGACCTAGATCGCCATCGATGATACTTAGATCCTCACATGACTTTTCTGGAGCCAGTTTGTCAGATCTAAAATATACACCGTTGTTCTCTAGTCCGCCTCCGTCGGTTTGCATGGTTCCTCAAGTCCCGGTCGACTCAAGCATATAACCGACAGCCCTCGCTACTCTCGCTGCAAATTTATGGATGGAATAGAATAGGACGGTTCACCAGTTCCTTGGGAGTGACGTGGTTCGTCACCGCAATATATTGAAGAGGAGCTATTGGGCTAACGAATCTATGAGACAACCCACCCGTCCATCCATAGCCTCGCGATAAGGAGACATACTGCAACGTTCATCAATCCAAGGTGGGTACCGGGCTCGTATGTTGGTGTCGATGAGGTGGTTGGTGTCGATGAGGTGCGATGGTTGGTGCGAAGGTAAAGGGGTTCAAATGTCCCCCTTGCGTTGCGGACAAACATTTTGGGAATCAAACACCCACAACACATCCACAACACACACCTAGGAATCTACCGACCCGGTCTCCACACGGAGCCATATATATATCGACTGGGTGACTATTGCAGCATTCGACTGGCGTCTGTGGTTGTCACCATTTGTTTGCTTCGTCAGGTCGCGGTGTCGTATGCAAAGTTACCAAATGGTAATATTGGGAACCTTCGGCCGCTCTTGGTATTATAAGGAAACGATGTGAGGTTGGATGCGATTTCCGGTCAAGACATCCTTTAGCTCTCCTCGTTCCAAAGGCCAAAGTTTATTCTTCGTTTTACCTTTACCTATCTCGAGTTAGCGAGCCACCTTTCACAATCCGGTCTGCAGCGAACGTCCCAACCTCTGGATTAGAGATGCTTCGATTTCGCATTTCTGCCTTTTGCAGTTCAATGTCCTTGAGCATATTATTTCCGCGGCCTCGAACCCCTCTCAGTGCGTCGAGGGCCAGTTCTGGCGAGACTGCTCATATGAAATAGCTATAAGGACACATCAGACTCATAGTATGCCTTGCGGGTACTTAGGGCTTACCTAAGAACTTGATTCATTTGTCTAAGCTAGCAAATTTAATGTGAAAAGAATCATGTATGCGGGCTCCACAGACGTCAACCAAGGAGGACTTAGCCGTTGCCATGCCGACGTGTTTTGCTTGACTGCTCTGGTCCGCTTTTGGTTTCTTTCCTTGTTCGGAAGGTGGTACGAAGGAGCACGTTTGTCGATCACATGGTGTTCGAATTACATTTTAAGTTTTCCTGCCTAAAGCTTGGGCCAATTGCTCCAAAGCTTGGGCCCATCCTGGTGGTATATGCGCATATACTGACGTCCGTCATGCCTCGCAGCAGCCTCCAGATCTGCGTATTGCCCGTCGGGGCCTTCGAATTCCTGGCCCCAAGACTATCGTCATTCTGTATCTCCCGTGAAGCTAGCATATAACCTTTAGCAATAGCTTAAGAGCCACTAGATTCGGTTTCCATCAGGCTATAAGTGCCTATAGTACATTGCGAGCAGTAGTATCATAGCGGGCTGTTGGTAATCTTGGTAATATTGCTACGGGATGGTGGTACCGTGACTATTGTTGGCAGCCTCGTACCCAGGCCGCACGAAGGAAGGGTGTCCGCCGCCTGTCGGGAAATTTGAAGTTTAGAAAGTAAAGGCTAAAACACCAACGGTCACCTCCATATATTGATATATGCTTGTATACCGTACGGGTAAATGGCAGACTTACGGGTTGGCGCGGAAGACGCAAGTTGATCTACGGTCGTCCCGTTGGTATGTACTCTTTGGTCCGAGCTGGCCTTGCTGGTAACTGACATGGTGTAGATGATGATGACGACGACGAGTATTCCTCCGATGTGCCCATGAACCACTGGGTCGTCTCCGGTAAGTTTTCTGGGGATCGTGTGGTCGTTCTGTACTAATTGCTGTATGTAGACGAGGAAGAAGAAGAAGAGAAGAAGAAAGAAGAAGAAGGCGAAGACGAAGAGAAGAAAGAGGAAGAAGGAGGTGGAGGAAAAGACGACGACGACGACGATGATTTGGGTATGTATATAAACCTTTGTTTAAGGTGTTGGCTGTTTTCTGACTTCTGTAGCGCCCGTGGGTGCCATCAGGGCCGCTTTCGCGGCCGCTCCTTTGCCTCGGCTCGGCCTGCCCGCTCGCCGTTTACCGGGGAAGCCTGGCCGTATGCAGGCGCCGACCCCCGCCCCCAGGTCGTTGATGCTGCCTCCGGCAGCACCCATCATGAAAAGGGCCCCTCCTGCGCCCCAAACCACCGGGATCTCCCCCCCCTCCTCTTCCTTGCTCTCTGGCCCTCGCAAGGGCAAAGAACTGTCCTCGAAGCCTTCCGAGGCTTCGATGTCGTCGTCCCCGCCTCTCGTCTCTTTTGAGGGACCCAAGCGCTCTTTGCCCGCACCGCCTGCCGGTGTCACTTCCTCCCGCGCCCCTCATGCTGCTCCTGTGGTTGCTGCTGCAGCTACTGATGCTGGTGCCACCACCGATGCCGACGACCTCGCTCCCGCCGCCGCTCCAACTCCCGCCGGCCCCTTCAAACTGGGGGTGATGTGGGATGAGGAGCAGTTTCCCAACGGTAAGCCGTGCCGGTTGCCGCCCTCTCCCGTGGGCCCCCACACCGGACGATTGCAACTCCGTCTTCGAATGGGCGAAGAAGAATTGGATTTACTGCCAACCGTGCGCCGTTGAAGGGGTTTTTCGGGGTGATCGGGGGGTTTTAACTGGGGTTGGGACGTTTTTTGCAGAAAAACGCACGGGGGGTGCTGGAAGGAGTTTTTGGGGTGGCGCAGTCCCAACAACCTCCGCTTCACAGACGCCTGCGGCGTCTGCTGGTCCTGTGGCTTTCCTCGCATTGCTTGTTGGGCGCCGAAAAAGTGCCCCGCCCCGGACGTCATCAAGCCCATTGTTTGGGCATTCGAGAGGTCGGAGGGCGGTGCGGTGATCAAAGAGATGTTCGATATACGGGGGGTTTCCTCCTATGCAGAGCCAGTGATGCTCCTCTGCTTCGTGTACATACATCTTTGTCACGCACCTCAAGCCCCTCGAGGGCTAGGCCTCCTTCCTCCCTTTCTCTTCTTTTTTTGCGTTTACTGCCCCCGGCGGCTTTTTGTCCTTGGTGCCGGCCTGGCCTCCCTCCTGCGACTGCGCTTTGTGGCCCGGGCCCTCCTTTCTTTATTTTTTTTTTTTTTAACGTTGCTGGCCCCGGCCCTTTTTTTCCTTTTATATATATAGATATAGATCGTTGTGTGGGACATTCGTTTATCTTTTTTCTTTTGTATTTCCTTACCACATTCATTTATCTTTTTCTTTTGTCTTTCCCAATCACATTCATTTATACCTTTTCCTTTGTATATTTATTTCCTTAAGACGTTCCCTACCACATAACACATTCTTTATATTTCCTTATCACGTTCATTACTTTTTCTTTTTTTCCTTTCTTTTGTAAATATATTTTGGGGAGGTGGAGGTAGCTTCTGTGTTCATTATAAACGCGAGTGAAACGTAGTATACAGGCACTAAGGTTCGAGAACGTAGTATACAGGCATTAAAGTTTAAGAAGACATGGTCAAGAAATTAGATGACTCCAAAGTCTACAGTAGAATCCAACAGTTCGTGATAATAATACTTTCCACAGTCTTCTTTTCCACCAACCAGTTGAGCAACTTGGCGTGTGTGTCAAGCTCCAACTCCCGAATTCCCGCCTCACCGTATACCCTTTCCCTTATTGATTCGTCTTCAAAAACGGCCTCGACTAAAGCAAAGACTGCCTGGTAATTTTGACAGGTGTTCTCGTCCGGAGAACTGTTGATGCAATGGGTGGTTGGAATACCACATCTGAGACAGCTGCCATCTTGGGATCTGGTGCTTCTGGGCTTCGAGCGGTAGGGACACTTTTCGAGTGTGTGGCCAGGCTTGGCTCCGGTCAAGAACAGGCAGAAGGGGCAGTGGTAACGACAAGTCCGAAGGTAGTCGAGTATTCTGAGTGTTTGGCGGCTGCGAGCAGTAACGGCGGAAGTTCGAGCTGAGTCGGTGAACGAACCTTCTCCCTCTGTGGGCTCTACTCCGGTTGCGAACTTCTCTTCGATTTTCTTGCAGTTATCGCAGGTCTCTGTTCCTGGTCCTAACATTCTGCAGTCGACAGAAACCCCATCCATGAAGGTGGAGATGACACGGCGTCGGCATCCTTGCGTCGTGATGAATTCGCAGATGGCCTTCTGGCTCTGGATTCTCCAGGGAGAGCGATTGACATAGTTGGGGAGTTTGAACTCTGGCGCACCGCAGTATAATAGGTTGTAGGTTTGGAACCATCCCTCCCCGCACGAGCACCCTGCTACACAAACTCTACGAGAGTCCACGGGACGTCAATGCCAAACACAGCCCAAACGCCTCGGGTATCTACGCCTGGGCCGAGAGCCGTTGTTGCGAATAAGATGCCACCCTTCTCCCTCCACGTATCGAGGTTTTCCTTTCTTTCCTCTGCATCCATTGGGCCGGTGTAATGAGGAGAGGAGAACAACTTGGCGAGTTCCTCTGCTTTGGCCTTGGAGCGGCAGAAAACGATGATTTTGTTCTCGAGGAAATTGCTCCCACGCAGGGAGTGAGCTTTCCACATCCTTAGAACTTCCTCAATCTCTTGACGAGCTTTACCAACAAACACTCGATAGGTCAAGTTTTTGATATTGGTCGGTGCCCTGATTTCAGCAAAAGAAGGGAAGTTAAGGAAACCATTGAGGCTGGGAACCATAAGGGGTGGCATGGTCGCAGTCATAGTAACTACGGGAAGATTGAAGTTTGTCATCAGGCTGATCTTGGTAGTATCACGGTAACCCTCATCGATCAAAGGCTGATGGATTTCGTCGATTATTATCCTGTCAAGTCTCCTCGCCAAATGCAGCTTGGTGACCTCTTGGATAAAGAGCTTGGAGGTTGCGCCTTCAGGCGTGGTGATTATAACTCCAGGGGCTTCGATAGGGAAGGATGTTAATCGCGGCTGTCCTAGCGTTGAGTAGTATGACGATAAACCCATTTCTCGGGCACGGCGATTGACATCCTCACATGTACTGATGAAGGGCTCTATGATTATAGTTATGCCGTTTCCGGCAGCGACTGCGAGGAGAGCTGCAGTTGTCTTTCCAGCGGCACACGGCAAAACCACCAAAAGTGGAGACACGTTATTTCGGTATATGGCTTCTGCAGCTCTTGCTTGTTCTGCCAATTTCCACGTCACAAGCCCTGTTGTAGTGTTGGAGTACTGCCTAAACAGTTCCTGGTGCAGGCGGAGAGGGAATGTTTGGGCCGACTGGTAGAGAGTAATTGCCGGAGGGCTACGCGGGTCGAACTTTGGGGCGCTTGGATGGGGAGCAGTTGGAGCTACAGCAACCTGTCTTTCAGGAGGGGATGCGGCGACAAACTTGGGCGGGTAGGCGAGGTGTCGGAACATGGGGTGAGTACCGTCTACATGCTACGTTAGTCTACTTCTACGTGCGAAAACTTAAACTAATATATGCCTACCTCCTACGAAGTATGTATCTGAGACTTTTAGCAACCAATCAGGGAGTGCTGGTATGGCTCCTATGAAGAACTGGTACTGTTTGCTGATCTTTAAGAACTCCCGGACGTTGACTTCCTGCGTTTCAGCAGTAGATCGTGCATCAGTGCCATAAATGGCTTCATGTACCAATCTAGAGTGCCCGAAATACGTCATGTCGTGGAAAGGCAGAAGAAACTACGGAGCTCGCTAATCAAATCAAAGAATGACATAATACAAACTGTTAGATTTAGGCCAACTACACTGTAGTAAGTAGCATCTTTAGCGCCTAAGATCAGTCTTTTTCAACATACCTAACCGGTAAGCTAGCAAATTCAAAAATCATTAGTACTATAGCGTCCACGGTAACGCATCAGAAAACCTCTACTCCCAGGCATCAATCGCCTAACTCCTGGAAGATTCTTCAGCATCAAGTTCCAGCTCAGATCACCACGGAATATACAAATGCTATACCGAACCCCGCCTATGAACTTGCACCAGTACACCAAAGTAGTCGCGATTCAACTGCCGGTACCTTTGAGCATCGCGAATGTGCTAAGATGGGCACTATAGATGGCCAGTATGCCTCTTGCTCTATGATTACGTTTGGGCCGAATGCCCCGGGAGCATGGGCCACTTGGCTCGATGAGAGCGTGAAGGTAGTGCTAGCGGAAGAAGATGGAATAGACAATATATCAAATTAGAGGGAGGTCGTCGTAATACGCAGCTGGTGCTAAGACTGATTTCTGTTGTGCGTCGCAGATTCCAAGGAGCACTAGATGATCAGCCCTCGATAACTTAGCAGCCTCATGACATGCTTCATGTACAATCATGCTATAGCTACGCTACCGACCGCGGAGGCTATGCATTTCGCCTACCTGTCCCGGAACCCTTCGTTGTGCCAATTGGGTGAATCGCAAGCTTGCAAGCGCTTGCTTTGTAGACCACCGATATATCGCGATATATATCGATATATTATCATCCGGACCGCAATTGATCGATGCAATCCCGCAACGCCAATCAGCTGATCGTTTGTGTTGTCCTGGTGGAAATTTTCGCTTTAAGCTGACTCAATCATGACTAGATTCTCTTTTAACTATTTCAATCACTTCCAACGAGACGTGCAATGGCACGCAAACGGCCCCATACGCAGGCTGAGTACGAAGCTTTTCGGGAAGAATTTAAAGACTTTTTCCCATCTAGGTTATCTTCGGCAGATATCCGAAAAATTCTCGGCATCCCGGGGCGAGTGATTGCGGGAGGGCTGAAGAATATTGATAACAATATTGAATGGAATGAAATTAGAGTGAGATAACCCGTAAAGTGTTCCGTATTTTATGGGAGACTCAAGGCTAATAATAGTCACAAAATAGAGCGACGTTCGCAAAATATTAAAGGATCGAAAGTTGGACGATCTGGATGAACAGATTGACATCGCAAATGAGATGGAGAATCTTAAGTCCCTTCGCCGGTACAAGCGTGATATCTCAATGTTACAAAATCAAAGTTCTAACTCCGAGGACCGTAGGCACACGGCTGAACCGAGAAAATTTTTCGAATGGTTCAGATATAACCACGGCCGAAACATTCAGAAGGTGAAGGTCGAAAAGAAGAAGCGAGTTCCTAGAACTGAGGCGAGTGTGGATGCAGATGAAAGCGAATGTGAGAAAGCGGGGTCAGAAAACGCTGTCACTGCGGACGAGAAGGAGCCCGTTCAGCCGTCCTTAATCATGTCTTTGCAAAATGTAATTAATCCAACTGACTAGACCTGATTTTTGATAACTTTTCATTAGACCACGAAATTCCGTGCGCGTGGATGGTCATTGGTGATTAATGGTATTGGCCACGCAATTTGCGCAATCGTACTTTCTGGGCTCGCCTAAATGGGAGCTCTCCACCTCGCGAATTGATGCAAAAGCAAAAAGATTCCACGTTCTCCATCTCACACCCCTTGAGTCGACGCTGCCCCCGGAAGTCGGGAGCAGTACCGAAGTGCCCTCCCCTTACCTAAGAGCTCACGCACATTGCCGTTCGCAAGGTATTCAGATCCGGACCTTGGACATGACCCCACGTTCAATCACAGAAAAGTTCCTTCGTCTAGTCTCGCTGTGTTTAGGCAACATTTCAGATACGAATTTCATCCCATGACAGAAGACTAGTAGATCTATCACATATGTATACCGCACCTGTATCGAGTAGCGACCACGCATGGTACATTTGAGCCCGTAAAATTTCACGATCGAGCGGCCTTAACCTGATACAAGTTAGTTTAATCTGATCCGCTCAAGACCGAGGAGCTAAAGCAAAAAGTACGGCGGGAAAACGCGAGCGCGATCTCCAGAATCGATTTTTTACACCATTCAGAGTGTAATTTCTCACGTTACAGTTTTCAACTTTCAAATACCGAGCTAATTAGGACTGTCCGCGGTATAATAGTGGAGATATGCATCATCACTTCAGACTGTCCGCGGCATGATGCGAGCTGGATCGTGTTAACTTCACAAGCTCACTTAACCTTCTTACCACACGGATATCCTCGACCCTCCAGAATCAAAGCAATCAAATACATCGGTAAACCCGTCTACTCACCTGTTCCCCCACGCTTCAGTTTCCTGTTTGCCGTGGGCGAGGGCTAGGATTCTATATCGAAGAATTTCACGCTAGTTATACCGATATAACATTACTGGAATTGCAGTACGAGCACAATGTCGTTTGCTAACGGAAATAAGAAGGACCTACTTCACAAGGCGGACCGTTCTCCTGAGGCCGCTCCTGAGCCGGTCGCCTGATCAAGGTTTTGCGAGCCTTCCCCCCCTTCTCTTTCTCCCGTCTCTTCTTTACCCCTGTTTACTTCCCTCTTTTTCATTTTATTCATTTTTTCTTCTTCTGGCCCAGTTTTTCTTTACTTTTGGGAAACTGGCCGCAGGGTGATGAGGTATGCAAGGGTAGCTAGTCTTCGAAACTTTCTCAGTCTTGCAGCTATAGACGTACGTCGACATTAATATGACACGGAATTTGAAACCTAATCAGAATAAGTAAAGTTGGATAGTTAATGTATGTGTTCTGTGCCTCAGCCATCGATCGAGCTTTCATGTGTACTCGACCTAACGCACATGCAGTCTCTAGAAAGGATGATTGTAAATATCTCAACTGCTCAGTATATAAGGGGTCAGAAGCTCCATATCCAAATCTCGCTCCACAAATTTCGGGTACTCCAGCTCACCATGTTCTCACCTAGTAATTTCCGTCCCGGCGAACCTGTTAACACGAAAGAGCCTCGGGTTTTTTGTTTCCGTTCCGGTTTCTTTGAAGGTTTTATACCCCCTCCTTGCAACGATAACTGGGCCAAGGCGGAACTGGGCCAAATCAAATCGCTCCACCTTTTGTCTAGAGTTTCGGATCTTCCCAGCGGTTTCTCGATGTATCCAAACCTTTAGTCAATACGCATCTCGATGTATAGCAACACCATACCCTCGTCCATCGATTTCGTTCTGCCCCGTATAGAATCCTATATTAAGAGCGCCCCGCAGCTAAAGCGACTCGAGATAACCCTCGAAAATTACACCCCGGAGCAACGAGCATTCGACTGGGGCGAATGGATACCTAAGCTCCACGATTCTTTCGTCCACCCTCTGCCTGCGAGGAACCTCAAGTCATTCACCCTAAGAGTTGTCGATGCTGAAGGCACCACTCCTATTGTAAGGGCTCTTCTTGCAGCGATTACCTACTCATACGGTCGCAGCTTAAAAAAACTCTCTCTTATTGGTATTCCTGAGCTCAAGGAAATACTTTCCAATGGAATTGTCAATAAATTGAAATTCTTAGACCATCTTATGGTTATTGCAAAGGAGGATCTCGGATGGGTCACGGACATCATTGGTGCCTCTCCAACGATAGACTTACGGGAAGAGATAAACATAGGAGCTTTGGGACCGCACCGGTTGGGAGGTCTGAGATCTTTTAACGTGAAGGTGAGTTGTTCCCTACCACTATTCCAGTGTTGATGCGAAAGACATTAATTTTCCGTGTTAGGTGTTATCGATATCCCGCCAAACGTGCAAGCCGGTGTGATGAGCTTGGGATGATTTAGTGGGTATTCAGGATTAGGAACTCGAAGCAATATGTACAAGAGCTTAAGGATTGGATTTGCGCGTGTGTAGATTTCAATACTATAAAATTTTGCGTCACCTCCCATAGATTTAAATAATTGGTTTGGTCAGCCGCATACGTATACGCATTGAATGAATCGGCCACTAGCTGAATCCCACTGCAGACAGCGTACGGTACATTTCCACCGATGTGACGATGCAGCAGCTATCCAAGTAGCTTCTCATATAGAGAACAAGATCACGCATTGGCATATTCTAGGAATGCATTCAACAGTCCCTAGCTCAGAATTCTAGAACCTAATTACAAACCGGATATCGTGATAGGTTTCTCAGCGGGTATTCTAAAAGTCCAAGTAGACGTCGACAGAGTCTACAAACTTATCAGGCCAAGTACTGTATACGTAGCGCGATATGTAACTCACATCCCTAATAAGCTATAATTCTTGCAATGCATCTTAAGTTGCGTCTGCGGCGTTATTCAATTTCAAGCCAAGGGCCCCGCGGCCGGCTCAAGGCTTTCGAAGCTTTCCACGTACTCGCGTCGACGATGCGATGGAAGATCTAACTACTTCGTTCCACTTTTAGTAATAATACATGGTCAAACAACAATCTTTCTTCAGACCCGGGTCAAACGCTTTCGTGCAACATAGTTATGCCTCATACAACACATCTGGGTAACACTACGCGCAATCGACTCAAGTTTTCTGTTAAGCTGTTCCGCCCCTAAGCTCTAAATTTAGGGCTTAGTCACATGTGCAAGGCTGCTGTCTGCCGACGTCTGGGAAATGTTTCCTCTCTTAACAAGCATGAATGTCGAACGTCAAGTATCTCGCCTTTTGATTTCCAATAGCTACATTAATTTTGGTACATTAGCTGACTCCTCCCCGCTCCGCTTCCGTAGCCGTTATTACTCAGAAGCTTTTGCTGATAGCCACCGTTACCCTTGTAGGGCAGATCCAGAAACCGGGCCTTCGTAATCATCAAAATTAAAACAATCCCTAAACCCAGCTAGCATTCAAAAATAGCTAAACCATCAGGCTTTTTCTCAACTCTGAGTTCCCATAGGCAGGTACCATTGGATGGCTGATACTTCGGTCGCTTCTCCCAGATCGCTGGAGTTAGATGCTTTGGCCCTTTCTCTGAATCTAATAGATGTTTCCCTTTCCAGAGGCACAACAGTGCGAGTATTTCACTACTAGATATATCTCCTGTCTCTTGAACTATTATATAGCTCAACCCATTGACCCTGCTATTGAATCTTGTCGCAGATGCGTGTTTGGTCTAGTTTGTTCAGCCTCTCTGACAACAGAAATATGAGCTTAAGAAGAATAGACCTGTGGAAACAATTTACCTTATCGTTGGATGAGATCATTATGATCTTGTGAAGTCTTGATTCTGGTTCCATGTTGGGTTCCATGCTGGAAATTAAAGCAAACTGTTGGAACCTTAATATACGGGACCGCTGCCCTTATATACTCGTATTGTTTTAGATTTTCGAGCACACGTTGCCGAGGTCATTACGATTTGCTAATATAGGCCTCAAGATTTTCTAATGTATCGAGTATGAGCGCTTAGAGGTTTGGATTCTGTTCTTCACATGTATAGAAAATTTTACATGCATAATATAGCTTTGGTCTAAAGTCTATCCATAAAACCAATACTCGGCCGCATATCCAACGCAAAAGACTTTCGACCTGCCTTGACATGTCAGAGGTGGCATCCCCCCAATTGTCATGAGTCGATAGGCCTCTCGGTAAGCACAACCGCTTGAACCTTCCAACCTCAACCATGGCACGGCCCCAAAAGTATCCGATCCTGCACCTGGGTCGGTATAAGGTGGTGCTGGGACTTGTTCTCTCGGAGTCCCTTTGAAGAGCTTGATTGAGGGAATTCGAAAATGAAATACCGGCGCTCCGTTAGAGAAGTAGTGATCGCCGATGTGCAACATCGACGAAGCTAAGTAGGGATGGTGAGCCAGGATATGAGGGAATATATGCAATGAAGTCTTATCGGAATCAATGATAAAGTTGGCCGCGAGAAGTCGTGCTTCGGCACCTGTGAAAACCGGCGCAACGGAGCTGTTCGGGCAAAGATAATTCTGTCTGCCGATGCCAACTATGATTGTTTTGAGGTGGCCACCTGTAGGGGCAGGTAGATGATTCGAGGCTATATGTTCACCAGCGATTAGAATCGTATGGCTGCGAAGGGCAGCTAGAGTTTCTTCTGTTTCGCTCCAGTGCTATACTGTCGTTATCTGGGGCAGCCTACTGTTTGAGATATCGAAGGGTTGGAACATTTGATCGCTCTTTAGTTCGTCCGGTTTGTAGCAAGAAGCCTGATGAACGTATGGAAGTATATACAGCAGAAGTACCATCAAGCGTAGTATGATTTGCGTCATGTTGTGGTTCTCGTAGTTCACCAACAGCGGGAGCGTGTATGCGATAAGGCGTTTTGTTATCTTTTGTGTTGGGTTATCGTTGTATTTTAGGTCGATGTTGTCATCAAGTCAATAATACTTCGTCCATCTTGCACTTGAATACCCTGCAGCATGAATGTGTACGCGTGTACGCCCGTTCAGAACACAGGAACTAGTGGATCGGCCCCCCAGAAACCACTCTACCAGGTGTCTTCAAGGGAGGAAAATTGGATCAAGGGTTGCTGGGACTCATTATCGGTCAACCTCACTGTCTCACGCGCCCCAGCCCCCACGCATCTGGTTAATGTGTGATCGAGCATATTCAGGTTGGAATATGTAATTATGAATTATTACTAGCGCTAGCGTTATATATATTGTAACATCATCACGTTGCAATTGATGCGCGATGGTATGTATGATCGGTTCATCGATTTCTACAAATTTAACCAGTGTCTGCACCTACCAGAGTGCCTGCAATAGACTTTCCCATAAAGGAAGCATGAGCACAAAGCACTATCGCCTTCTTCTTTTAGGTGAGCTCCCAGTTGCGAAACTGTTTTTCCGCTTCGGAGACGCATGGGTCGTCGTCCCGGATACTTGATCAAGGCTTTGAGCCTCAATAATGTGGGCAAGGGAAACTGGAAACCCACCGATAGAATGACTTTCTAACCGCGAAGACCCAATGCTGATCCGAAATAGGTGTGAAATGTTCTCAATGGAGAATTTCACAGGGTCTATGATGTCGATGTCCGGCTGACAGTCATTCACTGTAAATCCATCTATTCAGATATGCCTCTCTCACTGTAAATCCAAACATGATTATTCACAAACCTTCAGCATCCCCGGAATCTTCCTTATTTTCCGGCTACAATTAGAGGCATTGATTTTCCCTTTTTCATCCTTCTGAGGCTCTCTACTCAACCACACGTGCCCCGACTTGGCCCAAGGTTAATAAAAACTATGCCAATTTAACAGCAACCCAGAAACTCACCACAACGACTATTTGACCGATATGTTTCGATATGTCGCAGGAACAATGCCCGCAAAACTCGTTTACTCCAAATATGATATATCAGATTTACATATCGAAGCATACTCGGATAGCTCTTGGCACAACCATCCGGACTCAACCTCTACCAGCGGTTACCTTATATTTCTTAACCAAAACTTAATAGCGTGGAAGAGTTCGAAGCAAACAACCGTGGCAACATCATCGTCTGAGACGGAGTATACAGCGATGATGGCTGAGACTTCTTTTGGTTGATTTATTCCCAAAGTCGTCGATACGCCTAACATTATATGCTGACAATAAAGGAGCTGTGGACGTGGCCTACAATTTCAATACATCATCCAACATGAACCAGCCGGAATTCAACGTTCCCCTTTGAGTATTGGAATTATACTACACCGCAAATTCGACCTAAACCCTCGCCTGATAATCTGCCACGCCCACGCTAAAAGCGGATATTGAGCTCATGGGTTCGCTTCGAAACTATAGCCGCGTATTTGATAGCTTTTTGCTTCATACTTTCAAGGGGGTTGAATGGATATTTTCCTGCATGCGCATATGCAGTACTAATCACAACCAGAAAGTTTCCTACTCCAATTGCTAATTACAATTAATACATTAACTTGGATGTGATATTTTATGGGACTGGGGGCGTTTGGGAGCCGGCAAGCGTCGTTATTAACTAGTATCAAAACTCAGAAGCATCATTCCTGGATTATAAATTATATAAATGCCAGATATTTCATCGCATGTCATATTTTGGAGATGTGCACTTTTTTTTCATTGGTATGGAATATATCATAAACCACTTTCTAATTGTTCCCACGCCCGCAACCCTGACAGGAGGTTATACCGCCACCGCAGTTAATATAGCACTTAAATTCAGTGTCTCACCCAAAAGCCTAGAAATATCTCCGATACAGCAATACCTATAGCTACGAGGCGCTTTCCACTACGATTATATAGGCCAAGTCTTACGAGACATGGCCCCTCACTTAGACCTTGATCAGTCCAATGCCACCGGTATCGTTCAAGGAAAGGATAAAATATACAAAGTTACGGTCGTAGCTCACGGCGATCTGGCTCCCCAACTTGTGGTATATTATAATCTAAACTCAGAATACAGTGCAGTGTCCTACAATTACGGCCTTGATGAGCATTATGTTGAGCTAACTTCCCATTGCTTTTCGTAGGATCTCCAAAATACGGTTGGTCAGGCGGCATACATGGCCTGGGCCTTCGTTGAGAGTATTTGTAGAGGTAGAAGGGTATGCTCGGATACGGGTGCTACAGTCTCAGAGTATGAACGGGATGTTCACGGCGGGGATGGGGAGTATGCAGCTATACATACCTACGCAGAATTTATTTGCAAATGTATGTACACCTTGCGGTTGTACCAAATAAAGTTTTGGGCACTGGGGTGGCTTCTAATCGACTGACGCAAAATCAATTGGTCAATTGGGATACATCCTTTTCTAACATTGGAGGACCGCTCTGAAACATCTATTTTTTCCTCTCTTGGGTGTACGTATGGATATTTGGAAGGGATAGACATTAAAGAAAGGGGGTTATTTCGGATGGCTGAGTCGACACGGTAGGTCGTCGTTCCAGTCTGGGAAGTACCATTTAATATTTCACTTCACACTATTTTCACAATTTTCGTCTACAATATTGCAAACGAGCTGTTCGATTTATTTAATGTATTTAAAAGAGAATTCTACGAAAGTAGTAGCCACCATATGCTGTCTCCAACTTAGCTCACGACACATATTCGTAGATCGTAGATTTGCCAGGTCGGGTTAAACATCCATATCTTGAAGGGAGCAAAATAGAAAATTTGGCGTTGTTGCGCCTTGAACATTGCAAGAGGCCTCAAAACGACGGCTTGACGCTTCGAGTTAGTCGGCGGGCCCGCATAGAAGACATCTGTTGTTCCCATTAAAAGTCACTCAAGGTTGAATTTTTGAGTACCGTTTGCATATAATCTACTAATTTCCGAGCATTAAGACAAGGAAGATTGATCCGGCGGTGTCTTTGGGTCGATTTGGTTATGATACTGCCCCCAGACGGATTATTGGTAGCCTAGGGTCGGCATACCTTTTACAGTCCTGTTCCTCAGCCGCCTTGGTGGTTTAAAATAAAGGGCAGCCCTCGGCTCGACGGCGAGTTGGGATCAATCTAATGGCCGAATACCGCACCACCACTCACACTAGCCCCTAAACGCAGGCCTTCTGTTACTTTTCTCATCGCTATACGGCTTTCTTCAGACCCTTTCTATTTGGTTTTAGGATGCCCGTAACGCCACAACAGATAATTCAATTAGCAGGATGGTTCGATATCTTCACTTCTTGCTCCACCGATTTGATATTTGAAGCGAGGGCGACACAATATCTGCTGGCCACAGCTTTAAAGTACCACAAGCACCCTAAACTGCGCGTAAGAAATGCGAATCCGCCATCGGAATACAGCAAACAAGTCCTGCGGGAATTTTTGAATTTCGTTAAGGAGCACCATATAAATCGCGAAAGGCAACTCCGCGATATGAATATTTCAATTGAGTACTTCATAACAGGGAAAATTGAAGCTATTGACGCTATCAAAGCTAATTATAGCACAACCAAAATAGCCTTGGGCCTGGAGTCGGGCGCAATGGGACCCCTGCCGGGCGGCATCAACAAAATACCGTCCTTGATGAAGATAGCTTCGGCGGCATCGAATATATTTCAAAATGGGGCGTTCCCACCTCACGATATACGCCAGTGGGGCCTCGTATTTTTCAACTTCTGTTCCGCCATCTCAGAGCCGCCACAAACCGATGCGCAACTATCTCTACGTACCACTTTTGATGTCTTGAAAGGTCTAACGCCATATTCGGCCTGCAAAAATACAAAACCATTCGATATCGTATCAACATCACGAATTAGCGCCAGCACTTTGCTTAGTGCTCATGGGGATCAGTTTTCTGGAAACAAACAGCATTTTAAATGCGTTCTTTGTAACGCAAAAACATATTCGCTTTATATCCTCACCGTCCACTGGGAAAAAGAACATGCCGATCACGAAGACTTTTCGCAGTACTGGCCGGATACTTGTACTGACTGCGGGTTTTTAGTCCCTTACGACGGGCTGGGGTTCCATAAGCAGTTTTGCAACGGAGCCGGAGGACTTGGCGACCCCGCGACCATCGAAAAGCTGTATCCCCGCTTCAGAGATATGGCGTTTTGCATTGATAATGACAGCATAGACGCGCCAACCCCGACGCCAGGGCCTAGTCCAAAAATCTGCGGCGAACTTCTCGCAGTCTTATCAATGGCAAGGAGTGTTGGGATTACGAGCGAATGGAACAGCTTACTCGGCGATCAAAAGCTCCCTTTTATTATTCGGATATTTCATAAAAAAATGTTTAGTATCGAAACAAGTGGCGGCACGGATGAGGGCAAACTGAAGGTTTACGGAACAGTTTGGAAGGGGCTCATCGAATTAGCCTTACAGCACATCCAAATAGCCCAGAACCGATCTATTAGTAGTGTTGAATCCCGAACATGCGATACATCACAGCTCTCTGAATGGACAAAGCTACCGGAATTGGTTAGGGGACTACTCGAAACTGGGGCAATTGGTGAGGCCGATGCTACAAGTTGGCTTCAAGGATACAAAAGAGTGTGTTACGTGGTTCTTCGGGGTGTTTGTGCTCCATCGATCGTACATCTAGCCTATGCTATGTTTCCGTTCTGCCGCCTTGAATCTTGTGGTCCAATCGGATGCAATGGATACGAGTCTCCCAGATTTCTTGTTATGCATATAAAGCTTTACCACAAAGTCCGCGTACGGGATCTCGTTCTATACGGCGAGGGAATCGAAAAACAAACACCAGCAACAGCTGAAAGCACCCACCGACAGCCAATACCCATTCGGGAACTTGTCCTGGACAGCGAACGATTCACGGTCCCAGTACCCCAGGGCCTTGTTTTACGCAGCGAGCGGCTGATAGAGCGAATGCCGGCAACGGCTGAAAGTATGTACGAGTAGGCAACTGACGCCCATTCGGCGGATTCGGCGCAGAGTAAGTAGTTCAAGGTCCTGATATTAGCATATAGAATCTCCCAGGTCTGGGTACGAGACGAATATAGAATATTTACTGTCCATATAGGCCGCGAAAAAAACTACAAAAAAGAGCCGAGGTGTCAAATAGGGGTGTGTTTCCTGAATGTCGTCTATCGCTATAAACTAACGGGTTTCGGTTTCAGAGATACCAATTTATTGCGGGGTATCTCTGGCAGCCGCCTTTGTCTTCTCTCTTTTTTTCTTTCTCTCCGACCTTACCCTTTGGTCTAATAGATCTTTAATAACCCAATCTTCATGACATCTACTCAACCTATCTGCAATCGCACTGTATTTCCGCGCCCGCAGCGCCGACAATATGTTTTTGAAGTACTGGCGATTGAGAGGACCATCGATCGTTTTGAGGCGATAGTGACCATTGAAGAGGTTTTCCATCTTGGAATGTACCTTCACAAAAAATCTCAAAGCTTTCTTTGATAATTTTCTACTTATTGAATTAGCAAAATAATCAGAATATAGTTGGGATATGGTAGTCTCGTTCCCAGGATATGGCCAACTGCGCTCGTACCGTAACTTCGGCCCAAGATGCATCGGGAGAAGCGTCTGTAGGCCAACCAGGATAATTTGCCAATATAACTTCATAATGGACATCTTTGATTGGCATCCCCAAAGCTGTGCGGATGCGATCGTGATGTAGATACGATCCCTCTAAATGAGACGGCTCGAAAAAACGGTATTCTTGATCTGGCTTGAAGTGTCGATGTTCGTTGAAATTGAGTGCCCCGGCTTATTTGGGATATCTTGGTGTGTTATACTTTTGGCCTGGCGTCCGCCAGCCTTGATAGCCGTTGTCCCATTTGCCGGGCCGCCAAAGCGTAGCCTCCTTAGGAACATAGTGAAGCTAATTAGATGGGTATAGAAACGAGTATCCACGGCGAGATAGAAATTTCGAAAGGGCGTGAAAGGGTGTGAAAGTTCGAACGAGTTCTGGCTTGGACTACGTGCATGCGATTGTGGGCTCTTCACTGCCCTCAGGACTGCGCAAGGGACTAGTTGCAGCATCGGTTTACTCACGACCCGCACCAAGAATGGGAGATTGGCAATTCAAAAGCGGGCGAGGGTCCAATATGCGGTGGTCTAGAATTGACCTGACTGGAATGGTTGTGGTCTCTAGGATCCCTGGATTTGTTTTATCCTCCTCTCACTTTCGAAACTTCGCTGGCGGGTATGCTATATGGAAGCCATGCTTTATAGGCGACCACCACAACACCAACTGCTACACACCATAGCTAGACTTTTCGACTTTATCAGAGTTTCGCATCTCTGGCCCACGAATTGACTACGAATTGGCTACAGCAGACAAACCTCGCAAGGTCCCACAAACTTCACATAGTTACATGTATATAGATGCTAAATAAGCTAGAATAACAGATGGATGTGTATATGATCGCTGAGAACCTAAGGGAGACGAGCAAAGAGATTTTTTTTTCGGTCGTCGAGCTATCCACGATTACTTGAAGAAGGCTCAACTCAACTCTGGGGCAATGCAACCTTGGAGCTTGAACGGCCCAAGCCTGGGTAGGGGCGGTCCAGACTCTCAATATATTTACGGGCAAAATCCCGGATATAGGCATCCTCTGATAGCTCGGAGTCTTCCCCCTCCTCGTGATCCGATCTGCCGGAAATATCGTACCTCCTCTCGCGTTTGCCGTCGTGCGATTCGTCATACGATTCGTCAACCAAATTCGAGGGTACAGTACGTATACTGGAGGATAACGTTTGCGCTACCGAGGTTATCTATTGTGGTGGTTTCGTGAAGGCTTCAAGGGCGGGGTCCTCGGTTGATATCTAGCGGCGGGGACCCGAACGTCGACCCCATTGCGGCTAAAGGACAATTTTCATTTCATCGTCAGGGAGAGTCCTGGAGTCTACTCTCCTATGGCCCTTTGCGATAGGTTTTGGAGTCTTTGATTCCATGTAAATGGTTCTCGGAAATGGATCGAGAGAAGGGAGGGAAGTTCTCGGTTTGTAGATCGGTGTGATGTTGGTAGGAAGGATTGCTTGCAACTCCAGAAGTCAAGTCGTTCTCCAGTTGTCCTTAAATAGCCACAATTCTAATTCTTTCGACGTTAATACGATTGACAGCCTGGTTATCATTCGTCGCAAGGTTTAGGTCGCACCCTAGGCACCTGTATCGTAGAGGTTCGCTATACTAGAAGGGATACTTGCGCTGCGCGACCTCGCATGTGCCCCGTTTGCATTGGCTTCGCGTTTTCCACCATCGTCATGTCGCATATGAGTTTATGCCTGGGTTTTAATAACAGCCGAGACCGAGATGTATTGCCCAATAGGGACTGCAGTACTGTGGTACGTTGTATGAGAGGAACCTGCGTATTTCAAGGTAGTAGGTGAGTAAGTGTCAATATATCAAAGATTATCTGGACGCTTCAGGTCAGGTTATTGTAGCCCTAACGGTCTGGCTTCTGCGAGCTACCCTCCCGAATCCCGCAACATCTCCTTAGCTTGGCTTGGTTTTGCGGTAGCTGTGTGCAAACACCACCATGCCAATGGGAGCATTGTTGCTAATAACTGTCGCTCGACTTTCTCTTGTGGCACCATAGAGAATGTTGACTGGGTTGAGAAGTGTGCATAAATGCAATGTAATGCTTGGGACACATATAGCCTCGAATCCAGGACACATAGAACCTCTTAGCTGCATCAGCACCCCTCGTTGCACTGATTCCACGACGGAGTTATCCAGTAACTCCGTATCTGAAGACGCATACAAGGGCCACGTTCAAAATACTTACGTAACGCCGTAAAAATATAAAGCGTATTTATAAACTTAGTCAACTAAAGCGACAGATTGCGCATGCCAAGCAGATGATGGCAAAAAGATGACGACAGTAACGCAGGTGACTAGGGAACAGCTTTCGGTCTTGCTAATTCGTGCTATTTATGGCACAAACCAACCCCAGCTATTTCAATAAGTCTCCGTCACACATCCGCAGGCGCAGGCTTCAAGGGCTTCAATAGCCAAAGGAGCAAAGCTGTACCAGGTAACATAACTCATTCCGACACCGACATACAATCCTCCATGTCTTTTCCAAGCGCAAATGGAATCGTTAAATGCTCAGGCCACTCAGACCTGCAAACTGCCGAAATACTCAAGAAAGAAGAAACTCCCGCGAAAGTTATATGCAGTATACAAAACGAGGGCGAAACATACGAGGAAGCACTTTATTTTCACTACCCAAAAAATTCCTGATGAGCTTACAGTCTCAGAACTACAAGAAAGGTTGGGATATCTAAAAACCCCAGAGATGTGAGGGAAAGTAAATGGAATAATCTTATTGTAAGTGAAGGAAAAGTGCACGGCCCGGTACAGATTTTCAAACGCTAAGAAATTCCTAGAACGTCGTTAAGGAACTATCAACGGAACTTGATCTCACCGATAGAAGTTTGGCTAATATGGCTAAGATTAGCGATAATATTAAAGAATCGCCCGCGTGGAAAGATTGCCAGTGTACATTACTCCCACAAGCCTTTGCGGGTACTCTGATATACATTTATAAATTGGGCAAAGAAAGCGACAGTCAACCAGGGGTGCCTGGAGCATCTGAATAGGACTGAGGTATGTCAGAGTGGTTTCATGGGCTAATGGAGGGCAATGGTGGGTCTGGAAACGTATTTGGGGCGGGGGCCGTATTATCGTATAATCGCGACCGCCCTACAGGCCTTGGGCAGGTTTCGCAAATTCTGCTAGCGAATATGTTAATGAGCTCATCCGGTCACTCTTTGTGCGGTCTGGGTACGAGACCAAGCTCATCCGTGCCACTCCCGAGCTCCAGTTTCATGGTATACAAAAAGGGAGGGCTTAATTAATTTAACAAAACCAAATTCGCAAACCCGAGATATCCAGCCATGGCTTTCTCCGCCCACAGAAATGGCATGTAACCCGACCTAATATCAATTAAGAACTTTTTCAATACGCACCGTCAGCTGTGGCCTGCCGGCGTCTGGAACAAGACTAGTTCCCACCCGCAACAAAGCACAAAAACAATCCCTACTTACGATCATCAATACCCAGGGGGCCTTTCCTTTCAACCCGTGGCAAATTTCTTGGTTTGGCCAACTTATCCTGATCCGATAACGATGCCGTTCCCCGCCAGCCTTTCATCACCGATCCTACAAGCCAGATGAACAGCCATCTATCTTCACTTGTTGATTCAACCATATCTAGTAATAGTTTCCGAAATTCCAGACTAATTTCACTAGAATGAATATTATCAACAAATTTATCGTAGATTTTATTTTTTAAATTTTCACTTTGATGTTTAAACCCTCTTATAACAAGCTCGAATTCATCTTTGTGTTCTAAAATTGGTTCTTCACAACACTTCTAAATCTGCTCTGTTAGCTATACACAAAGACACTTAGGTTGATAAGAAATAAGTTGAGGAGTCTGGAGACGGGACAAGAAGATAACAAACTATATCGCTTACTCTGAAAACTTGAACGACTTCAGCTATCTTGTGGTCTCTCCAACTGTTTGTTCTCTGTGTGTAGTAGTCTATTTCAAAAGCTTGTTGAACTACAGCTTGTGAAAGGCTGTGTTTAAACGTTTTCGGTTTTGGAATACGAGGCGGCCGCTGCAGTTGAGTACTCGATGGACCGGATTCTGATTCATGGTGCGCTGGAGCGGCGGACATTGCTCGATTCGTTCGTGGTCTGGAAGCGGTACGTTCGATGTTTTTTATCCCTCAGCCCCGCAATTGCAGCTGACCTTTTTGTGGTTGTTGCATGTATCGGTCTTGGCGTGACAACCATGCAGAGTACCTAGCACTTCGTTGGTTGTAAGTACCTATGTACACGTACAAGTACCTTGGAACGAAAGGCAGGGGACCCTAGTTAACCTCCACGGACTCTAGCCCATGGCGAGAATCAAGAATGCGAATCAACTCCACCACTTCCATTATCCCTACACTAGGGGGGGTTGTAGCAGCTGCGGGGGAAAAGCAAATCATCCTCTCAAGCCGGATTCAAGGGCCAGACCGAGCGCAGGGGATGTAAACTAGGACGCCTCCCCCACATCCAGACAACCTCAAATCAACAATATACTACGTTATCGGCACCTTTGGATTTTCTTTTACAGCAAGGGCTACTCGGCGACTTTTTTTGCTATGGCCGTGTGGGATCAGTTGATTTCTGAGCCGTAGCCTACATATGCCGTGTTCCATGAATCGATACGATGTCTTATAATCTGAGGGATAGGCCTGGTTAGTACACTTTCTGGCTCCATCTTCGTAGTCGAGTCAACATCTTATCATCACCATCAGCGTCATAAACACTGTTGGAACCATCATGGCTTTCTCACGTATGCCGCATTGGCTTCGGAATTTTATGGATCGATTCTACAATATTTGCGATATTCGAATCTTGAACCGTTCAAAAAGAATAAATAGATCCATTTCCAAACAGCCAGCCCAGATTCAAACGCAGATTCAAACGCAAACGCAAACGCAAACGCAAACTTCAGCGCGAGAATGCATGTCTGAGGCTGCATCTGCAGTAACATCCCGGCATTCACAGTCTCCTTCACCAGAGTATCCGGTCAAAGATACTCCTCAGCAATTATCGGTCAATCCTAAAGAGAAGCCGCTACCAAGAGCCCCACAGCCTACCATCCCAAACACCCCAACTGAAAATACCAAATTTGACCTAAGAGCTGTGGACTTGTTCCCACGTCCATCAATGGCACCGGTTGTCTATAAAGATGTGGTGAATCCGCACTTTTCATCAAGAGAACCTCTCCAAAACATAGGCCAACCGGATCTGGCTTTGACTAGAATCCAACAACACATCACAGAGCAAAAAGTACAAGCCATCGATCCTACAAGCCCACAGCAGACCACACCAGACATGGCAAAGCAAAGATCAAGGAGCCAACAAGACCAAATGCGTAAGTGCCGCTATGTTATCGACTATCGCACTGCCCTTCCCACAGCTTCAAATAAACTCTGACCTAGTCGTAATAGCAGTCAGCCACGAAGATGGCCATACGTGTCGACCCGACTCTGCTACGATTCCGCCTGACCAACTGCCAACATTGATCGTGAAGTATCGGGCCCACGCGAGCGAAACTACCGCAGGCGTTCGTGTTACATGGAACAAAGGACAAAGCGATAAAGAGTCGATCAATGCCGCTTTTGCCCAGCCATCGACCCTTGTCCTGACCCGAACACAAGGAAAGCGGCTTTGATAAGGTATGAAATATCCTTAATCCTCGCAATACCATAATGCTTATGGGGAACGTAGATGCGCCCGTTAAATTTGATGAGTGGGTTTCGAGTTCATGTCGTAACAAGGCCCGAATGAAGCGACTAATACCTATTCTCCCAGAATATAATGGGTCAGCCATATCTTTTATTTCAGACTGAAATTCCTCATATATTCTGACGACCAACCTGTAATTGTGGTGGCTTGGAGATGGTTTTGATTGGGAGTGGATGTGTCGTAGCGGGGTTCGTAACCGTTTGCCCGTTTCCTGGAATGCCATCGTGGTGATGGCACTTCTGGCTTCGTGTAAAAGGCTACGGAAGCTGCTCCGACACGTCGACTCCCCCTAGATGACTATCGGTGTTGGGCCTCGTATATAACTGAGTCCCAGCTATATAACTAGGTATCCAAGCTTGAATGGATTTATAGATTTTTTGCTTAGAATTATGTGAAGCGTAGATCGTCCACGGTGAAATCTCGTCGTAGATCTTGTACTCACGTTCGGGTGCAGAAGTAGATACTTGTTAATGCGAGGGAAGGTATGGTCTCGAGGCTGGGGAAAGTGTGTACCTTTCAGGCTAGTGATTGGTTAGGTAAATTTCCAGACCTTTAAGAGCCCCGCGAGTCCTCCGGATCTGCCCTAACACAAAGATTCTCCAATTCCTACCACTCGTCGAAATCGATCCCTGCCAACACCCCGTTACCAAAATAGGCGCCAAAATGCCAAATACCAGAGAAAAGACATTTCCTTTCCTCAGGCTACCAAGAGAGTTACGGTCCAAAATATATATACAAGTATTCCTTAGTAACATCCTTCGAAGCGTTGTTCGACCACCCGATTGACACCTGCGGCAAACTTCGCCAACGGAGCCACGATGCCAGCATTCTATCGATCAACCACAGGATCCGTGATGAAGCTCTCTCGGACTTTCGTCTATTACTCGGCTCCTCGATAGTTTTCACAGCTTGCCGGTGCCTACTGTCGTCTATATTCCGTCAACAAAGGAGAAGCGATGGTAAATGCAAATTGTATCATTTCCCGGCCTATTGCGCCGAGGGTACACGGTCGGAAATGCTCCTGTCGCATATACCCCTTCGGATAGATATCATGACACACCACCCCGAGGCCGATTCCGAGTTCCAACAGCACGAAAACCGTACATTCGTTGTTATCGGAATAAACAATGTTAAGATTGTGGCCGCCATGATCGAAACTATACGCAGTTCGTATCAGGTTCTGTCCAAACATATTTCTCGATCGTTACTAAAATATGTAAATTAGGCAGCTATAGAGGCTCAATAACCTCTGAAATCGCGTCCAACATGCAACTTGTCTTCCGTTACGGCTTCAAATATGACATCCATAATCCCCACGATAGCCTCGCTCACTATCATAGGGAGCTAAAATTTGTCGTTTCGACCATTCCGATGCATCAAGATATTGTCACCCTTCAGTGGGAAACACGGGAAGGACCCAAAACCTCTGATGAGTCATCCGATACCGCCAGAGTATTTTGGCGGACTGGCCACCGCCTCGAGTTCTTGACCTTGGGGACCCACCTCTTCAATACAGGGAACCTCCTCTCTAAAAAGAATAACTTTCGTAGTGCCTTATTTAACTACAGAGGAGCTTTGGAAGTCATCAAGAGAGCCCAGATGGTATGCTATTGGCAGGGAGCGAACCTCGAAAGGCTTTTGCCATATCTCGAAGCCATAATTCGATATAACCTGAGGGTTTGTTGCGCTAAACAGGCCGTAACAACCAATAATATACCTCCTGATGCCAGGCAGTTTTATCTGGCCGAAATCCAATTAGACCGTCTGGAGTCCGAATATATGACATGGGGTAAAGGCCCCATGGCGTTGCTCATAGCTATCTTACAGATCTCCGCACAGCAAAACAGTGGTTCGATTGTGAAGAAACTCGAACTTTTCATTCGGCACTCGCCTGAAGATGAGAAAAAGGTATCAATGGCGAGGTCTCTCATCGAGCTGGTTAAGAGTCCGTTACTAAACCAAAGCCCGAGGCTCAGTGTAAGCGACCCCAGCAGCCCCAAAGGCCCAAATGCAAGTACTAATAAATCTAGTTATCAAATATGCTTCTAGCATCTGTGCACCCTCCTGCATACCCAGATACCTTTTTGGGACAATCTGAATTCAATTGGGGCTTAGACTTTTCCCAATACTCGGGCGAGCACTACCTTCTAAAGACCCTGGAGCCAAGTGAAGCCGACAGATACCAACGAATTCTTCGCCCTAGCGGCCTTTGGGACGAAATCTGTGCTACAAAAATTGAAACTGCGCAATATGATAAAGTTCTGAGAGAGTACATGACATTCATTGAGGGAAAAAGAAGTGAAGAGAGTGCTGTTTGCATATGCAAGCCCACAATCATCGTTTCTTTCTATGAGATCAGGGTCGGGGTGATTTGCAAAACGGGTCTGTGTAGAGGCCTCGCTGGTCCCATGCATGGGGCTCCCTTGTATGGACTGAAAGTGCGGCTCGAAAAGTCTTTCCCTATTGTACGATCGGAATAGCGTACATAGAGAGACTCCTTTTCCTTTTTAACGATCGATCTCAGCTCTGTATTTCGCCTTCTCTATATATGTACAGCTCACAGTTTTATTGCCAAGGCAGAGTCAGAAACAGACATAAATATAGAAATCCGATTATTTATCTCCGAGGAGCTTCGCTTTTTGCCCTTATGTGCCCTTATGTGGCCATTAACATTCAAAGGGTCCTGCGTATACATCACATCGCACGATTGATATTTCAAGATGTGAATTCCTCGAGGTGTATAGATCGATATGTGTTGGACTATGTTGGATTCTGAGCAGTTACTCCCTCCCTCTGGCCTCGAAACCAAAAAGCCTTAGTGGCCGGCGCCCCAACCCAAAGTGTGAGCTTCGAGAGTGCTTGTGCCGAGACTTGAGAGGAAAACAAAGTCTAAGAAAGGGGGCCGCGGAAACTTGCCCATCCACACCACAATGTGTCTCGACTGGAAGGGACTGAATTGTCACATCATAAGCAAGGGTGAAGAGCCACCAATATGCAATTAACAAAGCTGGTCCTTGTATTCTCGTATACAGAGTGTGAGCCGTGCTGCATGCCGGCCAATGGCAGATGGACAGCTGATTTGACAATAACAGAATGGAAATTGCCGAAAATCTTGCATGTACATACATACCTAGGTACACATACATACACTGAGTTGAAATCAAGATCGGAGTTGAGGCCAAGTTGGTGTGATCTAGCTGCAGATGCCTGCATATTGGTGTCATCTGGTGCATAAGATAGCCTGAAAATTCAATCAATACATCTTCTACTTCGTACGACGTGCATGCATTAATTTACACATTTCCAGTCACACGATTTGAATATGTGAATATCTGAGTTGCGTTGGGTGGCACTTGACGAATTAGGTACAGCCTTCAAGACATACACGACAAGGAAGAGTTCGTAACCAAATTAACCCCTGCGAAGCGAGGCAACTAGTGTGGACCCCCTTTACGCTGTTCCGGCCGACGGATCCGGTTTTGTTTCCAGCGATAAAGAAGGGTGGGGACATAAGCCGCTGCCGGCTTTTTTGGGGTACATTCTTGCCACGGAATTGAATTTTCAATTTCTTTACAAATATTAGTTAAGTCCGTTATAGAAACTTCAGAGGTTTCTTTGAGTTCGAGGCGATATTTGTAACCAAGCTGTGCCACCAACTCCTAGGCACCATCATGTCAGCTAGGTACGGCGACTTCGGGTAGAACAGGGGAAGGATTTACCGATAACTGGTCCCAGGTATGGTCATTTGCCATCCCCGGTGATGGAATTCCGAGTTCTTCCCGTATAGTAGGTACGCTCACCCTCACACTCAATTTCTTGCAACGATCGTATGCAACCTCTTCTTCTGTTTTTGGGACTAGATGAGCTGAAGAAGAAAACGTGGAGCGGCCACTTGTTTGGTCAGGTGTTTGACTCTGTTGGAATGCGGGGCTCAAATTCCCCTCTCGCAATCCAGAAAGAACCTCGACAGCGGTGTCAAACGCCGCCTGGGAGCTCTCCGCCGAAGTTGAAGCATGGAGATTTCGGGAATTGAGGCCGGACATGATTAGGGCACAGTTCCCTCCGTGTGACGGGTTTGGAAGTTGTGGGCGGGTGCAATTCGAGGCCTAGGTCGTGATTGCGGGTCGCATTCGTACAAGAAGAAAATTCCTAGCCAACAATGTTCCTATTTATTTGTGTTGCGGAAGCAAACAGCTATGACTCCTCCGATAAGGAACCTGGGGTTTGTACTATACGATGGGATCGAAATGAATGTGGAAGAATAGGTTGAATTCGCGTTGTGTGACATGTAGAAAAGAGAAAGGTCTCCCCATCGAAGACCAACGCAAAATAAAATCCTTCTTTACCAAACGATAGATGTATCGACGCCAATGCGCAACATATGTTTGTTATATTCTCCAGTCGACCCAGTTTCATGAGCTATCTCGTTTTAGCCCCGACATGTCGATGTCAAATTGCATAATTGTCTTTAGCGCGGACAATGCGAGGATGTCAACAGATGACCCACTAGCTTCCTAGTCTTAAATGGATCGTAATAACGTTGATTCGAAGGTAGGTTTCGCGTTTGCAAGGCCCTATGCGAGGGTAAGGGCTGATAACTCACCTTGCAGCATTGTGTGCACCCCCTCAATTCGGCGAGGCTGAAGACACGGCCCAAAGCATCCACGTCGGATCAAAACAATGCTGAATTCATTAGGAAGCACTGGATAGCCCTAGCACCTGTATTAATACCCTTTCCCCGCCTCTTTATTCTATTCCCATTGATATCTACGACAAAACCTCACAGATTCTGCCCCAATCCCACCGGTTTCGCAGTCGATCATATCTAGTGTCGAGACCGCATTGCGGACCTGTGTCTTGAGACTATCAAGATGGAACGCTTTTACTACCCTTTTGTCTCTGAAGAAAAAATTATCGACGGAGCTCAGCCATCAACCATTCGTCTGTTTGGTGGTACGTTACTTCTCCCCACGCCCTTTCATCTCTCCTGTATGAAAAATAACGGATATATATAGAATGGTATAATGTTCAAGTCACCTTTTGCTACCATCTTGGGTCATTTTGGTACGAAGGATTCGGCCACGCTCTTAAGCGGGAAGATATAGTTTCCCTCTTTTCAAACGTCGAGCAGACGTTATTGAATAGCCTGGGAAGGCAAAAGAAATCCATAGGCAGTATACGGAAGGACTTCACGCAAGACTACTATATTCACCACCTCTCGGCTCTAAAAGATATGCACAACGTAGGCGGCCAGCCTGATAAATTCAATGAGGTATACGAGGCGATGCGGGCCAATATTCGGCAACGTAACTACTTCCAGAAATCAAAGTTTCCCTGTTTCGTCGCAGCAGATTACCCTTACCATGATCTAGTAGAACACGAAAAAGAGATAGTTCAATTGGCCATTTGGGCCGAACTAATCATGGCGGGTATCGAGTCTATGCGGAGCGAGGAGGTCAGCGCAAAAGTATTTTTGGCTTGGTTTTTGCGTTACACTACCCTAACGACAAAGTCCTTCGCGAACCGAGTATTTTTGCCGTTTTGGGACTGGATTGAGCCAAGAGTTGATCTCACTAGGGGGGCAGTTTTCGAGGCTTTACATCGGTGCACCTGGTTACCTAGCGTCCTCCTAGAGCCTCAGGGGAACCAAGTGGTAATTGACATTCCGATGTCTCTTGGAAGGGCTGAACTTATTGGTTCAAGTGTTAGTAACCTGCCCCGTAAATAATTTCAAGGACCAAACAGGATTAGCTGACGCCCGCGCCCTCACAGATATTGATCGAAGATCCCGCAGGTCATTGCCCGGGAACACAAATAATAGTACCAGAAAGTGACGTTAGGAAGCCCTTAAGCCGATGCAATCCTTGTGGAAAATGGATCTGCCCATGCGATATCCACTGCAGTAGCTCTAGAAGTCCGCCGCCTGGGGCTAATCCGGAAACTGGCGAAGACATAGCAATATTAAAACTCGAGAGATTAGCCGAACTTGAATATGAAGAGGTCCTTGATCCGGGTATGGATGAATTGGTGCTCAAATCGCCGATGAAGATTATTGTTTCTGGGGGCCTGCCAAGGTGCCGCAACGAGTATTTCGGCACAGAAATATACGATGTGCGACAACTATGGCAAGTCGCGAGATTGCAAACACTTACCTTCCTACATATCTCCGGCGGCGATTATCTCTCTTGTCCTGACCGAGACCCGAGCATCGGAGGAATAGTCGACAGCTTGAACTGGATTTTTAAGAAACTTCCTTCTCTCCAAAACTTCTGTTGGGATGAATTACCACCCTGTCATGACTACGAATTTGTAGGTCCACTTCCTTCCATCGCAACCAAAAGTTTAGCCGATTTAGATCCTCCGCTAACGAAATAGGAATCTCTGATTTCATTTCCGCAATATCTCCGAACATTTGAGATGATGTCGGGAGAAAATGATCTAGACCTTAAAGGATACTTCAAAGTCGACTCTCCTGAGACGCAACCTGAAGGACCAAATAATCTCAACGAGATTTGTCTCCGATTTTCAGAAATGGTGGAAGAGAGTGTGCTTGAATATTTCTATATTCGAATCATGTATGGACCGCGTTACGTATGCAAAACGACGGAGCGTCGGTCTGAAAATCGTTTCATCGAGTTCATGGGGCTCACCGGCGTGGAGAGAGTCAACTGGGCTTCTGAGTGGAAGTGGGAAAAGGGAATTGGTGCGCCGTTGTCAAGGAATCCGATCAGCTACAAGGTTCACCGGTGTGAGTGGGAGCGGGATGAAATACGGCATAGACGAGAATACTCCACCAATTCCAGCATTATATACTATGGCAGCGAAAAAGCCTGAACAAGCCTGGCTGGCCGAGTATCCACCATGATTGCTCTTACGCGTTCCCACTTATTGTATATCAACCAGCCATCTACTTTTATTTCCCCCGATCTGGGGTGCTATCGAGAATCCAATGCAATCTTTCGCGTCACTAGAAACCCCTATATAAAGCCTACATAAAGCCTGTCTACCTCTAGTCACTTCTCAATCTACCCTAAACCACAACCTTCTCACTCTCAATTACTCTAGGACCAGACACCATCCCGCTCCCTCTATCTCAACCACATGGACCGAGATCAACTGTCGAAAATTTTGGAGCAGAACTCACGGCTCCTGGATGCCGCGGTAGAGATTCTGAAGAATGTGGTTTCGCAGCAGCAGTCAGTTTGCGAGATAATTTGCAAGACCATGCCTGCGAAACGCAGGCCTTGGGCCCGGACCAAGTCGTATCGACAGAAATCCAAGCCCTTCGAGATTTTTGCGGACGACGAATCTGAAAACGCATCTAGCACTGGAAAAAAGCCACTCAAGACACTTTACCCCCCTTTCAAGCGAAAAAGAACCGAAATTGAGTCGGTAACGTCAATAGACTCAAAAGCTCTGTCCATTGGAAAGGAGAACTTCCCAGAGCCCCGTCGGACTCGGCGTCGTTGCCGCCGAGCGGCAGGGCCACACCACGTGCACACCAAACTCATCCCTGCAGACAGGCCGGAGAAGAAGGTCGAACATCTCGTTACGAGGGTGACGCAAGCCAAGATCCCGGTTTCGAGCATAAGACTAAGGTCGCTGAGGAAAACCCGAATCCTCAGGCCCGGGGCGCAGTTTGGAGCGGCTCCGAGACGGATGTGAAACTCCCTCCCGCCAAACGGCCGAAGCAACACCCCGAAGCACCAGCACTATCAAAAAAGGATCCAGCGAAAACAAGTGGAGGCGAGGCTGTGGCTGCCTGGCTGCATATTCTGGCTTGAGCAACGTTTCTATCATATTTTAAGCCCACATCTCGTCTTCGAATGTCATCGTTTTACTCCCTTCTGTCTTGTTAGACTTTTAGGTGGGATGAATATATGGAAAGCTTTCCAGCCCTCAACATGTATTTAAAATAGATTGCATTGATAACTCTTAAATTGACATGATCATATGATAAATCGAATTGGAAATGTGACAAAAGTGAAACAGCTATCCATGATGGACTCCACGAGGAACCGACCGACCATGCAGGTGGCTAACTCCACAGCCAACGCATGAGTTTTTGGAGTTGTTGGGGCATGTCGATGAGTGGAATGGAGCCCCCCGCGGCAAGGACAAGCTCTTTCAAGAGGATGCAGAGGAGTACTATCGTAAGGAGCGTAAGCCAATCGTGATGCTGCCGGTAGAGATTGGTAATAACGTTTACAATCTCCATAGATTGGGGTTGTTCGTTTTTGGGGGGGGTTGCTCCAGGAAGCGAAATCGGGTCGCTGAGCCGAGGCTGCTGAGCTGCAGACTCGACGGGGGTTTGGGGCAGCTAGGCAGCATGGGTAAATGAATCATCCACGGGCATTGCAGCAGGAGTAGCAAGCTGAGCTGGGGTAATCATAGGCGTGCCTATGGCTAGATTTATAGAGCCGGTAAAGTAGAAGATTATTGCCGCACGAAGTTTTTTGTGGAATTTGGATTGGTTTTTGTTGAGGATGAAAGCTTTTCGCAGGTAGATTTCTTTGCTTTAATAGGAGTTTCCCACCCTAGAACCTGTCTGATTTTATCACAAGAAAAATGTCTATATCGACTAGGTGGCGTGCTGTGGTGGTCGAGAGCGTACGTGCATTCTGGCCTGCAAGCCTCTGTGCGCCTTGTTACGTTCTGAAAAGGTCCCACTCGTGACACAGCCCATTAGCCTCGAATCCAGACAGTCCATGGACAAATGCCACCTCATTTCGCATGCATGGACGTGAGTTCGGACTGCATGAACGGCGATATTCGAGCTCCGCACTTTCCTTAGAATATACGCATAAGGTCAACTACCACGTCGCAAGTTCAAGAGACACTTCGTAGACGCCATTATCCTGAGCGGGGCAATCTTATGGAAAGCACATCGATATGTGTATGCAGGTTGAGGTGTACGACACACGGCCTATGAAGTGTTAGGGTTCGTGTTTCTTACCCTCGTGGGCCTTCAAAGAACACCCGGGCAGTGAAAACAAGCCTTGATTCTAGTTCACTAGGACTATCAATGTGTTACTATTATTCTTGCTTGTAGGCTAGTTTACATGAGAAATCCCCCATTATGTTGCTAACTCCCCCATCGTAGACCCAGCTTCCTCATAATGTGGGTTAAGGCGAGCGCTATGCTATTTACTCTTTCGAGTAAATATGCTTGCGCACTTCTAGGACCGGTGGTATTGCTTTCTAAGGCCTCTAACATCTCCAAGTGTTTCTCGGTCGTTGGAATGCGTTCTATGCGTCTCTCAACTCTCTCGAGCCTCTGACTCACGTCTTGCATTAACATGGTAGCTTTCCCAAGCTCAAATGCGACATGAAATTGCTGATAGGAGCTTGAGTGGCTGTAAACTGTGTCCGGAACAGCGGCTGTGGTGTTTAGGGTACGGGAGCTGACGTCTTCGCGGAGCGCTGGCGGACGCGGCGAGCATTGTGGATTGGAGCCGTTCGCAACGTTTGGGCCGCTCGTCTTATACCCCGAATTGTCTTGTGAATGAGCCACTGGAAGGGTTGGGCGAGCTGGGTAGCCCTTTGATTTCTCAACAATTAGCAGGATTCTAAATATTTTATGATAATTAAGTAAATACTTAGGAAACTTACTGATGCGTATGATTGATTTAAAGATGACATCGTATAATATTTAGTTGAGAAAAGCTAGTTACGTTACAGATATGTATTGCTGGATATTAACATGAAGGGATTTGTTTACCATACGTGGGCTACCCCCTGTTTTATATATATCTTTCCACTCCAGGTATAGTACTCATTCTGCCTTCTTCCGACTGGCGTTCTTTAAACAATCTAACAATCTTTATCGTGGTGATACTGATTGCTGCTCCGAACTTCCCGCATGGGTGTTGTGTTGTTCAACGTTTGTCCAGTTCCGGTTCCCGGGGCCCGCTCAGGGTCGGGGATGAATTTAGCAACTTTAGGCGATCCCCACAACCGTTCCACATATATACACCACTAGTCTGTCACTTACCTGCATCAACAGTTTGTTCTGCGGTACAAGTGACACGTCATGACCCCATGCCTAAATGTTTAAATGACACTTTCATTCAACCTCTTCAATCTTCCCACTTCAATAGCAACTGAGCTAATGACCATGTCTCTCGAAACCGGATTTCCAAGCCCCTTTGGAGCGGAACACATCCCGCACGTTCCCAAACCAAAACCAGGACGACACAATAATTTGGGCACCTCGCACATAATATCGGCTTTCGGCGACGAGTATTGGCAGCAAAAACAAGGAAGCCGCAATGGAACGGGTCGCATTCAAAATATTCTTACGATCATACAGGTATGATTTAGCCTCGATTTCAGCAGGAAGTTTCGAAACGTCATATTGATCTTAGAAAGGAAATATGCCAAATCGTCCTGAGCGAATATAAGGATCGTTTTTCAACTCAGTTCCCGACGCATCTCCAACAAGAACCCAGCCTTAAACATGAGATGTATGCTAAATTTCTCGCTTTACTTCAAACGCATAACATTGAAAGTGAAGGCGACCGACTTCTTATCAATGAAATGATGAAAGCGACCGATCCTTTGAACCCGATTGATAAATCCGAAGGGCGTCAATGGTTATTTGAGCACTGCATGCGGCGAGCAAACGAGAACCGTGGTGCCCGCGAAAAGAACAAGGATCCGGCTAGAAGACGGGAGCGAGGTGTTGTCCGTTGGCGAAGTGGAGATAGTGGCGGTAGCAACCATAACCAATGATGTGGGCCGGTATGGGGGAACAAACACGGCTCGTCTTCCAAATGGCAGGGGTAAAATTAGTTACATATGCAGTTTGTATTTTCGCCGCTGGCTGTTGGTCATTTATCCATTTGTAGAATACGACTATAAGGTGTGGCAGCTAACAAGACTGTATGACTATCATTCAGAAAAATTGTAATTTGTTCCTTGTGATAAGAGAGCGGCTGACCGCCGTCTAGTATCGACTATCGACCCCGCACGTCTCTTAGCTTGTATTTTTGGGGGTCTTCCCAACCGATCAACGGCCAAAATGTCACTCATCAGCACGAAAAATCAGTCTCCTAACCAAACTGAGTTGGGGAACACGAAAAATTTGGGAGCAGTCCCGTAACCAAAGGCTCGACATCCAACAAATACAACACAATTTGAACAACCAAGAAATAAGAAACATATTCTAAATTAGGAAACATGCCTACTTAAGTATTTTGGATATGGCTTGGTTCCAGAAAAACTGCCAATCAAACTTGGGTAGAATCTTTTTCTAAGGCCTCTCGTACCAACATAAAACAGGTAGCTACATACTGCCGAAACCACTTCTCTCCATGTTCGGCCGGAAGCCTTTTTTTGGTGATTAAAAATTGAACCAACTCTGGTAAGAGCGCCCAAGTTATAAGGGGCTCTTTTCGCCCAAATTTCGGTGGCTTCACTCCACCCGCGACAAGATGTGCCGCAACAGCAATATATACGCTCTGATAGGCCTCGACGTTTTCGGGATCGGGGGTACCCTCAAGGTTCTTCATCCGTTCATAGAGATGAAATAACGAAAATATATCCGTGGTGTCAATAATAGGCTGAGCACCATGCTAATGTAAAAGATCAAAGCTTCCTGCAATTTTATCAACCATAGTACTTGAGAGCAAGCCCTTGTCTTGGAAACTAGAGCAACCTGAATCCACGCCATATAAACATTCGTAAAATAACCGATAATAGTGTTTGTAGAGGGTCGAATAAGCTGTGCCCGATCCGTTGATACTAAAGCAAAACTGACGGTGAGGCTCTCCCTCAATGCCGAGAGTATTGCATTGCAGTGGCCAAAAATAAAGGAAATGGGGATGATCAAAGTGTTCCTGCTTCCAGTGTTCATGTAGGAAGGAACGACAGGAAACTTGTCTGGAACAAAGTACACAAACCCAGGAAGGCGGGTCCAATGGGCGCGAAAACTGGGCTGAATGGGCGAGTAGTAGTTCGATAGAGGGTGAGTGCGTCGTGCCGGGCGGCAAAGTGCTGAACATGGAACTCCTTACTTCGCACGAGACACTATTTGTGTCGCGGCTCTGTAGCCGTCTGGAGTTATCTCGTAAACCAAATTCTACTATGTCTGGTATGGAGAGCTGATCAGACAGGTGGCAACAAACTTCGAGATAAAGTCGAGTCCATATTAGGAGGCTCCCTGGTTCTACGCCAACCCCAATGAACTTCATGACGTCTGCTATCATGACTAGCGAGGGCAGGTCCTCTGGGCGGAAATCAGGCGCTGTGACGACATAAACCTGGGTTCGCAGGATTGGGAGTAGTTGGGCTTCTAAATGTCCATAGAGGCTGTTGTTCACTGTGGCAAGACAGACGGTAGAACGTTGGTTCCAATGCGCCATCCATCTATGAAGTTTGTGAGTAACCTGGCAATCATCGACCGTTACGTCCCACTTATTGGCCGTTTTTGAGCTCCTGGGCGAAGCCGGAATTAGAGATAGAGCTTTAAGAGGTTGTGCGTGTCGGATTAGGTTGGAAGAGGCAGAGAAGAAGACGTTGAAGTCCATGATGTAACGCCCTATACTAGTGTATTGGCCTAGTTTCAGGACTGTGGATTGGTGTCTGCCGGCGCCGACCCGATTCCGTACTTCGTACTGGGTTTTATCGTTAAAGGGTCGTCAATGATCGCAATTTCACGGGCGCGTCTAGACATGTTTATATTTCTCATGTGGGGACGAGGTAACCCCTAAGCAGTATGCACGCCGCCACGCATCACTAACCCCTCGCGATCGACATGTCGCGCACCGGCCAGGTTAGGCAGTCTATTTAGGATTCTTGTACTTCATAAGTTTCAAATTACGCTCCATCCGCCTTATAATGAAAAATTAAAACGCTGTCTAGTCGTCTCAAAAAAAACCTCCCCCAATGGATAACAAAAATCACAACTTAGAGCCCGCCGGCGACAGCTGGATCCTGCTCACCGCAGAACTGTTGGTATCTATTAGCCGTTCAGCATGGGAAAGGTCTGGTTGCAACGAAAACCCAAGTTACCAGCGTGAGCCTCTGACGGATTTGAACACTATTACACAACTCAAGTGCAACATAAATTCAAGCCCAGATATGACTGGACGGGCTAAACACAAAGAGGAGGTAAAAGAGAAGGCAAAAGAGAAGGCAAAAGAGAAATTCCTAAAAAGGAATCGATCCGAGACTTGTACTATTCCTTATGCCATTTCCTACCTGTTTGGGGCTTTTTGCATATTAACAGGGCAGTGGTTTAAAGCATGGGACTTTTACAACGCCGGAATGAGATGTACCTAGGGTCTGTTTCTGGCTGGACTTTTGAAGCCCTTTGCTGGTGGGAACCAAAGAGGATTTGTGGACGGAAGGGAGAGCAGAAATATAAGGATGCTAATAGCTACGGTTTTCGGCGAGCAATTTTCTTTTTTTGAGGGGTTGTTTCTTGACTGCGGCCGTTTTCTTTCGCATGGTCTACTAGCTTTTCTCCTTCGGTTAGGCTCGTCTTTCCCGGGCGCTACTGCGAAGCTAACCCCGCACAAAAACTGTGTTGTGACCGTGAGGTATTTTTCCTCCAAGAGTTCCATCCAACAACTTAAGTACTTCGTATTTGACTACGCCTTCCATCGATTTCTTTCTTATAGTTCTCCCACCTCACACGCCGCAGTTCGGAATGGACTGTTTTAACGACGAGGTCATGAGTCGGTTACGAGTCGCCTCTTACACGATAAACCCCAGACTACGACCCAAGCTCAATCTACCTAATCCACAACTTGATCAGGCGAAGAAAGATCTGCATGCGTACCTCCCCGGCGAACCAAGCCCTCCGCATCCAAAACTCCTAATCCCGATTGATAGTATTCGCTCCTGAACTGCCCTCGGAGACTAGGGATAGTATATTTATCTGGCTTCGTGGTCCGGGTGCTCCCCAGGCTTGGGCCGCTAAGCCAGGTGGACATACCTCCTCCAGCCTCCGAGGGCGGTTCAAGATTGCATACTAAAGTCTCGTCGTCACGCAGCGAAGCGGGGCGCGACATCACCACCTTTGCGAAAAGCGCCAAAAGCGAAAATCTTAAAAGCATCGGCCATTAGAATATCAAAAGGCATCAAAAGTATGGGAAGCTAGAATATCGAAGGCAGAGAAAAGTTCTTTTGAGTTTCCATACAACGTATTATATATTTGTACCTAGCATCTATTAATAGTATAAAAAGTACATCCAAGTAATCGCGAAAGCCAACAGACACAAGACCATTTGAATCCTAAGTTTCTGTCCGTCGCTCGATGTGGTATCTATTCCTCCATTCGTTTCGCTCTCATCCTCTACGCCTTCGTCTTGCATTCTCGTCGCCGCTTCAACCCAGCAAGCTACTCTTATCTGATCTCGAACCTACCGTTCAAGAAGACGATAGCGCCCTACCATTGATTCTATATTTCGCTGCCTCTTTTCGTTCAATCTCCTTACCATCCTAAGAATAGCCCCGTCAAGATCGGCATTTCTCAATCAAGGTTGAAGATCTGGGCTAACGTATCCTCACTTATGATGGATGCATCTGCAGAGGCATTACGTTTCCTACCTTTTTGTTTTTCTGGCCCAATTTAAGGACAATGGCGCCTATCATGACCTAAAACACGGTAATTCCCACATTTACACTGCTTCACAGGTTCTGTGGTTCTAGATTCAGTAGCATACTCAAATCTAGATGGCTGGCGTTTCGTGGATCTCATCAGTTTGGCCTTTCGTGTCAACTTTTCGGTGGCGCCTTGAGGTCTACCCTTTGTAACCGCCTTTCTGGGTGATAGGATTGACGGGCCATGTGCGCTGCTAGCAAGTTCTTGAATTTGGGTTGAAGTTGAAGTCTGTCTACTTCCCTTAAAATTGGTGAATGATTTCTGAATCTGATTCATTAAACCTTGTAGAATAGCCTGTGCAGCATTAATAGAGGTATTTTCTGTGACGCAACTTTTTTGGTCGGTAATTTACTAATGTCAGTGAAAGTCGTTCTGAAGTAGGATAGCCTGGGATGGGGGATTGGAGTTTTTGGCCTTAATATGTCGTTTCATAATAAGGTGCCTGCATGGAATTCCAAGAGCCACGGAATGAAATTAAGAACATGGTTTCTGTGGTAAAAGGCCCCCCTCTACTTTAAGTGCTGTTTGGTACTGTTGAAGAGCGATATTGAGAGCATATTGTGATATGTTCTTAAGGACTGGCTTAAAAAGGGGATTCATGAGAGTGTATTTAACTTGAATATGTCCCTTTCCTAAAAGAAGTTGATGTTCTGAAAATTGAGTCTTCAGAAGATTCATAACGCATTCTATGAACTCTAGGATATCATGAGTGGCAGAGTTCAATTGCTTTTTCAAAGTGGCATGACTACCCTCATTTTTGGAAGTAACAGCATTTCCAAAATACGGATATTTCATTGTTTCGTAGTTAGCCCATTAAAGTTGAAGAGGGATTTATTGTTTTTTTAACATAGGCTATGATTTCCGCCCCTTCTTCATTATTAGTTCTCCATTTTGCTTGCATTGAGTCCCATATTTTATCAAATTCGGCTTTGTTGGGAGCTTGGGTTAGATCCCTTCATTCAGTTTGAAAACTTATTGCATCTTCTTTCGTTGCAAAAGTCTCGGAGCACTTAGATTTTTCTGTATATGCTAGATATACAGTAGATAATGTTTTTAGAAAAAGGATAAACGTCCTCAATTGCACGTATATGAGCTTCGTCGTTATCCATGGCAATTACCGAAGGAATAAAGCCAAAAATGGACTTTTACTGTTCTAAAGCCCATTGGTAATCTGGAGTTGTTTCCCGAAAAATGAAACAGTATGAGATCGTAAATGTTGTATTAAAGGGCGTCATACCAATAATATGAAGAAGAGGATACGGCAACGCATAACGACCAACCAGAGTCTCATAATGTTTTTCAAAAAGTTTTGGGGTTTTTGATCAAACGCATTTTATCAAAACACAAAAATCCAGAATTTATAGGCCCGCAGGCTTAAGTACCTAGGTAGACAGGCAGGCAGGCAGGCAGATTAATAGGTAGGTAGTAGGCCGGAATCTAGGCCAGGAGGTAGTTAGGCCAGAAGGTAGGCCGTAGGTAGGCCGGTAGGCCTAGGCTGGCGGGAAGGTGGCGGCGCGATTTCGTGTTGGCTGTTAAGTTTTGGTAGGTGGTTATAGCCAGCTGCCCCAACTCAGTTTGGTTACGAGACTGGTTGCAATTTGGTTGGGTTCGTGGGGCAACGCCTGCAAACCTGAAGTCGCCAGCCTACCGCCCTACCTGCTCACCGGCCTGCCCACCGGCCCACCAGCCTACCCACCAGCCTATTTACCGGCCTGCCTCCTGCCTTACATACAGGCCTACTATGGGCTAACTACAGGCCTACTATGGGCTAACTACAGGCCTACCAGGGGCCTACTATGGGCTTATATATAAGCTGTAGGGTCTGTAGAAAGGTCGGTAAGACGACAAGCACATAAAATTATTATTATTTCTAAATTTTTATGTTCTGATAAAATGCGTTTGATCAAAAACCCCAAAACTTTTTGAAAAACATTATAAGACTCTGGTTGGTCGTATGCGTTGCCGTACTAAGACCACTGGTCTATTTGACCTGGGGAATTTGCTTGGGAGAGGAAAATTATTTTGCGTTGTTTTCTGTAACTAAATTAAGCGGCCTTCGATGTGAAGGTCTCCCTGTCTTTTTCATGTTACTATCGCAATTCAACCAAATTCGTTCACCCTCATTAGAGCTCCATCGTACAGTGATTTCGTCATACCTCTACCGGGAGGTGATAGGGTGAACCGAGTAGTAATTCATTGTGTTGCATTTTGCCGTGAAATCGTGTTGAGAATTAATTTAGGGAATTTATATGGGGACCCCCTTATCGGATATAGGGAACCCCACCAAAATTTCCTAACCCTTTCAAGTTATTATTTATGGATTTATTCACAGGCATTGGTTTTTGACATCAATATAGTCACGTGATTATAAAAAAAAATTTTTTTGTTATGTTCCAGCCTACCTGCCGACCAACCTAAGTTCCGGCACTGGTTCCGGCGCAGGTTCTGCCCTGCCTACCTGCCTGCCTGCCCGCCAGCCTAGGTTCCGGCGCAGGTTCTGCTCTACTTGCCTGCCTTTCTGCCTGCCTGCCTGCCTGCCTGCCTGCCTGCCTGCCTGCCTGCCTGCCTGTGTTCCAGCCTACTAAGTAAATAGATGTGAGTCACGTAACTTTTTTCGGCTACAAAACTCAAGAATCGAAAGTTCTCAAGGATTTTCAGTAAGGGGCTCTCTTTAATTTTTATGAGGGGGTCCCTATATAAATTCCCTTAATTTATGTCAAATTGAGGGATAATAGCTGTAGCCTATCTAACGCCTGTAGCAGCCTCCACGCGTTCGTATAGCGGCGGTTGGACCCCTCGAGTCACTTTCTGTCCCCTCCTGTCAACTCTCCGGCGAACTATTTCTACAGGGTCTTTTTGGTAGATGCATCCCCAAACGCCGCTTGATAAATGGCACGGCGGCAGGTTGCGGCGTATAGGCAGGTTCTCCTAGGGCACCGCTCGCAAGGTATACCACACGACCGACATCCGACCTTTGGTGGGAAGATGATCTTCCTGTCCGGCCGGTGCTCCTTGCAGTCCTTCACAAAATAACAATAAATCTATACATTTATACTACTGTATAATATCCAATTGTTTAAGAAAATATTTAATAAAATGTAAATGGGAGAAATAATAATAGTCAAGATAATATTATATACTAAACTATCCGCCATCTATGCTAAAGAATATCTCCTCCTAAACTCCAATAATAAATAATAAAACTACAGTATTGAGTCCAATACCCGCTTACACTCCTTTACAAGCACCTGATCAACTTGCCCCCTCAACTTCAGCGCAGCCATGAACTTATCGAACTCCAGCCGAAGGGAAGGCAACTTTAAGGCCTCCTTGTTCTGCCGACAAAACCGTATCAAACAGTCGTGTAAATGGTGATTACTCCGTGGTCTACCTCTGCAGTCAGTAACCAGTCAAGAATCATCGGCAACAAGAAATACCTACCCCTCAACAGATACATGGCCGCCCCACAGCTTCAAAAACTCTCGTCCAGCAGAGGAGAAACACGAGGCATCAATTTTCTACCGACGCAATTAGCTTCCCCGCCGCCCCACTTCGTCATTCCCCAAAAATAAGTACCAGTACATACCTCATTAACTTTCGCCGCTACCCACCCCTCATCAATCTCGTCCCCACTCTCACTAACCTCGTCCCCAGCCACCACACTCTCCCCCGTCAAAAACCTCACATAGCCTTTCCCATCTTCCCTCCCAGCGACAACGCACCTCCTCTTCTCCTTCTTCGCGATCCCAAAACTTAACTCCGGCACAATCTGCATCTTCTTCAACATCCTCCCAGGCGCATTCATCAACTTCCTCTCCGCCTCCGGCACTGCAACTCCTCTAGCCCACGCCGTATCGCCCTTCAAATACTCCTCCAGATTAAACGCCCTATCTCCCAACCCCTTCGGCCTAATCCACAAAAATTTTCTATCATTGATCCCGAGAGGCTGTGAGAACCCTCTACCCTCTTCAACAGCGGGTTCCACCAGAATCTTTACGTGATCCTTGTGCTTATCGTATGCCTCCAAGGAACACGTGAAGTACGTGTGGATATGCAAAAGATGGAACCTCAACCTATCAAGACTCTGGAATGTGGTATTTTGGCATATAACACAAGCATACGCATTCCCCTGGTATTTGAACACGTAGAGCTTGTTGTTCGAATTTACCGTCGAGGTATAGGAATTCTTATGCGCATCCCTGCCGTCGAAGTTTTTTACGTAGTTGCGGAAGGTATAGTCGATATAGATCTGTTTGTGACACTTAGAAGGTAAGTTCGTATTCGGCATACGTTGCTGCTGCTGTTCCTTCTTCTTCTTCCTCTTCTCTCCGTCATTTTTGACAATCCGGTAGTTGATACTTTTATTCCAACCGAGGCCGATCTTGAGTTTTGGGGTCTCCGAGTCAGAATCTAGATCACTCCTACCAGTCTTTACCGTCGTCGCAACCCCTTTATCTAATCCATCATTGCAAACCAAGTTTTCATCAAGTCGTAAACAAGCTTCATAATAACCTCCTTCCCCTCCCATATCCCCTCCTAACCCAATCCGACAGCGTACTTCATATCCCGAAGAGGCAAACCTTTTCCCATCGACATCTTCAATCGCAAATGATGATAGCGGGATTATAAAAGGCCGCTCTGTGCCAAACACCTGTTGATCCGTAGTATCCGAATCGGTTCTTGAGACATTGACCTTGACCGTTTCCGTCGTGCGTAGTAGCTCGCGCCAGCCCTGTCCCTTCTCCTGCGGCCTAGACCGGGAACTAGCCTTCCAAGAACCTAAGCTAGTCGATGGCATTGCAAATAATCTTATCTCGCATTCGCATGAATCATGGTAAATCCAGCCCTTCGGAAGCCCGCTACGAAATTCATTAGTATATCCCAGTGTAAACTTCGATGTGAATGCAACTGTTACCTGACAACCTCAACATTCACCCCAAACACAATGTCATCATCAAACTCCGGGAAAACCCCCAATCTTCTCACAATTTCACTCATCTTCCTAGTCCTCCCATCTCTATTCCAGTACCTCCTGCTCACCCTCCTCCCTTCATTCTCTGCCTTCAACAACCTTGCCTGGTCATTTAGAATTCTAGATATATTCCTCTCCAAAAATACCTTTTGCGCGTATTTCGCAAAAAAGTTGTATAGGAGTAGATTGCCTCGGTACGCATCAGGCAGCGTAAGTGGCGGTAAGAAATTCGATGGAAACGCAGTATTAGTGTTGTTATTGTTATTACCGCTGGCAGAGCGAGGCTGATAGCCGTTGGTGGTGTTGTTGTTGTTGTTGTTGAGCAGCGAAGTCGATACTCGAAGTCTGGTCCCAGCAGTGTTCTGGGTCCCGGAGGTTCGAGATCTCATCGATCCGGCGCGGGGGTAGGTCGGTTCATTCTTTCTCCTCATTTTGGCTTAGGGATTCGCGATGAGGATTGGAAGGGTTATTCTAAGTTAGTATTTCACATGATGCCATCTTAAGCTTGGCATATTTATCACAACAACAACACATGATATCCGACTAGCAGTGCACGAGTTTTCTAGGGAGACCTAATCCACACCACACCAAGGGAATAAAAGCAATTCCCCTCAATAAAAGATGACTCTAAAAATATTCCTATGCCCGGCTGAGAATACAGAGTATCGAATTACTCTCAAACCAGAAATCCAGATCTGGACGATAGCATGGGTGTGTATTAAAACGCCACTTTTCATGGGTGTGCGAATACCTAGCCTACCTCTAAAATGATATGTCATTTATGACTTGGAACTTGGAACTTTTTTGCTTATTCGAAGTGAGACCACCTCAATTTCAGTACATGTACGGAGACATGCACACATGACCCTTTATGCGAATTTGCTTCTTTCATGCATCATGCAAGCTTGATCACATCGTGCTTTGTATAGCCAATGAAAATACAGAATGCCCCGCCAGCGGAACACGTCGACACTACACAGTAGGCAGAGACTAGTCTGAGATGCATGCAACAGACTCGTGCTTCGAACTACGTGGTTACCTGGTGTGAAGACGCTTTAAGGTTGCCCTGGCGCCGAGACAACTTTGGGTGGAATCTCGCTAGATTGGAATTTGTGACTTTTTTGCTTTTCTTTTCGGCTTGTGCGTGCTGGACAATCTTCGTCGAGGTATGCATATGGGCTCCTGTCTCGACTAATTTGGCATCGCTTCATCTCCTTTTCAACCCATAGTGTCAGCTGCAATAGAAATTGTCCATCTTGGTGGCGAGACTTGGCTGCTCCGGGGCGTCACTTATCAAGATCTACTCGATGCTATACTCGATCATAGTCACCCTAATACTCTCCCTTCCAAAAATCGCCATTCAGCCTCCTTTTTTTGATGGACGTCGTGATAACCAGTATCCCTCAATGATGTATGATATTACCGAACCAACCCAAAGAGAGAGGGTCCGCCTCAGACTGTATTTTGGATTTCTGACCTTAAGCTGTATTAACATGTCTAGGACCTCAAGGTCGAAACGAAGGATCTACCGCCCAAAAGACTGGAAAAGTACAATTGCATCTAGTAGGACCAGGATGATTTATCACAAATTAAACCCTGAACACCAAGGCTAGACCCGGAGCCTGATAGTTATTGAGGTCATCTGATACAAGGCAGAATCAAATACCGTCTACCATTTCGATGTCCGCATCGATACTAACGAGGATCGGATCGGATCGGTCTATTGCTGATTCGTGGGGGTTCTTATATCGCGGGTCGGAAAGCAAATAACCCATCGTTTTTGTGATTCGCATGCCTTAAATTCAATAATAGACGTCATACAATTAAACTTTTTGCGAAAATCGATGGGAGTGGGGCTGAATTCTATTATTTCTGTTACCAGAGCGGAATGGGGCCTCCTGCAAACATCGAAGAGGAAAGTTTTGTTGGTGGCGAGATACTTTTCCTATGCTATTCGACAAGAAGAAACGACGTTGGTATATGCAGCTTTGAGAGATTCCGAAGACCTTGCAAAGACTAAAATTCTAGGGAGATTATTATCTAACGATATATAACTGCTTTGAATGCGTGTGGTGTATGATTCGGAAAGTTTACCGCGAGAGGTTGGGAGCGTAAGAGGTGAATTATATATTCCGTTGAAGAGACGGATCGTTGCGAGCTGGCGATGCTGAAGACTGACCGGCAACCTTGTCGCAAAGAGGGGCGGGCGAGTCGGCGACCTCAACTCTGATCAAGTGACACGTACATTATTTATATATACGGGCGAACTCACATCTTACGTCGGTAGACGTGTGCTCGCATTGATGCATGTATACTACAGGCTGCTGGCTAGCTCCAAGTTTACGCAAATTAGCGCCAGCCGCTTACCGAAATAACCATAAGATCGCAATCTTGCAGTTCAATCTATCGTAATCTTGAGAATCAGCTTACCCATAATTGCAAACATATCACAATATCGCATTTTACTAATCGATAAGGTGTACACGCGTACGAGTGAGAATATTATAAACTTGGCATGTATTTTAATCGATCTCGCTTTCACATTGTATATTGCTAGCCGGAAACCATGTTTACAATATGCGTAATTCAAAGCACATGACGGCGCATACGCGCATATACATACAAAATGTTTAACCGCATTATGTTCTATCGACTTCCATTCACATGTTATACGGATTGATCTCTGTTCTTTCCCCTTCTGTCGCCCATCATTCGATTTTTATAAAGCTAGCATGAGACGTTATCCCAACGACGGAATTCGAAAGCTCTGCCTGGATGGCGCAGGTTTTATTGTTTCATAGTTCAACATTACCCCTAACTTGTCTCGTATACTTTATAGAGCTGATCGAAACCCCTTAGCTAACCGCTGTTTTGCATATTAACTGTTGAACGGTTTCCATGCGTTACCGGCCGGCGAACGAATATTTTGGATCGGAGGAATATTCTTGCAAGTTCTACTCGCATTTACGGGGATGCATGCGGTGATGGACTGGTTAGAACAGTTTGAAGTTCATCGATAGAAAAATAGTGAAATAGTTGGAACGTTTTGAATCCCATCGGTTGCATAGAAGCCGTACTGTTCGTGAAACCTTCTTTCTCCCTCTCATTGCCTATATAATTATTCCCTCGGCTTGAATTCATATCTACCCCACCGAACCTTCACCTCTTCCACACACTCCGAACATTTTCATCTAGGCAGGGTTTCCTCATCTAGACAAATTCTCTTCATCTAGACAAATAGTCTTCATCTACGCAAATTTTTTCCGTCTAGGCAAATTTTGCAACATCAATACTTTTTCTCTCTCGTTTTTGAGAATCGTCATTGCCACAAACTATACATCAGCAAAATGACGAGTCCCAATAATAAACGTCAAGCTTGGGCTAATCAGTCTTTACAATCGGGTGTCAGAGCGCAAAAAGCCTGTGATCGATGCATAAAAGGATACGCTGCCAATAAAAAAGGTTATGAATGCGTTTTTTGGGAGGGGACGTCTATGGAGAAATGTTTTCGTTGTCACAGAGATGGTCAAAACTGCCAGAACGGCATACCTGCCGGCGGTCATTACGAAGGTAAATCGAGATACCAATCTAGAGCCCCTAAGGTCGAAAGAAATGCGATACCTGCGCATCAAAATATCGGCTCTCTTGATTTGAAAAAACCTGCAGTAGACGTCTCTAATGATTATTTGACCGAGGGAAATGATACTGACAGCGAAAATGAAATCTTCGAAGGTTTTGATAATGAAAAAAATACGGAAAAATATCCAGACTTTAAATCGATGTCTTCTATTTCGACTCAGAAGGGCAAAACCGAGGAAAACGATGATATGTCCGAACTGCGTGCCCGGAATGACGTGGATTTGGAAAGGAACCGAATCGAGAAGGGTATTTACAATTCGATGAACGAAGCGTTAAAATTCGTTGACCAGACTTCAAAAGAAAGGGACGATGCATACGCAGCTAACGCTAGTCTAGTAAAAAGAATAAAGGCTTTGGAAAGCTACATTCAACGAACTCAAAAGAAAAAATACAAATATCTCATGCTCGATGACACTACTCTCGATATCGTCCCCGTCGGCATGAAGAAAGGTGATCTCGAAGAAGGTCAACACTTCGAGTCATTCCGCTTTAAAGCAGATGGAACTCCTGTTAGCGGAACTGACAGCAGCGCCTTTGAAGTTATCGAAGAAATAGATACGCTTTGTTCGGAAAGAGTGGAGGAAGAAGATACGGTTACTCCTTTCGCGTCTCAACCGTGCTAAGAGAATAAAGAGTAATTGAAGTCGATAACACCCCAATCGTCAAAAATTCGAATACGAGAACATTGAATAGCTAATGAATAAATCGTCGTTTAGGTTTATCGGCTTTGTTATACGTAGAACGTAGGTGTGAGGTGTGGAATAATGGAATTCGATAGTGGGCTATCCTACGGCCTCAATGGGCTCTCTTATATACATAGTAGGCATCACGTGTAGGCAGGCCTGGTAGGCTCACAGGCTCTGCGTTATAGGCCGGTGATACCGGGCCTAAGGTCGGTGGTTACATATCTCCGACCTTCCTATCTATATGGGTTGCCTCAACATCCTCCCTCAGTTTGGTGCCTTCGAGGCGACGAACTGTATACAAAACAGTGATACCCATACAAATAAAATCCTTCACGTTCGCATTCTGGAATATCCTGTCTACCTGGGTACCTTCTTACCTTCCTAGGTTGTTTCATCGCCTAAGGCTTCATCCCCATACCTTCACGTAACTTTGTGAACTGTACGCGTTCAGGGGTTTTGTGAATATGTCCGCCAAGTTGTCCGCGCCCTTCACCTTCCTAAGTTCAATGTCGCCATTCTGTATATGGTCGCGCAGGAAGTGGTACCGAACGTTTATATGTTTGGAGCGGTTGGTGGTGTTGAAGTGGTTAGTAACCGCAATCTGCATAGCAGCACTGCTGTCTATGTAGATTGGTACCGTTTTGAGGCTAAGTAAACCCTTCAGCCACAACGCCTCTTTTACTGCTCCGGCGAGGGCTATATATTCACTTTTTGCGGTAAATTGTGCGGTTAACTTCTGTTTCTGGGCGCCCCAATGGCATCCACGTAGTCCACAAGACATGCTGTAGTTCCCTGGATACCTGCTGTAGTTCCCTGGATACCATAGGACAGCTTCATGGTGGAAGTACCACTTAGATAAGCGAACAGTCGTTTCAACTGTTCATGGTGAGAATTTTTAGGATTCGACGCGTATTTCGCCAGCTCTGCCACTGCAAAGCTTATATCTGGCCTCGTTATCACCGCTAGGTAATTTGCGGCTCCTAGTTGCGCCCTATAACGTTCTATGTCTGAAGTAGGCAACTCTTCAGACTTTGTAAGGCTTATGTTGGCCATGGGCGTCTTAACTGCGTGTAACCCTTGGGGATAATACCGGCTAATGATTCGTTCGGTATAGGCGTCTTGCTCCAGGGTACCCAGAAAGTAGTGGAGTTTCTTTTATTCCACGTTTAGGGCCTTCTTCAGTTTTACCCTCCAGGCATTTTGGGCCTGAGTGGTCCTAGTGATTAGGACAGAATCGTCCACGAACACAAGTAGGATAGTCCCGTCAGGGTAATAGAATAGGCCGGTATCATACTCGCTGCGTTTGAAGCCAAGAGCAACCAATTCACGCAGTACCATTGTATAATATATAAGAGGTGACTGCTCGAGGCCATAAAATAACTTCAATATCTTGAAAACTTGGTTTTCTGGCTTCGAGCCTTGGTTCGAGCTTTGATTGATTCCTACAACTCCTAACCGTTCGCAGAGATCTCTATGTCTGTATAAATCCTTCGGTATAGCCATATAAATGTCATGTTCTATACTGTTGGTACCAAAGAAAGCGGTTGGTGCGTCACCCTGGTCTAGATTATAACTGATAGACGTAGTTAGGATATATCTAACGGTTGAGTACCTTACCACTGGGGCGTAGGTTGTGTCGTAGTCTACCTTTCTTTGTTGGTGATTACCGCAGACAACTATTCTGGTCTTATACTGGCTAATGTCACCGTTCTCGTTCCTTTTGCGTTTGAGAACCTACTTGTAGTATAGAGGCGTGGATTTACGGGGTAGTGACTTTTTATCTACGGTATCCCAGACGCCATGTTCCACAACCTTGGTAAGTTCTTCCCTAATGGCTTCGGACCATTTAGGTGCCTCTGGAGAATTCATGGCTTCGCGGTAGGATGGTTCGTCTTCAGTGGCCTTATATACGTTGAGAGCTGTATATATTTCAATGTCCGCAGGTGAGAGGGAGTGGTAAGTGTTGGATTCTTCGTCTTGTTTAACAACATCCTCCCTCACTTCCTCGAACCTGGGGCCCATGGGCAGGACCTTAATGTCTCTGACCCTAGCTATTCTCTGACCATTCCATACCCTATAGATGTGGATATGTTCCACCCCTAGGAAGATACCTTCCCAAGCCTTTGCGTCCAGTTTCTTTCTATCCTTAAGAGGTATGTGTACAAAACACCTAGAACCCCACTGGTGTAGGTTCGTGACGTCTGGTTTGGTACCGTAGAACTTTTCATAGGGCGTTCTGTTGTCTTTTATAGCGGCGCTGGGTATTCTGTTTCTGACGTGGCATGCGTACATAGCTGCCTCTGCCCATAGGTTCTTGGGGCAGTTGGGGCCCGCCTCTGCCATCAGAGCCACTACATCTTCCATAATAGTTCTGTTATACCGCTCTGCCCTGCCGTTCTAATTGTGGGCATTGGTGGCGGTCACCTCTGTGCGTATGCCGTGGCTCTGAAGCATGAGCTTGTACCTGCTGGCCTCTACCTCGGTAACTTGGGCGTGGCCGCCTCCAAATTCTGCCGCAGGGTCCTGTCTCATAAAAATAATAGAATCCTGGGCTTCTGTGTTCCTTTCCTTTATGAAGGCTTCTGTGATTTGGTAGGTTTGTGACCTGTCCTTGAGGAAGCGGAGCCATACATAACCGCTGTAGCAATCCATGAACGGCTGCATGTATTTGTTCCCGCCAATGGTCACAGCATCCGCAGGCCCCCACAGGTCGGTATGGTACCTGTAATTGGGTCTTGGGGCGCAGGTTCCTAGCCCATGGTTGGTCGACTGATGCATCTTTCCCTCTAGGCACGAAATGCAACTGCTGTTGTGAAGATTGGCCTGTCCTGGTGGTGGGACTGCAATTTGCACACTTGTAACTACTTGGGGCATCTGTTTTATGGCCTGAGGATTGGCGTGGTTCAGGGTTCGGTGCCATTCGTCTAACGTTTTGGCTACGTTCACCTGAACCGTAGGGCGGAGAGGAGTTATAGGTGTGCATTGCATTAGGATTTCGTAGAGGTTATTAGGTAGACGTGGTCTCGTACCCAGGTCTGGGGATAATAGGCCCGAGCTCGGCTAACCATAGCAGAGCCGAGGCGGCACCCCAAAGGCTGCCAACACATTCTGGGAACTGGCGGACCCAACCAGACATAAGCAGAACCACCTAGCCTCTCATAGTATAACGCCAGGGAGCTCATCCAATGCCATCCCTTGGTTACTGGTCCTCTATGCCATCCATCCTGTAGTCGAAGTGCATGTATGTAGAGAAAATACGCCTGGTGATAGAACGATATTAACCATTATTCAATCAATTCATCTCATTGACTAGGAAGCCGAGTTAGTTTGCAGTTCTTGGGGCGGATAATATATAATATTAATCGAGCGCGCATGTAAAATATTTAGTTTGTACATACTTTGTGCTCGTCACAACGAACTCTGTTTCTATCAGGGCCTGGACACCAGGCTACACATACACAACGAACGCTTAATCGACTAAACATACACTCGAGTCTACGTGGGTGCAATAACGGGCCTGCGTAGCTACCGACCCCTATACCAGTCCGAACTATGGGAGACAATACTTAAATCGACCCCTTTGTATTCGCCGGCGAGAGTAAGAGGAATTCCGTCAAGTCGGTGCTCTCTCATATCTCTGGGGAGGGATTCACCGGTCTCGAGCATTTCTTATGGGTCTACTGCAAAAAGAACGATCGTGGACTCGCAGCCATACGCAAGAAACTAGTTGCTACAGGTCATGTCGTGGGGATAATCGAAAATTTTTTGTCCCTTGCAAAGTACGGCAGTAGCAATCGCTTGACTGAAGGGAAGACGGATGCAGTAGTAGAGACATTAGGACCCGCTCTCCGACAGCTCGTGGTCAGGATTTTGGCATCTGAGCTAGACGCGCTCAAGAAAGAAGGGGATTTCCGAGTCAGAGCGGCAGAAGTCGACAAGGGAAAGGTGGTCAGCCCAGATTTTCTCCAGTCCCTTCGGCTAGGCTACCAGGCGAAGGCGCCCATACTCATGAACATATTCGACGAGCTGGTTGGATACATACGGCAGCCGGAAGCGTCGGTGCGAGTTCCCGATGCAGATAACGGTCAATTGAGCGACTCGGATGGTCTCGATAGCAGTTCAGGCGATTCGAGCGATGATCCTAGCGAGAACCAAACAGCGAAGAAGAGAAAGCAACACCGCCGGGGACGAAACCGGTCCAATTTTGCTGTATCCGCTATTTCTATTCTATTGTACGGCAGGTCGCGCCTTTTCAATAGGTTTCAAATGTCGCTCGGGTATTTCCTCACCGCCCAGGGCACTAAGAAACGTTGTTTTTCGGTGCTCAATCAACTGGGTCTGACGAATGCGGAACCGACGGTTCGCAAGGCTTTAAAATCTACGGCGGAGAGTATTAAGGCGCACATACAAAGCAGGGTGGCTGCAGGCGAACCAGTCGACCTAGGGTATGACAATATAATACTACAGAGGGGGGTTGGTGAATTGAGCATCGTGAACAAGGAAGAACAGGAAAGGATGACCGCTCCTTATTTGACATTTTTACACCTGGATGAAAGTGTCAAGGCTGAGGTGGCTGCACACAGACTTGACGCAGCTCAGGCCAATAATATTGCTATACCCCGCGATATCTTATTCAGAAAAGCGGACTACTCCGCATACGACCCTCGCCAGTTATTAGATAGCGATGTGGTCGAAGGATATCTAAAGCAGACCCTTAGAAGTCTTATTACCCGCGTCTTCGAGGACCAGTTCGGGTCTGACGTGCTTCGAAACAGGCACGTTAAGTCGGGTCAGAACGATCAGCGAATGGCAGCTCCTGTCATATACAAAACGCAACCTAGAAAGCCGGAAGCATACAGTCTTCCTATTCTAGACATCGACGAGGGAACGCCAGAAGGCAACGGTGATGTGCTGGACGCGCTGGTGAACGATCAATTAAAATTAAAACCAGCGCAATTAGTCGATGCTATCGTTCCGGTTCACGCGGATCAAGGAACAACCGGGCATATCCGAGCGATAAAACACAAACGCCGCAGAGATCATATCGATAAACGCTGGTTGTGGGCGGATACTCACGTAGGATATTTCCATTAGCAAATGGCTTTATTGACTGCGATATTTGAAAACTTCTGGGGTAGATCAGATGGCAGGGACCCTGTCTCGCTCTCCAGATTTGCGAGGATTCTGGAGAGAAATAAGTTATCTACCATCGTGAAGAAGGACTATGACGGTAGTCATTCGTTCATTGAGGTTGTTTATCAGTCCCTGATATTGACTGCAGCAATGCGGGTTGTCGGTAAAAAACAATCCCAGTCATCCCTAAGCTCGTTAGGTGAACTGAAATCGTTTATCAGTACAAATGACTGGCGCGACTTGGTCGACGAAATTATAAACTTATATTGTCCTCCGAGGCTTGTAGCCGACCTGAGAGCTCAGGCCCAGGCTCGGGCCCCACCTTGTCCAACCGCTCCGACGAGGTACGACTATCCGGCTGGTCTTAACGACAGAGAAAAGGCTGCATTCCGCAAGACGTATCAACAAGAGGCTAAGGCGAAATATGAAATGGACGTGGACGCGAATCGAGACCTCATCATGGAGACATCTATCCTACCCATAAGAGATGTTTCTATTTACCTGGACATGGATGCAGCGTAGGCTGGTAAGCAGGCTGGTAAGTAGGCAGGCCAGAACCTAGGTCAAAACTTAGGCCAGGACCCAGCCCAGAATCCAGCCCAGAACCCAGGCCGGGACCCAGGCCGGAACCTAGGCCAGAACCTAGGTGGGTAAGTAGGTAGGCAGGCAGGCCGGGACCCAGCCCAGAACCTAGGCGGGTAGGTAGGTAGGTAGGTAGGCCGGAACCTAGGCTAGAACCCAGGCCAGAACCTGGGTCGAAACCTAGGTCTTTTATTTTATTTTATTTTATTTTATTTTATTTTATTTTATTTTATTTTATTTTATTTTATTTTATTTTATTTTATTTTATTTTATTTTATTTTATTTTATTTTATTTTATTTTATTTTATTTTATTTTATTTTATTTTATTTTATTTTATTTTATTTTATTTTATTTTATTTTATTTTATTTTATTTGGTCTTCGGCGCTGGGCTGAACACAAAACCTCAACTAATTCTCCACAACTGTTATTCTAGGTGGAAAAACACCACGGTCTCGCGTTCCACACCACAAAGAAAAAGTTCCGAGCAAACCTGCGTTGCGTGCAACGCAAAAAGAGACGATCCGACGACCAGCAACCGAAAGAGGAAATTCCAAAGACGACGACAGGCATTATGCTTCTTGTGCTATGGCTTTCCTAGATTCAAGGGTTTGGTGGTATTGATGATATCGGCGTTGATAATTTCCTCATGATTCTGGATCCTCATCTTGGAAACAAAAAGGGAAAGAGGGAGGGCCATCAATAGGACTGACATGTACCAAATCTAGATCTCTTCTCGAAGAAAATGAAGCAACATGGGTTCATACCCATGGCGCTGACCATTCAATATATGCCGACTACGGAAGAACTCGGGTGAGGCAAGCCGGTTACTCTATCGGTTGAAACTACCTAAAGTGGAGAAGGCGTTCTTTCCGGGTGACCAAAGGAAACCAAGCACAAACGAAGATTAAGATGTGGAAAGTGATGACTCTGACAGCACTTATGGTGTTTGTGAAATTTCGGATTGTGACTAATCAGCGGGGGCTATCATCGTCAGGATAGTAAATATATACTGTAATCACGGGGATATGTTCATGCAGCTGAGCTGCACACCGGCGGTAGTAGTGCATACTTGTATAATTAGGTGTGATATCCTGGCCAGGACACGCAAACGTATGTACATTTTGACAAAGACCGTGCCCAGCCGCAAGTCAATTCTCAGAAAAAAAGAAACCAAACTTCTGTTTTCTTACAGCCGCTGGCTGGCGAGAAAGAAGACCAACCTAAGCCGCCTGTTAACTTTTTTATAAAAGCACAGATCCTCCTCCCTCTTGCAGGCAACTCAACAGCAGTCCATAGACTAAATCGCCTCAATCTTCGGACCGCAGTATTATATTATTTGCGGTGACTCTGCGTAGCCTTAAGTTGTAAGTCGCTATTATCGTTTTTAATTTTTTCTCGCCTCAGGTTTTGAGCCTCATGAGGACAGGACAGGATTAGGATCAATACAACGCAACAGGGCCAACAGGGCGGCATTGCTGAGCTGAACTGAGCAATAGTTACCTGGGCTCTAGTTGGTCGTCCGGGTACCTAAGGCTTGGGTCCCAACCTAGTCGTCACTCCGTGTCCTTCACTTCCTATTGGCGCTTTGTTTCCCGGGCGCTGAATCCTTGGCCCCACAAGCCAGATGTTGTATACTTGAGCAAGTGCTAATATTAGGACTCATCCTTTCGAACATCAGTTCTAGGTTCCTACGAAATATCATAAATTCCCTCTCTCCCCCGAATCGAACCGCGTACGTAGCTCAAGAACCCTCCACGTCTCTCCCCTCCGTTCATCTTCGGCATAAAATACTCACAATCTTCCGGTTCTTCCCCGCGAGCAGGCCCAAATGATGTCTAGAGTACCTGCTACCGTGCCAGCTGCGCCCCCGCAGATGATGTTATTGTCCCTACAACGTGACAAAGATATGACCTGGAATGTTCCTAGGCTCTTGTTTTTGAAAATCACGGGCAACGAGGAACCTGCAACCACGCCAATAGAAATTGCCAAAACCCTTACACGACTGCCCTACAACGTCCGGGAGTTAATGTTACAATCTATCGACGAGAAAAACTTAAAGCGATCAGACTCTCAAATTTAGACAATCGCAAACCTGTAGACGTAGTCCAAGAAGAGTTCTAGCGAAAACAGCAACGAAGATCCGGCGGAAACCCTCCAGGACGTTATTGCCTACCTTACACTCGTACAAAGCGAAGAGCCTCCTCGGTACAAGGACACCAACTAGATGGACTCAGTGTGTATGGTCAAGGCCCGCATTAGACTATGAGAATCGCGGAGGGCTACTTGGGTATACTTATTTAGTCCTCTCCTAAGACAGGCATTCTCTGGGATAGGGGAGGATATCAATTATCCTTGGTCTCGAAACCGAGGATAAGTGTATTGCGATAGTTTAGCTTCGGCGCATTTTTCAGCATTTTTTTTGGTACGTTTCTGATGGGTACCTTTTTTTTCGCCGCTTATCTTTTTCTTTCTTCAAATTGCAAAGGCGGCGAAAAGGCTACTGGCCTCAAGGCATTCCACCTAATATTAATATCTGTTTTTACAATTGCGGCGCGGCCACAGTTGTTACGCATAGGCATACGCATTCACACATACATGCTGTCTAGATTATGTCAGCAGCATAGACAATATAGATAGCGTAGATAGCTAGACAGTTCTTAGAATAACATCGCACCTCACTCACATCATATCATAAGCCTACTCATAACATTTGATAGCATCGACTACCAGTTATACCAAATCTCTAGCACATCCGCTAGGGAGACAATAACTGAACGGTCAAGGCCTTCGGAGCCCTGCGTTTCGAAGAGTCACGGCGCTATATACGTTATACGCCGCCAGACAAGCCATAAACCCGGCGAGAAAAGCCTAAAGCGGCAAAAGAACGCCATACGACAAAGTGTGCAGCACCCAACCGCTATATACTACGTACGGCAATTCAGCCCGATTGTGTTGAACTTTGGCCCGTTAACACAAATATTTTCAGCCGAGATATCGCGGAAACGCCAAAACGACAATACAAACTCACCTTTTACGGGCGTTCCGTTTGAAGCCCAAAATCCCAAATCCCAAATCGCCAAAGTTCCCAACTGCGGGGTACCCGGTCCTACCTGTGTACCAACTGCACAGCCTGCGGGAGGATTACGCCACACATATAGTGTAGTTTCGCAGTAAGCGACTCTGCGAACTCCAGCGACAACTCAGGAAACTGCGCTGGTTACGACGTCGATTGCGCCTGTTTTACCGATTCGCAAACACATCCCCAACCAAATATTTCTGGCGAGAAGGCCAAAAAGGCGATTACCGACCAGCCCAACCGATACCGAACCCAAAACGTCTATCATAGACGCCGACAACACATATATTCTGCAGATTTACCGCCAAATCCGAGATCTAGAATTGTCGAACGGGGCGAGAGCGCAGAGAGCGCAGACGATACCATGGCCCGCGGGTCTGGAACAAATCGACCGCGTGAGACGACAATTGGAACAGAATGTTGAGTCAAGGAGGATACCGCCACAGTCGCCGCCGTTGCGGGATTGGTTGGCAAGGCCAGGACTTACCTATCGCCGCCGAAGTATATTTTACCTGTGCAAGTTAGTGAGGGAATGGAACAAGACTCACCTGGAACTTCAGGCACATATACAACCGCGAAGGAAGATTGGTCGCAAACGGTGGTGATACCAGCCGCCGCTGCCGAGGACGGTAGGGACATAACGGTTGGAGCCGTTCAAGCGATGACAAACGAGGAGTTCGAGGACCTGTTGGACACATACACAAGCGAGGAGGAGTGTAACAAGATCTTCGACGCCAGGCACGGTAAGTGGCCTAAGAATAGGTCACTGTCAGCAGAGTTCGTGTATGAACCAACCACCAAGTTCAATAAGGCCAACCCATCGAAGGTACCAATGCGTTATGGGAAGTCAGAGAGAAAGCTGTCGTGTTTCCAGTGCGGAGAGACGTTTGAGTCAGGGAACCTATTGCACACGCATTTGTCAAAAATGAACGACTTCTCCAAGGGAAAGAACAAGGACGGTAGGACAGCCGGCCGCCAGGGACCTAGCCTAGGCTGGTAGAGTCTTCGACTTCAGCGCCATCGCCAGACGTTCTGGGGAGTGTGGTGCCAGAATTGACGTCAAACTATAATTACATGCACATCCCAATCAGCTACACTGCCGGCGGAGAAAAGACCCACAGTTCTGTCTTCGATACCGGTTTCGGTTACAGCGCTGTCGATGAACTCTTCCTGGAAAAGGTTATCAAACCTCATCAAGACGTCCTGATAGACAAACTGCCTTGGAAGTACGTGGTTAACGGCTTCGGGGTGGCGTAGACGAGTTTGTTAACTCTGCGCTGGTGACGCTGTACATACCTGACGTCTCAAGAAAGAAGATGGCTGTGGTTAAACGAAGGTTTATAATCAGTAAAGACCTGAAGTGTGTAATATATTGGTCGGTACCAATATATTGGAGCTAGAAGGCATTGATCTCTCACCTGCAGACTCCTGCGTTTATTTGAAAAAACATGGGAACATGAAGGTACCGGCGTCCTGTCATAAACGACCCTTACAGTCAGCGATTCCGGTCAGAACAAACAAAGTCTTAGACCTGGGGGAGAATATGATGACGAAGATGCCGTTGAGGCCAATTGGTTTGGTTGATATCAAGACCGATTACATCTTTACGCCCAACCGTGTGCTTACCGACGTGGGAGTCCTCATTCCCGAGGCATTGGTTACCGGCCTAGAGCCTAGCATTTGGGTGCATTCCAGTACCAGTACCAGTACCAGTACCAGTACCGGTTCCAGTTCAGGGGGCGGCGGCCGCGCGCGCTTGTCGAAGGGTACTGTTATCGGTACCATATCACCACTAAACGATAGGTCATTAAGCCATTGGGCTGAGGCAAGCCAGGACTTACAGGGGTATTTCGGCGACCTTGCTGCTTTGCAGCGCGGCGCTGACTTCCAGCCCCAACCACAAACAATTAGGCCGCAGCCAGCCCGCGCGTACGGTGAACCATTGTCGCCATTGGGACCGTTGTCGCCGTTGTCCGTTCAGACGCCGAAGTGGTCGGGGACCAGCGTGGATTATTCCCATAATAAGAACGATATCAGTTTCAATTTGTACGGGGGTACCGAGAATGGTTATGGGAATGGTTATGGAAACGGTTATATGGCAACCGCCAAGGACTTCGTCACGTCGACGCCAGACGTTTCCGTCGATAACATATGTTACAACGTCGAAAACGACCTTGCGGAGGCCATGAATACGAGTCTGGTCGAGGATGGAAGTAATGTTAGTGAAGAACTCCAAAAACAATTAAAGAAACTGGAGTTGAAGGTCAGATATGAAACGATAATGGACGAAATGAGGAGAAAGAGAAGCCGTTCACCCAAGCAGAAGGTTCTGCGCCGCCTGCACAAGTCCATCCCCAAGGCCGATAGGTTGTTGGACCCAGAATTGGGCCCAGGCACGCCTACGAAGAACGTCAGTTTCGCGCCTAGAATGGACGTAACGGTGATCGACAGGGGTGACGATGAGGATAGTGGTTACCCTAACGCTCCTAAGGAGTCGAAGGGCGTATACGCACTGGGGAAGGCATTCGCTGCGTTGGATTTGGAGTTGGAGAAGAATGCGGAGAATGTGGAGTTTTTGGATACGAAAGAGACGAATTTGGAGCCGTTGGAGCCAAAGAAGGCGAGGACGAAGGCACCGCCTGGCCCAAAACGGCCAGAATCCGCCAGGTTTACACCTGAGGCGTCAAAACCGGTAGCCGAACCTGACCCAAACTTAAGGGACTTCAAATGGTTGGACATACCGTACACGCCGAACTATAAGTACCCAGTTCAGAACGACGAAGTGGTGGCTAAGCCGCCGATCCGCCTAGGAGCTGAGGCCAAGGGGGTAGTAGACAAGATGTTCGAAGCCAACACCAGACAGGGCCGCATGGAACCAGTCGGCCCGGAGGGGTCGCCTTGGGCCATGCAGGTCTCTGTGGTAACGCACCCTCAGACTGGTAAACGACGGCCGGTAATCGATATGAGACCCTTAAACAAATTGGTTCTGGACGATGCGTATCCGCTACCCTCGCAAGAGGACATTGTGAACCAAATGGTGGACAAGAGGTGGATTTCGGTGTTGGATATCGTTTCAGCCTATTACCAGCGGTTAGTCTAGGTCTTTGGTTTTCGATTTTTCCTCTTCCTGCTCCTTTTCTGCGTGGCTCTCGCTTCGTTCGCTAGAGGCCGCATTTGGTGCTGATTTCAATTCATCCAATTGCCGTCCATGGCCGTCCTGAAGCGCCGATATCCCGTTCTCAAAGTCCTTGTCCGCTCCTTCGAGGTTCCGTATTTCGTCCTCATCATGACACGTTGAGGCTTCGTACGCGAGATTCGACAATTTGAGCTCTTCTATTTCCTCCCGAGTTTGCTTTATCCTCTCCTCCAACTTCTCCCTCGCCTCTTTCAGCGTGACCTCATCGTCCTTGCTGTTCACTCCTGTACCTCCTAGGACCCCGTTTAATTCCAACCCTATCGATTTTATTGGGGGGATTCTCGCAATGGGCCGTATCCAATACAGGAACCCAGAGAGTTCTGTTCGAGATTGGTGGGTAATGAAAACTGGTTGAAGACGAATGTTGCAATAATTAAACATATATGGACCCGTTGAAAAATGAATACTGGAACGGCATAGGAATAAGTTGTGCCAATGATATATTGTTTTTTTGCGATAGTCCACTCTGCAGAAATGGTATATTCGATATTTAGCAGTGATCAAAAAGTCGAAAGACTATTATCTTCATTCAATTCTTCTTTTTGCAGTCTAAATGAGGACCTACTTGCATGGAGTTCCTGCAACGACAACAGCTGTCAAAGCATTTAATCCAATGACGTAGTAAAATGGTATAATAACTGGTTTATTTGGGTCTATCGAAAAATTTTTTTTAGTAACTATAGAATACCTTGAATAGGCCGGCACGGTTATATAGTAGGTGTGGTAGGGTTTCCGGCCGTAATGTCTGATGGGACCAAAGTACAAGCCGTGAAATCTAGGATGTAAATATTAGTACACGGCTTGAAGTAGCTTAAACCAGATTGTGATTGAAATCAATGGGTTTACGCGTATACTATCATCACGGGTTTGCTGAAAGCCGGGCCGGACGCAAGCATTTAAGTCAATACTAATCCTTGAAGGGGGCTTAACTAGCATAACAAAGGTACGGAAATCGGGGTAATGAGTTTCTACAATAATATAAGCAGTACGTTATCGAGATATGGCGGCTAAATGAATTGCAAAAAGGATTAGCCGACAAAATCCCAACCCAGCAAACAATAGCTTTTCTGGCTAAAAAGGATGTTTATAAAAGGGGTTCTAAACTGAGGGTGATGTGAAAATAGACTCTAATTGATGAAGACATAAATGGCAGAGGGAACTAGAGGCAGCCCGTTAAAAGAATGCTCAAAGGAAACTGTTAAGGGAGCAAGAAAAGAGGTTATTGATAGCGATTGATAGCACTAAAGATAGCAGAGCCGGCCAACCCCTAGACGAAGATGGTACATGCAGATTCTGCTGAGGTTATACTGGATGACGTTGAGACGGAAGACTTGGAAGTTGTCGCGCTTAAAGCTAGGGAGGAATTATTTATACTCGCCCTCGAAGAATACTCTGTTCGGAGGACAGCTGATGACTATATTGAAGACGGTAATGATGGAGGAAGTGAAGATGACTCCCAAACCATGAAATGGTGGTAATACTAGAGGATGAAATCTCCTGGTTGGGCGCGGAAGACGTTGATTAGTTAATTTGCCACGCGTTAAATCTTTAGATATTGAACTATCGTGTCGGAAACTACAAACGTATAGTAAAAAAGTTTTTAGTGACGTAAATAATTTATAAACCAAAATACGATGGTTCGAGGTCCATAGCCAGTCCTATAGAGAAACATGCCTGGAGGCGATTAATTAATTAGCCATGATGTTCGAAGGCCTGCTTTGGCTTGCTGATGCGAACATTAAAAGTATGCACACCTGCGACGGACGATGTATTCTCGCCGTTCATTCACAAGGATGCCGACTTGCTCTTCAAAATCAAGGCATTCCACTGCTCGCAATCCCATAGTCTTCTTGGCTGGCGCCGGTTCGAGGCTCCTCAGAGGGTCGTCTGGATGCGGGGAGGTGAATTTCTCAGCCTCGCCAGCACCTTGACAGAGATCATCTGGCGATCCCTGTTTATATACTCTGGGATTCCTTAGGGCTTTCTTCTTTCTTCTCCGCCGGTGGCTCATAGCCCAAGATGACATATTTACTGCCAATCCTCCCACTCAAGCCGGCGTCCGTATCAGTCCCAATCCCCATCTGTACCCTTTGTTTAGAGATTGTTTCAGAGTTAACAATTAGGAAAGTTGGTTTGTAGCCATTGATTAAGAATCCCCGTGGTAACGCTAGGAGGCTCTAGTAGATGGCAGGGTTTTCGAAATTTTATTCCTAAGAGTCGTATTCAGCACAGAGTCAAGAGCTGTAGTTTATTGTGAAGGCGATGAAAGCACGCTTTCAAAATGTCGACGGGCACTGCCGTCTGTTGAAAGCTTTGGTTAGGAGGGTGAGTCGGAGGTGCGTTTTCGTCGTTTCTCTCCACATATTCGGGGTGTCTTTTCATTAGCAGATGACTTAGACAATACTACGCTCTGTTGTATATTGCCAATACACTCATTTGAGCCGCTCCAGGTCGGGCCGCCAGTAACGGGGGTTAAGTTGTGAATTGTCGAGCGATGGGAGAGTATTCGTTAAATTTATATTGGTAACACGTTTTTTCCTAGCGCTCTTGTACCGGTACGATTTCAGGATCCATTAAAGAATATCAAAAGATCAAAGGCATCGGCATTCTTCCCGGATAAAAAATCCCTGACTAACAATGGAACAAAATGGGATACCCAGCCCTCTCATTCTGCCACCTTGAATTAGGGACAATGATCCCTAACATTCCGGATAGCCTTAGTAAATTTACTCGGAGACATAACCCGGAATCAATTCGCGTCCTCGCCATGAGATGACCAGGCTGCTGGGTGATATTATAAAAATGATTAGTCTTCGTAACTTAGACTTCAAAGACATCCTGTTGTATTTACTTTTATAGAAGAGTCAGAAGTGTCTGAAACTTGGACTGTACCAACCAGTTCTTTGCCCTTATCATGTTTATTCCTAGTTTTGCAACTTACAGTACAGTGGATACGGGTTTGCGCCTTGGAAGTGGTTGAAGAATTATAATTAGGGATAATACTCTTGAAAAATAAATACATAGTATTAGTAGGAAGGATATTAAGAGTGAATTGTTAGAGCTTGTAGAATATTGATCTTCCTTAATTCCAGTAGCTTCTGAAGGCTATCTATGTTATATTCATGATAATATTGCATACCTGTGTGTGAAAGTTTTTATCCTACCAAAAATTAAGGTTACAAAGATCATTTTTTCGAAGATATTGACAGGTTTTGTTGATAAAGATATGTTGTTAGGAAGCTTGAAGGAATAATAAATATGTCTATAGTATAAATTTGCAGGCCCTAGAATAAACAGTATTTGGAGGAATCAGAACCGATGGTATTCGCCAATTATGGTGGGCGGGTAGGGATATACTCTGCGGTTCTGGTTGGCTTCGTGGTAACTACGGAGTAATCCCTGTCCAGAATCATGCGGACCTGTACAAAGTGTGTACAGCCTCGCTACTCGGCTCGTCGATCTACACGTACACAAATAGTAAGCGCCCCCAATTTCGAGTACTAATCCCGGCTCGGATTTCCACAAATTCCATAATAGTTTGAGTTGATTGTTTTTTTCGAAATTCTCACACCCCCCTTTGTGATGTACATGCGCCATGCTACGTATCGTCAGGCACCGCCGTGGACCGATATTAAAAGTGTATGTGCCCAAATATGTATGTGCTTATGTATTTCATACAAATTGTATCAGAAATGTGCTCGAGATAAATTAACTAAACTCTCTGGTGGCCAAACCAAGAGAAAGCACTCGCACGATATTGGCCCTCAAAAGTTGACATTGGCCAATTGCAAGTGACAAAATCTGTCGCCTTGAAACTCGCATGTCGTTAGCAGAAATCCATTTGTGGAATGGAGACATGGAATTGATATTCCCGCCCACACGCACGCACGCACGCATGCGGCCGCCAAGACAAGCCGTTCGTATCGAGTCTCCGATATGACCATCTTTTTCCAAACAAGGCCTAACTTCTTGATCTAGTCTATGCTACGGGATCGATCACGTTACTTCTTTTTTTCTTCCAAACTCCCCTTTCGCAATATGGGGAACGAAAAGTCTAAGGACATGCACGGCGAGAATGCAGGCCTCACTTGTTGGCACTAGCTTTGACGCTAAAACGGCTTTTGCAAAAGAGAACAGGTGCCCACATTCTGAGCTATATTGGTGGTGACCTTGCGATACGGGGATGTTAGGATCCAAGTTAGCTGTACCCTCGCAATTCCATCCGTTGTCATCAAACCGCGTAGATTAATCGATAAAAGAACCCCATGTCGGGAATGGGTATCAACTTCGGGTCAGCGGGGCCTTGCAAAGTCCAATAGGAACCGGACCATTTCTTTCTCTGACGAACAAAATCCCCAAAAGAAAAATAGACAGAAAGAAACACCTGCCGATATTTGTGAGAAGGCGAAAATTACTCCCAAACAGAAAAATCAGGGCTGGGAGCTGAAAACCTTCGTTATCCTGTCCTCTCGGCTTTCTCCAACAGAAAACCAAAATTCTTCAAGTCTATGTAACTACAATCCGGGGAACCGACGAGTCAAGGCTTCTCCCCTCCTGCCAAACCATCTAGGAAAAAGGCGGGCAGGCCAGGCTCCTGAGTCAGTACCCAGCATCCGCTGACCCTCCTCTCAAAAGTCCTCGCCTCGTTCTAAGGCAGAAACCTTGAATTCACGATGTAGTAGTTAGTGGACCGGCACTTGATTGACGGTATTCCGCGGAACCATAGACAAGAAAATATGTACACCACCATCTTCATTTGAATTCCCGCTTCGATAGGAACAGGAAGCCAGATCGAAGCTTTCTGACCTTCGAGAAGGAAAAGCCGTCCGTTGGATTTAGAGCAAAACACGTCAACTACTTGATTGTGAGATTTAAAGCTTTTGTTTTGATGCAATAGGGTCCTAAGGCTGGCCGGAATGGGCAAGCAGGGACCGTTGCAATGAGCTTAGTTACGCCTTGTACGACGACTATTGTCGTCGATCCAAGTCAACAGCACTAACCCAAATATATGCTAAGCAGGAGAGACATTCAGTGGAATTTCGAAAAATGATATCAAAGGCAAGGAAATTGAATCAAAACTCGTTAAAATTCTCCAAGACCATAATGACTTTTTTTTGGGGGGAAAGAAAGAAAAAAATGTAGGTGTGTGCACACTAACTATCTCTACATGGTATGGTAAAGACTCGTTAGGTTTCTTTAACAACCGAAGAAGATTCGTAAGAAAACAGGAATTAAGAAAACAGTAATGCGCCTAATCTGCCCCACTTCCATTGAATGCAGACACTACTCCAGAGTACACCTTCAACGAAGCTAATGTGAAATGTAAACCAAAAGAAAAAAAGAAAGAGAAAGAGTGAGGAAGAGAGAAATGAGAATGAGAACTTCCCGTGCGAAGTACATGAACCCGAAACGCAAAACGGTAATATAGTAGAAGTTTAGAAACGAACTGAAGGCCCTAGCCTTTTTTTTTTTTGGTGCTAAAGATGCAATCAATGGTGAGATACAATGTTATTAAAAGATCGATATGAAAAAACAATGTAACAAAAGCATATTTAGATACGCTATGGATTTGAAACGGAGGTTAAATGGATATTTTTGGAGTATTGGATATTTACCGGTAAACAGGCTGGGGTGACAGACTGACACCGGTATGGATTGGTAACAAGGTTAGAGTGTATGATTAGCACTCGATTTTGTTAACAGACAAGTAGGAGGGCTACCGTGCGCATGATGCTGCCAGACATGACGCGGAATCCCGGAGCTTGGGCTATGGTGGGTAGGACTAGAGAACGAGGCTGAGAACCACTGCTCAGCGGTGGGAGTCCTCTGAGGCTCGACCTGGAATCCGATATTTGCAATGCGGCTGTTCCGGTCACAAGATTTGTAGGAATAGTTGGAGTAGAGACTGGTGTTGGTAGAGAAGTGACCGCTTGGTACGGCGGGCTCACGCCATGCCAGAGTCACTGGCTTCTCGAGATCTGCCCCCGGGCTCGATCCTTGGGATAATCTTAACGATGAGTTCGGGCCGGTACAGGATTAGGAGGAGACTGACTCCATGTTTTCTTCACGGGGACTGTTGCTGGCCGATGACGACTGAACGCTTGACTTGCTCGAAGATCTTCTGCTGGCTAACGCTGCAGCCGTGATATGGTGGTTTTGATGGCGAGTCAAATGAGGACGCCTATAGATTGAATGTGAATAAGTTACTTCCATAAATTTCGTAGACTCTCGTTTTTTTTACCTTGCGTATGTTTTTTGGCAATCGGCGTACTGGCATTTGTGAGGCCGTTCCACCCTGTGTATAAGACGATGGCGGGCAAAAGTACTGGAGTCGCTAAAGCGCTGTAAAGGCAGAAAATAATTTAAGCAAAGGCGAGAAGCTAAAAGGCCAAGCATTGGAAAATATTTACCTTTTCACAGACTTTGCACATATAAGGCTTCTCTCCGGTATGCACCCTTGCGTGAACAGTTAAAGCCGATCTCTGAATAAACTGCTTCCTACAACCCTCGAAATCACAAGCGTGTGGTCTGATGCCACTATGTATCCGCTCTAGTTCAATTATTAGTAACTGGTTTTGAATAAAAATTTCCTAGGTTTTGGACTAACCGTGACGTGATAAGTCACAGCTGCGAGCAAATCCCTTTGGACATGTTCTGCAATGATACGGCTTCGAAGGATCATCATTCCCATTGTTTGAATGCGGTACTTCTGAATTAGGGCCGGGACTAGTTGTGAAGGGGTTCGAAGGGCTAATCGCGGGGGGCGGGGGGGTGGGATATGTCCAGTATAAATTTAGGGTTATACAAGCGCTAACCGGGTCCTGTTTCTCGAAGCGTGCTTGATTGTTTTCCGGTTGTCCAGAAGTTAAAGAGACAGCCTTATCGCTGGCAGCGCTAGCTTCTTTTTTGTTTAAGATGTTGACGGTATCCATAGTGTCGATAGTTTCTGTCGAGGTGATGGATATATAGAGGGATAGAGATGGACCTAACTATCCGAAGAGGTTTAAATTTGTCAAGGCAGGGTCCCACTAGCTCTTCTTAACCTCGGAAGCGGAAGGGATTATAAATCAAGACCAAGATAAGTATTTTGATAGTAAAATTCGACGTCACAAAGTGGTGGTTAGAAGGCGAAGTAAGGGGAAGAAAGAGGGCCTGTAGTTATGGGAAAAAGTGGTCGTGGTCCTAATAAGGGAGGGGATACGCAAAAACAAGCAAAACGCTAAACAAAAGTCAACAGAGCGAATCCAAAATTTTGGTGGTGATTTGCTTTTTTTTGCGTATTCCTCAATTAGGGTCACGGTCATTTTTTCCCATGTTGTGAGATTGAAGGGTCGGGAATTTTGACGACAACCTTACTTTGTACCGAGTAACTTTAGATGCACCCTGTGTGTGTTTTTGCTTTTTATCGGTAGAAAAGCTGATCGGTTCGCCAGCTGATCGACTCCTACATAGACCCACTACATGCATGGGAGAGCGAGCTTGAGCCGCCCCCAGACTGTTCAAAAAGAGGGAATATATTGATCACACACCCATGAAAAGTGGCGTTGTCTCACACCCATGCTATCGTCCACATCTCAAATTCTCAACGTCTCACTTATACAAAAGTAAACATTGGTTTATATAAACTTTTCATACATGGAAGTAGACGTGTAGACGCGACAGTAGGCAGGCCAGTAGGCAGGCCAGTAGGCAGGCCAGTAGGCAGGCCAGTAGGCAGGCCAGTAGGCAGGCCAGTAGGCAGGCCAGTAGGCAGGCCAGTAGGCAGGCCAGTAGGCAGGCCAGTAGGCAGGCCAGTAGGCAGGCCAGTAGGCAAGCCGGTGGGTAGGCAGGCCGGTTAGGTTACTGTAGTTTTAATCGGAACGTGGTTCCAATTTTTTGATTGGTCGAAAGGCCAGTTTTTCGCTCGATCCGGTAACGCCGAAGGTGCAAACACCCCAAGAAAACGAAAATTGGAATTGTGTTGTACACCTAACACCACAAAAAAAAATTCCACACCATGGACGCATCATGGTCTTCCTTCCTTGTGTTGGTTTGTTCGTCTTATCCTTATTCCTATTCCCGTTCCCATTCCCATTCCCAACCAAAAAAAAAAAAAAAAAAAAAAAAATGGTAAATAGCAAATTCGGTCACATCAATCACATCAATCACACATACCCCCTTTTCATGTAAAAAGTCATAGATGTATTCCACAGCGAACCGAGTTTTTTATATTTCATATTCATATTCATAACATTCGAAAATCCGAAATCCAATAATACCAATAATAAATTTCAATACGTGCGGTATATCGCAGAAAGCAAAAATGAACTACCCGTTTACGTATAATAAAGAGTTATGACAGGTAGTGTGCACTATTTGTAGCATAACCGTCCTACCGAATAGGTTGAGCCATCATCTCCAAAATGCGAAAATGCACAATAAAGTACCTATGGCAGTTCGGAGCGAATAAGCTAAAAAGTACAAAAACATGCAAATTGCGAACCCTAAGTAGGCAGCACATTAGTTAGACGGTCGGGAGGAATTAATGGTGCTGAGAACTATCGAATGCTTTTAATATCAAGATTATACTCTGAGATTCTGTTCATTCAAAACTTAGCGTACGCATTGTATAAAAGATTATAGCATTAAAAGTAATATAGGGCAGCCACAAAAGTCTGCTAAGATAACCGCAGAGAACACCAGTCGGCTTTAGATGCAGACTATGTTTAGGACATCCAGCCCGCACCACCATTACTTTTTAATGCGCAGGCAATTAAGAACAAACGCAACAGAAAGCCAAAATCCCGGCCTCTCCAATAATCTAATAGAGGAGGAGGACATAGCGTATATAAGTATAAGCGAGCTGTTCGCCCAAGTTACGAAGCAAAAAGAACAAAATCAGGCTCATATTACAGTTACAAACGCGCGAGAGGCGAAAACCCCCTAGATAAACATAACCGGCTGGGTGGAGTACCTGAAGGGTTTGGATTTAAACGAGTTAATGATCTTAAGCAACTTGCCAGAACGCACCATATCTAAAAACACTGAATATCAATCGGGATATAATACTATCAAAACCATGTTTAATAAAACAATACAACAACTAGGTGAAACTGGCAAAGATCTTAAACAATAGTAGAAGAGTTCCAAACCGAACAAATTTTTGTATCGATTGTTAGAAATTTTTAGATCAATAGTCGACTTTGTACGATACATAAGCTATTGGTAGAGAATAATCATATACTGCCTGCGGGTTCTCGACCTACCCATAGTAAAGAAGCTTGATAGACATAAAATAGATTTCGACAAAGAAACAAGCGATTTGTTAGCAAACACCAAACGACTGGCCCAAGACCCCAAGAGTAGGAGTGAAAAAAGGAACAATCTAAGAAAAGAACTGTTAAAAAAACACATATTTGTGTTAAGCACGATAATCCTCAAACAGAAGTTTCTTGACGAAGGTTAAAAGAACCCTCTTGTTCATTTCACAGCTATTTTGGGAATCGATGAGTGTACTTGTTGGTTGAAAGAACCCGAAGATTATACCAGTATTCTAGCAAAGTTAATATACTACTCTCGGTTAATACTACTGCAAGACTGCTCAAAGCTATAAAAAGAGGAAAAAGAAAGAAAGAGATTGTCAAAAAACAATATCGAAAAGCCGATGTAAGTAGATCAAGCAGTTAAGTATTATCAGGAATATAGACGGATGTGGTTGGTCAACGGTAGCTACACACCAATGAGCTTAATGCTGAACAACCTTGCTTACGGGTTGAAGAAGGCGATGCTTGTTCCAGGTCAGGCTCGCGTGTTCTGGGTGAATGCTGAGGTAAAAACCGAGCTCAAGTACGAAGGGCAGTCAATAACTATTAGCGGTCTAAGAAGCATGGTTCGAGAGCTGATCAAAGAAGCAACCGATATCCTGTGGCAGGACCTACTGTTTACCGATGATCACGAACGGCGGTTTATGGTAGAATTAAAAGGTGTTGATGATAATATGGCTCTGGGAGCAGGGGCAACCAGTGGCGCCTTTTTAAGACTCAACGAAGCTGCTGAGCTGACAGTCGGTGTCAAGTTGGTCCAGGACAGATTGTTCGAGAACGTCAGGGCCAGAGAACAAATGTTAAACATGAAGCATGTTGCCAACATCAATATCGGGTCTGTTTTCAAAGATTCAGGTCTCAAATTATATGCGAAATCGGTTGAAAAATTCCTCGACAAGCTGTTCGTTCTGGTTCACTTTACAGGTGGTGCGCCAGCAAGAGGTACTGAAATCAGCTGCACGCGATATCGAGACAGCGTTTCAGTCGACAGGAACTTATTCACGCTCAATGGTAAAGTGGTGCTCATCTCGCAATACCATAAGGGAATGATCATCACAGACCGATTGAAGATCATACCTAGAGTTCTGCCAAAAGCTGTGGGTGACCTGGTGGCCTTATATCTTCGGTACGTCAGACCGTTCACCGACAGCTTGGATGCTATATATCGGAAAGACAAACCGGAGACAGATTACCTATGGGAGAATGGCAGAGGTGATTGCTGGAACAATTTTTGCATGACCCGAGCGATTGAAGAAGCAACACAGAAAAAATTAGGGGTTCGATTGACCGTCCGATCATACCGTCATGTTGCTGTTGCTTTCAGCAGAGATGTGGTCCACCGACACAGACCAATGACCGAGCAGTTTAAAGATTTTAACAGTGAAGATATTTTGCTGGATGAAACCGAAGGAGCTGGCGACCAAGATCCAGAGCAGCTGGTTGCGGCACAGCAGACCGGGCATGGTATTCGACAGAGACTCAACCACTATGGGCAAGCTGCCAACCTGACCTCAAGACTGACGTCCAACTCGCTGGAGCTGTTCACAAGAGTGAGCGAGGAGTGGCATCGGTTTCTGGGGTTGGAAGATGATCATGGTGAGAAACAAGAGTTAAAGCCAAAGCATAAAAAACACAATCGGCAAGAGTCATGGACAAATTTTCAAGACGGTACCGCGGGTGTTGCAGGTAAGCATTATTATTATATGATTGTTGTTTTCTTTACAAAATTTTGCTGATGATGTGTCGCATGATCAAATAGGAGAAAACCTCAAAATTGCAAATGTCAAAAGACAGCGTTCATTCACAAACACAGAAAAGGAGGATTTTGAGATTTTGCGGAACATCGCCGCCTATAGGCCTCAAAGTTTAGAACAAAAAGCTCACGCGATATTGAAAAATAAATTCGGCCACAGTGAATTTAAATTACCAGAGCAGCTGAAAAGCATAATATCAGTCCTAGATCAACAGCCTCTAACAGTCTCAATTCTCCCTACAGGAGGCGGGAAAAGCTTGATTTGGATGCTACCAGCAGCGACAGACGAGCGGGGCACGCGGTAGTGGTTCCTTACATCAGCCTAGCCAATGACATTCTCAGGCGGTGCACTGAAATAGGATTGAAAGCAGATTATTGGCGGCCGGAGCATCAACCATATCAGAGTCAGGTGGTGATAACAGTGACAGAAAGCGCAATAGGTTCGATTCAACATGATGTCAACACACAACAGACATTTCTACAATACCTGTCAATTCTCAAGGGGAACGGTTTGTTGAACAGAATAGTAATCGACGAGTGCCACACAGTGGTCACCGAAGGAGGTTTTCGGTCAGTGATGAGTCAAGTATTCTACCTCAGATCTCTCGATGTACCAATGCTGTTCACAACAGCAACATTACCACCGCGGATGAAGACGGTTTTCGAAGATGTCTTGGCATTGACAGACAGCTCTGTTCAGTACGTACGAGGGCAGAGCTTAAGAACAAACATCAGTGTAAATGTAGAAAAATGCGGGAACGGACGGGCGATAACAAGAACACTGAAGCTTGCAGAGGAACGGAGAAAGGAACTTGGATCAGGACAGAAGATTGTCATATACTCCCGATTCAAGAACGAGGCAGAAATGCTCGCAGGACCGAAGATGCTCAACTGCTCGTTCTATCATGGAGAGGCGGACGAGGGGGCCAGGCAGCTGGCGCTGGAAGAATGGCAGAGACCGGAACAGACTTTCCTAATAGCGACAATAGCGTTCGGGTGCGGTGTAGACCACCCTAGCATCATAGAAACGATCCACGTCAGATTACCATACAGCCTGATCAATTACGTGCAAGAGAGCGGAAGGGCGGGGAGACATTTCAAAAGGGGAAGATCGACCATCATAGTGGAAGAACGAGATGTCAGAACAACAGATAACGGTCGAATTTTAGGTAAAATGCAATTTTCAGAGTTCGACATAGGGTACCTTGAGTGGGTGATATCAACAAAAGGATGCAGATTGGTACCGATATCGAGATTTCTGAATGGTAGTGATGGAGAAAATTGCGAAGAGCTGTCAGCCAACCGATGCGACAATTGTAAAAAGGATGAGGTAGTGGAGACAAAAAACAAGGCGGCGGCGGTGGCAGTTAAGAAGAAGGTGCAAAGTGAGAGGGTCGGAGTGGACCGAATCAAGGCTGTGTTGGAATGGTTGAGCAGCAGTTGCACAGCTTGCAGGATTGCGGAATCAGCAGAAGCAGACAACCACCTGCTGAGCAGGTGCGATCAAAAGTCAGGGTTCGACTTTATGAGCATTGTGGATTTCAGTCGAACGATAAAATGGCCGTCAAATTGGGGTTACTGCTGGACGTGCGGTTTACCAGGGGAGATATGTTCAGAAGCGGGGAAAACTAGGAATGAGCGTAAGACGTGTGCCTATAAATGGGTCGTAGCAACCATAGCACTTCATGGCAAGTCAGAAGATTCCAAGTTTGGACTACGAGTAAAAGAGTTCATAGGGGTGTCAGATTGGGAAAACTTCAATTACAGCGAATGGTTGGGGCAAAAGAAAGATGTTAGAATATATGGGCTCAGGGCGACACAAGCGTTTAGTTTGTTGGATTTGTTTAGTAAAGAATTCTGTTAGGAATTTCCAAGATCGATACCCTTGCACGTAAACCACGCTAGTGTGGTTTAAATCCTAAAAGTGGTTTAGTCTTTTTCCTATTCCCTGCATGTAAACCACGCTAAAGTGGTTTATGTTCCTAAAACGGTTTAGTTCATCTAAGAACATTGGCGTCGACGCAACATCGAGAGGTCAAAGAGGAACCGAAATAGCTGCAGTGCGATGATGTTCAAAAGATAATGCAATCTAGAAACAATTAAGGTTGTATAATATGATTTTGATCAGCTAATGTGATTGAAGTAGAATTGGATTTTATATCATACCTTCTTTCAAAAACACCGAGCTTGACTTCTATAACAGAAGCGAGCATCAAGTTGAATCTGAACTTGAAGATGATGACTGAGAAGCATCGAGATCAAGTTGAGGTTGCAGTGCGTTTCCTTCTGTGGAACCAAGAGGGAGAAAGCTATGCTTGGGTTTTTTTGTTCAATGACCATTCACATTCCCATTGAGGTGGTGCAGAATGTCCATATTCCCGTTCTACCAAGTGTAGCAAATCTTGATAAGCTTGGCTTAAATTGTTGAACAATCTTTGACGAGTATTGCGAACAAAATTCTGAACAACAAACCCTTCAGCATTAAATAGCAGTTTCAGTTCATCAAGAACTGCAAAGTTATCCCAAGCTTCTGCCAGTGGATGGGCGTTGATAGCTCGAGCTAATGCGGTAGGTGGCTCCAAAGAAGTTTGGAATGGGTGGGGAATAGTGGAAGATGTGAATGGTGCACCAAATAGATTTCGTGAGGGAATCTGTTTTGTTGCAAAGCTTGAAATGACATCTTGCGATTTCAGATGCGGTGCCTCATCTTGCAGGATATCTCTCAAAACATCACCCCCTGCGAAATTGTCAATTTTGACAAATTCTGGAAACAGGAACATGTACGTTTTGTCACCACTATTCTGCATACCCCAGAGGGTTAGTGGGTTGATGGCTAGGCCGCCGAGTGAAGATAGTGAAATCTTATTCGCATGAGCTGCATCGATCAGCTCATTGCGGACCTTCTTATCTGGTAAATCATCAACTGACATCACATCCCAATTCTCTATAAGCTGAATACCGCTGCTTTTGTCTCGATGAACCTTTTCATTAAGAGCTTTTGCGATAAGCAGATGGGAACCCGAACTGATGCTGACAGAATCCTTATCAGGATTTTCGTCGGCACTGGTGATGTTTGACCAATCGACAGCTTTATCAAGATTGCATGCAAGAAATGTGGACAACATGTTCACCCTATCAAGCCCCGCTCGACTGTGGGAATAGTCGTAATAATTGGTTCGGATTTTCAGCGGTAGATCTCCATCATCACCACGGCCAAAAAATGCACGGCTGGGCACATGTACAAGCCTGTAAGCATTTGCTGTAACCCTATCTTTTCTGAACCAAACATTAATTGCATAAACAACTGGATCAAATGACAATGCCTGCTGTATGAGGGAATGCTGCATATGTGCCATCATATCCGAATCACTCGCACTTATCGCACGGTAAAATTCAAATTCCCATCTAATCCAAGGCAGAAGGGGCTTAAGATAGCTGAGGCAGGAAGAAGGTAGAGCTGCATAACCTGCATTTTGAACTCAGTCAATACTGATGACTCGGAGCCATGCTCGATAGGTTCGACGACATGATCCCACCAATTTCGAAAGCGACCATGGTCTAAAAACTCAACAGGATTGAAAGAGATACCAGACCCAGATTTAGTATATAACGGCTGCGGGAGGTGGACAGCACCATATTTGACCGAATCCACAGAGGCGAACCAAGGTTTGTTATCTCTTTGTAATGCTGGGAGGTTTGAACCCAGCGCCTCATCACATTTTTGAAACCGAGCCCGAAGAACATTGAGTTCGATATTCAACAAACGTGCCTTACTACCCAATTTCCCATTTGAAACACGGGTCTGCAGCCTGAAGACCAATCTTGCTAGAGTTCTAAGGTGTTCCTCGCAAGCTGTGTACAGCTCTCCTTTATTAAGTTGAAGGCTTGGAGGGCCCCGAGCTGTAACTTGCGTGGCAGATTCATCCAGAGATATAATCTTCCAACACCGTTGACGACTGTCATTCAAAGCAGAAACTACTTTGATGTTTTCCAAATTCCTACACCGCATCCTAAACCAGGAATCTTGGTTGCAAAAGATAGCACTAAGCTCTGCTAATTGTTTCCACTCATACGAACAGCCGCATTTCGGTCGAGGTCTATGAATCAAGCGTGGAGATGGAGGTGAAGACAGCGTTAACTGAGCTGAGGGAGCAATTTGGTTAAGAGGGGCTCCTGTTTGAAGAATGGTGGTTGCTAATGTGACAGGTGCAGATCTGTTGGGATTTTGAAGTAGTGGCGCAATAGAATTTACCTCCTTCTTTGACCCAAGGTCTGCTGATTGTTCATCCAGATCACTTGATGAGGAATCATCAGAGGTGGAAAGTACAATGGGGTTTTTAGCACGTCGTTGTTGTGGAGGCATAGGAGGGACATCGTCTGACACATCATCATCTGAACTAATCTGGGAGGCTGATTTGAAAGCATTCTTCTTTCGAACAATTGGTTCCATATTTGTTGTAGCAGACCGCTTTCGAGAAACCGCCCTCAAAGAATTTATTAAAGCCTGGTATTTTGTCCCTCATTAGTTTCCCCCAGATTAATATATGTACGAATAATGAATATTTAGTACTTACATTTGAGCGATTTGAAGAAGGCTGATTTTGCACCTGTTGTGACTGTGTATCTTTTGAAATAGAGTCTTCATCACTTGAGAATTGTGATCGATGAAGAGGTGGCTTTACAGAAATAGGAACTTTGTTTTCTGATATCAGTGAAAGGACGTTCCTCCTCAATCTCCCGCGGTTTTGACGGATTTCAAAGTGCTGAGTATCCTCATTTTGACTGCATTGACGCCTTTCATCGATTCGAAAATCCTCCACTCCAGCTACGATAGAAGCATTGGTGTTCTCAGGCGCGTTGGGCACTGACATCAGCCTCGCCCGATAACAGAGATGTAGAAATCCTACTTAATAATGAGCTTGTCAAAAAAGCCTTATGATCTTTAACAGTCTTTGATGGTGTATCTTCATCAGCTAGGCCTGAGGCCAATCCACTTGTTAGTTTATATAAAGTGGTATGAATTTGACAGGGTGTCAGAACACTTACTGGTAAGATCAAGAACTGAATCAGCAGGATTTAGTTCATTAGTCGATACTTCTATTGAACTCTCGACTATTGCAGCCGGCGGTGCGGTTAGCAAGGCAGGTTGAGAAGCCGAAGGCAATTCAGTTATATTGGATTTAAATTTATTGTGGAAAAGTCGTAAACTGGAAGTCCATATTCCCAAAGTTAACCGGCCCTGAGCATTCCTTCGCCCGTTCATAAGAATTGCAGCCTGTTCTACCTGTAACGGTTCCAGGTCGAGGAGGCATTTGCATATCGCATGAAGTAGGTTGTACCCAACCATATGGTCGTAAAACTGCTCATCAGAACAGCAATCCGCAGTAGGACAATCCTTACGAACAAAGTCATACCGTTGAAACCCCCGATCAATAAGACCTTCAAGCTGATAACCAAATTTGCCACAAAGTGCAGTTTTCAACCCAGGTAGACGTATTGCTGCCGTGCGGCTGGAAGCCCTGCTAATAATTTGCTGAAAGTCGATGCCAAAACCATGCCATCGACCGATATCTTGAAACCATGTGGTTTCAAGCCGGTTTCTTGAGATGATGGTCTTTCCGGGTTCAGGAGAAATTGAAACATGACATTCAAGCAGCCCTCGCGCACGGATTTCTGTCAGAATACAAGCAGCTGCTGCGATGTCACTCCCAGCAGCCGCAGTTACCAGTCTCATGGCGTTAGTTGCGAGAGTAAATCCATCTTTACCACTTGCGCAGAGCCGATCCCAATCAACCGAAGACATCTTATTGGTGTTGATTTTTGTTATAAGATCATTGGCCGAATCGAAAGCACCACCTGTTATTGCAAACGGAACCCGAACAGATGCTGGGGAGGAAAATTGAAATGCTGCATCAGACCTTTGTAACGCTCGATCATAGTTTAATCGAGCTACGGCGGTGGAGCGGATCTCAGGAGTGATGCTACGATCAGTTGAAATGGGATTCTGCATGATGGATACTTCAAAGATGGGTAAAACGATTATGATGATGAATATGATTTTGAATGTAAGTTCAATATTTGTAAATATCAGTGATGATTTTGATGTCGATTTTGGGACTCAATCATCTTGAGCTTCGGCAAGTCGTAAACGTCAAAAAGGGGGCTAAAAACCGAGAAAGGCTGGGCCAATTTCTAAATGGGAAACATTTATGAAAACCACTCTCCATCAGAATGGGTATAGTGCAATAGCATAATAAAAATCGATCTTTTTGATAGTACATCTCAGCCAATATCGTGAGTTGGGGGTTTCGGCAAGATCAAAATTGCCAAGTTTGGATACCGACCCCTGCGCGTAAACCACATTAGCGTGGTTTAAAACCGGGATGTTGACCAAATTTGGGAATCAGCAGAACCTCACCTCACTTACAAAAACCAGCTCCACATAAGCTATACACTTTGGCGGCCGATTTGGGTTTTCCGAAATCCGATATCATATTCGGTAAACTTGCAGCAGTTGGAATGTTGGATAATGCAGTGTAACAGAGCTCAAGATGAAGTTTTTGTCGCGTGTATTGCTAATAGTATAGAATCAAATCCCAAACGACGGAGGTGCAGATATTAGAATGCTGAGAGATGCAGTGTAACAGAGCTCAAGATCGAACTTGAATGATTGGTGCATTAATATTATCATTACCGAAGATCATGACGAATTTTTGATTTCAGTAGGAAACCCGCAGAAGGTAGGAACGATGAACAATGCAGCATAATGAAGCTCAATGCCGAGCCGAGCCAACCGCACATATATATTATATTATCCTTACCTGCGATAACGGCAGACCAGACCTTCAGCAGCAATGGAATGCTAAGTGATGCTGTGTAACAGAGCTCAAATCTAGATTCTCAGCATGCATGTATTACCCCTCAAGATGCAACATGCAACACAGAAAGCGTATGATTGGAGAGATCAGCAAAATATGAACCTCCACGTCTCATCAGCAGACTTGTAATATAACAGTGCTTAGTAAGTTGCATGTCTCATGCTGTTGAATGTTGCAATTGGCGGTTCACACAGCAGAACAAGGATAAATAGGAGCATAATCGGCCACATCATCAGGAGGATATCAAGCAGTAGTGTAACGATACACATCAGCAGCAACAGCAACGGCAGTAATAGAACGGCACTGCCTATTCAGATGGTTCAGTAAAGCATACGGTAGGGGATAAGTATTTATTAGAACGTCAGAGGAGATAAATTGACCTCACCATTCCATTAGATTCTTTACCCTCAATCATATGTTCTGCCGAACCATCTGAACAGGCAGTGTTATTTTCATCTTCGCTTCATTACTATCATCTACTGGAGGATTTTAATTTTTCATCAAACCAGGCTTACTATCAAAGAATCATTATGCCAGATCAATATGGTATCGCCAGCTGGAGAGAAAACCACCCAACCTGTCACTATGCACATAATCCACTCAATCGAATGAGAAAAACTGGAAACGAGCGGCTATACCTTAGTAAGTCTCTTTTTATATAACTTTTTTATTAAAGCTGCTATATTGTATGAATAAGTACTAAGTTTTTTTTATCATTCAACAACAGAACGCGCTTCTAAGCTATGGCTCAACATTATGCATAGCTTAGAATTGGTCGATTTGAGCGATCACAGCAATGGTCGTTACATCACCGGCTACATTACCATGTTCACTGACTTGAACAACATGATGCAGGACCATAATTTGGCATGGGCAGATATTGTTCAAGTTGGGCTATCCATAGCTCTGCGAGAAACGGAAGAGAACCATTTTGAAGATCCTGCAATTGCTGGAGCAAGGCTACATGACATGACAGCTATCACACCTGGTCTAGTTGGGTTAGCAGCCCGTATATCACTGGATAATGCATCGGGTGTCTGTCCTTGCGGTAGCATGCACCACGTTAGTGAAGAATCAGATGTGGTTCTTTTAGAAGATACATGGGTGGATGATTTGCTCGATTAAATTTTTTTTTTTTTTCTTTTTTTCTTTTTCTCCCTTTTTTCCTTTGTGTGTATTTATTTGTGGGGGACCATGTCTGGAATCAGACAATGTCATTTATTTTAAGTTTCTTTGTATGTTATGTTGCCCGAATATAATTAAGGCATGTTATTCAGCCTTTACCTTTTCAACAGTGATACCCTAGACTCTAGGCAAGATTGGAAATTGCGACTATTAGCATTTGTAGGAATATTAGTGAGGGTCTGCCCGATCATTGGAATTGTTAATAGGTCTTGATTGTTGGAACCATGGTATAAACACCAGTGCTAGCGAGGATCTGCCCGATCGTTGGAGTTTCTGGTAGGCTTTGGTGTTGGCGAGGGTCTGCCCGATCTCGTTGGGGTTTCTGGTAGGCTTTGGCTGTTGGAGCCATGGCATAAACACCAGTACTGGCGAGAGTCTGAGTGACTTTTAATAGCCGATCAAGTAGTATAGACAGCATTAGGTAAGCAAACAGAGTTATAAGATATCAAAAACTGGTTCAAAGTTAAAGATCAGTACTACAAAACCTGAAAATACAAATATTATGCCAGAGAATAGGATTTAGAAACGATAGAGAAGAAAGAGATCATCGAGATCTGTATTTATATGCATATTTTAACAGAAAGAAGAAGTATCTTAAGATATGGAAAACTCTAGGATGGAAGCAATGAAGGGTTGTGATATTGACGAAGAGGGCGAGAGTGAGAGCATAGAGGCGGAGGAAGTCAAAGGTTGTCCGGTTTGTGTAAAGCGGGGTTTGGGGAATTGTAATGTCATTTCGCGTAAGTTGACTAAGAATTCAGGGAAAAAAAAAAAAAAAAAAAAAGATATACTAATCAAAAGGCAGTTGATAGAATTTTGAAGGTTCGAAGACAAAAACAAAAGTAATTAGAGGAAGCAGTTGCTTGCATTAGTACTTATCAAGAAAAGATTGCGGGGCGTGAAAAGGAAGTTGCGGTAGCCGAAGAAGCTTTAGCCAAAGTTCAAGAAATGTATAGCAAACTTAGTGAGTAGCTTGCAAGGGATGTGCGAAGTATGCGAATAATGACGGCAGAAATGAACTGTTATTACAAAGAGTTGGAAGTGATGATTAAGAAATATAAAGAAAGCATGGTTCATGAAGAGGCGTTATTAGAGTGGGAGTCAGATGCAGAAATGGAGGGAGAAGAGATGGAATCTTCCAGCGATTCAATAAGTGACTGAGCCAGGATGGTATTAAGATTTGGATATTAGTAATAACAAAAGCTTCAAATGAAGTTTATGATAATCAAGCAAAGTGCAAGGGCAATATAGAAAAATTTAAGCGGGCAATATTATGGCAATTGAAAGAAAAAGCACTACGAGGTATAAGTTGGGCGAAACCTAAGAGGTATGTGTTGGGCAAACTCAGCGCTGAGTCGTCTCATTTGTATGGGTTGAGTTTCGTTTCTTGGTAGACGACTCAGCGCTGAGTTGCGGCGCTGAGTCGTCTCGCTAAAACTTCTTAAATTAGTAATATTTTTGATACAAATATTTGGATTTTTGAGAAAAAGTTTTGCGTTGTCTCGCTTAATTTACTTAAAGAGTTCAAAATCTCAGCGCTGAGTTGTTTTGCTTAATTTACTATATTCGTCGTAGAACTTCTGTGCTAAATCGTTTGACTTCAATCACTTTCACATCACATAAATAAGGGGTACATAGTTACGAAGTATAAATTGAACAATATGTATTAATTGTTAAAATAAATTTTTGTTTTCTTTATCATTCAATTTCGAACGAACGTACAAAATGGCTACTTTAACCTTTCAATCAATATCTTTGATAGACATCCCTCTCCATAGCTACCACTGTCCAGCCTATGCCGCGCCAGCTACAACCCCCGTCCTGTCCTTTCTTGCCGACCAAAAACCCCATCCACCTGCAACCGATAATATTCAAAACCTGGAATCAGATGATCTGGAAAGCCGCCGTTGCCCAATGTATCGTGGGATCAATGATATGATATGCGATTGCGAATACGGCTTTTCCGAATCCCCTCAACTGTGCCATCGTCTAGTGCAATTTATTTTCACATGTATCATTCTCTGTTGTTTGATGACTGCTACCCTTTTGTGAGCTCGTTTCTTCTTAAGAGCTTTAGCACACGTTTCGTTTCAGTGTGTTCAGCACCCGTCTCCGAACTAGACTAGCGAGCGAGCGGGATTTGAATTTATTTGTGTTGCGGACGTTGGAATTTGAAAGTCGTTCACAATTCTCACATTAATACAACTCCAATTTCGCATATTTTCACTATCTTGATAGGTACTCAGTGTAGATTGTATTTTTATATACCTAGGTACATACGACCACTTCAATTTCTTAAGCTAAGGCTTGCTTGATTCGATCAAGATTTCGTGGTACTTTCTAGCTGGGGCCTGCACTGGGGTATTGCTTTGCTATTAGACGCACCATGAACTGTCCGCAAATACGGCGATATTGGACAGGTCACATGATGGCCGGTTGGATGGTGATAGAAATGCGAGTAGTGGAACAGATGGAACAATATGGAACTGAGAATGAAGAGAAGTCGAAGTCGAGTTAGGCGTAAGGCAAGATAGCTAGTACATGTGGTGTGGTTTGGCCTTGAGAGTTGTCTCGTATACCAGAGCTGGCCGAAGCTTGAGAGCGGTCGGACTAACCTATTTCTGAACGGAGCTAAAAAAAAGGGGCTTTCTGGTTATAAATTTAATAAAAAATTACTTTTTGCGGGCGACAAATTACTCCTTTTACTCGTATCCGAAAACAGCAAAAACACGAACTGAGCAACCGAAAATTTGTTTGGGGACAGAAGGGTTGTTCTCCCCAGCATTTCAGCGTTTGTTTGGACTTGGCATAATAATCATCTCGAACTGGAAATTCCCACCAAACTTGCGTGTGGTCTACTATCCCCTCCTTTCCATCCCTCGGCGGCAAAAACATTTATGGCCCCCACCAAGTCATATCGTCCCCTCAATCCCTCCTATGGACGTGTTGCCGCCTGGTTAAACGATATTGACAAAGGCGATTCTTTTCAACGCGATACGTCCCCCATTCTAGCATCGTCAGAGACGAGGATTTCGGTTGGCGATCAATCCAAAAGGCTAGACAGCGGTCCAACTTGTTCGAAATCTAAAAAGAGAAAACGTTCGGAAGCAGATATCATGTCTGATGCTGATGAGGACCGAAGACTTGCGGCGAAGCGAAATCACTATTATGTACAACACCCACCGACGACACCATACGAAGAACTGGATCTTGAGGCAGTCGAGGGTATACGGCCAATAGATATTATTTCACAATCCGACAGAGACGGTGCCCGGTCCACGGGATCGTTTAGCCCCTCAAAAAGTATGAACACTACTATTACGCGGAAGAAGAGGCGAGAAATGCTGGATCAGTGTTTACCGAAATTCGAGTTCTTTGGGGTTTCAGGCCAGGGCGGCTTGAACCCGGATGACGAAGAGGATGAATGGAAAATTCCATCTGGGTTCGAGACGCTAGTTCACACTTTCAGAGCGTCAATGGCCCTTAGAGGAAGTATATGCACTTGTGTTGAGGTAGGGCAAATGCACCCGACTGCTGAAACTTCCCCCGGCTGACCTAGCATGACTATTCTAGGAAAGAATCCGTGGACGTCGAAAGTTTGAATGGTGGGAGGAGGGTACATTCTTGGATCAGGGGAACAATCATCAGAGGCATCTGGACGAAGCCAACTTTGTCATCCAATCAGCAACTCGCTCTGAAGGTCTACAGCTCAGCGTATCTGAAGAAGCTGATTGGGCTGGTCATGCTACTGAGGTTTTGCGGTTTGTTGCCGGGGTCATTGACTCGTTTCATCCGGTTACTATATCTAGTGTGTAAGTAATATTTCCCAAGAACAATGGCGACTTAGGTTAAATCAATGTTTTAGGACGACTGTCGACATTCATCATGACTTCTTTCCAACTCTGCGAAAGGGTCCGCGATCCCGTTCTACTTCTCCTACTAAGAGGCAGAGAGGCAACGTTGCAATACGCGAACCTGCGAGGGAAGTTCTGGCTGCTAGGGCAGACATCTCGGTGAACCTACGACGCAAAGGAAAACAGACTAAAGAAATTGTTTCTACAATTCAACAACGATTTGGAGAATTTCCTACTCCCTTCAAAACTATTGCTACTTCCCCGCTGCTAGCTGTAGAAGCAAAATCTCATGATGGCAGTGCACTCGAGGCAGAATTTCAAGCCATCGTCTGCGCTAATGCAATTTTAGAGGCATGGCGTCAACTAGGCGCGTCTAAGATATATACACCGCCCACTCAAAAGCCTAATTCCGAACAGTTAATATATCCGACTATAGGCGACACGGAATTGTTTGGTATAGACCATGTTATTGCCCTGCAAGTTGTTTCTTTTTCTTGGTTCTATAGCATCGTCTTTGCTGGCCCGAAGAACGACCCCGACCAGGAATCTCGCAAAGTCCTCGGCCCCTTCCTCATTGGAGATAGTAGGCAATTTACTGGGACATATTCTATTCTGAGGTTCCTGGAAACGCTCTTTACGTATAAGGTTTCGGTTTGGCTGCCGGGTATGATCCAGCGCGGGGAGCGGTAATTCAAACAGAGCAATCTTGTTCATTCTATATACCCTTTAAAGCTCAGCAGATCCATCCAAATTATTAGATACACAAAAGCTTAAACAGAACCAAAAGAATAAATTTAGACATGAAGTGCTCAACAAAACTCCTACCCGGAATCCTTTTGTAATAGTAATATCTGTTGCTAGGGCAAGCTAGGGTGCTTAAGGGGATACATCCTAGATTTGACGGGCGAAATCGTGTTCCTTAGGCCTTATTTTAGATATTAAAGGCATCAAAACGTGTGTTCATGGAGGCTCTAGGCTTTGGCGGGGAGCTCTAGGGTGGCTCGAGTTGGTAACAACTCGGCTGCATGAAATGCGCCCGGTACCGCGCCGTGCACTTAGTGTCGTAGTAGAAGTACTAGTGAGATGTTTCTCATAATCGAGGCTTCCTATTGTCATCATATCAATCGGTAGGGAGAGCTTGGGGCTTTGGCTTTAGCTAAGCTAAGGTGTCCCTCTATTGTGAAATCGCAAAAGCATTGGATCCCGCTATTAAAAGCTCTCAAAGCCTGTGAAATGCCATGGCGCCAAGTGGTATAAAAGTGGTAAAGGACGGTCCACTGGAGATATGTTGTTGAACTGAAGTTGTTCTGTTTGTTGGACTTTACATGGTGGGCGTCTGGCATCCGTGATTGCACTGAGGGAAAAGCTTATCTACCACATCAGGGAAATTGGGAGTAGCATCCTGGAAAGGTAGTCAACAACGCTGGAGCTTGAACTCATGGAGGCCAGCGTATACTTTTTGGGTCCTTGTCACGTTGAGGACGGGCGTGCACATAACAGAGGTCTTCCCTAGGCGACAAACAGAAACCGAAAAACAAACGCCCCAAATTTATGGAACAGACGATGACAGAACGAACACACAGAACAAACGAACACACAGCTCGCCTACAGTGTGTTGACGCTCTTGGCACTGGCCATCTTTTGTGTGTGTTTGTGTGTGTTTGTGTGTGTGTGTGTGTGTGTGTGTGTGTGTGTGTGTGTGTGTGTGTGTGTGTGTGTGTGCACGTGTGATGACCGAAGAAGGTGATACATGATTGTGCCTAGCACTGTCTTGAGGTTCTTAGTTGTGGGGCATGACAGCGTTTTAAGACCATATAAAGTACTCGCTAGGGGGTACCATATGCTCTTGTCGCAAACCGGCACTTGCATAGTCTAGATCTCCCAAGCGCGCAAGTGCTCGTGCTTGAATATTTCAAACCTATTGTATACTGGATATAGCGTGGTCTCGCGGTGATATAGCGCAACTTCACGACTATAGCTATCTGGCCCTCGAGCCCTCGACTAGATTTAGCGTGTGCGTAGAATTGTAGGCCTCGCCGCTAGGGAGGATGGGATGTGCCAAACCGGGTACCCCGGCTTGGATCCCCGGCCCAACACCGATTACACCGACATTTTCCAGCTGCCTCAATCGCAAACGTATACTATGTGCTATAAAAGGATCGTCGTTAGTCTAAACTGGGCACCATGCCAAGAAAGAGACGAAGTTGCTATTTTTTAAAGTATTTGATAAAGTTCGTTTGAAACAGGCTCTCTGCGAATGGTAATGTCAATTTGTGGCTACTAGCCGTATCTGGCGGAGGCTAATTTAGTCTCGTTATTATGCGTGTGGGTTCGAGGCGACGTTATTATCCTGCGCTGCGAGGACAAAATGTAAGTAAGCATGCGATTGCATCTATTAAAGCCGATGTAATCCGGACATCTCGCTAGCTCCCGTCGCATCCAATCCTGCCAGATTAAACATTCGATACCCGAATAAAAAGAAATGGTTTCAGCTTCGAATGCTGGTATTATTAGTGATGGAAATGGTTCTAAATGTTGGTTTCACTCAAAGGAAGACCTCATCGAGCAGACCACCGTCCTGGAAGAAAAAAAAGATGATTTCGACAAAGTTGTCAGCTTTATCAAGGAAGGACTAGGAACCATGGAGCAAATGGGGCTTAGCCACGAAATGCAGAACCATTTGGAAAAATTATCTGCGAGTGCAAAAAGATACATCCATCTACTGGCCATAGCAGCTCCCTTTCTGATGTGCGACTGCGATGGCAGTCGGAATAAGAGTATTGCAAGGCTTTACTTCGATGAGCGAAGAGAATTGGCAAAGGTGGCTAATAACGCATATCTTACATTTCTTTGTCGTTTCAAAGAGAAGTGTGACATTTTGGATCAGCCTACGAACTGCAATGTTCTGGAATCAGATCTCTGCGGTGGTGATGATGAAATTGAGACCTTCCGAGTCTGTATGAATTGGTTTGGAGATTTGGTCCGTGATATCACCGGAATAGCGCCCCCTAAAGGATATCCAAAGTAGTGTTATCCTGTTTCTTATAGCTTGTGTTTCTATTTAAAAGGTTTCCCCCCCTTTTTTTCTTATTGAGCTATGGTACCCAGCTGCAGCCTAGCTAATTCGCACCATATCTTTCTAGGCTCTAAATAGTGAATTTGAACCGTAATATCAATTTTACTAGAATCAATCGAGTTACTCCTGAATCCGCGATCCTTACGTACATGAGATTGACTTGCGATAGGTGTTACCGTAGAAATTGATAAGTTTGGAAAGGCCCCGACTTGCAGTCGGGCACATTGGAGAGACCCCGCGAGGTGAACTGTTTCAGTAGGGAGATTGCTATAATTACGGTGTAACCTTCGCTATTTACTATCCTAATTAAAACAATAAAAATAATAAAGAAAATTAAAAACGAGTATCTGTAGCACATAAAATCTCTGATTCTATTGTTAACAGTTTCGTAATTGAAAAGCGCTGTGCAATCTGTGAAGCTTGGGGCGCGTCATGAAGCCTCGAGGGTTCCATGGCTAAGCTTGTATGTAGCCAGCGGCCACTCAAAACACAACATCCTTATGTGTTGTTGACACTGCACTAAGGCCCGTTGTGAAGCAACTAAACGGTCTTAGTTCTTCCGGGAGCCCTGCTGTTTCCGGGGCCCGGTCTTTTTTAAGGTCAATCGTTTGGTCTGATGTTTGCGTAGGAGCTTGACACTTTCTATGCAACGCTGCGTATATTTCTTTACGAGGTCGGGGTGGTCCACCGCGAGCTTTTCGTGCGACAGGTGTCCGTTCTTCCATTCCACCTGATAGACCAATTCATTCTTCCTGCGGAGGGGGTAGGCTTTTACAGACTGTCAAGACAAAGGTGAAAAAAGTCATCCGCGGTACCAAGCATCGACAAACATAATTCAACCATCGTTCCGAACTCAGATTGGCAACCCCCTACCAAGTTGAAGCTTAAAAAGGTTCAAATACCTCCAACAGAATGCTAAGCATCGGGTTTCTGGTAGCACATCTAGCCGATAATCACCGCTATAGCTTTTGAGCCAAGAATTTTGATTTTTTCGATGTCCATAGGGAATGGTGAACTAGGCGGTGGTTTATACGGAGCGGTATGCGAGTGCTTGAGCCATAAAAAAATGGGTATCTAAAAACTAGGTAGCATTGATTGTAGCTAAATAGGCAACATATTCCGAATATAAAACCCCCAAAACATACATACAATAATAATAAGAAAAAATTTTTTATAACTTTGGTTTAATTTCGCTATCCTTATTATATTAACTATATTATACCCAGACAAAATAACCACACTAAGTACTATCCTCCCTTAAACACTACGCGGCCAACTGATGACCTCATTGATCATCAAATCCAGTCCAAAAGGTGATAAGATCTAGACCTAGAGTACTAGAACTTGGTCTTCGGAACTCGAATATCTTCCGTAGTTCCTGCAGTACCAAACAAGTTTTAAAACCACCCGTATCTTTTAGTTGTAACTGATGTTTCGTACATGTAGACTAGCAACTAGCCAGCCATACAAGCTATGTCATTATGGTACGCTTGACTGCTGGAAGCAAAAGGGTATTCAGTAGGACCTGCCTCCAACATGCAAAACTGCATATGCAATGTGCATATGTAGCCTAGGAATTTACAGTCTCGCGTTCAAGAAGGGTGGTAACAGGCGTCTGTTCTCGGTATGCCCGTTTAATTTAGCTCTATAGCTATATAGTGCCGCCATCAAAAGTAAACCGGCTAACGTATGAGAGAATCACTTTATGTGCCAGTGTGCTTGTAGAAATTAATACTACAGACCTTCCCCAGCCACATCAGTCGATGGACAAGACTCAGTATGGCACAAGCTTGGGTATTAATTTGGGGAGCGGACTTGGCTTCCAACGTGATGTACATACATTATCGGAAATGTCGGGACAACACTCGTCCGAAATTAGCACGATACTACATTAGGATGCCTTTCTCTTTGTGTACCACATTATAACATCCATTTTTGGCCTCGCTACGTCCGATTCGATATTTGGTACATATACATCGATAAACCCGCATAATTCAACATGCAACATTATCGGGCATGCCCTGGGCTTTCCATGGATATTAACTGGACCGACCAACACACCCGACCATAGCTCTTGATAAAATGCAACATTCAACACAGGCCGGATCTAACGTGCACGTGGTTACAAGCCGGAAAGCAGCAACGTCAGACCTTCGGCCAGCTCTGGTATACAAGAAAAGTCAGACCCCCGGGTAGCTTACTGTTTTGCAATTTTGGGAATTTAAAGACAGGATGTAAAGGAAAAGAAAATGCAAATAATCATATCACTTCGGTTATATTCCCAAGGCAATGAGCTTGGCGTCGAGACTAGGAATGAGCAAAACCTCGTGATATATTTCGCGTACAGCGGTATCATTCTAATTCTAACTATGACAACGGTGTTAATTATTCAGAATGTGTTCAGAAGTACGTGGCCTTTATAAGTGGAGATAGGTATACCTCGAAATAAATACGATAAGGATGTCCCTAGAGCAGAAGTCTGCTTGAAGACAGACGCTCAATAGGTGAAGCCGAATGCGTGAAATTCCGTATTATTAGTACGGGAGCTACGGGGATAAAAGAAAATATCTGCCCCTTATATAATAGAAAAAATTGTTATTCCTGTGATGGGCAATCGATTTATTGGTTTGAAAATATGCGTGTCAACATTTTAAGGGGTGCTGCTACAGTTTTTTGGAAAGATACCTAGTAAATTTAACCCATTTCGTATTATTTATGATATTATATCACAGAAATTCCTGTAACCTGAAATCAACTTGTATTCCTAACAAAATCGGTATTGTACCTGTGATGCATCATCGAAGACTTCCAATACTCCGTTCATTTTACATACCATCTTAGATAAAGTCATTTGTCCAAAAGAATGAAAAGTTTGGCGCGAGTCCGCAGGGGAGTCGTTCGAGATATAGTGGCATGATTAATCGTTACGCAGGGAGGAGAGTTCATCGGGTTACTCAATCAGATTCTGCCTTGGAATTGATCGAAGGGTGTCGACGACGCAAGCTGCATCACAAATTGCCCCGAGTTTATGCACGAAAAATTCAGATACGAGCTCTCTATGGACAAGCAGGCTGTAAATACGGAGCTGAGCAACTGGCAGTACTCACCGCCTTTTATCCACCGTTTAGCCTAAGAATAGAAGTTGCATGATCAATCGCGCGATATCGATATGTGATCCCTACGTATCGTGAAACATTGAAAGCGAAGACTACGGCTGTGCATCTTCATATGAGCTCAGAGATAACTCATTTCTTCAATCGACCGAGAGGGTGGGGCGGCTGGCCGCCTATATAAGTATCATCAATCTGCACACCTCCTCAAAAGTCTATTCTATTCTCTGAACAACCAGATCGACCGCAATCCAATATAAAGAAAATTTAGCTTAACCTCAACTCAGTCCATATCATTGAGTCTCTTAATCTTCTTCTTCTTCTTCTTCTTCTTCTTCTTCTTCTTCTTCTTCTTCTTCTTCGTCTTTCACGATGGCATATCCAACGATAGACATAGGACAAGCCATTGAAGATTGGAACCCAGAGCCTATTTGTCATCGGAGTCGGAAATGCTCTGTATCTTCAGAACTCAATCAGCCTTTTGGCCTTCTGTTTGAAGCGATCGAAGGATCAAGCTTAGGGCATGCCAGCGAACTGCTCGACAGCAATATGGCCTGGTCCGAAGAAGGAACTTTTGCCCTAAATTTGGAACCAGCGAGCAATTGCAATTTCCTTTCGGCTCGGACTGCGGCACCAAATATGCCGTGGGCGTTGGAGCCATATGGAAAGTCCCAAGTCGGCTGGAACTCAATTCCTTCTGAGAGCTTAGTGGCCTTCGATGTGCCAATGCTCCTAATGCATCCGGAAACTACCACGACAGCAGCATTCCCCCCTTATGAGCCGATTCTGGCGCCTATGGCACCTATAAGCGCCGCTCAAAACTTTGGAATAGAAAATAGGAGCCATATTTTGAACGGGATGTTGCGCGATCCCTCCCACGACACCGGTATCAAAGTTCCCGAGCCCAGTGCAGCACAGGCGGAGAGTGTCGAAGTCCTATTTCAACTTCCACCACTGAAAGATCTCTTTAAAATTCCGACGGCCCCAGTCGATACCAGTATGAGGCTAGACTCAGGGGTGGCGCTTGCTGTAAACGATATAATGTCACTACAATCTGTTCTCGAACCGAACAACTGTCTATCATATGCCTACGATGCACACGATGGTGCCGCGGTGGGATCCCGGTTTTCAGCTCTTGTAGAGTTCTGTACAATTGACGGCCCGGAAAATTCTGTTTTGAAGACTGTGCCCGACCCTGAGATCAGCGAGCTCCAGTCAGAAATAGAGTGTGTCGGTACTCCGATACCGGATAGCAATAGGCAGACTGATTTATCGAAGGAAAGGGAAACTGAAATTGCACCTCATGAAGAGAAACCTGTGGCAAATGAATCGGCATTTGCAACGACGGGTAGCGACGCCGAAGGGGATACACCAGACGTCATTAAAGTCGTCGGCACTGAAAAGGAGATGGTACCCACACCCCAGATTTCTCCCGGGGTTATAGACGTAATTGATACTAAGTCGGAAATCGACAATCTTGATGGCGTGGAAGATGAAACAAGTAGTCGATGCCATACCTCTGATGAGGTGCTAGATCTGACCAAAGTCAAGAAGAACAAAAGGAAACGAAGCACTGCGACGAACCCGGCCTCGGGTTCTAGAGCCGGTAACTTGCCTCGGGAAACGAGACCTCTAAAAAGAAGGAAGAGGGCGGATTCGAGACAGGACCTCCACTGCATACCTCCGGCGGGAACGGAATTTGTTGCTGTTCAGTTTCCAGAAGGTCCCACGCACATGAAGCGTATTCGATTAGCTGATGGATCTATATCAGTGGAAATGGCGAATATGAACGAGATAGAAGCTTTCACCGAAGACACATCAATACCGCTAGCTATGGTACAAAGCGGGAGAATTTCAAATCACACTCAGGGCGAAGGTGATCTCAAGCGCAGCTGCTTATTGACATACACTTGGCGGTGGCAAGATGGAAACGAAATAGAAATAGAAGAGAATAAATTAGATGTCGAGCTCCTCAAAAAATATTGGAAGAAGAAGGGGCTGAATGATATGCGCTTCTACTACTGTTTTATGGCAAATTCATGCCAAGTTTGTGATCCAATCTTGGACAAACTCAGATAGAAAAGTCATTACTTTGTTTTTTTGAAGCCATACTACAAACGTTTAAACCTGTATTTAAGTATGATTAATTTATCTTCATTGTTAGCCTGCCCGCCTATTTTCTTAGCGTACAAGTGTTCAGGTGTAAATGCGGTGAAGCGTTTTCGGACTCCCATGTATATGAATGCAAGATTCGGTATTGATAAAAGCCCAGGCGCCAGGCCAGAAAGCGACGAGACCCAAGACGAGTAACCCAACAGAAACAACACATTTCAGCCTGTAGTGCACTTGCTGCAGTGGGCGACGTTATATAAGATGGCTGTGTCGCTCGATCTCGCAACCAACATCGGCTAAGCCAGCTAAGTAGAATGCCAATGACGGATATTGGAGTAGCAACGAGCACAACAGGTCATTCGACAGTACCGAGTATGGTCCCCCATATCGCCGAGTGGCCGGAAGCTCCGATGACAATCCCGCCAAATGACGTCGCTAGTAATAAGTCTCCCTTCGGACCCAGTTACAAATTACCGAACCCCACAACACCGAATTCTTCAATTGAAGCCAATGCATTGCTCAACCAGGTTTACCTTTCGTCATAGACGTTAATACAAAGCCTTCATAGACATTAATGAAAAGCCTCCTTTAGCGGAAAACCCCGACAAAATTGTACTTTAAGGATATTTTATGTTTGCTATTTACTATCTTTACTTGGTCTCGTTTGTCGTTTCGTGAGACCTAGTTTACGAGACAGTCATGGCACGCCCAGCTATGTCGGACATGTATTAACGCGATAAGCGTGAGTTTCAGAAGCTTGTGGAAGCCTCAATTCCCTTGCCCCCATTGCAATCTTAGAATTTTAGTTTTACAGAATGATGAATTCTCACTTGATTTAAGTATACATCATATGGGAGCGACCTTTTTCCGAAATTGTATTCCTTGAGAAAAAGCGACTTAGTCTTACCGATTGCCGCTTATGATCATATATCCTCTAAACAGTTTAGATATTTATTACCTATATAAATTCCCGAATGGAGGGTTTAAGCGATCGGAACAAAAACGAACAGCGAGCGATGACCATAAATAAACGCGGCACGAGACAACATAAAATTTTAGGGCGCTTTGCTATCGTTCATAGTTGATTTTGAGCTAGCCGCGGGCCTATAGTCTCGGATATCGCCAATCCTACCAGGATTCGTGATTGTTTGCACTTTGTGACGCAACTCGAGTCTTTGGAGTCAGATATCGATAATAAAATTAATGTTATCCAGTTCTATATATATATGTATATACTATATACTTAGATATATCGTACAGATCTAAACCTACTACTAATATTGGGGATTGGAAGAGGAAATAAATTATATCTCTGCTAAATGCGTATGGGATCCGAATCTAGGGAGAGGATTTCTTGAGAAGAGCGTAAGATTGATGCACTATGTTTCATGTATGTTGAATGATTGGAGAATGGGATTCCTGTTTGAATCCTGAATCTAGAGTACCTTAGTGAAAAGGCCCGAAGTCTCCTTCTGGTTGATAAAGCTAGTTTTTTGTTGATACTGTAAAAGACGCACAGCATATCGAGAGGTTAAGCCAAAGCCTGGAAAATCAACAACAAAACCACCACCTCAGTGATTTAGCTCGCTTTAGCAGCTGATCTGGAGAGGAACTAGCATTGGAGTGGGAGTATCGCCTTTGCAATATTCTTTACGAGAATCATAAACTCTGGCAGAGCAAAGCTGCGTTCGGATAGATAGAAAGAGGAACTAGCCGACACCATTTAAAGCCTTGATCGTAGAATCGATGAATCGGAATGAGCCTAATCGAGGCTTTCGGGCCCTTCTTTTTGCCTAGTTTGTGTTACACTATTGCAGTATCGCCGGAAGCGATCCTGATTAGCACAGTATTATTAACACATACAAATTCAGATAAACTTTTAACCATAAAAAGCTCATAAGCCCTTTTTTATCTCGATAATAAAAGAGAACTCCGGAAGCCATCGCCAAATGATGGCTTCTCTTGACTGGGGCTTGAAGAGTGTGCTGCTGTAAATACCGACTATCAGAGCAAGCTGGATCCCCTAAAAGCTAGTGTGAAGGGATGCTGTAGCTATAACAGCAACTTTCTAGTATATTTATTAAATTATTATTATGGCGTCTGATCATACCAGTGGAGTAAGTGTTTAAGTCTCTTTATACCTTGCTGTATGCTATTTTCGTCATATTGCCGATCAAATAACTATAGGTTATTTTGATTAATAGTTATTTATTATTTTTATTTGATTTTATTTGTAAATATTTGTGCATTTTCTGTTTTCTTTTAAACAGCTTGGAACCGTACAAAAACAATACCAAATATAATAAATTAATTTATATCACCAGATTAACAATACAATGAAGATAAGTTTAACAAAGTTATATTAATTAATGAGTTTAAAACAAAAATCAAAGCAGCTAACTATACTATACAAATAACCGTCAAAAATATCTATCTTAAAAACCTGAAAGTATTAGATTTATTCCCAAATCAAAAGTTTTACCAAAGCCAGTAGCTAATTACATAAGCCATCGAATACATATTACACTAACCACACCCTATTGTGTTTGGATGAAAAGCCATAAAAGCAATACAATAGTACCAAACTCTAAAAAGTCTATACCTAATTTATACCCTACATCTCCTATGCATTAATTCATATCGCTATAAAACCAAGTTTGTTGTAAGAATTCAATTACATCTCTATTAACTAGCCTATTAACAAAACAGAATAGATTACCTGGCACAAGGCATTAATTGGGACCCTCCTTTTTAGTATCCATTGTTTGTAGTAAGAAATACTCTCTCGTCTTAGTAGTATGTTATATTAGAGTAACAAAAAAGGAAGTTGTGGCCGGTGTGTTATCAGTTAACTGCTGCATGGGGTAAAAACATCTAACATTATTTTATAATTATTTATAGATATAATACTTATAGCTAATATAATTCTAATTAACATATTTTTATATAAATTAGTAAAAAAAAAGGCCTTTACAAAAACAAAAAAAAAAGATAAAAATGAGTAGTATATAAAAAAGGATCCGAAAGGGCTAAACTCAGAAGAAAAAAAAATCAAAGATCCTTATTAAAATGGGGTAGCATTATTTTATGATTGATAACGGAAACATCCAACATCTGGTTAATATATTTCTGTAAGATAAAGAGGAACATACCCTTTTGCAAAAATATATTTTACTTTGCCTTATGGGTTAGTGGGCACGTGGTGGGTTCTATTCAGGTCTTAAGTCTATAAAAGACAAGTTGATGATTTTGATAGGCAAACTTGTGAAAAATTATAAGTTTAGAATCTAATTTTACAGGGTATATTATTAAAAGAGAATTTAAAATAAAATAAATGTACTATAAATTATAAGGTATAGGAAATATTCTTCTGCTCTTTACTTAAAATAATGTAAATATCTATACCGATTTATCTGCTCGAAATTATTTTAATAGATTTATCTTCTTAGTAAAAGTATATAGATATTTAGCTGTGGTAAGTATTAACAGGTGGTCTTTGCCTAAGACCTTCTCTTTACTAGTAAATACTTGCTTGTACCACTGTATGGTTTCGTCGTATTTGCCTTAATTAGAAGACTAAAGCAATATTATGGATATGATTAAATAGCATTTGACTTTTGAACCCTTGCTCTTCATACAAGCGGAATCTAGAAAAACCAAGTTTTAAATATCAATAAACATACTTTAGATGGGATGTAACCTTCCTCTCCTCTCGAAATTTTTATTTGCAGCATTGTAATAGCATCAGTTAATTCCTCCGGAAGCGCGCATATTTAAGCTACCATATACTCATCATAAATATAGTGCACAGACATCGCAATTTCAACTGTCTTTATTCTACTTTATATATAACAGATATATAAACCCTAATTAAAGTAAAAAATATTAATTTACTACACTTACTTTTTATTTAATAATTTAAAAATAAATCAGAAATTATAAAAAATAAAAAAAGCGAAAAATACAAAACCGGTATATTTTAGCTGCTATAACCACTAAAACAATACGCGCTTATTTTACATATTGCATTTACATGCAGTTGTACCCTTTGCTATGCTCCCTTTTTCTTGGTAATGCATAGCATGCATGGAATGCCCTACAGCTGGCAAGTTTTTCCAGATACACCTTCAATTCATTACCTATCTTCCCTTATCTCTTTGAATTAGAACAGCTCCGCTATACTATCCTATTTAGGCCCAGTAAAGGAAATCTACTTTAATACTACTCCTTCGCATGCAATTATCACATAGTTATTAACAAGTTACTTTTCCTGAAATCTTCGATTACAAATAAGCAGACCTTATCATAAGAATCGTAAAGGCTAATAAGGAGCATATGACTATTATTCTACAGCAGTTTATCTAGACTTAATTAAAATATACAACTAGCTATAAGTTCTATACAGATTTACTTTGGTTAAAAAAATGATTAATTTTTCTAAACAGTGTTAAATATTTTCTTACATAGCTCTACCTGGTTCTTAATTTTAATAAATACTACCACGCTTAATAGAATAACCGGAGGCGCATTCAGCAAACCAGTTCGCAGGAATTCTCTATTTACCATTACTTTCCCGAAATCATATTAAACAACACCTCCAGATACACCCGTCGATTGAACTAATTACTAATACACTCTTGTCATCTGCTTCAGAAACCCTTGACTATAACCTAAGTAACCTCTACATACTAATATAGCCTAGCTGTAAGCCAACGCTGCAATCTCATTCTTAAGCAGATCTAAGACCAGCCTTTTTTTAACTAAAGATCTGCGAGCGTAATATCCCCAATTCCGTACTGCATAATCATACAAAGCATTTGTTTGTAATTTCGCCTCAAAATCTTCATCAATTAGACTTATATCTGATTTAAAGTAGTTATATAATAGATAAGTAACATATCTCTTCGTAATATCGGTGTAAGCATTAGGAAACCACTTCTCCCAAATCCGTTGGAAGTATTCTTGCGTTATATAGTGGATTAATTGAGTGATATTACTTTCTTCATCGACCGTAACTAATCTAGTATAGAGAGAGATAATATCTTTAATCTCTGGGAGGTTATCTTCGTCAAAGTTAGGTTCGCCAACTTCTACTGCCAGTATATGCTAAAATTCCGACGTAGTAAGCGGTTTCTTTACGCAGGCAATCTACGATAAAATTTAATATACCTAACTTTTTAATTCCGAGTCGAGATTATCAATTCTCTTTATAGTATTTTCATATGCACTATCATACGCTGCGTCTTCCGTTGGAAGGGTATTCAACGCATTTTTGATTTTTTTAAGTGAGTTTTTATCTCGTATTGATTTAAAATAAAGCTGTGTGAGGAGAAACCTATTCAGAAATTAATTTATAGGCCTGCTATACAATAAGACAAGACGAGAACTTATATTTTACGAACCCTTTCTGTAATCTTTGTCGTAATATCTTCACAGTGTTTCAGTAATATGGCCTTTTCTGATTATGATATTTGGCTATCTAAATAACTCCGTACGTCGTTATTATAGGCAAGGATCTTAAGTTGTATGTTGTCCCCAAATCTATCTATGATTTCTGGTATAAATCTAGAAGTAGCAAAGATATTTGTGCCGTATTTAGTGTGGAGCTGGAAAAGCTCCGTGAGAAGTTTTGCTTGATAATTATTTGATGCCTGATATTCATCAAGTGTGTTAACAATTATGAATACTTTTGAATATAAAGACGCTATGGATTTGAGGGTTTCAACAATATTACCAAGCAATGGTCATGTTCGTTTGGCGCTGTGTTGATCGTGTCACGCCCACACCATAGGACTAGCCCCAATTAGGCATATGGCTTGGCGCGACAAACATGCTTCTGATTCCGCATTCTAGTTCTCTTTTGAAGAATCTGGTTTATTTTTATTATAATTAAATAAAATTATATAATTTAATATTTCTAATATTTTTATATATAGTTAACCAGCGAGCTTTAGAAAATACTCTATAATATGCTTAAAATAATTCTATAAATGCCTATAAGCATTTATAAAATTAAAAAAATATTTCTAAAACTTTTTTAATTTATAATATATATTAAGTTTTACTTTCCCTTTTAATTCTTAACCCCTAATTCCTTAATCTCCTAAAAAACCCAAAATAAACATCCAGCCTAATATTATTATACAAGAAAATAGTTCGTCAAAAATAAACCACCCTCATCTATAAATTATAAAGACGTGTATAGCCAGCACTTGCTTTTAATACTACTATTATTCACAGACGTTAATGAAAATTAGGAAATAAATATAAAACATTTTCACATTTCCGTTACTTCATATATAAAAGTATTAACTTTTTTTAAGCTATCACCTTAAAAAAAATTAAATTCTATTAAAAAAAAATAGGATTTTTAATTCCCAAAAAACCTTTTATATACTTTATTCACAAACTACTTTTCAAAACAGATTATGGTAACTAAAATAATAACTTATGCATTAATGTTAGTGCTTTAGCAGTACTTTAAGAAACTACCAAAGTATTTATGGTTAATTATTTTAATAATAAGATTTTATTTCTGCTTATCTGTATTTTATTATATTAATTTATTAATAAAAAATTAGTTTTGAATGCTTTTTGTATTTATTATAATTAAATAACCTTGATTAACAAGGATATTGAATTTTGGAAAATAATTATAAGAACTTATTATTTAGATATTCCTATTACCCCTATATAAATCGTATATATAAAGAGAATTTGAGCGTTTTTTCTTTTTTTTTAAAGGGTTTTAGGAATTTTCTTTTTTAAGTTAGTTTATATTATTTATAAAAGATGTGTATTAAATAAGAGCTCCGTTATTTTACATGTAGGTTTTTTTTATGTTGCCTTATTAATAAGCCAAAAACCGAAACCAAACCGACCCAAACCAGGTTTTTATTTTTGAAAACCAAACTGATTCAAACCGTTTTTGGCGGGTTGGATTGGTTCGGTTTAAGGTTTAAACCGCCCCATGTCAATCTCTAAGCCTTTTTAAGAAATTTCTACTAATATCAGAGTATAATAATTATAATAAGTAAGATATTTTACTTTATAAAAAAAAAAATTATAAATATTGTAGAAAAACAAATATCTCTTAATATCAAAATTTGTAAATAGATGTATGAAAATTTTATAATAAACTTTTTAAATAAACAAAAAAGAGGATTGACTTTAGGAGAAATATTTTGTGTTAAGAAATAACTTTTTTTACTTTGTAATAATTCTTAATGTATATATTATAAAATATAATATTTTAATTTCCCAAATTATTAAGCTATATAATTTCTAAATCTAAAAATATTAGCGTGATTTTATATATAAAGCTTAAAAGAATCTAATTATAATTGGATTTTTTTGGCACTAATAGTGGGTCCTGGTTTTTTGGATGGGTGGTTTTGAAAGAGCCTGGCGGTTTTTTGGGGTGGTTCGGTTTCCCAATCAAAAAACTAAAAACCGGTATGGACGGTTTTCAGTTTTGAAAAACCGACCCAAACCGTTCCATGTCAATCTCTATTTGGATTTAGATATTTTTTTATTTTGGGTTTATAAGTTATATTATATTATATGGTTTTTCTTCTAATCATAATATTGCTTGGATGTTTTTTATGGTAAAACAACTTAGTGTTAAAATTTTGAACTCTTTAAATAAATTAAACAAAATAACACAAACCTTTTTTTTAAAAAATCTAAATATTTATATCAAAGATATTACTAATTTAAGAAGTTTTAACAAAACCACTCAGCATTATAATTTAATACTAAGTCGTCTGCCAAGAAACAAAACTTAACCTATATAAATAAAACGACTCAGTGCTGAGTTTGCCCCACACATACCTCTTGGGGTTGTCTGCTAAGAAACAAAACTTAATGTATATAAATGAGACAACTTAGCGTTGAGTTTGCCCAACACATACCTCTTAGAACTGCCAACGCCCATAATCTTGGTGTAGTGTTTGTCAATATTAATTACCCAATATGGTACTTTCTAGATCAATGTGATGATGAAAGAGAAAAGAAATCTTATCGGGAATGATTCAACCCGAGAGCACGGATCAGCTCCTAGATAAAACTAAACCATATAGCTTTGTAATTAGATAACATTGAGATGATAAGCGCTGTTGCAGCTATTATTCCGTAAACCCCGTCTAAAAGACAGGCAATAACAGCGCTACGTTGGCCGATTTGGCCTAAAATGTAGTTGTTTTTATCTCGTGGGTCTTGCCTTGTTGGTTTTCCGTGAACTTCATCTAATATTGCGGTTGTTGCTGCTAATTCCAAGGGCAAAACGCAAATTAACTCAATCGTATAATCTCTAGGATCAAGTAAAGCCATCCTCAATGCAACTTTCGCGATGAGGAGTTATCAACCTCTGAGAAACGAGTCGGTTCTTTGTGTGGCGTGGATATTTGAGTGCACTAAAAATCGGAGATCTGTGTGGTAGCGGTGTTTAAATAACTCTAAAATGGAGAGCTTCACGTTTCCTTTATACGTAGGGATGGATCTCTGACAATTTCTACATTTTTGTGCGGTCAAACGAAAAAAAAAAAAAAAATTAGGTGCATGAAGACTGCCTCGATGTGTATGCAAGCTATGCACAACATCCCAGCTCCGGGCCGTTGGACCCCAGCCATGCCTCCCCTTTTCAGAAACCCGGATAATATCCTTTCTTGAATACAAATCAGCAAGAATTCTTGAGACTACAGCCTCGTAATAGCCAAAAGTCACCTAGGAGTTGTGGTCTTGGGGTAGAATGTACTCCAAACTGTTTAACTGGTTCTTTAATGTATCGCATTTCTAGTCTCTGCTCTGTATTCAATTTTTGATCGTATTTTGTGCATCTAGCTCTTAGTACCTTTCTTCATAGGTAAACGAATTAAGTTCTTTCTCCAATAAGACATATTCGTTGAGATCGGTAGAAGGATCAGAACGAGCATTCTTTTAAGCTTTGTATTCCGTTATGAAGTAGCGGTGTCTACGTTGTGGAGGATCCAAACGTGGTTATGGGAAGAGCGCAGGCCCTTTGCAGGTTGGCTGTGGCCAAAGATAGACATTGCATATGAAATATGCCCAAGTAATCATCTATAGACTCTTGCCTAAATCACTAGGATCATGCGCTTGTAAGTAGTTTATAAATTATTGACGAACAAAATTATAATCTTATGCAAATATAAATCACGCTGTCAATCTTGAAGATCACAAAATTATTTGCTAGAGTGTGGGAACCCTCAATCGATGAATCGATCGCTGTCTACAATCATTATGCTTGTGAGTCATCCGATTAAGCTCGGAATACTAAATTCCACAAAAGTGTGTATGGAATACGGGGTACAGCTATAGGGTTTGTGGGATTTAGTATTATACTCCGTGATAATTTAAAGCAGCTGTTGCTGTTGCTGTGCTGTTAATATTCTATCTTGTTAGATATTGATTCAAAATGGGGATAACCCGGTTGTAAGTAAGAGTACTAAGAACTATAATAAATCGGAAATAGCACAGGTAACGCCATCAATATGGCTATAAGAGTCCTTCGCGCATCATTGTGTGTTCGCGCTGCAGCTCAAAGAACGAAGAAGGATGATGGTAATATGGGTGCCGAAAAGCAACTACCTAATACGAGGTGTCGAATACTTATATTTGAAACAGATAAAATAAGAATGGCGAGTTGAAGTGCAAAGCTGAAGAAAACATAAAGCTACAAAGTAAACATAACAGACAAATATGGAAACAAACAAAAGATAACTAACCATTAACTATATAGAATGACTACAAATGAAAGACAATAAAATATATTAGGTTGGCCATAGCGAAGCGCACCCTTGCCCTTGGCCGTTGGCACTGCGCTGTTGTGATTGTTCTTCCCGTGGCAGCGATAGTTCAATATCTCCTCCGATTGGCACATTCGCGGCTCTGCCGAGTCCTAGACCGGATGGATTCCTAAGAAAATAATTTTCAGTTCACGCTCCGGTCCTTCGCATCCAAACATGACATTAGAACGACTTACGCGAAAATCCGATCAACGAGCCTTTGGTGCTTATGTCAGAACAGTGTCTAAACGCCAAAGTGAATGTAAGGAGCCCAGAGAAAGTCCGTCGGGTCTCCCGCCACCAACGTGCCGTTCCTCGCCTCAGACTCCTCCATCTCTTCGCCGCGTAGCGCCCTCAGAGCTCGGTGGAGCCCTCGGCACACCGCCTCGTCCGTCATCCCGTCGTCCCGCATCGTTTCGTAGAACACCCTCGCCACATTGACGCAGTGCCTGTCTGACACCTCCCAGAGCGCTCCGATGACGTGGCGGAAGCCCGCGAGCTGGAAGGAGCTGACGAGGTGGATACCCTCGTCAGCCAGCTTTTCGGCCTCGTTAGCGCCAGTCAAGCAAGCCGACAGGTAGCCGAGGAACGGCGGTTTCTCCTGGAATCTGCAGTCGCGAACGTCCCCGACGGTCAGCGGGTCGGTCTTCCAGTCGTTGAGGAGCAGGTAGCTCTGCGAAGGTTCCGTCGGATGCGACGACCCGTGGCCTGCGAAATGAAACACCTTACACCCCTGCATATGCTTCAGGACGTCGTCCTTCAGCAGCGTCGGCCTAATGGACTTCAGCCGGAGCAACGGGCAGAGTTCTTTCAACATTTCTACTTCGTCTTCGACAAACGGAAGAAACTGGTTCGCGACTAAATCCGGCGTGTGCTTCATAGCAACCAGGAGGGCGTGGTCGGCATCGGGGTCGGGCCCGGCGGAGGTGCGAACGTGCTGTCGGCGTCCGTGTATCAATGCCTTGATCGACGAGGCGTACGACGACATAGTTCTATCGAGTACTGTTTCGGTGGACCCGTGCTTATGGTAGCCCGCAGCGTGGAGCGGGAACTGGCTGAGCAGGCCGGTTGGAACCCACCAGATACGAGGCCAGTTGTCGTCGGGGGAGATAGGGCGATCGAAGCCCAGAGCGTCCAGAATAGGATGGCAGACGGTATCCCAGAGCCACTCCAGCGTTTCTTTTATAGGAAAGGAAGCTTTTTGACGAGGTCCTAGGCTTTGGGTTTTCGACCGGACTTCTTTCGGCGACAGATGTGGTAACTCCAATACTCTGATCTGATCACGCTCTACGAGAAATGCGTCGCAACGATAAGAACTTGGATTGATGACAACGACGGGCCCAGAGCATGCGGCATCCTTTATCTCCGTCTCCATTGGCGGGAGAAGAAATCTGTCGAAGCCATGCTTGGCACGGATGGTTGCGATAAGTTCGGTAAATCTCCGATCCAATTCGTAACGCGATTGTGCCTGCGATTTCCACGAGGGCATATTGTCAGTAAGAAGCGGAGAAATTAACCTGTCTACCGGCGAGTCTAGCGCATTTCGAAGGGATACGAATTCTTCAGCCAGATCAGGGTGCTGGTGTCTAAGGCTGGAGATATCTCCGCGCATGTCCATCAGCAGGCTTGCAATGACACCGCGGCCGAGTTCGAGAGACTGCAAGGCACGATAGACATCCCTCCCAGCGTTCAGAGAAATAGCGGCGGCCATGGAAGCTAAGCCAGCAAACTCTGGGAGCATAGACTGCTTATCGGTATGGTTCAAAGATCGTGGGCTGACGAGGGGGAGGAGTCTTATGGCATCGTCCAGCAAGGAGCTCGATACATCCCAATCGTTCTGCGAGGCGAGGATACGAGCAGCGTTCCATGCCAGGCGAATGCGAACGGACGGAGGGGCGGTATCACAGTTCCAACCTTCTTTGTATGAGGAGAGCGCACGGTTGAGATCGTCCATCGACTCGGTCCGCTCGAACTGCCTCTCGAGGTAGTACCCAAGGTTGTTCAAACGGCCAGCTCGATCGGGGTGGTCTTGAGATGTGGCGTCCACTGCCATATTTGCAACTTCAACAGCACGGTCGAGGTCGTCCATCGAGCCGGTTCGGTTGAATCGCGTCCCGAGCATTACCGCTAAGTTTTTTAATATGCGCGGCGTGATATATTCTCCAGCTAAATCTACATTCCGTAGCATGATACTAATGGCCTCGTTTAGTAGCATGATACTAATGGCCTCGTTTAGGGTTTCTAAAATGCCAGTTTGTTCGTAATTTTCCGCTAGTTTTATCGCTCTTTGTTCGTTTCGGTTGATCATTTGAGTGCTGACTTCAGGTATTAATTCTTGTTTAATCTTTTGGCTGATAGACACCAGCGTATTAGCAGCTCGCCTTTTCTAGCTGGCGGCATCACGGTCACCTCTTTATACATTATAAATAGTATAAGACTGGGGGTACAGGGCGATTCTATTAGGGGAAATCTGCGGAAAATGCTGCTCACCTAGTTCCCAACAACGGAAGTTCGTTTTCTCGTTCAGAGATGAAACTGGGCTGGCTCATCCAGGCCGACAGAAAGTCGAAAATCTGAAGTCTTCGCGCGCGATCAGCATGACCAAGAGCTAGTTCTGCGATCCATCCTTCCGTTTGTTGAATAGCTTGTTCAAGGTGTTTTCTTGAGCCCGTTTTCCTGAAGACCAGGAAGCAGGTGTAAATATATAATTCGATTTGTTCATCATTGACGGGGCCTTGTTCTTGTTGCTCTTGTTGCACCGCTGCGAAATTATAAAGGTCTTCTTCACCACTCAAGTTATCGAGTAAAGAGGTCATTTCCGCGTTAATATTAAAGGGCTCCATTCCAGCTATACCCTTGTCGTTGTCTGTCATCCACGGGATTCGCTTAGTGGCTGTTTGAGGGTCTAAATAACGAAACGATCTCGATGAAACGGTACTAACCTCTGAGCGGCAGCCGAAACAAGAGTTCCTTCGCGAAAGCAGCAGCGGACAATGCTGCGTAAGGTTGCCATACCTCGTTTTCGTGGCTATCGGAGTAGTCGCAGATGCCTCGCACGACCAACGAGGGCAACACATTCGTCAACCCCGCAGCCTCCATTTCAAAGCATAACACACCCTTCTCCCGAGCTATACAGTCCCTAGTAATGCCATGTTTCATAACCTGATTACCGGATGCAATCAGCCCATAGTGTATATACGGTTGGTCATGCGGGCGAGGGGGCCTTTTGACCACCATGCGAGACTCGCATCGATCGCAGGACGCATTTTCGGAAGAGTGATCGTATCGGGCTTGGAAGAGCCGGTCGCTATCGTTTGGCGGGCGGGCGAATTCCTGAGGAACGGTCTCGTTGCTTAGAGAACGTGCTATAATGTCGTCAATGCCGCGACATTGCTGTAGCAGATACTCTGACTTGAGCTTAGCTATTGCTAAAAGGAAGACTTTCGGCAGTTCGTTGGAGACTCCGGTTTGGACGAATCGGCCCTCTTGTACAGTTTTCCCGACGTCGTACGGTAAAACCCCTCCAAACCCTCCCGCCGGTTCACTCACAACCACATCGCCTAACCTGATGTCGCGTTGCGGCGGCGTTGGGGCTCCGCCAGCAATGCCCACCATCAAACCAACTATTATAGAAGGGAAGCTCCGTCGCATCTGAGAAGCGACATGCGCTGCAGATGTTACACCGTACACGCCGCATGGAAGACACGCGATGATGACATTGTACGAGCCCACCCGGCCAAACTCGTACGCATTGTCGTCTAAATCATCTTGGGGTAGCGAGGGGTGCCGTTCGTCCAACATAGCGACAGCGGCTGCGAACTCCAAGGGCAGGGCGCATATCCAGCCGATAGTGTAGTCTGCACTTTCAAATGGTGAGGCATCCTCCGACATTGGCGAGGGAAGGGATTCTCTTGAGCTGAGAATTGAAAAATCGCGAGTACTAGCAATGTGGCTTGTTCGGGTATCAATTGCGTCCTCTCCCGAATCATCGCACTCCATCAGTCGGATTGTTAGAAACATGATCCCTTGCAAGTGTGCAGCGATATGTCTGGCCATTCCGATTTCTGGGGCTTCAGTCGTCTGCTCGTCGCTATCCAAGTTTTCTCTGTCTAAATTATCGTTAGTTTGGAGAGCAAAAGATGCTTTTGTAGCTTGCATCTCGTGCCAATCCGTTCTCTTCCGCCGTTTACGAGTCTCGACTTCTGGTTTTTTACGCCGCTTTTCGGGTATCAAATCGCGACAACAGAGGGGACACACACGATGTGATCGAGGAAACTCAATATGACTATTCGGAACGATTGCTTTGAGTTCGGCTTCTGAAAATTTATCGCGATGGCATCCTATCGCATGTTCGTATAACGCGTTGATAGTATCAAAGTACTTGGTCTCGTGGTTGATGTTACAAACCCACGAAATCGGACGGTGTATCTCCTGCTGCCATTTTAAGGAATGCTCCGTCTTCATGTGAAGATGCCATTCCTTGAATGTGCTGTAAGATGGCAGCTTGTTTCTACTCATACATTTTTCCGAAATACAGACGTAAGGCGTAAAGTCTTTATCCATATGGTTCCTAAGATGGAGCAGTTAGCTTGAGTCCGTTCGCGAGCCAAGATACTAATGTATAATTCGCTAAATAAATACCTCCACCACACTTCATTTTCCAAGAAAGAGCCGTGATATCGTTGTAGGCACCAGTCACAGGTACGGTAGGAGGTGGGCTCGCCCTTTGGAGGACGGGGATATGTCACTTTGCCAAGCTGAACGGACGAAGCAGCTTGTGAGCCATCTTTGCTCGATGCATCAAATGTTTTCTGGAGCAGTCTTTGCCGAACTGAGGGTAAGGTTGAAGGGGTTGATTCTTGTTCCGCATCGTGTTGACTCTGGTTGAAGTTGACGAGTAATTTGTGTCTGGGTACGCTCGGTGATTCAAATTCCGACGAAGTCATATTCTGCGACCCGGTGAAACCTAGGTTCGGGCTTTCTTTAACTATTTTTAATTCGTGCGCTTGTTGCTTGGTGTCCCTTGGAGTATTCAACTTTCGCTGATGAGATTTTTTGTAGAGAATACGCTCATAAGTTTCAACCATTGACCTAGTGAGCTGTACCCGAAGATCTCCTTTTGAATCCGGATAAAGAAAGTTTATCGCTCTTCTCGCGCGTGATTCAAAAGCACCCGGGCTTGACTTTTCGGCGAATCTTCTAATGCGCGCCTCAAGACTTGTAGTCAAGGATGCTCGAATGGTAACTCCAAGACGGGAAAGTTGACTCAAAGATGTCTCAATAATGTTAAACGCTTCCTTATTATCCCTTAAAGAGTCATGGTTTGTCTCCCCATCAAATTGATTTTCGTCCCGGCCACCATCCATCAATGAAGGGTCGTCCGGTGGGGCCTCATCTTGGTCGACAACTAATCCATGGTTCTTATTAGACACCTTGGGTAAACTTACTCCTACCTGAGCGGGTGAACTTACTCTGACCTAAACTCTTAATTAGAACGTCAAGAAGCATGATGACAATGTCCGAAACGTCCGGCCTATCCCTTAGGCGACGATCAAGACATATAGATTTATCCGCGAATACACCCATATAAGCAGACCAAGCTAAAAACCGCTGCTCGTAGTCCTGAAAGATCCTATCCGTGTCGCTAGGTGGACGTTTTGGCGCATATTTGGCGAAGAGCTCCTTGCAATGTTGCGCACGTTCGTAGATGTTTTCGCGCTCGACTGCCATTTCCATAAGTTGGAAGTCGCATAAGGAGATAGTCCTACCAGGGCTACCTCTAGCGATTATTGTTTTGCAAACGAAAGGCAATATTTCTGCTAAGCTACGTATAGATTCCGTTAACTCATAATTTCTGATATGGGCGGTCGAACTCACTCTCGACTGGGAGCATTACAAGTACAAACTGGACAAACTCCAAGTCGTGAGGCATTTATTTGCAATGATATATCGACAACACGTGACATTGCGGGGAAGGAACGCGGCTGCAGAATTTCGAACATCGCACTTCCCTCTAAATGCACAATTCATTACTATCGCAATCAACAGGAAGCAGCCAGTTAACTGCCATAAATCGGTATCACACAGCGCGGATAGCTACATATGTCCCTCGCATCCTATTTTCAATCATGTCCAGATACGATACCGCTAATGATGAATTCTACATCCTCAGGAGCCTTGCATGGTCACTAAAAGGAAGACTGACGCGCCCGAAGGACCGAAATGAGTCTAAGTGTAGTGAATTGACTTCCTATTGCGCCCTCATCGAAACAAAGCTACGAGCGAGTCTGATGAGGGATTTCGATACCCGACTGTTTACCCCCCCCGCCGACGAACTCTTTAAGTCTCTAATTGAACTTTTGGAATCTCTGGTAAATGAAGGATTCATCGCAACCTGTTTAGTACCACCAAGGCCTCCTCACATGCAAGATTCCTCAGATCACTATTCAACTCAATCGGTACCCATGGACTATCCAAAGATACGCAGTGTTATCAAGCATCTTCGACAGACAGAATTTGATAAAAGAACAGAAAATTTCGAGTTATTCTATAGCGCCGAGCAGTGCGAGGACAGCCCTACTATTTTCTACGTAGGCTCCGCCGAACTGGCGAAGAGGACACTGAAAACAATCTCAGAGATTTGTGATTCGTTACACGACATGTTGGATTCCTCCGGAACGCCCAAAAGAAAGCGGCCCCTAGAAGCGGAGAACTTTTCGACAAATCCTACTGAATTCAACGATGCCGATATTCTATTTAGAAAACACGTCACAGCTGTCTTCAATGGTCTTCATCGCCACCTAACCTGTGCGTCCCACCAGGTTCAGCTTCGCTGGCCAGACGAAAGATGCGATAAAGTAGATTTATTCTTATCCAAATGTTCCGATATAAGCACCTGGCATGAGGTTCAATGTCTATGCTATTTGTGAGTTTCCAGGCTTTGAGAATTTCTATCCTTAATCCTCTCTGACACAGCTTAAGTTCCAATGAATCGAATCGCCGAATCAACAACCTTTGCGAAGCTCTGCAACAATTTCAAAACTTCCAAATTCAAGTTACAGTTGAAAACCGCCGACTTTATCCTGAAGGGGTATATTTCACTGAGCCAAAGGCATCTTACACGTCGCATCTCGTGTCTTCCTCTCCCCGGACTCTCGAGGAATTAGTTAAAACTAATGTCTTTTATAAGATGACCACCGATGATTACTTAAAGGGATCCCCCTTACCCGCAAAGCTTTTCAACCGCGCCGATAGATGTACCCTGGCTCTTCACCTCAGCTGGTGTTTCTTAAACTTTTTTGACGCAAGTTTTATGACACGGAACTGGAGTTCGGCTAATATTGCGTTTCTTGTCCCTCCAAACCATGAAATCCAGGAAGGGGCTCTTTATATCCGCTGTTCTCTAGAAGCAGCTTGCCGCGAAGAAGTATATTCGGCCGGCCATCCTGTGTTAACATCTCTCGCTAAGACTCTATTCGAAATATATTTTGGGGATATATCTGCAGAGTTGGAGACGCATATGGGAAGTCATATCAAGATTTGGGGCGAACTTTGTAGGATGGTCAGCGTAGCACAATATGCCGAAGGATGCTCCTACTTGGAAGCGGTTCAAGGATGCCTCTACCTACATAACGACTGGATTGAAGCTAAAAAGTCTGGGAAAGATGCAGACTCAAAACTAAGAGAGTTAATATACAAAAAGGTCGTCAGTCACCTAGTAAGAGAGCACGAAAGTTTTGAAAACAGCGCGAAAAAAAGACAGCGTGTAGAAAAAGATTCCGTTCGCATAACACATGCTGTTAGATCTACGGCGATAGGACGAGATAGGTAAACCTTTCACCCGAGACTTCCGTTTATATTCCTACGCTAATATCAATGTAACAGCGGGTCCCGAGAGTCCAGCCTTCCGAAGCCTCTAATTTCCCGTGATGAGCAGCAAAAGTCAATGGAATATATCGAAGAGAACAAGTTCAACAATACAGAGTGTCGCATAGGACTCCAAGGAACTATCATTAACTATGGGTAAGTTCATTCGCATCAACTGCATGTTGATACCTACTGAACTGTCAACTAGGCATATCAACATTACCGATGACCAATCTCTGTCGGAAAAACTGAAGCCGAGGAAAATAATAGTTCCGCAGGGGCTCTACAAGTCATCATACCAAGATCACAAAGAGCGAAATCCTCTGATTTCCCGTGATCAACGCACTGTTGCGATAGTTTGTGCTCTCACGCTCGAGGCTGATGCCGTACGAGCGGTGTTCGATGACACGTATGATTGCCGGAACCAAATCTATGATAAGCACCCGGAAGACTGGAACACGTATACTATTGGAAGAATCGGCAAATATAACGTTGTCTTGTGCCATTTGCCGGATGTGGGGATCTCAAACGCAGCGATTGCCACTTCGAGGCTACGGATAAGCTACCCTCGGGTGGAACTTACCCTGGTGGTCGGTGTTTGTGGTGCTGTGCCCTCACCAGGAACGGGGGAGATATTTCTCGGGGATATAATTATTAGCGACGGACTGCTAAAATATGGCTCTGGCAACGTCGCACCATATCCTGAGATTCAAGAACGGCTTAACAAGCTAAAAAATCCTGCTGAAAGAACATGCTTTCAAAGAAACACGTCAAAATACCTTGGATTCCTACAGAATGTCAGAAAAAGCGACTATTCCTACCCCGGTATCGACAATGATAAACTATTCCCGGATATATACACCCACAAGCCTTATGGACGAGATCCAATTATCCAGTGTAACTGTACCACCTGTAGTCAAAAGGGCGGCTCCATATGTGATGAGATACGGAAAATGGATTGCAGTATACTTGGTTGCGTAGGCGAACTACGTCAACGGGTTAGATTGGAGGAGGATAAACAGGAGAAGTTTCAGCCGCGCTTGCATATCGGAAAGATAGCATCTGGAGATATCGTTATGACATCAGGAAAAGATCGAAATGCATTGGCGGAGCGGGAAAACGTGATTGGGTTCGAGATGGAAGGTGCGGGGGTTTGGGATAATGGGTCGTGTCTCATTATCAAAGGTGTCAGCGACTATGCGGACAGCCATAAGAGTAACTCTTGGCAGCTCTATGCTGCGGCAACTGCCGCTTGCGGGGCCAAAGCCTTTTTAGAGTTTTGGTTTAATAACTAGCCCCGCAAAATCCATTTCCAAGCGCAACTGTAGGAAACCAAGTATTTATATAGTAAGATTAGAAGGTTGCCATTACAATAGTAACAAAATTAATAGTACGAATAGCGTATAAAATGATAGTATCATACTTAACAGCTGAAAGTAATGACTATTACGAAAATTAGGGTTAAAAAAAATGCAATATGTACCGCTAAAGCGCCCTGAGGCACCGGCCATGAATTCCCCGAGTCGGGTAATTCTGTAAATTCTAAGAGGTATGAGTTGGGCAAACTTAGCGCTGAGTCGTCTCATTTGTATGGGTTAAGTTTCGTTTCTTGGTAGATGACTCAGCACTGAGTTGCGGCACTAAATCGTCTCACTAAAACTTCTTAAATTAATAATATCTTTAATACAAACATTTGAATTTTTTAAAAAAAAATTTTATATTATCTTATTTAATTTACTCAAAAAGTTCAAAATTTTAGTACTAAATTGTTTCGCTTAATTTACTATATTTGTTGTAGAATTTTTATGTTGAATTGTTTGACTTCAATCACTTTTATATTATATAAATAAAAAATATATAGTTATAAAGTATAAATTAAATAATATATATTAATTATTAAAATAAATTTTTATTTTTTCTATTATTTAATTTTAAATGAATGTATAAAATAACTACTTTAACCTTTTAATTAATATCTTTAATAAACGAATTTTTTTATATTTTGTAATAAAAAGTTTTATTTTATATTTTTTATTAATATATTTATATATTAATTAACATTATTAAACACTATCTTTAATAATATTAAAATACAATATTAAACAATAATCGTAAAATTTTAAAATGATTTCTTTAAAAAAGTAATTTAATAAATAAATTTTTTTTATTTAAATTATTTAATCAAACTAATCCTCTATTATTATAATTATATTTCAAGTAAATAATTAAATATACGTATTATTATTACAATTTTAAAAAATATAATTGGAAATGAATTAAATAATATTTATATATAATTTATAATTATTAATAAATTTTTTATATACTACGGGGTATAAGTTGGGCGAAACCAGCGCTGAGCCATCTCAATTGTATATGTTGAGCTGACGAGCTTAGCAGACGGCTCAGCACTAATTTTCAGCGCTGAGTTGTCTCACTTATATTTCCTTAAAGATTCAAAATCTTAATAAAAATTTCAACACTGAATTGTTTTGCTTAATTTACTATTTTTATTGTCGAGAAATTTAATATCATATAAAAAAAATTCTTTAATTTTTTATCAAACAAATTTTTTTTGATTTTTAAAATATTTTGATAGTTTTGTATTACTTTAAATATTACAAATATAATTGTTATAATAATGATGATTTTAACTTTTTAATTGATTTCTTTGTTTGATGAATTTTTTTATATTTTATAATGGAAAGTTTTGTTTTGTTGTTTTTATCAACATGTTTATATATCGGTTAATATTATTGAACATTGTTATTGATGATATTAAAGTATGATATTAAATAATAATCGTAAATTTGATGTAAGAGTTGAGAGGAGTTTTTTAGGCTGCTATGGGAGTTACAGGGGCTGTTTTAGGCACCGATTTTGCTATTTCAGCCACCTGCCAAATATACGCTGCTTAAGCAAATATACCTGTTCCAAATTAAGACCGAGACCTTCTTTTGTCCCTTCTTTGTTCACTGAATCCACTTCTGTCTGCTACCCATTTTTGTCCTTTTCCCTTTGTTTTGCGAAAGGGGGCGTCCCTCTTTGTCTCACAGAAGCATGTTAGCCAGAAGCATGTTAGATGGTTCTGTTAACAATCACAAGACAATGCCGCCCCATTTTGGTAAGGATCTCTGATTTGTTTTCTCTTTTGAGCTTAGCCCTTCCGGATTTTTTTTCGTCTACCACTCATTTTTGTCCCTTTTTCTTGTTTTTGTGAAGGCTTTCCTCTTTGCCAATTCACACAGAAATATGTTAACCAGAAGTATGTTGGCTGCAGCAGCTGTTTCTGTTAGCAATCACAAGGTGATGTTAGATGTGTTTGCCCCGTGCGGCGGCTGACTGACAACACACCAGCCACAATTCCTTCCCTCCTTCGTCACCCCAACATAACACACTACCAAGATGAGAGTGTGTTCCCCACTGCGAACAACAGATACCAAAAAGGAGGGTGCCCGAAATTCGAATTAATGCTTTGTGTCAAGTGATCTGATCTGATCTGTTAACAAGCTAGTTAACAGGGACATAATTGGATCTTTGAAACAGACTTGGCTTCACAACGATATGAATTATTGCACAGGAGTTGCAGGTACAGATTGAGACACTGACTTATTCGAGCCTGGTGCTATATTGTGTATCATTTTTATTCAAGCGACTTTTTAAAGGGCACCAAAGTCGAATGAGAAAAAAATAAACACGAAAAGAACCTCTCAGACGGGGAATCGAGCTCGCCCCGGTCGCGAGCTAGTCGCCCTTGAGGTAACTCTTTTGGCAGGCGGAAATCTTCACCGACCATCTGTATACGTATACATGTACTGTTTACAGAATGTTTGTCCTACTTGAAAGATTACGTGAGAGTCGAGGTTCGACCTTCATGTATATAGGATGCGCTTTGAACGATCACCTCAACGAGATAATTTGTGTTGGAGGGAGGTATTGAATTATTAGGACTCCGTTGGAGGACTAAACCGTTTCTTGCAAAAGAAAAGATTCATTGGATGATTTCTTTTGGTTCCGCATGTTGCTGTAACTCTCTTATATATACTTTTGACAGGTCTGATCGTTATTTGATTTTGAGGTGAGGTATGTGCCGGGCAGGAAGAGTACCGCGGCTAACGGTTTATTCCAGAAGAACCGGAACAGGCGCAGCAGGAAGAGAATATGGACGGTTTCATTAATGCGCAGCTCAATACCATGGTTCTGGAGTATAATAATTTCAACGTACCAGAAGAATACAGAGGCGAATAGGCCAATATCTATACCTTCCTCTGGATGACGCGCGGGCCTCATACATTCTACAGTATCAATACCACACCCTAAAGAGGAAAACTTGCAAATATATTATCCTGGATGATGTACTATAATGCAGGAAGAAAAGTGGCCGCAGCCCATATTACAGGGTTATAAGTAGGAAGGAAGAGAAGCTTAGGATCCCAACATGGTAGAATTGTATAAAAACCATGGTCATCGAGGGATTGAGGTAACTTATCATAAAATAGCAGACTGGTACTACTAGCGGGCGTTATACCAGGATTTACAGCAACATGTCAGAACATGTGTAGAATGCTAGTGCCATGTTATGAATTTGCAGAGGACTATGCTTACCCCGACAAGTAAGGCCCGCCCATAGAGGAAGATTGGCCTAGACGTGGTGCGCATGCTCCCATCCTTTGGAGAACGCTATTTAGGTTATCTAACAGGCCAGTCTAAAGTTAGAGGCACAGAGCAGGCCAATTTTAGGACGATATCTTGTTTCCTAATAGAAGATATTCTGTGTCGGCATGGCTGAATCAAGGAGGTGGTGTTTATTGGAGGCCAGAAAAATTATGGCTGGGTAGTCGACCCATTGAACACGCACAACATCAAAGGAAAACGGATAACCCGCGTATCATGCCTAATTTAATGGCATGATTGAAAGAGAGTATAAAGATATTGTTGGTGGCTTTTCTAGACTATGTGGAAACAAAGTAGGAGAATGGATGCGGCACCCACCTGCTGTTTTGTGGGTCGAGCAGACTACCGTTCGGAGTACTACCGGCCATTCACCCTATTACCTTATATATGGAATGGACCCAGTGCTATCCATAGGCACGTGTACCCCAACTTGGCACGCTACATACCCGAAAGCATACCCGAAAAGAGCTCCGTACTATGAGGGCTCGCCATTTAAAAAGACAAGATTACCTGCGGGAAGCAGTCTTTGTGCCTCTGTAAGCACAGAAAGATGGCGGCTGATTGGTGGGATTCCTTATCCCAGATAATTAACAGGCTATTTGATGTAGAGGATATGGTTCTGTCGCATGATACACAGTTGAAGTTGGCTCATTCTGCAAAACTGGCTATGAGGTGGATAGGGCCTTACCGCATCGCTGAATCATTTCCAGAGAAAGGCTATTATGTGCTTAGTGAGCTCGACTCAAGCCACTCTTTATACGCCCGGTTACCAACATACCAACAGTTACCCCGTCCGAAATGGGGCTAGTGCCACTTAGTGAACCCACTGAAACCGTGCCTGATATGCAGGGTGCCGCTCACGCAGCTCTGCCGCCCTATGAGGCCCAGGCTCAGGCAGAGAATGCGAACCGTGTTATAAGCCATGAGCAGGAAGATCGGTCAGGTGATGAATCCCTCAGGGAGTATGTGGTATGACGGGGACGAGGAGACAGCTTCAATTATGTCCTCACGGCTTAGGCCAAAGCCGCAGGCACCATTGAGTGAAGCTGCCACTCGGGCCTCAAACGGGGGTACTCGCATGCCTATCAAGAGAGAGAGAGAGGGGGGGGGGGGGAGGGAGGGAGGGCGCCCACCTAAGCCTAGGCCTGCCGTATTGAATAATAGGTCCATTCAGAAGAGACCGAGGGGTAGGCCGGATAATAGCTTGCGGTATTCTTTCAAAACTTCTGACACAGCGCAATTACATGGGTTGGAAGCGTGCATGCTGGTTGGAAGCTTGGATCACCTGATGAAACTCCAATATATCGTCTACACCGGCGCGCGGCACGCATCGCGCATGCAGAAAAAAGAAATGACGAAAATACGTCTACATAGCGCGGCCGCAGCATACCGCATAGTCATAACCTCCTCTCGTCGACGCTCTTCTTCCTACTATTCCCTCCCTTTCTGCTTCGCCTTCCTACTATTTGCACCTATATCTATGTCTACTCATAGCCTATACGTTTATTACCACCACCAGCCCAGATCTTCCCGCATAAACGATATTCTGTACTCACATAAAGATTCCTACTATATCCCCGTCAGCACTATCTCAGTCCCCAATACACCTACTTCGTACATTTTCAGTTTAGCGACCCATCATCAAACCACCTAGGAACTTACACCTGACGAAGCATCACCCCCACCCATACATTATAAAACTTACCATTTGCAATATGAATAACACCGCCCTCACCGCCATACTCCCCAGCGCCATCACCTATGCTGGTACCACTCATGCAACCTATGCGGCCGCTATAGCCTATGCCCGCGACATTCAGGACCCTGCAGAGCGCATGCAGTATGTGACCTACCTGCGTGGGCTACTGGCACCATTAGTTGATAAGGTGCATGAGGGTGTGGAAGCATTGGTTGCAACCATTGAAAAGGAAGGGTTGGAGCAAGCTTATGCCTCCCGGGAAGACTTTGTGGAAGAGTGAGGAGAATGGATAGACATCGCAAAGGCAGAGCACGAGAGGGGGGATAACAGGTATGAGGCTCTAGAGAATATAAAGAAGAATTGGGGTCAGGAGACATGCGACATGCTCATGTCGGCCTACCCAAATGGTGCCGGTAACTTCGGGGAAACAGATAGCTACGCTATCCAAAGAGGTCGGCTATGCCGCGGCGATGCGCATAGTCACCTGCCTCCAGCATGGACACATCACCCGTCAACAGAAGGGCAGGCGATTCGTCCTTAACACCGACATCCGCACCGTAGACATCAGTAATGCTATCAAATCATGCAGGCAGTATAAGAAGGACCCTGCGTCCGTCAGCATAAGGCAGCTTACCGCTCATGAGCTAAGCGACATAGGCTGCTACCTGGACGACAGAAGCATGCTTTGCATACAGGGCGATGGCATTGGGAGCGTGCGCATTACCGATGCTGCCACCCCAGCTATGCTTCCCTCTATGGTTCCTTCCATGACACCCACGCCCATGATATTAAACGAAGACGATGTCAGTATGGGAGGGAACCTGCCTGCCCCAATCCATACCCTGCCTGCTGGCCGAGATGATGTACCGATGGCAGGTATGTCTACCGGCGAGGCCCGGAATATAAAGAGGAAGAGATCAGCTATGGAGGGAGAAAATGGGGAGGAAGAGGAGGATTTAAATATCGATCCAAAACGCAGAGCCGCGCTGGATTTTGACAGAGCTACCAGCACCGCCACCCCTGCCATTTCCGTCACCAACCCGCCTATGTCGACATTCGTCCCTCAGCCGTTAGCCGACGATCCCAGCACCGGCATCAACAACCCACCCTTCTTCCAACCCATGAACCCATACGTGCATAAACCCGTTAAAGCAAGGCGCCTGTCAATGGTAACATGCTTAGTAAAGCACAATGTACCTGTGGTATTGCTGCCGCAAAGGCCCTAGCTAAAAAGCTGAAAAAGAGCGTCAGTCCTACTGATGCCCAAACACAATTTAATTTGTTAAATGAGTATTGGCGCATATGCGATATTTATGCCAAGCGCCCCGCTGATGAGAAGAAGAAAATGTACGATGTCTGCTAAGTACTTGCCAAAAAGATGGCCAATGTTATAGGTTTGCATTAGAAGGGTCTCAACAGAGAGATATTGGACAAAAGGTTTTGTGTGGTACAAGCGCACAAGTTTAACCTAGGGTATTTTAAAACACATAAAGATACGTATTATTAGTTCTGGAAAACATACCACCCGGCTCGTCCTAATAACAACCTTAACCGGTTTAAATATAGGCCTCTTTAACTCACCCTATTCTTCCTCTATTACCTAACTGTATTCTCTAATATTATGAAGTCCTTAGGTCTGAATGTCGCAAAGATATAAAATAAATAGGAGAGGGATGGTACCATCATTATTCCCAATATGTTTGTATACTTTTGGGACGTAGTTCTTCTTTATGATGGTCATTCTAATAATAACGACTATAAGACCATAGGCTACTATGTGGAGGAAGAATTCGATTATTTTCATTATTACTAAAGATTTACTGCTGATGACGATATGGGCTGGTAGTGTAATCAGTTCTTTAGCCTATCCCAGCAGTTAGTGTGGCAGAACCCATTATACTATACCATTTATTGTGCCATGCGTTATGACAGTAGCCACTGCCTATTAGCTTATTTTTATTATATTAAAAATCAGCAGGTGAATGACTAAACAGGGTTCCACCATTCGGATGCACACCCAGAGATATTGTTGGATTCCCGCAAGCAGGCAGAATTCATACAAGAAACCGTATCATTAACTAATGAAAATAATGACAATTACATTGAGTTAATAAAAGGGTTCCATAAGCCTAATATGCTAAAAGGTTAGTATAATAAATACATCATAAGCACAAAATTAGCTAAAACATAGAAAAACATTATTGCCATACACATGGAAGAACGTATGTTCCTACTTGCGTATAAAGCGAAGTATGGCAAATAAGAACTTATTCTAGTAATGAAGGAAGGCGCCTGCATATTAATATCCCACCTGGCTTATAGTTTCATTAAAAAAGCAACCATTATTAAGCGCATCATCTTCCTATGATATGTTGCTATTAATAAGATTTATAACACATTAAAGAATAAGGGTTCTAGAATTTAGAATTAATTAACTATATTACATATAAAGCAGCTCAATCCTCTATTAACTATAGTAAGCGATAAATATAAGTTTAAATATCCTAATATTAAATTTTATTCCACCTATTAATTAATAGGCATTTTATTCATCGGCAATGCCTTTACTAGCCGTAGGTAATACATAGACGATAAAGTAGAAAAGGATTTTTGCATACTTCTAGAAAATGATTATAAGGCCTTCCAGGGCATGGTTCTGTCGCATAAGACAGCGCTTTCTACTAAAGCCAGAGAATTATTCTACTTGTAACTAAAGGTAGATAAGAAAATTTATGGCTTTAAATCCTTCCTCTTATCGCGCGGTAATTCTATGTTAAAGGATGATGCTGACCCAGAGAATGCGTAGAACAACCCTACCTGCATGTATTAGCTAGAGGATGGGAAGAAAAGCAGCAATAACAATGAAAACAGCCATAATGATAAAAACGGCAATAATAGTAAGGATAGCGATGGAGATGATGAGGGGTCTAGTTTAAAAGACTTAGGCGTTGCCAAAATAAATGTGGAAGAGATTAAGGTCATTTGTTAGTGCAGCGCTGTGTTTTGATGCGGGGTGGATAGCAGGACTAGTGGATATATTAGTTGTTTTTGCAATTAGGCTGAGATTTACGTGATTTGTTGCATTTTGTTATTCAACACGGCTCGGCGTACGGGTTCTGTAAACTGGTCTCCGCCATTCTACTGCTCGTCTGTTTTCTATCCGGTTTATCTTGTTCCGCTTATCCTATTGTGAAGTTATCCGATTCATTGTTTATTGTACTATTTATTTATGGTGCGAGCCCATTCTATTTATATGTTATAGGCTGCTCCCTTATTTATACTATTCTTCCTTCCTTCCTACCGGCTGGGCTACCGCCTCCCAATACTCAAATTGTCGCTTGATGCCTCTAAATACAAGATAAAAGAGTGACTTGTTGTATGAACGCAGACTTCGGATACAACATACCCTACAGCTTGTACAGCTACTACAGCTACTACGCCCCCTAAAGGCCCAACGGCTTAAGAAGGAGAGAGAAAAAAAGGGAGAAGAAGAAGAAGAAAAGGAAAGCGTCTAGGACCTGTTGCGCTTGACTAATCATTAATAACATATTGTGCCTTTCGAGGTGGCAAATTAATGACAATAAATGAGAAAGGTGACGCGGAATTGCCACAAAATACAACTATTTAATAAACTGAAAGTACGATGGAGGTGGGCGGGGACGAGAATCTTGAATAATGCAAACAAAAACATGGCCTAAAGTAGTGCTAACTGCAATAGCATCACTTCGAAAGCATGCAGAAGATAATCGAAAGGATGAAGGAAGTAAGAGAATATCTTGATATCTCAATCCCAAGCCATCTTGAATACAGGATGAGGAAATACCCGTGGCTGTATCCCAGAGCTTGATGGTGCCATCCTCGGAGCCGGATGCCAGCTGCTTGTCATCGTGCGAGAATGCAACGGACCTAACCCAGCCTGAATGGCCTTCGAGGGTGGCAAGGCTGGCTCCCGTGGTCGTATCCCAGAGCTTGATGGTGGTATCATGGGAGCCGGATGCCAGCTGCTTGCCATCGTGCGAGAATGCAACGGACCCAACCCAGCGTGAATGGCCTTCAAGGGTTTGTACACATGAATCCCAACTTTGCTGAAATGCAGATGCACTCTTGATCCACGGAGGAATTTCGCCCCATTTCTGCCTTCTGATCAAGCATTGATTTGGGCTGAACAGAAGACAGCTCAAATATACTTGAAGAGGGCTGCGCTCCATAATTGATCGATTAAAACGAATGAACCGCTTCGCATCGTACACCAATGAATACACATTGTTTTTCGAATCCTTTATTTTAACTAGATTAAACAGTTGTCATCAAGATGCATGGTATTTAGGAATCACTTACTCCGAGCATAAATAATAGGCTTTCAATCATTCTTATACCCTCAGACAATGCCCTCATTAAACTGAGAGCTTCAAACCAGTGCAATATATGATCTTGTAGGAACTTGTGAAATTCGTCATCGTCAACAAGTCCTATTTCGCTTCTCTTAAGATAATCAACCCAATAGAGACAAGCGTGTTTTGTAGTCTCTGGTATACTTTTATCGATAACAGCCTTTTCAACATCCTCAATTCTCGCTCCTGATAGTCCAAGACCGCAGATGTCCTTTCGCAGCGTCTCCCGCATTATACCGATACAACGTAAAGCCATTGTTTTGGTCGTCTCCTTTTCGTTGACCTGAAAATCAGCGTCTGAGCACCGGACCGGATCGAGCAGAAAATCTCGAAAAGATGGATGTAATAATCGGATTTCTGAACGTTCCAGGTCAGACTTTGGCACATCCAGAACAGAGCTCAATAAGCGTAAAAATTCTCGAACAGAATCGACATCTCTTTCCAAGAAACCTGCGAGATCTTCCACAACAAAATTTTGAGACAGCAAGATAAGACATCCCACAACCTCTTTAAATCTTTTGATTCGGAATTCTTTTTGACTTTGTTCACATTCTCCGAGGACCGCTGTTTTCAAAATCTCCAGATAAATTTTATCTAGGCTCGGGGTAGCCGATATCCCATGTCTTGCTTCCTCCAGAGCAGTTTTTAGAAAGTTTTTGGGAGAATCGGCCTTGCCGTTGATGAAGCGGCAGACGGTGGCGGCGTAGATGAAAAGACCATCGGATTTCTTGGTCAAAACTTCAATTTGCTCATCTGTGATCCAGTTGAGGGGAAGACGTCGTTCCTCGCCTATTCTATGGAATTCATGGTGCAGAAAATGTTTGATATCTGCTTGGACGATATCTTTCGAAATATCGTGTAGCGCAATGTTAGCGAGACCTTGTTGCGGAATGGTGTCAAAAGCCCTATTGATGTAGCCTTCGGGTCTACTCGTAATATACGTCCGAAGTTCAACCGACTGCAGTAGGCTTGCACCACTTTGCAACAGCTCAACTATTAACTGAGCATCTTCTTCCCTGCCACATTCGTCTAATGCATCAATAACCAAGACCAGAACTTGCTTCGAGCTGCCACCAAATTTTGACCCGGAGAGGGGCTTAATGACCAGTTTGGACCATTGGCTTCTAAAGTCCATATCTGAAATATTGGTAGATCCAAGTTGGTCTATGGTTTCGTGAAGAGACTGTTCGAAAGGAGGGATACGGGAAGCCAGCTGGGATGCAATCGTTGTAATAAATTTGGTAGCTCGACCTCGGTCACCGTCACCTCGGGAGAAAAAGAAACTAGCCCCAAGAATTTTGCTGTTGTCGAAGCTTCCTGCAATAGTACGGCTGATCGTTGACTTCCCTGTCCCAGCCATTCCTCGCAACCAAAAGATGCTTGGGCCTTTATCGCAGGTCGCCCATGACTCAATTTCGTTCAATAGGTCTGTTCTTGTGTTTTCCAAGCACTTCGGGTCATATTGTTGTTTTTTAGAGTTGAGGGCGGCTCCCTCCGCTTCTAGCTTTTGCAAAAACTGTCGTTTCTCCCATAACCCAGCAGCCTGTTATATCGCATTGATGTTATTGTTAGCAACGTCACGCAAAAACAAGCGAACAGCAAATAATATAGACTACTAGTTAATTAATTAGCAGTTAATGGTCTTACTTTAATATTGGCATTTGCTGTTTCAACCTCTTCACGAGTCCCGATACTTATATTCCTAAGGAAAACCGTTATTATCAGTATACTGGGAATGAAGAAGTGCGCTTGCAGGAAAGTAGACAATACAAATTGCTCAAAGCTAGTGAATTAGACAAGGTTGCTCTAGAGGACTCTAAAGCATATAGGATCTCTTTAACCCGCGGTTTATCAAATGGCCATTTCAGGGACTTCCGCCATCCGAGGACTTTTTTTTGCTCCGGCAGTTTACCAAATACTTCTTGAACTCGAGCCTTGCACTGCGCCAATGAACCCTTGAGCGATTGTATGTCAGGAATCTTGGTCTCACCCTTTCCGTCGATGAGCGTTTGGATACTCTCGAGGACGCCGTGAAGACTCTCGACCTGTTCGGTAAGCTGTTGGATATCTTCCTTGGCATCCTTAGCATCTTTGCAATACTTGCCCAAGACACCAAGAAGCTTTGCGGAGACGTCGATGACCGCGATCACGCTTGCTGCGGCGCTTAAGCCATCCATCTGAGCCGAAGAAAATGCTCCAAAGCTGTCGGTTTTACGTTAAACTCGTATATATGGTAGATGGTTGTTGGATGAATCCAGCTAGTGATTTCCCTGTGCTAATACCCCGCTTTGCATACGATACTTGTTGAAATCAAGCAGCCTTGTGCTAGTCAGGGCCCTTTCGCCCTGAGTGCAGAACGACGCAGCAAATCTGCATCCCTGATTGGAAGTCGCATCTTGTACACCTGGCAGTCCACTTGCGTTGTGCAGGCTACAACGATTCGGAAGCGTCAGTGGACGGCGCTTTCTACAACGCCACAAAGGAAATAAGCTGAGGGATTTGTCTTCGTGGTTAGGTTTTTGGTAGGTTGACTTAGAAACCTCTCAAATTCAGCATATCTGTAACACGACGCCTGAACTGTCGTGCCGCGCTGGGCGAAGCCGGCCCGCCGTGGCTCCAGCCACTGAGCCAAAGTATATATTAGACTGAAGGCTAACTAATCCCGTTGTGTTTGCTATTTTAGTGTGCAAGTGCATCCAACAATATCAGAACAGGTCCGTCGGTGTGGATTAAAGGCTGATCTAGCTATATTTAAATTAATTTGTCGTGGATTAATACTAATATTGCTTTGAACGATTATAGAGAGTTACCCCTTTGAAATATAAAACGGAGTATTCTATTAAAATAATTGGTAGACGCCGCTATCGCGAGCATTTGAAAATGGTGATGATGCGGTGGCGGCACTGCTTCATGCGAACGGCGCTCGGCAAAACGTGGAAGATACAGCCGGACGATTTGCTTACCCCCGCTCCTACCAACGTTAATACTTGGATTCGTTGAGTAAGAAAACCGTCAGTGCAAATCCGGCAATGCCTACCAGACCTCCTAGAAGTAGAGATCCGCCCCGGCTCCAGAATGAACGTTCTTCTCCAGTAGCTCCGCTGCTAGGACCGCCTCCACTCCCGCCTTTAGCGCCACCATCACTGTTACCCGCGCTCGCCCCTCCTGTACCACTACCCTCTTTGATTATTGTTGCCTACGTGAGAGTCCTTTGCGCCTTCTGTGATCTTATTGTTTTCACCATCACCATCTCCGACTGGAATTTCGTTCTTGGTTAGAAGATGACCTTTTTTGCCCTAGGTGGTCTGCTTATATAGGTGCTCAACGTCCTATATGGTGAGAGTGTTACTATCTTTATCTTCGCCGACGATAGTGGCTGTTGTTTTGCCTTCACCATGTAAATCTTGGTTGTGTAGAATATCTTGCAATTCTTCAGAATTTTTCTTGCCCGAGAAGGGATATGGGTAGAAGTTATCCACCAGTTTGCTCTTCTGCCCTTTGGTTCCACTTGGGTTGTTTAGTGAGACTGGATTATTTATGGCGTATGTATAGAAATTGAGTTCGTCTACAAATCCTACTGGGTTGGTATTTAGCCACTGTCCTACCCATGGTATGTAATAACAGACTCCGTGATAGTAGAAGTTTAATTTATTGTCTTGCTTGCAGCCTATGTACCGCTGCCACTTCAGTACATGTATCTTACTACTACTAACTGCCTTGTATGTTGTACTACTAAAAAGCAAGTACTCTTCGTATGAGAACAACTTGGCTGTCTCGTCGAGCTTGATGCTAATTGAGCCCAAGCGGTTGCCTAGGCTAAAACGGATCACCTGAATAAGCTCAACATTATCTGCCCCAACTTTTGTCTTTATCTTAATGTTGACGATGAACTTACCCCTAGCGTACTTGACCTTAAACATTTTACACTCACTTTTTATTTCCTGGCCATCCGTGTCATATTCTCTATATATCTCAAACCCACCAATATAGATAATTTCTAACTTGCGGGTTGGCGTCACACCTTCGCTGGCCTCCCACTCCATTACTCTTCTCACTCGTTGGCCTACTATATCATACACGTAGTAAGTTGTCTCGGGAGTTTCCCTGTTATTGACCCTCTGATGGGATGAAACCGACATATTGCTTCTGAGATTTCATTTAATCCTTGATAAGTGTAGAACCTTAGTGATATAATCAGCAACTCCTGCCGAACCGCCGTAGCAATAACTATCAATCCTACTACCGATTGATGTGGTCTCTAGCCGGTTGCTCTCGTATACCTTCTGGTCCAGTTTGGTTTTGTTGCACTGCGACCATTTCACTTTGAATCAAAAGAAAAGAATGTATTATGCTCTCGTAAATTATGTTAGTCAGGCGGAAATTACACATGTAAACGACAGCTAAACAGTTTTCAAATGAACCTGCCCATCGACAACTACCAGTCCAACATTGAGGTTCTGGTCATCCCTCGTCGAGTCGCTCCTGCTCCCCGTTACTTTCCTAGCTGCCTCCAAGATTCCTTGCGTAATAGTAGCATCAGCTACGTTAGCAATCGCCATCCAAGTGTCTCCCAACCTCGAGAACTTTGACTTAAAAGCAAATATCCAACAAACGAGGGAAAATGAAAGTACATGGAAAGCAAGTACGACCATAACAATGATAAAGCCTATTGGAAGTTCTGTGCGAGTAGCACCAAATGGCCCACCAGGATGAAGGACCGATACGAATGTTACAGTATTGACCTCTGTCCATACATCATATTGGGGAAGCTGATCGTAATATGCAACCGCTGCCAAGGAGAATAGAATCATATGTAGAGCGTCGGCTACAGTACCATTCTCTAACACCATCCTCTCAAAAAGGTTTACAATCCACCTTTTTGCTTGAACTTGAGGCCAACCACCATAGTCTTCAATCCAACCCCAAGCCCATTCGTCTAGGATAGCACTGTAATTACCGTACGGATAGCTACCGGGTCGTTGCAAATGTAGATTGTCCCGGATATATGGCCGGGAGCGGTCCCAGATGCTTCCAACTCTCGTGTTTGACATTGGGCCGTCGTATCCCGGTTCTAAGCTTTCGGGAGCAACCCATGTATCCGCAGGTGGCCTTAAATTGAGGACGCCACGTTCTTCGGTTGATAAGGGGTTCTTGGATCCTGCTAGTAACTGATTCCAAACGGAGGTCCAGTTAAAATTCTCGGTTGTTCCGTTCCATGAAAGCTCGGGTTCGGTTCTATTCGAGTTACTGTAGATCTCGACATTTCGACGCACCGTATCGAGAGAGGTGAAGCAAAGAGTAGCAGTGATGTTATGCGTATTAGTGTCTGTGGGATTTTCCCCGTCGCCAGGAACAGTAACATCGACGGTCGTCCATTCCCCATTACTCACTTGTACTTCAGCATTATCGACAGCCATGATTATGTACGCAGCGCCTGATGCATTTTGTGCAGGTGATGCAGGTGGGAAAGGACGAAACTCGCTGACAAGGGTACCAGCATATTCATAACTCGGATCGGCCGGATAACGAACTCTGACGTTGTGGAGCTCGCAAATCGAAAATTTCCCCGTACTTTGGCGAGAGTACGGACAATCGAAGGCAATCGGATGATCTGACGCATTAAGTCTCGGTGTATCGACTGATGGAGAAACCGTGCCTGAAAGTGCGGGTTGCTGAGTACCGCCCCATACTCCGTCAGGAGAGGTTGTGTATATGACGAGGTCGTCTAAGACGGGGCGTTGGCACGTAACGCGAGAGTCTATTAAAAAGGCTTTCCCTTTGTAGGTATGAAGGCTCTGACGAGCTTCTGCCGCCGAGTAAGGGAGAAATGCCCTGACATTCATTCCGGTATCTACGACGCCCTCATGCTTGAATGGTGCTCCACTGAGTTCAGCAAATGCGGGCCAGAAGGCAGGCGTGTTGCCCGCCCAGATAACCTCTGACGAAGCTGGTGGAATGTATCTGTATCTAATGCCATCCCAGAACCAGTCGATGGATATATTAGAATGCATAGGAAAGCCCGGGATAGCGTCCGTGTGTAGATCAGAAAGCAATGCGGTAGAGGTAAACTGCACCAGAGTAGCAGTTGCTAGGAGGGAAAGTATAGGAAGGACTGTTCGAAAGATAACACCTGGAGGACCGAATCGCGATAGAGGCCAGCAGACGTCAAGCAACGTGGGAACGAGCTCGCCTCCATTGACTCTCATGAGAGATACGGATGCAACGTTCGCGAGCGGAACATCAAATCTCTCCAGTGACACAGCGGCAAGCATAGCGAGGCCGAGTGCAGTTTGTGTCGCTACAGCCCATCGAAGAACGGTTGAAGTTAAAGAGACGGCTCGAGTTGCCCATTCGTTTATCATAATTCTGTGCCATGTTGAATTATCAATATTACTGTACCACAACCAGCTAAGGAAGACAACACAAGCTATGAGTACTGCAAAGCTGACGCATGTGATGAATGTAGTGACAAAGCCGACTCGTTTGAGTAATGATGCTTCTACTTCCTTAGATGCGTGGGTAACATCAGAGTTGACGGGGCCTGCCGGGGTAATTTTCTCAGCGGTATGTTTTTCGCCATCCATTATGGCCAACTATCGTCAGTAACTCTCTGGCGACGTCCCTCGGTCTCAAGTTCAAATATAAAATGTGTAAAATTATAAAATGAGTAGGAAATCTAGCGGGGAGCTAGCAAAAATGGGCCGATCGCTTACCATACGGATAAATCGGCAGGAGATACTAGACAGACACTGGTATTTATAACTTACACTCTAATCCTAATCTCATCTTGACCAGCTCCAGACTACTCAAATAATGGTGAAGACGAAGTATATGCAATAACATTTCCTCATGGGAGCTGCCTTTTTGTGGAACGTTATCCGTGCTGGACTTATGCAATGCATCTTTTTAGCCCGCGTCACCCCGGAACATTTCCCTTGGTATTGTCATGAATCGTATGTGCACCAAGATCGCCAATCTCAAGACTACGAGAACGCCACAACCAATTCTCAAGACTACGAGAACGCCACAACCCATTTTAGGTTTAGGCAGCTTTTTCGGCATCTCCAGACTCATTTTAGGCAGCTTACGTTACAGACATTTTAGCGACGCAGCCCACTCTTCCCAAATTTACTTGGTCAACCGCTTTGAAATAGCAGTCGACGCTCCGTCTTCTCCGCTGCTAAGATGCCCCGCTTCACGCATGCCGGATACGCTGCAGGGTTTAGGCTAAGCGAGGGGGATTTTGGCGTGTGAATTTTACCCAGGCCAAGTCGTTGCTATGAAGACGGTATTTTCCACCTCAACATCCATCAGTGTTACTAAGTAACATCCACTCAACAATTGATCCGAGGCGGTCGACCCTGAAATTCTCAAGAATAGGTGAATAGGAGCAAACATTGTTGCGTCGTGGCGGTTCTGGCCAATCGCCAATGCCTCGCGGCCATATCAAAGCGCCTCTGGTTTGAAGCATATAATCGCCGCAGCCAGATTTTAGCGGGAACGAAGGTGCAGCTTATTACCGACCAGACTGAAGAGATGCACATCGATGTCGTGGATTATGTCGTGGATTCGTGGAAACCAGTTTGCGCCTTGTCACCAGTCCAGCCTGCGAAACGAAGGATCCAAGAATGTGGGCTTAAAAGACTCCTCCATGTCTTCTTTTCTGCCAGATGGTACGTACATCGGTGGTGAACCCTGTTTGTTACGACAGGGATAAAGTAACGGGACAGCAGTACTTTTTTTGAAGATTGGGTCCAGAGGGGTTGTGGGCTCAAAACACAAAATCACAAACTAGTTAGGGAAGAGAAAAAAAAAAACACGGGCTCCACCTGTTAGTAACTACGCTGGGACGGATAGTGATGTGATGAATGGCTGATGTATTGGTGATGGTGAAGTTAGAAGGTGGCGTGTTGGCCTACGAGGTATGAGTTGCTGGAATCAGGCACTGATTCCAACTTGCTCTATACAAACGAGCTGTTGCACCTGTCCCAGGATTCCTGTGAGGGTTTCTTAAAACAGCTAGCGTATTTTACTAGGTCGTTTCTTTTACAACCAGATACTGTTTAGGGCGCCGACTCGATATGGTCGGCGTCCTTGTGTTGTCCCTGTGGTCCTTCTTCGAGACCACAGGAGAGCCTGGATGTCACCTACAGCCACTCTCATAGATCCTCCTGCAGCCTGTATTTCAGCTTTCAGTTTATTATGTTTGGAGCCTGTTACACTTACTATGATAGAAATCTCAATGGCTAATAAATACTTATATAACTTTTTTGGCTCTAAGACAATATCAAGGAACTAGCGAGAATATTGACGAGTTTGGAGCCCTTCTTGCCGCTGCGGGTGGGGTTGTGCCTGAGTCGCCACAGTTCCTTGGTTTGTCCAACCCGGCCGATGAGAAGCGACTCTCCTGGGGAGATAACTTAAAAGGAATAACAAGTGTATATGAGCTGTGACTGCTCAATTAAGATGCAGTCTTGATTAAGGCGTTGTCCTGTTTTAGGTTGGTGTGTTTGTCGTTTCTGTGGCTTTGCTTCCAAGTTGGTGTGGAAAACGTTTATCTTGCTCCTCTGAAACAGTGAACTCTAGCGAATTGGCAGCTGCTATTGTTGAGACGGAAGAAAGCGCTATTCATTCTTTCCACCATGCCGACTTGCGCTGTCCCATACCGCCCTTTAGGAAAACATGAAATTACTACGTTATACCTTCCGATTCTGCCAAACTCATAGACGTTAGTATTACCATCAATAACGTCGAACTGGGCTGTCTTTCCCTTCGTAATTGAATCGCGTCTCTTAGAACATGGCCTCGAGGAAACTAACCCACAATGTGTTGTTGGCTAAATCTCGTGTTGTATTTCAAGAGTTGTGTTGACCTTGTTCTACGAGCATCCGGGAGAATCCGGACTTGTGAACATCTTTGTTTTGTTCCACGTTCTATTCCAAGCGAGGCTTTAAGGCAGCAAGCAATATATTCCCTAATATTCTCACACCTTTGGAGCTGTTTAGGCCGTGATCCAGTGTGAGGGTGGCATATTGCTCAGCTGTGTTCAAACGAATTTTTAATCACCTAACTCTACTTCTGCGTGTGTTCGGCCCTGCCGCGCGATCAATGCGCCCACTGTGACGGCAACGAATGACCGTGTCGGAAGGCATCCTGTTGTGGTACCCTGCTAATTTTGGACAGGTATTTCCGAGACATTTTCGATGGTGCAAGCCACGTGCCGTGAAGCCAAGCCCGCTTCCTGATGACAGGGCATTTGACACATGGCATGTGTGAGGCCAACCTGACATCAATTAATTCAGGTACCTTCCTTTTGGCATCTATCCACCACAGCAGAAACTCGCAGAGAAACCTAAGCAGCGTCGTTAGCGAATTGTTTGACCAGCACGATGGAAAAGCATACAGCAAGGCACGAGGAGACTCAAACACTTACTCCACCGGTGTGATCGGACACCATAATATTGCTTTGGTGCATATGCTGGATATGGGGAAAGTTGCTGCTGCGACTGCAGCAGCCTCGCACCAGCTTTCAAGAGATCTAGCTTGTTCTGGCGGTTGGCATTTGCGGCGCGCCCTTCGAGCCCCAGTCGAGAGAAGCCATCGTTGCGTTCGGCGGCTTTGTTTCATACGTCTAAACCCCCCATCAAGTACATCCAGGGAATCTGTTCTTATGATTTAAAATGAGTTAGAAAGGCAACAACAATGAATCGGATAACTTCGCAATAGGATAAGCGGAACAAGATAAACCGGATAGAAAACGGACGAGCGGTAGAATGGCGGAGACCAGCTTACAGAACCCGTACGCCGAGCCGTGTTGAATAACAAAATGCAACAAATCACGTGAATCCTAGCTTAGTTGCAAAAACAACCAACATATCTATTAGTCCTGTTATTTATTTTGTATCAAAACATAACGCTGCGCTGACAAATGACCTTAATCTTTTCTGCGTTTATTTTAGTAATGCCTGAGTCTTCTGGGTTAGATTTCTTGTTATCTCCATTGTCGCCCTTACCGTCATTGCCGCTTTCATTGTTATGGCCGCCTTTATTGTTATTGTTGCCCTTTTTTCCATCCTTTAGCTGATATATGCAGGTAAGATTGTTCTGCGTATTCTCTAGGTCAACATCGTCCTTTAGTATAGGGTTACCGTGCGATAAGAGGAAGGATTTGGGGCCATAAATTTTCTTGTCTACCTTTAGTTGCAAGTAGAACAGTTCTTTGGCTTTGGTAGAGAGCACTACTCTATGCGATAGAACCATACCCTGGAAGGCCTTATAGTCACCCCTTAGAAGTATGCGAAGATTCTTCTCTATTTTATCATTTGTGTATTGTCTACAACTAATAAAAGCATCGCCAATAGATAAAATATTTATTAGTTGACAGGTGAAATAGAACTTAGCATCAAAATATTTAAACCTATGCCTATCGCCCACTACAGTTAACAGAGGGTTAAGCTGCTTCATATGTAATATAGCTAATTGATCCCAGGTCTTAGAACCCTCATTCTTTAATACGCTATAAATCTCATCAATAGCAATATACTATGGGAAGATAGTGCACTTAATAATAGTTGCTCTCTTGGTGAAACCATAAGGCAGATAGAGCATTGATATGCGAGCGTCTTCCTTTATCACCAGAATAAGTTCCCATTTGCCATACTTCGCCTTATACGTAAATGAGAGCATGCGTTCTTCTACGCGTATTGTAGAAGTCCTCTTCCATGCCTTAGCTAATCCTGCGCCTATGACACATTCATCATACCACCCCTTCAGCGCGCCAGACCTATAGAATCCTTTCACCAACTTAATACAATTATCATCATTTTTATCTATTAATAACACAGTTTTTTGTATAAATTTTGTTTATTTATGGGAATCCAACAATACCTCTAAGTATGCATCCAAATGGCAGAACCCTATCCGATCATTCACCTGCTAGTTCTTAACGTAATAAGGATAAGCCAGTAGGCGGTGGTTATTATCAGGACGCATGGCACAATAGGCGGCATAGTATAATAGGTCCTGGCATACTAGCTACTAAAATAGGCTAAAAAACTAATTACGCTACCAGCCCATATCGTCATCAGCAATAGGTCTCCAGTGGTGGTAAAAATAATCAAATTCTTCCTCTACATAATAACTTATAGTCTTATAGTCATCATTATCAGAGTAACCATCATAAGGCAGGACTACGTTCCAGAAATATGCGAACATACCAAGAATAGTAATAATACCATCTCTTTACCATTTGTCCCACATCTCTGTAATATTCAGACCTAGGAATTTCATAATATCAGAGAATACAGTTAGGTAGTGGGGGGTGAATAGGGTAGATTGAAGAGGCCTATATTTAAACTAACTAAAGTTGTCGTTAGAGTGAGCTAGGTGGTGCATCTTCCAAAACTAGTAGTACGTATTTTTATGTGTTTTGAGGTATCTTAGATTAAATTTGTATGTTGGGACCACGCGAAACCTTCCGTCCAATATTTTTCTGTAAAACCCTTCTAATATAAGTTTGTAATATTAACCATCTTTTTAGTATACACCCAGCAGATATCATACATTCTCTTTTTCTCATTAGTGAGATGCTTAGAATGAACATTGTATATATGCTAGTACTCATTTAACAAATCAAATTGTATTTGGATATTAGTAGGACTAACACTCTTTTTCAGCTTTTTAATTAAGACCTTAGCGGCAGCAGTACTATAGGTGCATTGTGCCTCACTAAGCATATCACCATTAGATAGGCGCCTTGCTTTAACAGGTTTATGTATGTATGGGTTCATGGGTTGAAAGAAGGATAAGTTGTCGATGCTAGTACTGGGATCGTCGGCTAATAGCACACCCTCACGCACCTTGTCGACTAATGGCGCCAGTAGCCCAATGAGAGCACCGGCGCAGATGCTAGAAGAGTATAGAGGCTAGGTCACCGCCGTGGCATTCCCTCTTAATGGCAAGATTTTGGTGTTGGCATCGTACGATAATACGGTCAATCTATGGGACGCAAGGATAGGGGCACCTCTGTAGATGCTAGAAGGATATAAAAATTCGGCCTCTGTCGTGGCATTCTCTCCTATGGCAAGACTTTGATGTTGCATCACACGACAAGAAGCTATAGAACGCAAATATGGGGGCGCCGCCGTAGATGCTACAAGAGCATACCTGCGGGGTTAGGGCTGTGACATTCTCTCCTGACGGCAAGACTCTGGCGTCGGCATCGTACGATGACACGCACGCGCTTGATCAGATTGTCGAAACTGACGACCTCTCTCCGAAGCCCTTCACTGCTAGTGAGGCGTCGGCGGACGGTCTCTGCCCAAAGCCCTCTTGAATCCAGCGAAAGCCCGCTTGTACCGTGGCATCGTCTTACAAGAAACACGTCCGAGATCGTTGACCGTGGCGAGGGTGTCCGGGTGGTCTTTTCCCAGGGCCTTCTCAGACCCGGCCGGAGCCCGCTCGTACCGCTGCATAGCCTCGTCGTACTTGCCTTGCTCGTCGAAGACCTGCGCGATATTATTGACCGTGACGAGGGTGTCCGGGTGGTCTTTTCCGAGGGCCTTCTCAGACCCGGCTAGAGCTCGCTCGTACCACGTCATGGCCTCGTCGTACTTGCCTTGGCTGTGGAAGACTGCCGCGATATTGTTGACTGTAGTAAGGGTGGCCGGGTGGTCTTTTCCGAGGGCCTTCTCTCTACCGGCTAGAGCCCGCTCGTACCACATCATGGCCTCGTCGCACTTGCCTTGCTTAAGGAAGACCGACGTGATATTGTTGACTGTAGCAAGAGTGTTCGGGTGGTCTTTTCCGAGGGCCTTCTCAGACCCGGCTAGAGCCCGCTCGTACCACATCATGGCCTCGTCGTACTTGCCTTGGTCGCGGAAGACCGACGCGATATTGGTGACTGTAGCAAGAGTGTTCGGGTGGTCTTTTCCGAGGGCCTTCTCAGACCCGGCTAGAGCCCGCTCGTACCACGTCATGGCCTCGTCGTACTTGCCTTGGCTGTGGAAGACCGACGCGATATTGTTAACTGTAGCAAGGGTGTCCGGGTGGTCTTTTCCCAGAGCCTTCTCTTCACTGGCCAGAGCCCGCTCGTACCACATCATGGCCTCGTCGTACTTGCCTTGCCCGAGGAAGACCGACGCGATACCGTGCACCGTGGCGAGGGTGTCCGGGTGGTCTTTTCCCAGAGCCTTCTCTTCACTGGCCAGAGCCCGCTCGTACCACATCATGGCCTCGTCGTACTTGCCTTGCCCGAGGAAGACCGACGCGATACCGTGCACCGTGGCGAGGGTGTCCGGGTGGTCTTTTCCCAGAGCCTTCTCTTCACTGGCCAGAGCCCGCTCGTACCACATCATGGCCTCGTCGTACTTGCCTTGCCCGAGGAAGACCGACGCGATACCGTGCACCGTGGCGAGGGTGTCCAGGTGGTCTTTTCCGAGGGCCTTCTCAGACCCGGCCAGCGCCTGCTCGTACCATTGCATGGCCTCGTCGTACTTACCTTGGCTGCCGAAGACCGACGCGATATCGTTGACTGTGGCAAGAGTCTCTTCATTTCCGCCGCCCCGCCTCTTGTCCTGGAGGAGCTCCGCGAGCTTGGGCTTCAGGTGCCGGCCGAGGTGCTCCGCGTGCCCTACGATCCTCCTCTCCTCCCGTCCGTCCCACTTATTGCTCGACCGCGAAAGCTCCTCCCGCAGGAGGGCCCCTCCGATCGCCTCCAGAGCGCCCTCCATGGCTCGCAGCCGGTCCTCGCCGCTCAGTCGCTCCCGCGCCCAAGTGTGCACCACCGGGTGGACGGAGAACGCCCCGGCTCGGCCTCTCTTGATCAGCGAGTACGAGGCGAGCAGTGAGACCCTGCTCTTTTCTACGGGATGTGTCAGTGCGCCGTGTCGACGAATCCGGAGAGAGCGAACTTACGTTGGAGCCGGGATTCCATATCGGACCGCTCGTCCTCCCAGAGGCTCTCGGGGATCTCGTTCGGGTCGAGATACGAGCACGTGAGCAGCAGCGACGCCGCCTCCTCGTCCTGCTTCCGGATTTCCGAGAAGGACAGCTCCCAGGCCGTGGCCGCCGTGTCGTTGCGGTAGTTCCACCCGAATCTCGGTTTCTTGGATTGCACGGTCATGAAGGCCTCCTCGTAATACCGCAGGTACTCTCCCATGAGAACGCCCGACTCGTGCATGAAGCAGCCCGCGTGGCTGATCGCGAGCGGCATGAAGCCCAGTTTTTCGACGATCGCTGTCGCATCATTCCTAACGGCTGTGCCCTCAGAGGTCAGAACGATACCGGGACATCACCTTGACAAGGACGCCGCACCTTCCGTGGAGTCTGACGGCCTCGCCAGACGTAGCAACAGTTCGACGGCGCTTTCCCTGTCCAGCCCGCCCAGGTCCACCAGCTCCGCGCACTGCGAGAACTCCTGTCGGCGGCTGGTCACGAGGATCGCCCCGCCGCCGTGGTTCGGAAAGTACTCCTGAACCGAGAACGTCTCTAGGTCGTCCGCGTTGTCGAAGATCAGCAGCCACCTTCGGTTGCCGGGTAGCTGGAGCCAACGGAAGAGGGCGGACTGCACATCGCCGATGGTCTTCGGGTCGGAGCTGACCGTGCCGTTACCGTCCACCAGCCCCGGGATGCCAAGCCTCACGCCGAGGGCCCCGTAGTCGGGGGCGAACTCGGGCCAGGACGCCCTCGCTTGCTCCTCAACGATCCGCTGCACGATGTCCACGAACGAGGTGCGGACGGCTTCCTCGGTCGCCGCGGACACCCAGAAGACAGCGGTGAAACGGTCGCTTCGCTGGTAGGCGTACTGGAGGGCGAGCTGAGTCTTCCCCATCCCGCCCGTGCCGACGAGCGCGCAGACGACCGGCGCGTCCCCCGAGGACGGTACCGCGAAACACCTATTGAAACACCTGTCGATGGCCCCCAGCTCCTCCTCCCTGCCGGTGAAAGCGCGGTTCTGCGGGAAGGGCATGCGAGGCGGGACTGCAAAGTTGAGATCCCTGATCTTCGCTGGCGCTGCGTGGAAGCGGAGAAGGTCAGCTAGAAACCGCAACATCGCGTGAGAGGAGGAAAGGAGGAAGAGGGGAACGGGGCCTGGATAATGGAAGTACCCGCATCTCTATCTGCTGCGCCCGCTGCGGAAAAGCGGGGAAGCGGGGAAGATCAGCTCAAGACCGCAACGCCGTGCGAGGGGAAGGGCCGCCGTGGGCGGGACGTTACCTTCAAGCCGCCCGAAAATATTCCCGAGAGATTCGACGATGCCGTCGATCTTCAGGTCCATGTTCTTCGATATCTCTCCCGTCAGCGTGGTCTGTGCGAGGACGTCAACGGTGACGTTCAGGCTCAGCGCCCCGACCATCGCGGTTTCCTGATCGACGAGCTTCCTCAGCCTCTCTTTCAGCTCCGCCGCTGGATCGTCCGGCTGGAAAATCCCCTTCGCGAACCGTTCTACATCGCCGCGATCAGTTTTAGCAGACGTCCTTCGACGCGCCGCGGCGCGCGGCGTTCGGCAGGCGGCATCGACTTACTCGCTCGGCCGTCGGCTATGTACTTGGTCGAGACCCCAACGATCTCCAGAACGCACGCCAGGATCTCTATGTAAACCGCGCGCAGCTCCAGGGGGATGTTCTTCTTTTTCGCGTGCACCTCGTACCTCGCCAGGATCACCTTCGTGCCGTCGAAGAGCTCCTGGATGTAATCGTAGGACTGACTGACGCCCCTCGCCGCCCTGATGAGCGCCGAGACCGCCCCCATGATGGCCGTCGACGCCGGGAAGACCTAGTGACCCGTCAGCCCTCGAGTTTCCCTCTCTCTCTCTCTCTCTCTCTCTGCGAGCCTGCCACCGCTCTGTACTGACCGCGGAGGTCCCTTCCGCGACCGCACCCCCCAACATCTCCACGGGCTTCAGAACGGCGTCGAGGGAGCCCCACAACGAAGCCCGCGTTTGCCGGTACGCCTCGAACCGCGACTGGCTGCTCTCGATCTCGAGCTTGAATGCCTTCATGCCGCCGGGGTCCGGCAGCTGGGCGGACGCCAGAGCGTCGCCGGCGGCCTGGCGGTATTTTTCCATGGCGGCGGCCTAGATGGCGGCGAACTGATCCTGCGGGTCGTCCATGCCTGTCCGGTGGCGATTTAGGGGGCGAATTAGGTAAGGAAAAAACCAAAAACTTTACGGTCTGGGTAAAGAATACGCTGCGATGCTGCGATGCCGTTCGCTATCGTGTGCTTCGTGTGCTTCGTGTGCTTCGTGTGCTTCGTTTGCAAGTTGTGCTGTTGGATCCTGATAGTAGGGACGATTGGCGAGGGAATAGAGGCCTGACGGTTCAGCCCTCCCTTTTTTATAACCACCTGTTTTGACCTTGTTCTCTTTTTTGACCAGGCCCGGTATTGGGGCAGTGCTTTTATTGGCACTGGCCCATCCTTCTCGAACGGAGGTTGGAAATTATTCCCGAGGTACCAAAGTTTTAGAGCCGACGAGCATAGTTTCTTAATTTCTTTTAGGTATGCTAATATTGATTCTCGCGATGGATTTGGTTGGAGGTTCTTTCAGAGTCGTCTGCCACCCCATCTGGACCCGCAAGTAAACGAGACATGATGAGCTTAGCCTTCTAATACTTTGGGTGGCGATTTCATACCCTTCTTGGGGCAAGGACCCAAGAGGTAACCGATCGATGCTATTGTAGTAGCGATGGCGTGATAAAGCCAAGAGGGTACATCAAGTCCCTGTTAAGGGAATATGTTGCCCGTGCCTGCTACTGACTTGGCGTGAACCAATCTCGTGACTAGGGTGTGAACTACGTTTTACAACATCACAACACAAACATGTCTGCTAATGGATTGCGTCTGGGTCCGGTGATGACACCATCAAGCTATGGGACACTGCCACGGGTCAAGTATGTTATACGCTGAAAGGACATAATCGCTCGGTAAGGTCGATCGCGTTCTCGCCCAACGGCAAGACGATTGCGTCTGGGTCTGATGACAGAACTATTAAGCTATGGGACACGGCCACGGGCCAGGCGCGCCATACATCTTCTGCCGGTTCATCCACTGGCCACCTGTTCTGGGATAGCAACGGATACATCACTGATGGACAAAAATACTTTTTCTACAAACAAATTCCAGATCCTCAACACTCTTCCACGGTTAGTCAACATGTACCTGCGTCTGTTCACCTTCGGGGCCAGTGGCTAGCCCGAGGTGAAGAAAACCTGCTATGGCTTCCGGATACACATAGAAACCCGATTGCATCAGCTGTCCATGAGACTACCATTGCTCTTGGCTATTCTTCTGGTTCTGTCACAATTATAAAGTTCGATTTTAGTGTAGCCGTATACTGATATCTTTGACTCGAATTGATTCTTCATCGCTCTTCTCCTTAATCTTTTTCAATATAGTGTTGTAAGTTTTTCGAATATTCTAGGCTTTTATAAATGACGTCATTTGAAGACTAAACGAAGTTTCTAGAGGCTTCAAAGGCTTTTCTCGTTTATTTTACGGACTGTTTCTCCTCATAAAAGCAGTGTCCCAAGGTCTGAATGTCGAGAATATATATATGAGGAATGGTAGATATAAAGAGTTGGAGTAGGGAGATGGAACCGTGACGGCATAGGTTGGCCCCCTTCAGATCGATATAGATCGATGGTGTGGAGGTGGTTTCTTTAGGAATCAATGAGAGGAGGCTGGCGACTGCCTCCGGCGCATCGATAAATTTGTGTTGAGGTTGAGCCATCGCCTCTAGATGTGTAGGGACATAGTTTGAACTGTAGTCTAGCGGCAAGACGGGTGTGAGCTAGCTGGAAAGGACAATGTATTTGATCTAGGAATATTGTTCTTATTTATATCGCATGGATAGTAAAGTTATAATTCTCGGCCTTCGGTCGAGCTGCCTGGAGTGATTCTTACCGAACTCTCATTATAGACATTGGGAATGGTACATGAAGTTTATGACAGGATTCGCGTTCTCTGAATGCCTCAGCCGGCATTTTCCGGATTTATTCACACGTAGGCTTAAAACCAGCTCCAGGCACGATTCAATTACCTAATGGTACAGCCTCGCTAAAACTATAGAAATAGTTACCGATCTTTCCCCAGATATGGTTGTAATATACTATCCATTGGCTACTATAATGAAAGCCATTCTCTTATTATTTCCCCATTATTCAGGCGAATTCATATGGCCGACAGTTTCACGGATCTCGATATCTTATATCTACCGACCACAGTACAAAGGGTTTTTAACAAGAAGTACTTGCCTTATAACCTCAAGACCCCTGAACAATCAACTTCGAGACTGACTGATATCTCTGGGACAGATAAAAGCTTTCGCTAAGAGCTCGCTGGAATGGCCGGATCCCTTTTTTATGGCGCTAATGGCTCTCGAAATTCTGGCAGTCCAGATTTTCGTCCGTCCGGCAGAGCGAAAGAACCTCCCAAGACATGGTATCTGTTTGAGGAGTACCACGACAAGATTAGAGAGAAGGTTCAAGGCGTTATATTCTCATCAAATATTTGGGACAGTGACGGTGAAGGGGAGAGGAATTTAATTGGGTCTTTTAGGTGCCCCAATTCGAGATGCAAGCATGTGTAATTCAGTAGTAAAATTACGGCCATTATTCGAAAATATAACCGGCGAGACAGCCAACTCGGTTACAACGTACAGGTATACAACCAACGATGTAAAAGTTACAAGTCTCTGGAGTAGCCCGCCCGCCAATAATCTGGAAAGGGGAGGATGTACCTGAAGTATCGCATGACTTTAAGCAAACCGATCCACACGAGGATGAATTATGTGAGGGATGCAAAAATGGCCGATGTCAGCGACGTATGCACCGCCAACGCTAACCCACTCTAGGGATTTAGATATGGCCCGGGCTATAGATATGGCTGGGGAATACTGGACTTCCACAAACAATGAGTGCGGTGGATTGTGTCTCTAGAATTCCCACAGTGGAGAAATAGGAGAAGAATTCCTCACTCCCTTGGTATTTGGGAGAAATTATTTCGCGATTCCTTGCATCCTAAAAAAAATTCCGTCAAATGGTGCCTGAAGTTGAAGGTTTTCAGGCAGTGTTCATGGGTCTACCTAAATATTCCAATCAAGATACTGCAAATTCTACAGGTTTAGAGGCGAGCTGGCCGTTTTCAGAACGGCCACGTAAGTTAAATCGGGAACTACCAGTCTTAAATCTTCCCACCTACCATAAAATTCAAATCTCTGAAATCAAAAATCTGTAGAGTAAACCGCAACTTTCCTGCTAAATGTTATCTTAATCGAATTATACCTAGCACTATTTACAATCTAGCCGAAATTCTTTTAGTTTGTACGTATTTGTATATTCAGCGTGAGTTATGTTGCAGGAAAAGTTATTCTAAATATTATGGCAAGCAGGTGAGGCAGGAAAAAGTTCCGTGATGTCTAGTGGCCAGCCGCAAAGACTCTCACAACAATCAAAATGGTGTTGTATTTTTTTTCGGTCAAACACTTGCAACACTTGCAACACAAACCACCCGTGCTTGCGGTTAGTACCGATTGCGAGAGACCTATTTCGTCCAGGTAGAATGAAGTAATATGGCCCGATCGGCCCCAGGGACCTTCTTCGCATCTGGTATTCACTTTTTTTTAGCCCCGAAACCTTATACAAATAAGACTTTCCTAGCCATCAAATCTATATTACAAAGAAATCCCATCTTCAACCAGTGGAGCTCTAAAAATGACTTTCAGTGCGTAAGTTTTTACAATCTAACCCATACTCTTTGAAAAGAAAACTAAGCAAAGCCTTCTAGGCCCCAATACATTACAGGAGAGACCTGGTAGAAAACAAGCAATACATATTCATTACTTATAGCTCAGCACCAGCGATCTAAATCATCTGGGGTCTAACAATAGGTATACAGCATTGGAACCCAGCACTGCACTCGATCCCAGCTCTAGCCAACTAAGGGGTTGGGAATAGTGATTAGGTAAGGAAAGACAAAGTAATGATGTAATACCGCTTGAACGAAATATTGCCTGAAAACTAATGTTGCCTGAAGCTGGAAGTTGCCAGGATGCACTTGAAAGTGAGAGCCCTCCAATGCCGCTCTTCGAAAACTTGAAGGCAGATGATTTCAAAGTTTACTCGCATCAAGGCACTGAAGAATTCTGCGTCAAGGTCTTCTTGTGATTCTTCCATTATTTATTACGCGCAGAAAGCTTTTGATGCAACGTCTTTCGCATACGAAGAATAGAAGGGACTGGTATATTAAAATATATAAACATCCATAATGCTCGTATCCATGGTCACTCTAAAGTCATGACGTACCTGTTAAATCTTCATTTGCACCAATACATTAGTTGCAAATTTGATGGATACTCAACTTAGAAGCGGGTTGCAAGCAGCATGAGAGACAACAGCAACATTAACGGCGGTTATCTTGAAATATATATTCGCATTCTCTATGCTTCATCTTCCTAGATGATCCCAACAATAAGATTTTGTATTGTGAATATGGGGAAAAGAAAATTAGAAGCTCCCCTACTACCCTCGCTCCTCCCGACAGTTTCTACTATTTGTGCTGGATCGAAGTCAGATAGGCGCAGATTTAACGCTGCAGCTCTAGCAACTATGTCAACCACTCAGCGAGGTTTAGCTAATTCCCCACATGGTTCTTCCCCTCCACAGGTCAACCAAAAGTTGTGGAATAAGTTTTATGAGCTCCTCGCACTTTTATCAACATACGGCAAATCGCAAGGGGGACATGTTATGTTCGACAAAGAGGTTCCAGATGACGATAACAAGATGTTGAAAAAAGAGTTCTTAGATCAGCTGGCATATATATGCGATTACTTGCCGGGCGCTGATACTGTGACTGCAATTGCGATACAGGGCGGACCTCGATTGATCTACTGGGTAGCAGCGAATACAAACCCTGGATCAAAAGCTAGACCATTTCTCTCCGGCATCTTACATTTGCTTGGAAGAGTGTATAATGCATCGGACGAGGAAACTTCGACACTGCGGCACCAAATCGCCGACCGGGCAATGATATTCTCTTCTAAGAAGTTAGGCTGTTACAGATCTAAGCTGAAGAGTACCATCGAGTCGTGTCTCAACTCACTGAAGACGCAAGACACTAAAGGTTGATATCAACTTTTCCCTATAGAGTAGCGGCTTCAAAGTTCAGATGCTAACAATAATCACAGAAGCCAATGATCTCAAGGAATGGCTGGTTTCACTCCGTGATTCAAACTTAGACTTACCAAGCTTCAGCCGGTTATGTTATGAAGCTAGAGATTCGAAAATGCTAGAAGCAGTCAAACATCGGGCAGAAGAATGCGATATACATCGAAGCGATACCTCTTACGGCGACAAATATGCTCGCATCCGACATCTGGTCGGTCGTATGGGCTCCCACATTACAGCTGCACGGATTTTGGTGGACATTGGCCGTCGTTATCCTCAGCTATTTACAAACCATTCTATTGAAATTGCAACGTGTCATCCGAACTTCACACCGCCAGCATATATGTATAAATCGTCTATTAACGGTATCATCAATCGCATGGTGGAAAATCGTCATCTGTGGGAATACTACCAACATGAATTCCGTTCCCAGAGCCAAAAATTTCATCGCATGCTGGAAAAACGCATTCGAGACGAATATAAAAACCCTAACTTTAGACTGAGAGTCCACGCAGAGATTATCATTCTAGACCTGTTTTACCGTAAGGGCCTCCAGTTTTTGGACGGGATTCGGTATATCGGTGTCAGCAAGCCGTCGTGTTTTTTATGCTATCGATATATCCAAGCCCATCCTCTGCAGGCGCAAACATCGGGTAGCAGCAATAACCTATATATTCAATGGCAACCACCATATATTCAGGAGAACTCGCCATCCTTAGTTAAAGATCAAGAAGACATATTAAACACGATGATTGAAGGAATTCGACGCTTTGCGTTAGACACGATCGTGCCAGGTTATCAAGGGATCAAAGCTCACCCTGATTCTACCACAGGGCTGGATACATTAAGGGGCCACCATACCCAGTATACACATAATTAAGCCAGAAAAAACCAACCAGTTGGGTTTCATGCCTCTCGCGATCAGTCATGCGGGCCAGTTCTATGCATGAAGCAAAAGTCCCCCTGGGAGAATACCTACTGCATTACGACAGTTTTTATGGCAGTGGAATCAAGAAAACCGAGATTCAGATGGAATTATCAGAACAATACGGCTGTTGAATTGTTGGAGGATAGAGAAATTATAATCATTGCGATTTCAATCTAGCTGACATCTTTTAGCTATCTATATGAGAAAGACCAGTGAGTTAGCGACACCATTTCCATCGTGACGTCAGCCGGTAGGGCCATCGTACATAACCTTGGAACCATCCTCTCTAGTACTATGGGAGCTGAGTAGCTCAATAATCACCGGATTGCCGGCGCGCCCAGCACGAGATAGCGATGTGTGCCTATATTCATCCTCTAGGTCTGGTTCGGCACCGTGTTGAAGCAGCAGCTTCACAATCGCTTCACTCCCCAATTCCGCTGCTCGCGATAACGGTGTCTGTCGCCTAGTCAATCAGAAAACTCCTATCAAGGTTGAAAGCAACTTACCCTCTAGAAAATCAAATAAAAGAACGTCAATAAAAATTTAATATAGATATAATTAAATGGTGTTGAACTGACTTACTCGCTGCAATATTGAAGCACCATGGGGTTAGCATCAAGCCTGCCGTCGACGTCTACAGTGACTTTAGAGTTCACTTACTCCCTGCAATAATAAACCACCATAAGATCAGCATCAAGCCTACCGTTAATGTTTACAGTGATTTTAGGGTTCACTTACATTCTGCAATAGTAAATCGTCATGAGATCAGCATCAAGCCTGCCATCGAAGTCTACAATAATCTTAGGGTTCACTTACATACTGCAATAGTAAACCGCCACGAGATCAGCATCAAGCCTGCCATCAATATCTACAGTGACTTTAGGGTTCACTTACTCCCTGCAATAGTACACCACCACAAGATCAGCATCAAACCTGCCGTCGATGTCTACAGTGACTTTAGGGTTCACTTACAAGCTGCAATATTACACCACCACAAGATCAGCATCAAACCTGCCGTCGATGTCTACAGTGACTTTAGGGTTCACTTACTTCCTGCAATAGTAAACCACCATGAGATCAGCATCAAGTCTGCCGTCGATGTCTACAGTGACTTTAGGGTTCACTTACAAACTGCAATAGTACACCATTATAAGATCAGTATCAAGCCTGCCGTCGAAGTCTATAGTGATTTTAGGGTTTACTTACATACTGCAATAATAAATTGCCACGAGATCAGCATCAAGCCTGTCATCGATGTCTGCAGTGACTTTAGGGTTCACTTACTGTCTGCAATAGTAAACCACCACGGAATCAACATCAAGCCTGCCGTCAATATCTACAGTGATTTTAAAATTCACTTACACTCTGCAATAGTACACCATCACAAAATTAGCATCAGGCTTGCCGTCGAAGTCTGCAGTGACTTTAGGATTCACTTACGTCCTGCAATAATAAACCGCCACGAGATCAGCATCAAGCCTGTCGTCAATATCTATAGTGATTTTAGAGTTCACTTACAAACTGCAATAGTACACCACCACGAGATCAGCATCAAGCCTGCCGTCGATGTCTACAGTGATTTTAGGGTTCACTTACAAACTGCAATAGTACACCACCACGAGATCAGCATCAAGCCTGCCGTCGATGTCTGCAGTAATTTCAGGGTTCACTTACTCTCTGCAATAGTAAACCACCACGAGGTCAGCATCAAATCAGCTATCAATCCTTTCAAAGTCTATTAAATTCACTGACCATTGTATAAATAAAATTTACTTTTACCCTGCAAGCAAGTAAAAGCTGCACAGTTCTAGCGCTTTTTCCTTCTATAGCACGAGACAGCGGTGTCTGCCCGTTTTGATCCTCTAAGTCTGGTTCGGCACCATGTTGAAGCAGTAGCTCCACAATCGCTTCACTCCCCAATTCCGCTGCTTGCGATAATGGTGTCTGTCGCCTAGTCAATCAGAAAACTCCTATCAAGGTTGAAAGCAACTTACCCTCTAGAAAATCAAATAAAAGAACGTCAATAAAAATTTAATATAGATATAGTTAAATGGTGTTGAACTGACTTACTTGCTGCAATATTGAAGCACCACAAGATCAGCATCAAGCCTGCCGTCGATTTCTACAGTGAGTTTAGGATTCACTTACTCCCTGCAATGGTAAACCACCACGAGATCAGCATCAAGCCTGCCGTCGATGTCTACAGTGATCTTAAGGTTCACTTACGGCCTGCAATAGTTCACCATCGTGAGATCAGCATCAAGCTTGCCGTCGATGTCTACAGTAACTTAAGGGTTCACTTACATACTGCAATAGTACACCACCACAAGATCAGCATCAAGCCTGCCATCAATATCTACAGTGATTTTAGGGTTCACTTACAAGCTGGAATAATACACCACCACAAGATCAGCATCAAACCTGCCGTCGATGTCTGCAGTGACTTTAGGGTTCACTTACTCTCTGCAATAGTACACCACCATGAGATCAGTATCAAGCCTGCCGTCGACGTCTGCAGTGACTTTAGGGTTCACTTACTTCCTGCAATAGTAAACCACCATGAGATCAGCATCAAGCCTGCCGTCAGTGTCTATAATGACTTTAGGGTTCACTTACTCCCTGCAATAGTACACCACCACAAGATCAGCATCAAACCTGCCGTTGATGTCTACAGTGACTTTAGGGTTCACTTACAAGCTGCAATATTACATCACCACAAGATCAGCATCAAACCTGCCGTCGATGTCTACAGTGACTTTAGGGTTCACTTACTCCCTGCAATAGTAAACCACCATGAGATCAGCATCAAGCCTGCCGTCGATGTATACAGTGACTGTAGGGTTCACTTACAAACTGCAATAGTAAATCATCATAAGATCAGCATCAAGTTTGCCATCGATATCTATAGTAATTTCAGGGTTCACTTACTTTCTGCAATAGTACACCACCATGAGATCAGCATCAAGCCTGCCGTCGATGTCTATAGTAATTTTAGGGTTCACTTACTGTCTGCAATAGTAAACCGCGACGAGATCAGCACCAAGCCTATCATCGATATCTGCAGTGACTTTAGGGTTCACTTACTCCCTGCAATAGTAAATCATCATAAGATCAGCATCAAGTTTGCCATCGATATCTACAGTGACTTTAGGATTCACTTACAAACTGCAATCGTACAACATTATAAGATCAGCATCAAGCCTGCCGTCGATGTCTACAGTGACTTTAGGGTTCACTTACAAGCTGCAATAGTAAACCGCCACGAGATCAGCATCAAGCCTGCCGTCGATGTCTGCAGTGAATTTAGGGTTCACTTACCTTCTGCAATAGTAAACCGCCACGAGATCAGCATCAAGCCTGCCGTCGATGTCTACAGTGACTTTAGGGTTCACTTACTCCCTGCAATAGTACACCACCATGAGATCAGCATCAAACCTGCCGTCGATATCTATAGTAATTTTAGGGTTCACTTACTCTCTACAATAGTACACCACCATGAGATCAGCATCAAGCCTGCCGTCGATGTCTGCAGTAATTTCAGGGTTCACTTACTCTCTGCAATAGTAAATCATCACGAGATCAGCACCAAATCAAATATCAATCCTTTCAAAGTCTATTAAATTCACTGACCATTGTATAAATAAAATTTACTTTTACCCTGCAAGCAAGTAAAAGCTGCACAATTCTAGCGCTTTTTCCTTCCACGGCACGAGACAGCGGTGTCTGCCCGTTTTCATCCTCTAAATCTGGTTCGGCACCATGTTGAAGCAGCAGCTCCACAATCGCTTCACTCCCCAATTCCGCTGCTCGCGATAACGGTGTCTGCCGCCTAGTCAATCAGAAAACTCCTATCAAGGTTGAAAGCAACTTACCCTCTAGAAAATTAAATAAAAGAACGTTAATAAAAATTTAATGTAAATATAATTAAATGCTGTTGAACTGACTTACTCGCTGCAAGATTGAAGTACCACGAGGTTAGCATCAAGCCTGCCGTCGACGTCTACAGTGATTTTAGGGTTCACTTACAAGCTGCAATAGTACACCACCACGAGATCAGCATCAAGCCTGCCGTCGATATCTACAGTGACTTTAGGGTTCACTTACTTCCTGCAATAGTAAACCGCCACGAGATCAGCATCAAGCCTGTCGTCGATGTCTGCAGTGACTTTAGGGTTCACTTACTTCCTGCAATAGTACGTCACCACGAGATCAGCATCAAGTCTGCCGTCAATGTCTGCAGTGATCTTAAGGTTCACTTACGTCCTGCAATAGTACACCATTATAAGATCAGCATCAAGGCTATCACCGATGTCTGCAGTGACTTTAGGGTTCACTTACTGTCTGCAATAGTAAACCACCATGAGATCAGCATCAAGCCTGCCGTCGATGTCTGCAGTGACTTTAGGGTTCACTTACTCCCTGCAATAGTACACCACCACGAGATCAGCATCAAGCCTGCCGTCGATGTCTATAGTGACTTTAGGTTCACTTACTCTCTGCAATAGTAAACCGCCACGAGATCAGCATCAAGACTATCATCGATGTCTGCAGTGACTTTAGGGTTCACTTACTGTCTGCAATAGTAAACCACCATGAGATCAGCATCAAGCCTGCCGTCGATGTCTGCAGTGACTTTAGGGTTCACTTACTCCCTGCAATAGTACACCACCATGAGATCAGCATCAAGCCTGCCGTCAGTGTCTATAGTAATTTTAGGGTTCACTTACTCTCTGCAATAGTAAACCACCACGAGATCAGCATCAAATCAGCTATCAATCCTTTCAAACTCTATTAAATTCACTGACCATTGTATAAATAAAATTTACTTTTACCCTGCAAGCAAGTAAAAGCTGCACAGTTCTAGCGCTTTTTCCTTCTATAGCACGAGACAGCGGTGTCTGCCCGTTTTTATCCCCTAAATCTGGTTCGGCACCATGTTGAAGCAGCAACTCCACAATCGCTTCACTCCCCAATTCCGCTGCTTGCGATAATGGTGTCTGCCGCCTAGTCAATCAGAAAACTCCTTTCAAGGTTGAAAGCAACTTACCCTCTAGAAAATTAAATAAAAGAACGTTAATAAAAATTTAATGTAAATATAATTAAATGCTGTTGAAGTGACATACTCGCTGCAATATTGAAGTACCACGAGATCAGCATCAAGCCTGCCGTCGATGTCTGCAGTGACTTTAGGGTTCACTTACTCCCTGCAATAGTGAATCATCATAAGATCAGCATCAAGTTTGCCATCGATATCTACAGTGACTTTAGGATTCACTTACAAACTGCAATCGTACACCATTATAAGATCAAAATCAAGCCTGCCGTCGATGTCTATAGTGACTTTAGGGTTCACTTACTTTCTGCAATAGTAAACCACCATGAGATCAGCATCAAGCCTGCCGTCGATGTCTACAGTGACTTTAGGGTTCACTTACTGTCTGCAATAGTAAACCACCATGAGATCAGCACCAAGCCTGCCGTCGATGTCTACAGTGACTTTAGGGTTCACTTACTCCCTGCAATAGTAAACCGCCACGAGATCAGCATCGAGCCTGCCGTCGATGTCTACAGTGACTTTAGGGTTCACTTACTTTCTGCAATAGTACACCACCATGAGATCAGCATCAAGCCTGCCGTCGATGTATACAGTGACTTTAGGGTTCACTTACTTCCTGCAATAGTAAACCACCACGAGATCAGCATCAAATCAGCTATAAATCCTTTCAAAGTCTATTAAATTCACTGACCATTGTATAAATAAAATTTACTTTTACCCTGCAAGCAAGTAAAAGCTGCACAGTTCTAGCGCTTTTTCCTTCCACAGCACAAGACAGCGGTGTCTGCCCGTTTTCATTCTCTAAGTCTGGTTCGGCACCATGTTGAAGCAGCAGCTCCACAATCGCTTCACTCCCCAATTCCGCTGCTCGCGATAATGGTGTCTGCCGCCTAGTCAATCAGAAAACTCCTATCAAGGTTGAAAGCAACTTACCCTCTAGAAAATCAAATAAAAGAACGTCAATAAAAATTTAATATAGATATAATTAAATGTTTTTGAACTAACTTACTCGCTGCAATATTGAAGTACCACAAGATCAGCATCAAGCCTGCCGTCGATTTTTACAGTGATTTTAGGATTCACTTACGTCCTGCAATAATGAACCGCCACGAGATCAGCATAAAGCCTGTCGTCAATATCTACAGTGATTTTAGGGTTCACTTACATACTGCAATAGTACACCACCATGAGATCAGCATCAAGCCTGCCGTCGATGTCTGCAGTGACTTTAGGGTTCACTTACTCTCTGCAATAGTAAACCACCACGAGGTCAGCATCAAATCAGCTATAAATCCTTTCAAAGTCTATTAAATTCACTGACCATTGTATAAATAAAATTTACTTTTACCCTGCAAGCAAGTAAAAGCTGCACAATTCTAGCGCTTTTTCCTTCCACGGCACGAGACAGCGGTGTCTGCCCGTTTTCATCCTCTAAATCTGGTTCGGCACCATGTTGAAGCAGCAGCTCCACAATCGCTTCACTCCCCAATTCCGCTGCTCGCGATAACGGTGTCTGCCGCCTAGTCAATCAGAAAACTCCTATCAAGGTTGAAAGCAACTTACCCTCTAGAAAATCAAATAAAAGAACGTTAACAAAAATTTAATGTAAATATAATTAAATGTTTTTGAACTAACTTACTCGCTGCAATATTGAAGTACCACAAGATCAGCATCAAGCCTGCCGTCGATTTTTACAGTGATTTTAGGATTCACTTACGTCCTGCAATAATGAACCGCCACGAGATCAGCATAAAGCCTGTCGTCAATATCTACAGTGATTTTAGGGTTCACTTACAAGCTGCAATATTACACCACCATGAGATCAGCATCAAGCCTGCCGTCGATGTCTACAGTGACTTTAGGGTTCACTTACTTTCTGCAATAGTACACCACCATGAGATCAGCATCAAGCCTGCCGTCGATGTCTATAGTAATTTTAGGGTTCACTTACTGTCTGCAATAGTAAACCGCGACGAGATCAGCACCAAGCCTATCATCGATATCTGCAGTGACTTTAGGGTTCACTTACTCCCTGCAATAGTAAATCATCATAAGATCAGCATCAAGTTTGCCATCGATATCTACAGTGACTTTAGGATTCACTTACAAACTGCAATCGTACAACATTATAAGATCAGCATCAAGCCTGTCGTCGATGTCTACAGTGACTTTAGGGTTCACTTACAAGCTGCAATAGTAAACCGCCACGAGATCAGCATCAAGCCTGCCGTCGATGTCTGCAGTGAATTTAGGGTTCACTTACCTTCTGCAATAGTAAACCGCCACGAGATCAGCACCAAGCCTGCCGTCGATGTCTACAGTGACTTTAGGGTTCACTTACTTCCTGCAATAGTAAACCGCCACGAAATCAGCATCAAGCCTGCCGTCGATGCCTACAGTGATTTTAGGGTTCACTTACATACTGCAATAGTACACCACCATGAGATCAGCATCAAGCCTGCCGTCGATGTCTGCAGTGACTTTAGGGTTCACTTACACTCTGCAATAGTAAACCACCACGAGGTCAGCATCAAATCAGCTATCAATCCTTTCAAAGTCTATTAAATTCACTGACCATTGTATAAATAAAATTTACTTTTACCCTGCAAGCAAGTAAAAGCTGCACAGTTCTAGCGCTTTTTCCTTCTATAGCACGGGACAGCGATGTCTGCCCGTCTTTATCCTTCAAGTCGGGCTGAGCGCCATGCCCAAGGAGCAAATCTATACATGCATGGTTTCCTTTCTCCGCGGCGTAGAACAGTGGCGTCCGGCCGTTACCATCTCTAATATCCGCGCTTCTTTCTTCAAGAAGTTTGCCCATGATTCCATCGATGCCATGGTACGCAAGAAGATGCATTCCACAGAATTTCTTCGGGATGTGTGAGGGTAACACTTGACTTGCGCTTGAAGTCTTCGCGTCGTCCCTGAAGAATTTCAGAGCAACTTCTAAAATGCTCTCTTGGCTATCGCTCTCTTGGCCATCGCTCTTTCCGGTATCTTTGATATGGCCGACCCAGTTTCGAGCCGCATAATTGAGGAAAGAGTCTTGCCAGTAGTGAGGTTTCCAGTACACAAGACCTTCGTCGTATACATCGAATGAAAGATAAGTGAGACAAGTAATGGCAATGAGATCTTTACGAACATTCTGGAAGTTCGTCCAGTAGTTGTCCCGAAAATACTCTTGAGTGGTATAGTGCACCAGTCGAACGATCTTGCTCTGTTCGTCAACTGTGACTAGGCCTGTGCAACAAGATACAATGTCCTTAATAGTGTTCAGACTTCTTTTGTCCAAACTCGAAGTCCCAGGTTCCACTGCTAGGGCGTGCCTCAGTTCCTCCGTAGTGAGCTGTCTCTTCGCGTAGACGATCCATAAAAGCACCCTTTCCCCCAAGTCGCGAAATCCTGGTTGCTGGTTTTTGACTCTATTGACTGCATTATCATAGGCCTTGTCTAATCCTTCTTTTCCTGTTTGCATATTATCTAATGCAGTATCGATTGCTTTCTCTGTGAGTTTGTCCGTAAGTGAGTGGATATACAATTGAGCAAGAAGGAACCTCAGTAAACCGTTAGTATTAGACTACGAAAGGTCATGGAAACGTACTTACATCCCATCAACCAAAGCCGAGATACGGGTTTTAATTTTACGCTGCAGTTCGTTATTGTTTTGAACGATACTGGGTAGCTGAGATATTTGGCCGTCGAGGTATCGCTCTATGTCTTCCTCGTGGGCTCGAATGTTTAGTGTTCTCACGCTGCCCGGAGATTTGGGACCAATATTAGGTCGGAAAGTCACCATTAACCGTATGTCGGATTGTTCCTGTAGCCTGTATGCTTCTGACAATAGTTTATCGCGAATGTCATCAGTCCTGCACTCATCTAGAGCATCGATAACGATAAAGATCCGGGAGTAAGCCTTTAAGATGCCGGAGAGTTCTTCATGAATTTCGTCCCGTGAAAGTCGATGTTTTCCACCTTTTAAATGCTTCTCGTGCAGATCTTGGATAGATTTCGGGATTGTTTGTTGCCACAGCGTCAGCTGCCCAAGTAGAGAAGCAAGCAAATCATCCGATCCCTGCCTGTCTTGTTCCTTGTAGATACAGTATAGACATGCTATGCCAGTGTTGCGGTCTGGAAATGCACCTTCATCCCGAAGCTTCATTAGGTGATTAACCACAATCGATGAAATCATACTTTTGCCGGCTCCAGGAATCCCGGGACAGAATAGAGTCTTTTCTTTGCCTTCCAGCCATTCTTTAAATCCGGATGTCTTTAAGAACCATTCCCCGGTTCCTTCCTGACGCTCACGAAGAAAGTCACTCTGTCGCGCCAAGTGGTCAATTGGACTAAGCCAGTGCAGAAGTTTTTGGCGGTGTTCGTCTAAACCGAACTTAGAACATAGCCTTAAATAATCCATTCGTGTAGGGTAGACATACCTTGCTGCGTAGAGGCAACACCTTTGATAGCTACTCACAACTGGTTAGCATAGTTTCTCCAGCACGATGACTTCCGAGAATGATCTTGTTAATATTAATAATAAATGTAAGGAATTAATTAGAAATGCCATTGACCAAACAGCTACTTGGATGGTATAACCCTGTCTAACTGTACCTAGCGCGAACTGAAACCATACCTGCTTGGACAAATAATTCTTAGTGTGATGCAACGATATAACTTGATTATCATTCTGCACTTCATCATTGCGAACCTTCGTAAGTATTATCTGTTTTCTGCTTCACGTCGCGGACATCGTTTCCTATTTCATTCACCTTCTTTCCAACTATACCGTATCGTTATTAATGCATTTAAATTAGACATGCCCCTGAAAGTCTAGAGATTACTTACTTTGCTCAATTGGGGTCAGATCCATGATACTCTGTCCAGGGATAACAAGAAGAAGTTCTTTTGCATATGCCGCTGCCGTTGCCGCAGCGTATGGCTGCCAGACCTTATTCTTATGAGAATCGGCATAGTCGCAGATACCCCGAATGACGATACAAGGAAACGAATCCATCAGCCCTAGGAGTAGCGTCAGACAAGAGATCGTTCTTCACAGTATGGGTCTAAAATTCACCTGCAGCTTCCATTTCAAAGCAAATAATATTCTCCCTCTGTGACCACTTGTCTCTCAATATGGCGTCCTTCATCACTTGATCTGCCGATCCAATAGTTCCGTAATGTAGCTTGGGAGCATTGGGAGCACTGTCCTTTCGGGGCTTCCTCTTCAAGAGGTTAACATCAAGTGGTCCGCAGCAAGCTTTACACGACCTCCTCCCATCTACGTGAACGACTTCAGACTTGAAAAGCCTGTCCTTTGCCGAACCCGGATATTGAAATTTTGTTGCCATGAGCGGATTGTCTGACAGCACCTTCGACAGCAGCTCGGAGATATTGTGTCCTTTCCGTTCATGCTGGCCTTGAAGCATAGAAACAGCGTTCAAAACTATATTCGGTGGCTTGTTAAGCTTACCACCGGTGTGAATGAATTCCCCTTCCTGCACTGACTTGCCAAAATCGTACTGCACGACAGCTTCTGCAGACTTCGAATGCAGGCTGATCACAACATCGCCGAGTCTGATATCTCGTATTTCTTCAAAATCATCTTCCTCATCTTCCTCATCTTCCTCATCTTCCTCATCTTCCTCATCTTCCTCATCTTCCTCATCTTCGGGTCCCCTGCCCTCAGTGCCGTTGTTGCCCTTAGCGCCGTAATATGGTGCACCGCCACCAATACCAACCATCAATCCGAATCTGATAGTTTTGAAGCTGCGGACCATATCTTTCGCAACCGTCGCGGCAGACACTTTGCCCGTTGTTTCTGCGGGAAGACAGGCAATCACTACATTGTGATCCCCGATTCTGCCGAGGAGGTAGGAATTGGTGTCTTGCGGGTCGGCTGCCGGAAGTATCCGATGTTCGTCGTCCAGCATAGCCGCTGCGGCTACTAGCTCAGTCTTTGGTAATGCACATATCCACCCGACCGTATAATCACTATGTTTGAACTGCGGGAGATTTTCAGCCATATCTAGCTAGCCTCGTTGGAAATTTGGATTTCAGATCTAATATTGTATAATGGCGCGCTGTGATCAAATTTGTGTGGGGGACTGGATCAGCGGATATAGAGCGGGGCAGGGCACGCTTTTGCCACTTTATATTAGCCCAAGTTCACCCTTGTACGGCTTCCTGGCTGGTCTTCTATTGTCTGCGAGGTATGTTTGTGGTCGTCATCCAAATATGACTACTCATCTCACGCAGGAAAACGTGTCCCTAGCCGAAACTGCTGCAGCGGCGACTCACATGCTGCGAATCTTCATTGGCTGTGACAGGCTTGTGGAGCGCGGAATTTATTTTGACCGTCGCGGCACCGGCCCAGCTGCCGAAGGAGGGCATCGTCTGCATGTTGCGTATCCATTGCCTCATGACATAACAATTATTTCCCACAGGTGCCCTCAACTTGTCGACGAGCAATTCTCTGTCTAGTTACTTGACAGTGTGGGAGGCATATGGGAGCTCCAAATGAGGGCGGGAAACGGTGGTGAGTGAAAACATTCCCATTGGTTCTTCCTGGTAGCGATTATAACTTCGTCATGTAAGAACACGGGGTGACAAGTTTGTTTTCGTCATGGACTTCCTTACGTTGGTATTCATTTGGACTGCCCCTCTCCTTTCACGGGTTATCGCTCATCCCACTTGTGGGACATGAATCCTTTTAAATCCGATGTAGTTGTTTTTTTAATATCCTATCCATGATACGGCATTTGCTGATCCCTTCTATCTTTGGGATGACTTGTTCCCAAGATGCAGGATCTCGGCTGGTAGAATCTTGCGGGATATTAATTAAGCTGAAAAATTGGGTAAGGGAGCGTGTAGGGAGGGGTAGGAGCAGGGGTTAAGGAGGGGTAAAAGAGGGGTAAGCGGACCATCTTATCAAATGCATATGCATGCACTGTTGTCGTGTTCTTGGTTGTATGGCTATTTCTACACCAGAGAGAGTTCCAAGACGGTCTTACCCAGAGCCTTGGCATAGAAGAAGAAGAAACGGATATGGGTGAAGCCGGAAAGCCAGGCATGCACCCGGGTGACAAAAAAAAACCAACAACGCATTTACTAAATACAACACTACTGAGGAGCTCTCAAAAGTGAAAAACTCGGCAATCCTGTATATGCATATATAGAAGATATCGTATCTTGAACTCGGTGAACAGATAAGAAAATCAATCATACATCAAAAAGTCATTACAATAAGCCCAAGTGACTAGTCTGGTGAAACTGGCGCGGCTCTACCCTCACACTAGATCACAACCTCAACGGCTCCAAAGGTGTGCCAATCCTCCTCGAATTTCATCCTGCCGCCCTGCATTCCGTATCTCCTTATCGAACTCCTGGATAAATCTTTTATACGTAAAGTCAACAAGGCGACTCGCCCCCGTCCCTATGTTATGGCTTCGCCCAAAGCAATATTGACCCCTTCCCATTCGCAGAGAAGCTTCTGGTGTTCTATCAAGCGTAGTTTCAAAGCCTCGATGATTCGCATTGGGTCGTGTCTCGTTGCCAAGTCATTCTTGGCGCTTGCTTGTTGGGTTGGACATTTTCCAACGTGCAACAACACAAGAACGTATAACGGGAAGGCTAGTTTTTGGGGTAGAGGCTACAAAACAGCTGGCCATAAAATTCCTGGATATCCCTTTCAAGTCCAATATTTTCGTGTCGATAATGCCTCCTCGTTTTCATCACAAGATTTGCACGACACATAATCCCCCCTCTCTCTCGCCATCTTGTTCTCCCACATATAACGAGCATACAACATACTGAGCTTAGAGCGGAAATACGAGCAGCTGGTGGGGCCATGAGAATGACAGTCCATGCTATACTGTTAGATGAAAATCACAAGAACAACACAAAGAAACCTACCCAGAATAATAATGCACTCAGTTCTGTACCCTTTGTAATTTTGATGTAAGAGTTGAGAGGAGTTTTTTAGGCTGCTATGGGAATTACAGGGGCTGTTTTAGGCACCGATTTTGCTATTTCGGCCACCTGCCAAATATACGCTGCTTAAGCAATATACCTGTTCCAAATTAAGACCGAGACCTTCTTTTGGTCCCCGTTTGTTTTAAGAAGGATCTTTGATTTATTTTTCTTTTCTAAGCTTGGCTCTCCTGGATCCACTTCTGTCTGCTAGCCATTTTTGTCCTTTTCCCTTTTGTTTTTGCGAAAGGGGCGTTCCTCTTTGTCTACAGAAGCATGTTAGCCAGAAGCATGTTGGATGTTTCTGTTAACAATCACAAGGCGATGCTACCCCATTTTGGTAAAGATCTCTGATTTGTTTTCTCTTCTGAGCTTAACCCTCCCACTCATTTTTGTCCTTTTCTTGTTTTTGTGAAGGCTTTCCTCTTTGCCAATTCACACAGAAATATGTATGTTGGCTGCAGCTGCTGTTTCTGTTAGCAATCACAAGGTGATGTTAGATGTATTTGCCCCGTGCAGCGACTGACAACACACCAGCCACAATTCCTTTCCTCCTTCGTCACCCCAATATAACATACTACCAACCAAGACGAGAATATGCTTCCCACTGCGAACAACAAATACTAAAAAAAGGGTGCCCGAATTAATGCTTTTTGTCAAGTGATCTAATCTGTTCTATTAACAGGCTAATTAACAGGGACGTAATTGGATCCTTGGAGCAGACTTAACCTCACAACGATATAAATCAATACACAGAAGTTGCAGGATACAGATTGGGGTACTGACTTATTCGAGCTTGGTACGATTGTGTTGTTCCTATGGTTTTTCGTCCAAGCAAAGTATGGCGTGGATTCATGGCTAGCGTAATATGCATTCAATGACTTATGTAATTAGGGCATTCATGTGGATCTATCTCATCGCATACTAGCTTCAGTGAAACTCCTGATCTGGGAATAAATCTATTTATTAGAGCTAGCGAGTGCAGTAATACAATTTCTAAGGTTGTTAAAAGCAACCCCGTTCAATACAAGGCTAAATATATAGATTAAACTCAGCTGGAATTTTCAGCCGTGTTTTTTGCAGCCGTGTTTTTTGCAGCCGTGTTTGGTGGCTGTATTCACGAGACGGCGAGGCCGCGGCGTATGCTCGGGCTAAACAGTGGCTCACGTGACAGAATTAAAGCTCAAACAATCAGTGGGACAGTCAGTGGACAGCCTGGAGTCGTACCGGTGATGTTCTGCCAACTTTTGCCGCGACTTCACCCAAATTGTGTAAAATGGATAATAGATAAGCAGCTACCAAATCGCAGCACAGCGCTGGATTTTAGTACTGTCCTCACCCATAAATTTAGTATATTATTAGAGGTCGGACTCTAGTACAATATAAAGCGTGGTTGAGTATGATATATTCCTACTTCTTTAAAAAAAGAGCTTAGAAGAAAGTCCTTTTATTAAATTAAATAAAGTTCTAAACAATTATATTGTTTAAGTTGCAACATCTTGGTTATAAAGCAGTACTTATGAAGCTTGAAGGTGTGTTTATGGGTTAGGTTTGAGAATAAGCTGTATTATATTCGTCCACAATTTTGTAAAGGAGTTATATAATACCTCGCACCTTTTTACCTTCTGCCTTCTACCTTCTGCCTTCAACTTCAAAACTCTGTCTAATGTTGGAGAAGGATCCACCAAAGTACCTTAGCTTGGTTAATAACATACTCTTATAATAATTTCAATGTAGCCCTCCAGATATCCCCAGATAACATCAGCCTTCTACAGATGATTAAAATCTACTACTTCACAACAATCTTGCTTTCAAGAACATATTTCTTTCCGAGTATTTACCCCTCCCAGTCTTGTTATTTGGCTTAAACTATCATTTTAGCGGCTAAACTTTACTAAAATAAGTTCCTGAACAAACTAAGCTTTACTATATAAATCCCTTTTAATAAAAAAAGTAATCTACCCCACATTAACATCCAGCTTAAGTTACCCTCAATAATATCTACATAGATGGCCACCAATCCAAGATTTTATAATAAATACACTGTAGGGTGGATTTGCGCATTACCAAAGGAACAAATTATGGCAAAAACAATGCTAGATAAAATATACCCAAATTTCCCTAAACTAGTAACTGATAAAAACATATATACTCTAAAATCTATCCGCAATCACAACGTAGTTATAGCTTGTTTGCCGAAACATGCGGTTGGCACCAATGCAGCAGTGAAAATCGCAACCCAGATGTTTAACACCTTTCTGATTAAGATTGGCCTTATAATTAGCATTAATAGTGGTATTCCACCCAAGGTTAGACTTAGCGATGTTGTAATCAATACAGAATAAATCTAGTGAGATTTCGGCAAAATAATAGCAGATAGCAAATTTCAACAGACTAGTAAATGGAATAACCTCTCAACTGCACTACTAACAACAATATCAAAATTAGAGATTTAGCATAAAATATATGGAATAAAGATACTTCAGTATCTGGATAATTTAAGGGAAAAATATCTGAACTTAGCGCCAAAATACACATTGGCTGACTCTCTTCAAGACCCTTTAAGCTACATTCAAAACTCAGAGAAGAAAACTAAAAATACTTGTGTTTATTACAATCTAATCGCATCTAGCAACCAAGTAATTAAAAATACCAATTTTTGTGATAAACTCAATAAAAATCTTAGTAAAAATATATTGTGCTTCAAAATAAAGGCGACAAAACTGATGAACTTCCCGTACATTGTTATTCAAGGTATCTGTGATTATGCCAACTCCCAAAAGAACGACGATTGGTAGAAATATGCAGCAGCCATAGCTATAGCATATGCAAAGGAACTTCTAGAATCTATACAACCAATTGAAATTGATAGAGAATGCTTTGTAAAGGATCTATTCGACCAGGGTTAGTTAATTCTCAAATCTTTTTCCATTAAATAGTCACGAGTTTCTAAAATCTGTAGTTTTTGGTAAAATCTTGATAATAAGGCACAGATTAAATAGAAATGAGGATCTTAAGATCCTCGATTAGTTTACTCTAATTAACTATGGCCTCCAGCATAGCAACTTCCTCAGCAGGCAACAGCCTGAAAGTGGCTAATAGCTATTAGACTCTACTGAGTACTAAACTTAGGTAAATATAAGCAAGCAAATATTATTTTGCCTAGGCATTCCCAAAGCAGGGAAAACGATCATTACATCAATTATTATTGACCACCTAATAATTTAATTTTTTAATGACTTAACAATTGGCATTGCATTTATCTATTGCAACTTTAAATGGAAAATCGAGCAAAATCTTAATAGCCTGTTAGCGAGTCTGCTCAAATAACTAGCGCAGAACCAGAATTTTCTCCCAGAAAATATAAAAAAACTATACGATCTGTTACACCTTGCCCAGGTCTCCTTGGCAGGATTCCCAAACAAGCCTAGCACCTTGCTGGTTTCTCAACTCTATTGGTTCAGGTCTCTTAGAGGGAGCAATCAGTATTCGGTAGGAACTAATAAAGTTGTATGTAGAAAGTATAACACAGTCAAATAAGTAAAAGACTTATGAAACTGTTCAAGACTTTACTATTGGATAGTGAACTAGTAAAGGTAGTTGATAAGTTGACCGATGGAGTTCCAAGAAAGATCTGAGAACTGCCATCGCTCAAGAGGTTCTTAAATATATGATGAAGTTTCCATATAAAAGACAAATCGCATACAAAACTATGGCTCGCCTGTCTGCTCGTTGCTCACCTCTGAGAGGCGAGCCTTCTGGCGAGCGGCGATCCATCATACATGTGTTGTGACAAACATTGCATAAAGACGGGATGGGCCAGTGGTTTAGATTTCCGCTGGTCAGACAAAACCGAATGTGTTGTGGAAGCAACACATTCTACATGATGTAGGAAATCGACTCATTTCCTCCGAACGAATGTTTATAAATATAAAAATTATACAACACAAATATTAATTTTATTAAAATATAATATAACATTATTTATAAAATATAAACTACATTATAACGTAGACGTGTTTGTAGACGTGTTCGTTGTGTTTGTTGTGTTTGTCGTGTTTGCAGACGTGTTTGTCACGTTTGTAGACGTTTTTAGACGTTTGTAGACGTTTATACGCGACGAGTTTGTACAGAGTTTCTAGATGTTTATAATTTCAGACGTTCTAACTCTGAAATTCTGGAATGACAGGTGAGTTACTCTCACACTCGAAATCCAGATTTGGACGATAGCATGGGTGTGAATTAAAACGCCACAAAACGGGGGTGTGCTCTTTATACAAGGTTTCTGCGTAATTATTCCTCGATCACAGTCACTTCTTCCCCCACTTTTTGCTTACATAACTGAAGGCGTGAACATGGTCAGAAGCAACTGTGCTGGATTTGGTACATTCGATTCGGCAAAAGTCGGCAATGGGCTGCCCTGGAAACCGCTATTTTTGTCAAGTAAACAATCTTCTTTTGAAAGAGACCATCTACCGCAAATCTAAATAAATTATATACTTCGGAAAAAGCATTGAATATCGAAATAGAAGCACTTGATCTCTAAATTAACATAACAAATTCAGGATATCCCCTACGATCGTACGAAAATCAACCTAAACTTTCAAACTATTACAACGAAATGATCAGACGCTAGCAGCCATAAGCACAACAGCGAACACGGCAGCAAATACAACTATGAGGTTCCTCAGCGATTCACGGAGCCGTCTTGGTCACAACAGTGTCAATGACAAAAGGTAACTTCCAAATAGTAACAATGAAAGTGCTTTGATTCTAGAAGGCCAGAACTCTTAGTACGAACCTCAAGGGGAACACCTTAAGCTGGACGAGTATATCTGACACCTTAAACGAGAAGAATGGGGATGCTAACAGCGATACTACTCTTTTCCGGACTTGCAGACAAAAAGGAAATAATCAGACATGTCTCGAGAAAGAAGGGCTAGTTCGGATGGATTTTACGGATCCGAATATCTTCTCGGGTATAGCTTCGACTTCTAAACACCTGTTCAAAAGACTACATTGCCCACCTTCTACTATTCGCCTTTCAAAGCCCTCCGAAAACAGCCCTAATTACTTAAAAGAACTTTATTTAGGTTATGGGAGTGACAATCCTTCCAATTCAACATCCTATTGCTAGTTTCAAATCCAATATTTCAATCTAAGGATTTTTACTGATAAATTGACCAGAGCAAGCACATACTGCTGTCGAACCATATGCCTGTATTGTAAAGGGTTGCGGAAGTTCATTCAAAACTAATAAACATCTAAAGAGACACCGTAAGTTTCAACCCACCCCATGCTTTCGTTCAAGATTGTTTACTAATAAATTGACCAGAGCAAACACATGCTACTGTCAAACCATACGCCTGTATCGTAGAGGGCTGTGGGAAGTCATTCAAGACCAATAGATATCTAAAGGCACACCGTAAGTTTCAACCCACCCCATGCTTTCGTTCAAGATTGTTTACTAATAAATTGACCAGAGCAAACACATGCTACTGTCAAACCATACGCCTGTATTGTAAAGGGCTGTGGGAAGTCATTCAAGACCAAGAGCGATTTAATACAGCATGGTGACTCTCAACTCCCTATGCTTTCATTTAAAGTTGATTACTGATAAATTGACCAGAGCAAACACATGCTACTGTCAAACCATACGCCTGTACTGTAAAGGGTTGCGGAAGTTCATTCAAAACTAATAAACATCTAAAGAGACACCGTAAGTTTCAACCCACCCCATGCTTTCGTTCAAGATTGTTTACTAATAAATTGACCAGAGCAAACACATGCTACTGTCAAACCATACGCCTGTATCGTAGAGGGCTGTGGGAAGTCATTCAAGATCAAGGACGGTTTAAAACAGCATGGTGACTCTCAACTCCCTATGCTTTCATCCAAGGTTGATTACTAATAAATTCAATCAGAAAGAAAATGTAGTATCGAGGATAGACATACTACGTCAATTACAGATTATAATATTATGGTGGTTAAGACTACGGCATCGATGCAGAGCAAAGGGTGGGAGCGGGTGGAGACGATAGGTGGGACTTCGACTGGAAAGGAAGTAGCCGCCGTTGAAGTAGGGGATAAAAATGGGACGCAGGTAGATGGACCTAGCCTCGTGGGCCAGCCTCTAGACCTACAGGGCCATGAAAGAGGACTTTTGGATAGTGTAAAGTCACTTTTGGAGCCTTCAGAACCTTTGGAGCCCTTAGATGCGGAAGTGATACTAGTGGAGGAGGAGATCGAGGGCGGCAGCTCTGAAAGTCTTCTGCCCGTTCCACCAACCTTCGGGGATAAATCAATTGCCGGAATTCTAAACAAATTCGAAAGCTTACCGCGACAACCAGTCGATCAAACCTCAGCAACGAAAGCAGTTAACGAAAATTCTAATGCGCAGAATACCGTAGAAGGAGTTAGGTATGGCAATTGTCAGCTGTTTAGACATATATATCAGTCCATCTTCCTTTATGTACATTGATCTAACTTGGTTTTTTTAGGGAATGGTTTTGCAGAGCTGAAGATACCCCCAGAATGAAAACCAGGTCGAGGGCATCTACTACACCTTCAGCAGGCAAAAAGACTAGATGCCAATCTCTGGGAAGCGGTTCCACGAAACGCGACGGGCTTCATGGATTAGGTCCCAAGAAAAAGAGTAAGAAGGATGAAATCAGACGCCCATCATCTAATAGCCCGTCTATTACATTGGCTACTACAATGACTGCGGATGCAGACAAAAGTGTTGGGGTTGGCGATGCGATTATCATTCAGGGTGCTGCGGGGCAAATGAATAGTGTAGGGCTGGAGCCTAGTAGGAAGAGGAATAGGTCTTTATCACTCGTCCGGGAGGGGAAGCCTCCTTCGGTGTCGAAGGCACGGAGGTCGGGTTTGTACTATAGCAGGAATAAATCACCCTCCGGACTACATCCTGACGAAAATGGTGAGATTAACCGGGAGCATCCGGTACCGAGGCGGTCGGCACGGCTCGAATCGGGGGGCTTAAGGCAGGAGTTACACAGCAAAGGACGAGCTGCTCAACCTGCTAAGAAAGGAAATGTTAGTCTGACTGTTGAAACCGCGCTTGAAGAAGGGGATGAAACCACAGTAATCGCCTTGGGGCCTCCTTCGAAACGTCGAAGGCTTAAGCCCCCGTCCGCCGTCCTTAGCGAAAAAGTAGGGAACGAGGAATTAATAAAGGAGGGCCCAATAGTGAGGCCGACTGAAGACCTTAAAGCTCTGAACGCCTTGCTTCCAGGGGCACCGGGTACGCATGAGATACACGAGGCGCTTCAGAAGAAATACGGTGAAGCAGCCGCCGAAAGAGACAGACCTAAGCTCGGAAACGCAGGATCTCAGGGGAAATTAGACGACAAGATTGTCCTAAGAGTCTTCAAACTGCGCTCACTGGTAGGCGCGTGGAAGACCGTGAACAACAAGGACGATGAGGTCACGCTGAAAGAGGCGAGGGAGAAGTTGGAGGAGACGATAAAGCAAACTCGGGAGGAAATAGAAGAGCTCAAATCGTCGAATCTCGCATACGAAGCCTCAACGTGTCGCGATGAGGACGAAATACGGAACCCCGAAGGAGCAGACAAGGACTTCGAGAATCGGATACCGGCGCTTGAGGACAGCCATAGGCAGCAATTGGATGACTTGAAATCAGCACCAAATGCGGTCTCTAGCGGACAAAGCAGGAGCCACGCAGGAGAGGAGCGAGAAGAGGAAAAATCGAAAACCAAAGACCTCAAAGACGAACTGGAACGACACAAGGAGCTTGAAAGTAGTTTACGCAGGCACCCCGGAGCCGCCAAAGGGCGGCATCAAGAGATCGAGGGCAGCGTCACCAGCAAGGGCCGCCATTCTGTTTCTCCTGAACCGCCTTTTGCTCCTGAAATGCTAAACTTTGAGTTCGAATTTAGAATTTCGAATCCGATGCTACCTACCTCTAGTGTCGAATTCGATGCAGTCGGCGATCTCCCCGAGGGCTACCGAGTGCGAACTACGCAATCGCGGAAGGAGCATTACGTACCCTGGTATAATCGCAATCTGACAGTACACTTACACCGTTCCTGCGCACGAAATCTCCCCAGCATTAAGGGTAAAGTCGAAGTCTTCGAAGCCGATGGAAGTCAATGTAGCTCTGCAAAACATAAAATTGATTTAAGAGGCCGAACGATAAAAAGAGGGGATATGACATTCAATGAATTTATAGGATTAAACCCTGATCAATTCAGACCGGTATCAATACAGGGCTGCAGTAAGGTGGCGTTTAAGAAATTTGAGAAGGTGAAAAATACCCTTTACCATCCTGCAATTCTTCGAATGAGGTGATATCGTGATATCTAACTTATTTTTATAACAGAGTCGGAGGACGAGAGGTCTTAGAAGACATGCTGTTTTCTACAAAACGGGGCGTAACGTTCCTGGTGAATTGAGGGGTTAATGTAGCAACATATCCTTCAGCATAGATTTGGGTTCTTTTTTTTTGAATAAGAAATATAAAGAAGAAGTGCAAAATAGAGGTAACTTTGGACGAATTTAGACGCTAATAGAGACAAAGCCGTAGTAATATTTTATATAGAAACTTGGAACCAAAACCTCCTTACCACCGTTCCTCCGCTCTCACTTCACACAAGCTAGGGCACCCAGTTTTCGAGATAGCTATTCAGCCATCTCGCATTTCAGCCTCTTGATCCCAAATTCGTCGATTTTATAACCTCCAAGGCATAATGGAATCCAGCCTCACTAGTGTCATCCTTGCCGGCGTCGGTGCCCTCCGAGGGCCAACTCGATTAGGTCAAATAATACTAATGACAAAGTCACTACCTAAACCTCATAAACTTAGAGTTCTCGCGGTAGCAGAGTCCGTCCCATGGCCAGTTATATTTTGTCTCCGCTTAGTTAGTTATCTCTTCGGTCAAAATAATCCGTTCGTTGAGATCGCAGATGGTGTAATGATTTTGCAACTGTCTATTCAGATCTTAGCATTAGTGAGGATCCCCAACAATCAAAAAAAGTAATTCAAAGGCGAACGCATATTTACAAGTCAACAATCAGATACCAATTCGAAAGTATTTAAAAATTTCGAACTTCAAATTCGGAGCAGTCCTCGCCTATACTCTAATTCTGAGCATCTTAACTACAACCTTAAATTTCCTTTCTTCAATTCCATATTATTAAATATACACATTACTAATAAGTAACCCTAGATGGGTATACTATCAAATCATTATTCATAGTTCTGGCTACTTTCTTATATCATCAATATTCCTTATTTCCCTCTATTTCCAGTTGCAAATCTGGTGGGGTACGCCGCAATGCGGCAAATTACGATTTCACGGCATTATTCTAGAAGGTTCTATGGAACCTAGGCTCTGCGCCTGCCTACCTACCTACCTACCTACCTACCTACCTACCTACCTACCTACCTACCTACCTACCTACCTACCTACTTGCCAGCATAGGTAGGCAGGCAGGTAGGGCAGAACCTGCGCCGGTAGGCAGACAGGTACAAAGGCAGGCCCTATTTTATTTTATTTTATTTTATTTTATTTTATTTTATTTTATTTTATTTTGTTTTGTTTTGTTTTGTTTTATTAATAATAATAAGGGCAGTGGGGTTTAAGTACAGCGCCGCTGTAATCTAGTTCAAAAATATAGTTTAAAAAATTATTAAAAATAATATAACTATATATATAGTATTTAATTGGCGGATCTATGTCAACTTGGAATGGCCAAATGCATGAATCTTGTTGGAACGGCGGTTCAGCCCGGATTTATCGACCTAGTTCCCCAACGGTCAAAAATATTACGTACAGGGGTTAAGTTACACGTTGATAGAATCCTTCAATCGCCCGTTTCCCACGCGTCAATGTGGGGATTATTATTGAATATCTCCCTTCAAGTCTACCGATCAATGTGATATCGCGAGTTTATCTGGGTACGCCCTGAGCTTTTTTCTATTCTAGTCGGAATATCACAACCCCGTGCGGACTAGGCGCGAGACAATCAGAATATAGAAATGGATGATTTTGAGAATTAAAGGGCTAAAATCAAAACCCATATACAAAGGGACAGAAGGAAAACCTCTTTCCCCAGCAAAGAGAATAACCTAGCGGCCTTTTTGCTTTACTCAAAGCTACGAATAAATTTATAAACTCCAAGGTAAAATCCAGTATCAACAAGACAACAATTACACTGCTGTGTTTCCGTACGTAGTATACTATACCTTCACGATTCCAATTAGTATGAGTCGTCAAGGAGGTTCCGAGCATCCATCCTTCTGGCCTTTGCCACCCGAAATCGATGCCGTGATCACAACAATAGTATTCTACGATGATTCCCATTTCACAATTAGTATATTTGAATTTTAACTTTTATATATAGCTCCCGATTTCATCAATCCCGGCGTTGGCGAAGGTCTCGAAGAATGACCGTGAACGATTCCGTTGGGCATTGTATGCTTACGTCAAAGTTCCATTTGAAAGGGACGGCCGTACGACCCACTTTTCGGGGTTTTGCGAGGAGTTCTCGCATCCGTAGATGGAACGTAAAGGAGGCAGAAGAGGATTCTATTCTCCTCTCGCGGGCTTTCCAATCTATCGCACAAGACTATCTCAAAAGCCTCAAGTAAGAACCTTGTACGAATAAAATTCTAATACCCATTTTTACTAAGGTTCGCATGCAGACTTCGCGCTCTCGGACCTATCGGCACGGCATTCTGGTCTTCCGCACAGAACCTGCAATCCAATCTAGCTAGTGTTCATATTGAATATCATGGACAGCAAGATTCGCCTTGGGATATGCGCCTACTTTTAAAGCTACCGAGCTAAAACTCCCAAATATGACAAAACTTCATACAGAACTCATCCTGGATAGTTATGGAGCAGAGATTGCAAGAATACTTCTCAGATCTTCCGAAACAATTGAGGATCTCGCCTTGACATTTCACAACCAGAAGGCTCGGGATCCATTCGAGGTTCCAGATAGCGTAATGCAGGCTCTTGCAAAGCAAAAACCTAAACGTCTTCGCCTCAAAACTGTGGCAATCCAGCCCAGTCTTCAACATTGTTTCAGTAATGGGAATCTAGAGTCCCTGAACACATCAAATTGTAGAAATCTGATGCGGCTAACACCATGGCTTCAGGGTAAGAATTTGGAGGAACTAGCTGTCCAGGACAGGATTTACCAGGATGGGGAGAAGTGTGACATCTGCAACTGGGTGCAGATATATGGACATTGAGGTCTACTGCAACCAGGTTTCTTGAAGCCCCAGGCGAAGTTAGTCCCCCGAAAATGGTTGTCAGATTCAAAACACTTCTTCTGTCCATTTCTCAGAATCCAAAGGCGATCCCCGATCTTTCGCTACGGACAACATCCGTCGACATACTGTACAAATGTATTCTGTCTCCTCAGGGCCTTGGGCTTTGCTACGAAAAACCAGAACACCTTCTCTCTATTATAGCTGGATTGGAATCAACTATACTGCCTGGTCTGCAAACCCTCGCAACCTTCATACCGTCGAATAACACAATGGTAGTGGACTCGCACCGGCACTCCCCGCTTCCCTTTTTGGTTTCCTGTTCGATGAAGGCATTATACGCCTCAAAAGCTTTATCGTAACCCTCAGTTTCGATAGCTTCGGCACGAATACACACCATGATCAGTCCTCCAAATTCGAAAGTCCGGCTAAATCTTTCGGCCTCACTCAGGCTTAGTCTTTCTAACAAGTAGAACTCGTGGGCGTACTGACTGGGAGAACTTCAATTGATTATAGTCACCGAATCGAAAATCGGGAAACTCCAAGGATGCTATAGCTTTCTGTATTAACTAGTTTTATCCATCAGCTTTGGTGATCTCCCCGCATATGGCTCCCGGAATGTTATACCCGATGACTCGAGATCGGCCTTTGAAAGTTCGGCCCCTTGATGGCGCGCTCTATGAGCCCTAGCCACCCAATTGCTCCTTCGGAGATACGACCTTCTTTAGGAAGACCAGGATCGCTGATAATGATTGGAGCTGCCCCTCGACTCGTAAGCAGCAACTGGGTGCAGATATATGGACATTGAGGTCTACTGCAACCAGGTTTCTTGAAGCCCCGGGCGAAGCTAGTCTCCCGAAAATGGTTCTCAGATTCAAAACACTTCTTCTGTCCATTTCTCAGAATCCAAAGGCGATCCCCGATCTTTCGCTATGGACAACATCCGTCGACATACTGTACAGATGTATTCTGTCCCCTCAGGGCCTTGGGCTTTGCTACGAAAAACCAGAACACCTTCTCTCTATTATAGCTGGCTTGGAATCAACTATACAACTCCTTCAGCGGCACTCCCAAGACTTGGAAATCATATGTCAACACCGCCCTGATCAGTCTGGAATAGCCACAAGAGTTCCACCAGAACCATCTGAAAACTTATATTCTGCTGGGAAATACAAAAACATGACCAAAGATGAAATTGGGCGGGCCCAAACCGGCATATCACTGTCAATACCGGCGATACGCCAGCTATCCGACAATCTGCTAGGGGTTTGGCACGGCTGTATGCGGTATGACGCCGATGTTATGGAGGGGGAGAGAACTCTGGGCCATATAGACTCAGGTACGGGTACATCTGGTGATAGGGAGCTGCTGGAGGATGCAGAGTTCCAGCTTGGTTGTGTATCCGTCGTCGATCGAAATATCGATCCACTTCTGTCAGGTCAGCCGGCCAGCCCAACAGGGCCAACCACGCCTACGGTTTCTCCACAACGCAATCGGCTGTGCTCGGCGACTTTGATTGTATACTAAATGATACCCACAATTGTACAATGATGAACAAGCAGAATTATTATAATCATATGAGAATATTCAGTCTTAGCTCCCCTAGCTTTAATAATTCAATAATTCAAGTAGACTTCAGAACATCCTTCTTTAGTTCTTCAATCAATCTTTAAAGCAAAATGGCCTTGATACGCTTACCACTATGGCTTCGGACTCTAATACAAGACCTACGCGCGGTCTTTAAACCATTAGGAGCGGGGAACTCTGATGCCAGTCACTCGGGAAGGCGCGAGCGTGCACGCAAACGAACGCAAATGCATATTCACACTTGCATTCGGGCTCATCGACTCGGACCGTGGCTACTCCTGGCCCAGCACAGCGTCTGTTTAGCCGCCACAACCATATGACTCAGTTTTCAATTTCATCTAGGGAGGAACTACTAACTCTAGGACTAGCCCCGTTTCCAGAAGCCAGTCGGCCATCGCTAGGGCCGTTAGGGCCACCACGACAAGTATCACCAGCGCTACCAAATGAGGCCAGCGAAAATGACTACAAACTATCTTTACCGCGAGGAAACGGGGTGGGCCCTCTCCACCCCCCGCTAGCAAGGCAAAAGCAAACCACAACGATTCCCACCGTCCCGAAACTGCAGGTAGTTTCTGGACTGACAGCATACAATAGCAAGACCGTAGTTGAAGTAGCGATCCCAGAGCCTGCCTTGCGAAAGTCAGCTGTCAACAGCATCCGCTATCACCTAAATCGGAGGCTTGAAAGACAACGCGCGGATAACATAGCGATTACGTATGAGGCGGGAGGGACGCAAAGCCACGAAGCCATGGAAGACTCGGATGAGTACCAGACAGGTCTTGAGATTGGAAGAACATGGAGCGAAGACTGTATGTGTATGCGTAGCTTTATTTTCCATCGATTCCTTTCACTACCCTAACTAATGCTCATCAACCTGAAATAGCCGCCGACTATATTGAACCCAGCAGACCGGAATCATTTACCATTCCAACTCATCAGCTACCAGATTTTAGCGTACAATATAAAAAATCTCGCCGTACACAAACTGGAAAGATAAATGCTGCTTTTCCCAGTCCCTTGGTCACCACCCGGGGCCAAAAGCACCTGCTGTCGAATTTCGTCGCGCCAGGCAATTATTGCAAACAAACCAAGCCGCTGGTTGAGACCAGTGATCTGCATGGCCGCCGCACCCGCCAAACGCTGACCTGATAACCCCTCCAAGACCTTGGTCAGATAGACACCGGAATTGTAACTCCCAAACCTACTATTATCCCCCAGCTTATTACGGCGATACTCACCAAGGTCAACTTTCGACTCCACAAATATGTAAATAGAGAAAGCTTAGTTCGTGTACATTCTTCCATCCTCAAGTTAGGACAAGGCTTCCAAATAAAATAGGACACAAATACAAGAGTGCACATTCCCCGAAACCTACTGGCAATTGTGGCATGGAACAATCCATATTCGGTCAACTAGCGATACCGATATACATCTCCCAAGTGGCATGCTAGTATACATAGTGATAAAGACATAGTTTCAGCTATATCCTAATCGATTAAGACCTCCAAATTGCAGGCACGCCTAGCTGCGCCGTCGTATTGTCAATCCCTTGCAGATAAAATATCGATTTTTGTGGATCGTTCTCCAGCTTATCGGGGTTTTTCTAATAAGCCTATGGACAGAACGCGAAATATACGGTCATGGCGTAGCATGCGATTGCGCTGAGGGGTTTAGTTTAACAAGTTTCACTCACTACTACATGGACTCGGATAGGATGCGTTTATATCACTATGAAAGTTATGCTTCTGCGAGCAGACGGACTGTCGATGCAGTGTGACGTGACGTCAGGAAGGCTGGATACTGGTTTGCCCTTGGAGTTTTATTGGTACTAAAGCTCTTATCGAGGCCTGGATTTATCTCGTAAACCAGATGCTACTGTGTCTGGCCTGGATGGATCCAGATATAATAATATAATACCATTCAAATTTATAGCCTCGAATCTCCACTCCCTTGTTCCCTTGCTTGCCCAGTTGGCATCCGCGGCTGGCGGCTGCTCACTCTTGTGTTACCGCGTGTTGCATTGCGGATGCTCTAACAACACAACCTGCATCCTCTTGCAGATGTTGTATTTCAGCCACGTATACTAGGCCATCCCCGTGACCACCTATAGGCTAAGCCAAATTTCGAAGGGTGCATGCGCTAGGCTGCTATCAGACTAGTTAGAAGACTCGGTCGGCTGGTCTGGCCGACTCGCCAGACCAGTTGCAAGTCGACCTCCGGGGATTGATTTGCTGACTAGACTGCAGACTGGTACCTAGTCGGGAGGTGAGTGAGGCTAGTACCGGTATCCCAGACGCACGTAACTACATGGATGGTCTCATACCTATGCTAGCCTGCGCACACGCACAATTAACTTTGTATCAGCTTTGCATGGTGTTACCTCTCTATAGCTAGATCCAGAGCTATGCAACGATTAGGTAGGCGTAGCTTCAACGCTCGATGTCGATATTAATTATCAGCTAATCCCTCGAGTCTCTTCAAACCGACGCAATGAGCTTGTACGTATGAGCATATTCCAGGTGTTAATGTAGGGTAACAAGGCCGATTTCCGGGCAACGGCACGGTACCCGTACCACACCGAGGACATGTCAAAGTGCGTGCCCTCGCTGCACTGTGGAAGTTTGATTGGATAGGCGCACATATGCATATTTGATAGCCAATAGGGCTCATTCCCGCTCCAGGAAGAGTTCGCTCCAGACCAGTCCACCACGAGACCAGATACGTCCAATCTTTTCTAGGGGTTAATAAAAGGTCTCAGGCCAGCAACGCATTCCTCTCGACTCGAATTTCTGTGAGCGAATTCGATCAGGGACAGGGATAAAACAATCATTGCCTGCAACCCCATTCGCAGCTCCCAGATGAGACCCCCAGACTGAGATGAGACAGAAGTGTGGGAGTTGAGTTCCAACTTTGCGCTTGCTCTAATCCTAGGAGCTCCAGCGAAAAAGCAACCTGCGACTAGGTAGTGGCTTGGAAAAAGGAAAGAGAAAAATCACACAATAAAGAAATAGATTTGGGTTTGTGGGACGGCGAATCCCAGACCCGCCAAGTCCTAGACTAGGTGTGGAGGCTCGTTTATAATTTACCAAGCCCAGGGGTTGTACGAGTGAGATAAGAGTTTGGGCGAGCATAAGTTACATACTGGACTTTACCCGAAGCCTCGATGCCGACACGAAGAATCATAGAGACCATTCATCATTTGTGCTCCTGCTATAGTACTCTCCCCCCGTTTTTAATGCGAGTCGGGAGGTACCTATGCGCATATGCAGCATTGGTAAACCGGCCCGAGGTGTATAGATGATCTGCTGCAGTACTGGCGCATTCTATCAATTCGAAGCACGATCGCACGATCCGTTCATCAAGTTGCGGTGGCTCGGTTTTGTTGGGTAATCAAATATCGTAACTATGCAGCAAATCCCGAAGCGTATCTCGTTCTCGATCCGTGAATATTGTAGGCCATGGGTTTTTTTGAGGATCCACTACCACGCATACATGTCGCTTCTAGTCGTACGATCACATTTCCAAAGCATATTCGCCTTGGTAATCCCCACCGAATATGAGAGGCGCGGGGCGGGACACCCATGCCGCTGACGGATGGGCAACCCCCAAATAACGAAGGCTGAAAAGGGTTCCACAAAAATGCTACCTTGCGCTGTCAAATTTCAATCGCGAGGCGGAGGGATTAGTTCACCGGACATAGTGAAGTACCGAGTGCATTCCCTGACAACGGCCTGAGCTCACGGCGAGTTTCTGATCAAGTGCTTTTGCTTTTTCAATGAGGCCAATATTATACGATGGTCTAGAAATAAGATGGTAATATTTTTTAGTACTAGAGTGTGAGATGTGTTCGACCCTACTTGGGATCCCTGTTATGGGTCTACGGCATATCAGCACTGCGCTATGTATATATATCCCGCGTAAGATACTTGAGATAATAGTATGCAGGAAAACGCACCATTTTCCGTCTACTCCCAATTCCAGCGTATTCGCGTTCGCGTTTTCAACATATCACCCCGAGCACCCGTTCAATCGCTACCTCTTCCAGAACAAAAGCTCAAAAGCCCTATATTACAACCAAAAAAAAACAAATTTGCAATGACTTGCAGGAAATACCCGAGAAACAGAAGAAAGCCTATACCGTGCTTCGAATCTCGAGGGTCAGAAAAGTATCCTAAAATCAACTCTAAAATAATCTCCAAAAAGCGTTGTACTAACCTCTGATCCGAAGGCTGAATTGTATGGATTCTATCTGTCTGCCGAAAAACTATTAGGGTACGGGCTTTTTATCATAATCAAAGGAGCAAAAGCGAGAAATTGCAAAGCGAGCCAGGATATATTTGGGATTCTATTTGATGATGGAGGAGTGATGTGGGATTGGCGGCCGGAGGCTGGGCCCGCCACTTTCAGAAGAACATGGAATCAGTGGGCTGATGAGGGTACCTTAGAGGAAAATGCAGCGCTAGCGTACGCTGCCTTAGGTGAAAGCTCAGACGAGGATAACACCGATGAAGATACCACCGAGGAGTCTGGTTATTGCTAGATATTAGTCAACTATTCCTCCTATTTTCCATTTTCCAGTTCAACTTTCGAAGCTTTCCTGTGTTATTAATATATTATTGCTTTTGAAAACAAATGTCACTTAATCAATCTTATTTGCGCGAAATGAATTCTTTGAAACCGTGGCGAGAAATATAAAAAACGTCTTTTAGGCAGCTTCGTTAAGTTGCGTCCGCACCTGCTGGGCTGCTCGCGAAGGGCCTTGTAAGAAGAGAGGTAGTTGGGGAAATTGAGCCGACTGGAGAGGTCTGCAAGCCAGCTGGTCGCAACGGATCCAATTTACTAGGCCTGGCGACCGGTCTAGGGAAGGTTGCAATTTATATATAGAAACCTAATACTATAGCACTAATTGATATTATATTTGACTAAGTACAACGAGACGGCAGCCCGAAAAGTCTAAGCCTATTTAGAATGAAGATATTCGTGGTTTTCCTAACAGACTCGACGCTGAGGCGCGTGCATGATTGTCCTCCATTTCAAATCGACCACACACTCTGCATATGATCGTATAATATGTATCCCCCTGGATCTTTCCACCAATAATATCTATCGATATTAGCATAGGCGCTCTTTCGGCTGCGAGGATTAAAATACCTGGTACAAGTCCGCCTGGCCGAAGCCCACCCTTTCATCAAATGTTTTAAATAGGTCCTATTGAAACCATCGTCACCTCCTAGAAACCTTACAAACTTTTGTAAGTGCACTTTTCCACATCCTCTACGACAAAATACTCACTACATCCTACCAACCTCGCCCATACTTTGCTCTACATTAATAGGACGATATGTCTAGTGAGAGCGCAAAAGCCAGCATCTTGTGGGAACGAGATATACCCCCCGAAGTCCGTATCGTGGTCTGGGGGGACTACTTCAACAACTATTTCATCTCAAGGAGTGAGGACAATAGGTGCCCCATTATTTCAGACCTTTTGACAATTAACCGTACTGCACTTAGAGATATCTTATTTTCCCTACGGAATAAGCGCTTTTCTATCAAGATGTCGAAAGTGCCAGAACATTTGGATCATGTTTGCATTCGCACGTTAGACCATAAGTTTGGGCGGATCACTTTAATCTGGGATTTGGGATTGGGTATTCCTGGGCGTGTGGGAGGGTCGGGTCTTGGAAAAGTTGAAAAGGACGCAAAAATATCGGAGACACTCACCGCCCTTTGCCGAGTGGGACACGTCGAAAGAGTTGAAAACGGCTGGTCTAGCAGCTCGCCAACCCATGAATCGGTTTTTTTTTCAGGGAATATGAAAAGATTCAACTTGCCGCGGTGCTGGGCTTGCCAAATCTTAGGAGCTTTTTGCAAACTTCTCAACCTTATAAACTCAAGAGCTTCGATATCCATGGACCTATGGGGAGCCCTACTCCTCGCCCGCTTAGTGGACCTTGTCACCTTTGTTATCCATGCATTCTCGCGATGTTTACTAAAAGTTTGCCGCAGATCGAATCAATCTGTATGCGATCTAACGGAGACGTGTTTGTAGACGTTTTGTAGACGTTTTGTCGACGTTTTGTACATTTTGTAGACGTTTGGTAGATGTGTTTGTCGTGTTTACGCACAACATCCTTGTAGATGTTTATAATTTTAAACATTCTAACAGGTGTGAGAGTTACTCTCACACTAGAGTAGGTAGACAAATGCCAAGTCGACCGTCTCGCTATGCAGTCAGCTACTAAACTACGACGGTTGGAAATGTCTATCTTCGCCGAATTGTTATAAGACCAAGAGTTAAGCTTGGTTACGATAGCCCCGAACCTAACAGAGGCTTTTTTTTACAGAGATGATTTCAAGCGCTACCCTGGCCGGTTCCTGACGAGACAGATCAACTCCAAATCCGCAACTCTTTCGCAAAGGTTCAAGAAAACCTTCCATGAAGAGCCATATCGTGTTCAGTTCACCCGTTTGCAAGCCACCAGCCCGAAGAAAAATGGTCCAGGCACGTAGGTGCAATTTCCAATGTGTATCTCTAGGTATTTACGGGACGATATAGCGTGGGATGGGTCGTCTGCGAAATCTCGTGAGGAAATAATACTATGCTGTATCGAACGGCTTTTCGACATTTCATGTGTACTAAGATGTTTTAAATCTCGTATCAATGTATCTAGTATTTCAAAAAATATTTTAAATGAAATTCGAAGTGTGTTCTGAAGTGTGGAGACTCCACAGCTGTTAGGCTGGAATTTGCCATTAGTGAAAGCCAAGCGCGCGATTACGGTCATGACGATTTTTTCATGTCGCCTCAAACCAACGCCAGCACATGCACATATCGACTAGGAATTGGAAGGAAGAAAAAAAACCCGTGGTTGTGACAGTGACCCCCAGACCAGGTTGTGACCATGCCGATATACGTCAACTCTAGACAAGCTGGCGGGAGTTTGTACCACATTGTGCTCGTTCCAGTACTAGCCTCTCGCTTGCTGCAGTTTGAGCTCCTACATAGCCTCGAACCCATCTCACAACGTACCGGGGATGCATGCCCATGCAGTGGCATGGCATTTCACGGCTTGCCCCATCAACGCTCGTCCGAGCTGCCGCCTTGCAATGGCGCACCAAGCGTAAATTTGATCTCGGCCTTTGATGCCATCTCGGATGGGGCCCTGGTCCAATAATAGAGCACTATGGAGTGTGGTATCGATGTCGGTACCGGAGATGCGGAGATGCGTATCGATAAGAGTATCTAAAACACACCTTAGTTTCTCTCCACCTTCTCTTACGTCCTCCAAGGATAATATTGTGGCATAACGGCAACTTTTTCACAGCGGCTAAGTAATTGGCCCCAGGATTGGTGAGCGTGTGGAAGTGGACTAGGCGGGGGGAAGGGAGAAAGTATTCATGGGTTTAGATAGACTAGAGGGATTGTAATCGCCAACAAGGAGCAGGGCATATTCGGATGAAGTGAAGGGAAGGGAAGGGACACCGCGAAGGAGAGAAGGAAATGTTGGTTAAGTTGATAACGACCGCGGGAAATACCGCGAAAATGGTGTCCGGACCGCTTTTTCGCTGCGCATACAGTGCAGACCTGGACATTAGAGGGTGCGCCCAATGCGGTGTGGGAAAATACAAGCTGACAGAACTACTCAGCGTAGTGCAGCCCTTAAACAGCAAGGCTACTAAAGTCGCCTCCATAGATCTATCGAAAATTACGTTTCATGAGACTCCCTCCAAGGAGTATCTGGATGGGTAATACTTCTTTTACGAAAGCTACTTTATGCTCACGGTGGATCTAATATTAAATTTTTTGAAGATCAGAAAATAACGAGTTAACTTACACAAGTGTATCTATAGGAACAACAGGAAGACTAGAAGCACATGTAGCTAAAAGAAATACGATGAGGCCAGAGGCTTCAACCCGTCTTTTTAACAACTTTATCACCATTTTTTTGGAGGGAATATGTGGTCTTCGTAGTTTTTTTACAGCGGACGGATTTCTTAGAGGGCTTGTGTGAACGTTTCGGCCGTGCCTGTCTAGACCCTTGTGGTCTCAGTCCGGCCCTTGAGTCTGGTATAGAGGGGGGCGCTTTATGCTCAGGGCCTTCTTCATTTGACGAGAGCGGTGGTGGTGGCGGAATATTTTTCGGTCCATTGTTGGAATCTGGATCTAGAGATTGAACGGTGGGCGATCGAAAATCCGAATCCGAGCGAGGCTTTTTGGTGTGACAGTCTTGGTCGGGGCATTGGCTGGAGTGGTCCAATTCCGCATCTGTCGACGTCTCCGAATACGGTTCTGAGTGGTCTCGTTCCCAGACTGCACAAAGATTGACCGGTTCTGAGGCCAGAAAAACTGGGGTATGCCTTCGTGGTATCTGGGTATCAGACCATTCTGGGGTTTTGGCCGTTACCACTTCATACAAGTTAACCGTTAGCTCTGGGCTAGAATTTTGAGGCCATAAAGCAAGCTTACCTCCGTAGGACCATTTGATTCGTACTCCGGGAATCGAAGGAGTTGTCTGTAGATTTTCCATTTGAATCGTTTCTGTATACGTAAACATGTCGACTATAGGAGAGAAAGGACTTTTACGAGACACCGTTCCGAGGGTAGATGCTCTGGTGCTCCGCTATGAATGTGTGCAAAGTTCTCTGGCATTAAGTAAATCTTAATCGCCTGAGTGATCAAAGGAAATCACCTAATTACTCACTTCGAGCTGAATTCATGACAGTAAGGGCTTGTGTGTTCTCGTTCCCAGCCTCACCCAGGGTGGTCCAGGCTTGTGCATGCATATTAATATTCTCGGTACATACATGATGCTAGCCTCGAATCCACATGATGGATCGCACCTCTACACCTCCTTGGGTTGCCTCAAGACAAACCCTAGATTAACTGGGACTTCGCAGAATGTGTTCATATACGGGCACGTAGTTTCAGCCCCTCTTCTAATTTGGCCGTTTTAGACAACCTCTTGAGTTTCTTCGACATATTACGGTATCTGCACTTTTCGAATCACATTCTTTTCTATTAGCCCTAGTAATTCGGACTATCCTCGCAGGATTAGGACTCGAAGCGATACCCGTCGTAGTGAAGAGCCCCTGATGCAAGTGCAGGACAAGTGCGTGCAGGACAAATCAGAGCAGGGTCTATTTGGACCCCGAGGGTGCGATCTATTGGCTTGGATCTCCTCACCACCATGTTTCCTAGTGTAATATATGTATGTGTGTATGAATCGTGATCATGTATGATCAATGAACCTGTGGGATAGGTTTCCTTTCCGTCCTCGTGGCCACTTTACGTATGTACCGTCTTTTAATAAGTCTAATGATAGCTACATTACCATCTACCATCGAAACAACAACACTCTAAACGATGGTAAATTTTTTTTGATGGTCCTTTTGTGCAATATGCGTTTCTCGGTGAGGATTTTGCTGTTTTGAGGTCTGCTGAAAGAATCGATGCGCGATGGCTGGAGAAAAACTGTACCGATTGAATTCTTGGCATTAGCCGTTTATCGCAGGTCGGACGTAAAGCGGTCCCGTTTGCGTGGCCAGGCGCTGCAAAAAACCTGAGCCCTGGCTCGACATCGCGACATCTAGGCTAAGGTCTCGATAAATTCAGACTCTACTTTAAGATTCCGGTGATAGTTCTGCTACATGGTCCATCTAAAATTTCCAAGATTTGTAGACTGAAACGTCTTTTATCTTAGATTCTCTTTGTACCTGAGCCTTAGGCACCCAGCGAGCCGTCGGTGGTGTTGAGCTTTCGGAGGGTTTGTCGTTGTGTATCGATCGGCCGGGATATCGGTCTCTTTGAGTACTAGTGCGGGGTCCAAAAAACCACCAACATCCCGATCCTAAACCGACTGTTCTCTACGGCGCCCAAATGATGGAACCCGAACATCCCCCGCGAGTTCCCAAGCCGAAGGTCAAAAGCAAGAAATCGATTAAGATAATTGATATAGAAGGAGCTTTTGGGGATACTTATTGGTTAGAACGTACTGGAGATTGGTCGCGGAAAATCCCCCTCCATAATATCCTAACGATCATTCAGGTATTGCCTTTTGACGTACTGTTGTAGCGCGGCTAATTAGCACCACGCGTACCGAGGTGATTGTTTTGATGCCAGCCTTGGGGTTAAGGGACGCTGTTGATATACGTGTTTCTAACTCGATGGAAAGTCCAAATGCGACCACGTGTTAGATATATTTGGGAACGATATGATAGAAGGGTTTAACTTCCGCAGGCAAGGAAAGGACCTCAAAGATGACATGTATCGACGTCTTTTATCTTTGATTCGAGATGATGAAGCGGTCGATCCCTCATATATGTCGTTAGCTTTGGATATGCTGGAGGCCTCTACGGATCCGGAAAATAGTTCACCGTGGTTGCTTGAATACTGCATGCGTCGAACCGAGGAGAACCGCATCTCCAGAGAAGCAGACCCGAAAAGAAGGCGCCTGGTCGGATCAGCGAGTATAATCGTGTTGACCAAGGACTAGACGAAGAATTTGGTAGTTCATCTGCTGCGTCGGCGAATCAAAGAAGAGGGCTTCGGATAGACGATCGTAAGTAGTTTTCCTCCCCTGGATAAAGTCATACAATGATATCATGATGCTGACAAAAGAGGGGGAATAGTCTTGAATAATAATGCAGAGGGTTGAGCTGCAGCCGAGAGAGTCGCATCACATCGATACAGCTAGCTCGGGAGGACAGCGAGGGGGGGTGGATATAGGTGAGGAAATATTTGGGGTGGTGGGAGAGAGGTTAAAGGTGGAAAGAGGGCTGAAAGAGAGGCGGCGTTCGGTCACGACCAACGAACAAATTTGGATTTAAATACAAGGCTACCTGAGTACGGAACAAAAATACGACAAAGCATTCTAGGAACAGAAACAAATAGGAAAGTATCAAATCGAGTTTAGTTGCAGGGATATTCCATGCGCGTATAGCGAGATCGTATGGTATTTTGTTCCAAGAACAACGATGGCTCGATTGCTTGGGCAGATGGCATAAAGCGGCTCGGTCCAATCTATATGATCCATCAATACCGTTACTAGTCCATGTAAATTTCACCTCAGGGTATATTAACATAACCCTCCTCTCCATCGGTGAGGCTTATCTTCTCAATCAAACAAGCAAGACCCCCCTCGTCAGTCTTTTCCCCCTCCCCCTCCTCCTTCTTCTCTTCGTCAGTATTTCCCCCCTCGTTTTTAGACTTATCTTCGTAGGCATTCCCCGCTTCACTTTTATCCTTCTTTTTATCAGTTTCTCCCCCGTCACTGTTATCCTTCTTTTCATCGATCTTTCTCCCTTGATTTTTGTTCTTCTTTTCATCGATCTTCTCACCCCCTTTCTTCTTCTTTTCATCGGCCTTCTCGCCTCCGTTGTTTTTCTCTTCGTAGGTCTTCTCGCCTCCCTTCTTCTTCTCCTCCTCATCACTCTTCTCTTTCTTCCCCTTCTTCTTCTTTCTTTTATCAATTTTCTCTCTCTCCTCCCCCTCCCTCTCCTTCTTTTCCCCATCAATCTTCTCTTCTTGCTCATCAGTTTTCTCTTCCTTTTTCTCTCCCCCTCCTCCTCTCTCCTCTATCTCTCCTTTCTCCCTTTCTTCCCTCTCCTCTATCTTTCCTTGTCCCTCATATCTTTGTAAGTTTAGTCGCATCGCGCGAGCTCTGCGACTTTACCTTTTTCAAGCAAAGAAGTCCTTCAGATATTATTCCGCTTCGGAAACCCTATCGACTTATAACGGAGATATTCGTACTATCTTTGAATATATAGCCCGCACGTTGCAAAAGAAAAGAGAAAGTGCACTGGTGTGTTTATCGAGATCTTGATCCTTATGCTGCTTATCAGGAGGTGCTTGTTGATGTGGCCCGTCGTGTGAGGTCACTAGCATATATACTTTCGTAAGTTACCAGTTTCCGAACACAGAGCCCAGAATCCCACGGACTGACAACCTCGAAGTATAAAGAGCTCAGCGCGGTGACCCTCGTATGATATCAGGCTCGTAGCTTAGGTGTCCGTCCTATAACGGCGAAATAACAAAAATAAAATATCAAGCCGATAATTCTAGACGACGATTTATTCATTAGCTATTCAAAATGTGTCGTATTCGAATTTTTGACGATTGAGGGTATTATCGACTTCAAGTACTCTTTATTCTCTCTTTTAGCACGGTCGAAACGCAATTAAAAGAAGCTAAGTAACCGTATCTTCTTCCTCCACTCTTTCCGAACAAAGTGCATCTATTTCTTCGATAACTTCAAAGGCGCTGCTGTCAGTTCCGCTCACAGGAGTTCCATCTGCTTTGAAGCGGAATGACTCGAAGTGTTGACGTCTTCGAGATCACCTTTCTTCATGCCGACGGGGACGATATCGAGAGTAGTGTCATCGAGCATGAGATATTTGTATTTTTTCTTTTGAGTTCGCTGAATGTAACTTTCCAAAGCCCTTATTCTTTTTACTAGACTAGCGTTAGCTGCGTATGCATCGTCCCTTTCTTTCGAAGTCTGGTTAACGAATTTTAACGCTTCGTTCATCGAATTGTAAATAGCCTTCTCGATTCGGTTCCTTTCTAAATACACGTCATTCCGAGCACGCAGTTCGGACATATTATCGGTTTCCTCGGTTTTGCCTCTTCGAGTCGAAATAGAAGACATCCGTTTTAAGTCCGGATATTTTCCCGTTTTTTTTTCGCTATCAAAATCTTCGAAGATTTCATTTTCGCTGTCAGTATCATTCCCCTCGGTCAAATAATCATTAGAGACGTCTACTGCAGGTTTTTTTCAAGTCAAGAGGGCCGCCGATATATATTTTGGTGCACAGGTGCTTAGATATCGCATTTCTTTCGGCTTTAGGAGGTGTAGATTGGTAACTCCAATTTACCTTCGTAGTAACCGCCGGCAGGTATGCCGTTCTGACAGTTTTGACCATCTCTGTGACAACGAGAACATTTCTCCATAGACGTCCCCTCCCAAAAGACGCATTCATAACCTTTTTCATTGGTAGCGTATCCTTTTATACATCGATTATAGGCTTTTTGCGCTCTGACACCCGATTGTAAAGACTCATTAGCCCAAGCTTGACGTTTATTACTGGGACTCGTCATTTTGCTGATGTATAAGTAGTTTGTAGCGTAGCAATGACGACTCTCAAAAACGAGAGGGAAAAAGTACGTATTGGTGTTGCAAAAAGATTTTGCCTAAACGGAAAGAATTTGCGTATACGAAGACTATTTGCAAATTTGTTCAGATGAAGAGAATTTGCCTAGATGAGAAAAGTTTGCCTAGATGAAAATGGTCGGAGTGTGTGGGAGAGGTGAAGGTTCGGTGGAATAGATATGAATTCAAGCCGAGAGAATAATTATATCGGCAACGAGAGGGAGAAAGAAGGTTTCACGAACTGTACGACTTCTATGCAATCGATGAGATTCAAAAAGTTTCAATTATTTTACTATTGTTCTATCGATGAACTTTAAACTGTTTTAATCAGTCCGTTACCGGCCGCATGCATTCCCGTAGATGCGAGTAGAACTTGCAAGAATAGTACTCTGATCCAAAATATTCGTTCGCCGGCCGGTCGGTAACGCATGGAAACCGTTCATAGTTTATAAGTGTCAAGGGTCCTTCTCCAACCCCGAAGTAAGAAGGTCAACGTAATTATTTTCACCCAGCCACATAACTCAGTCACCTTCTGCGGTTCCTTTATTTTATCTCGGCTCTGTTCAGCGGGACCCACCCCATGGCCAATAAAAATAAGCCCAGTATGGTGCAAAGAAACAAAACTCGTATTGGAAGGCCTATCCTGCAGTCGGTTAGCACAAGTGATTGGGAGTACCCTTTCCGGAATTCCTTTACCCCCACAGTTAACTTTCACTTCGTGCAATAGTGTTCCGTGTCCTTGCATGAATATCTGCACCGTATAGTTTCTTCACATCGCCCTAAACTACTCGTCCTGCTATCTGCTTACAGATACTCACAAATAGTGCCATTAATACGAATTCACATGGGAGATAGAGGGGTACTGATGCATAATACTTGAAATTATAGGCTCTGGAGGACAGTTCATGCGATAGCTCCTCAGTCTGAGGAAACGCGAACCCAAATTCAAACTATATCGATAACCCTCATCTAAGTCCTGACTGAACGGGGCGCGGGGGAAGAAACCACAGAAGGTTAAAAAAACCAGAAAAGGAGATACCAGAATTGAGAAACTGGTGCACTAAGGAACATCAATAGCCCTTTATACCGTTGGTAAATATCTATACGCGGAAGAAAAAAAAAGAAACAAAAGCAAACCCTGAGCTCAGACTAGTCTCAACCTTTTATGATGTAAATTTGGTATGTTGGATCCACTCTTGTCCCGGATACTCTGGGAGAAACTCAGTGACCGGGAAACAGCGGTCGTCCGTTGTCAATTCGCCAATATACTCCTTTCCATCGCCGCCAATCGTTCGTATTATGAGCGTTTCTTTGTGTCTAATGTCGCTTTCCTTCAAGAAGCGTAAAATATCATCGATAGAGTTGACTTCTTGGCTGTTGATAAACTTTAGCCACGTGCGTAGCGGTATTCCTTTCCGGTCAGACGGTGACCTATAGTACAGAAATGTTAGAGATGGAGTCTGGGTAAAGGCTACCGATTTCTCCAACAATTACGTACCCTGGAGCTATCCAATAAATAAAACACCCATCACCTTTCACATCAAAACCTTCCGAGGTAATTATATTAGTCGCGAAAGTGTCGGTAGGAATAATATGCAGGCCGTAAAATCTTAAACACCGTGTAGTATAGCAAGGTGGTAAAGGGAAGAATTCTGCGGTGATGACCTGCTGCTTGTAATTTCGAAGAACGGTAACTTCTGCCTCAGACTTTCCACGGAGATACCTTCTGAGGCCCACCAAATCGTAAATGTTTTTTCCGTCGACATTCAGAATAACATCACCGGAGAGAATTCCGGACGGCTTAAGGAAAGAGCAACTTGTTACCATAAGTGGAGCTGGTTTAGCATTGGCACCATATTGTCGTTGAAACTCTGCTTGATAATCTTCTCCCATGCCCAATGCTAAGGCTGATTCCAATTTAATATAACAGAATTCATGTGGTAGTCTCATTAGAACAACATCCGCCCTAGACTCGAGAAAGTCTTCAGGTCCAATGAGACTGTCGACAAGGCCAGGCGTGTCGAGGCCCTGGAATTGACCGGCCACCATCCAAGCCGCAACTATTAAACTTAAGATCAGTAGAGTACACTAGAAACCTTCATTGCGATAATATTATACCTTGGCTGTTAGAAGTTACATTTTCCCTTTTTCCTCGGAAGACTAGGGCAGATGAAGTTGAGTTGATTGTGTCGAACTTGAAGACTGGGCTTTCGACTGTCCCGATACCAGCGTAAAACATAATCTTTTCGAATTTGCTTTGTATGTTGTCAGCCAGTTGGTCCGCTGAAAATTATTAAATGTTCATTCTTTTGCACTTGCAGGAACTCTTTTTTAACCACCTTCGTTTCAACCCAATCCGTTTCTCCGGTCTTCATATCAAAAGTCAACAGCGTGACGTCATCTTTTGGGCGTATAGAAACGGGGTCGGTTTCGAAAACCGGAAGGTCGGCGTCGTACGGAATAGCCTCCTGGGGTATATCAATCCAAACGTGTCGATCAGTGATTTCTGAAACCTTTCCGGAGATTGTTATCCCAGAAAACCGGATCCGGATTTCTGCAATTTTGGTATAGCTTGATTTTCTCGTAGTTATGACCCTCGCTATCTTACGATCTCGAACTAAGAGGCCCGGAACGCAGCCCCACTGTGCGGAACTCGCAATGAAGAATGGCGCGTTGATAAGAACTTCTACTTGCAGTGCTAGTGGTGAAGTTCTCACCGGGGGGGGTTTTGGACAGACTCCGTTTGGTGCCGGCGTAGTAAAACTGGGTTCGTAGAGTGGACGCCAATCTCCGTCTTCAGCCCTGTGATATCGAGTTTGGTTATTACTAAAGTCAACAAGCGATATCGATATGTTGATAATGGAGGCTTACTGGATTTGATACGTCTCTAGATACCTGACCGTAGGGATCTCCACCACAGAACTGCACATTTTTCCTTTTATATTAAGGAAGGTCGCGATTGCATCTGTCCTGGGGGTCATCGCAATAGCATTGATTGCTGTTCGAAGATCCCCCGGACTCTGCACCATATGTGAGCCTAGTTTCGTGAGAATAGATCCACCCGGAACTGAATAAAAGTCATTCGCAAGGTAGACGCCGCTGTTTAACTGGACATTGCGTCCATACGCGAGTTTCATCGATATGTTATGGAAAACACAGTTGTTGATGGAAAACGTGTCTCTCGGGATGAGAGTGGCCAAATCTTGCACATCAGTTTTGAGTATAAGCTCTCTATTATCTCGATATACTCCCAGCGTGAGAGGAGATCCTATGGAGTTTCCTAGAATCCTCTCGAGGTCCCGGAAGGATGTTATGAGTTGCCCTCCGCCGGTTATCAAGATGTCACCGGGTCGAAGTGTAGCTTTGCTTGCTGGCCCACCCTTGATAACCCTGGCAACAACTAGAACACCCGGACGGAAATGGCTATGGTTAACACTCGCAACCCTGATATCTTCAATGACTTGACGCGGTACCCTGTGCCTTTCAGCGTACGAAAGCTCATCGAAATTGAAGGCAGCTTGTATACACCCTCTTTTCAAGGGAATCCCGCTTTCCAAAGATTCCAAAGTTTTAACAATATCATCTAATGGAAGAAAGACGTTGCTGTTAAGGTGGCCCCCTGAGCCCCAACCTGCTATTTGTAAAGCAACAGCATTTCCATTTTCATCCAGTACCGGCGAACCAGAGCTGTATTCAGTACTAGCGTTAGCTTGATACCACAATCGAAAGGCCAATCTGACTTAGGGTACTTGCCTTCCTCCTTGACCGCCCTATATACAGAGAAGCCGATGTTAACATTGAGCTCGAAATTTACGAGTGTATCACCCCAATTAAGGAGGCAAACGCACAAGGAACCAAGACATACCGTAGAAGCGCGCACGTAACAGGTATTAGAAAAGGCCTGAAAATCATTGGTAAGTATTTTTGGGCAAGCATTAGTTTCTTCTATGAGTGCGCTCGAGATCGTTAGGTTGCCGGATCCGGAAGTTTCCTTGCTGACCAAGAACACACTCATCCCAAAATCCAAGTTTTCTGGTGCTAAACGGATTTCCTGTGGGTTCGCGGGACCATCATTTGGATCGTACTTGGCGATACCTACATCAAACTGTTAGTTATTAAGCGTTAAACAACACGTGGTTTTCCAATACATACTGAAATCTTGAGTAGGGTGCCTTGCTAAAACTCGGGCATGGGTTTCCTTCCCGCCGGCGAAGGTGACTATGATAGTGCAGGGCCCTTCGCTGATCGAATGTGCGGCAGTGACGAAGATCCCCTTGGCCGCGTTAACGATGAAACCGGTAGATCTAGTAGTTCCCACCATGTCTTCAGCATACGAACAGTGCCGCTGACAATTTATCTTGACAACTGCCTTCTCAGCCTTTTTGAGAATTGCGGCCGCCATTGTTGCAGTTGGGGGAATTGTAGATATGTGCGATGAGAGTTTGCAAAATTTGCAGGAGGATTTTTTGAGTACTATGATAGATGTGAACACTGAATTCTAACTTCAGTGGGTGATTAGCCTAGCCTTTATATTATGTGGAGGCACCCTGTCGATGAGGAAGGTGGTACTAGCCCTCGGCCTCGAGGGGTCATGTTGATCCTGAACATCCGCTGTGCCAAATTTGATTCGCTTGTCATTGCAATTGGTGTTCGGATTCCTAAAAGAGCTAAAACAACAGTGGCATGCATTATGCCGTGGTGAGGTGATTGATGCGATAATCGATCATGTATTATAATCGATATAGCTACGCTGGGCCTGTATGCATGGGTGGCCGATTGTTACATGAAAATTTAATTTTGATTTAACTGTGCAGTTATGCGATGTGACTATTCCTGCCTTTCTATGTGTCATAGAATGTCTTCCAAGCATATCTAACTGGCAAATCAGAAAGTATAATCAGCTGGGATCTTGGAATTTTAATTTTTTTTTCTTTTGTTCGGGAACCTAGTCGACATAGGTAGAGTGTGCCGCTGCTTTAATTTAAGCAACTTCACACACGGCAGAATCAGGAATGTATGTAGCAGCCGCCGTGCAATAATCATGGCCTTGAAAATGTCTATCTGTGGGTCGCTCAACGCCCACAACTAGATTAGAACTATCCTACTACTACCCAAGATAGATGTGGGGGGACTCAGCTGAAGCTGAGCAGGGTTGGTTTTTCGAGTGGAGTGGAAGATCAGGACCCCCCCAAAATTATTAAGAGCAGTGAATATTATTTTGAAAATTTGTGCCTTGGGATATGCTGGGCGATGTGGAAAGACTAGTTGCATTATGTATGCATGTATGTATGTATTTTCATTGCCGAGAAGAGTACATTCTGGAGAGCAAAACAGTGATGGTACATCATCGATAGAAAATATTCCAGAGACTATTCGGTTATACCACTCTTCTGGACGATACGCGACGATCTATCCAACCGAACATGATAGGGGTCGTCGGTCTGGAATCTCACTTCAAACCTTTTGAAGCTGCGAATTTGGCCTCAAGTGGCTTAACCAGCTCCACATCCATACGTTTGGTCTCAAAGCCATCTTTATAGAAACTAGCCCCCATTAACTTAGGGGCAGATAGTATATGATAAAGATCTTGCCCCGCTCGTAAGAGCTTTAAGAAAATTGACATTTCCAAACTTCGAAGTTTCGTGGCTGATTTCATGATGGCAAGATCGGCTTTGCAGAAATCCATATGTTGACTATGTTGACTTCCGATAATTCGAATGCGGATCAATTCTATACATGGCGAATGCTTTGCCAACATTTCAAGGGTGCATAGAGAGCAAAAGCCAGAGGACGATGTGGTGGTATCAACATGTCCTATGGCAGGTCCATGAATATCAAAGCTCTTTAGCTGGTGGCTTTGAGAAGTTTCCAAGAATCTTCTCACAGCCCGCGTACCTAATACCCCAGTAGCTTGTATGCTTTCAGAAATTTGAAAAAAAGTCAACTGAGCCGCGGTATGATTCTAAAGATCCTATGTCGAATATCTGAGGGATATGCGGGATAAGCTTTCCGTGAGGTATCCGAGACAGCGTATCTATGTGCCTGAGTATTTCCAATACACGATATTTAGTGGGGTCTCCATCCGAAACCGTTGACGTAGGGGTGTTTATCGGTAGCGCTTTTATGCAGAATTCTATGTCCGAAAATGTGGTTTTGCTGATTCTCCAATATTCCGAAAGAGGACGATACCCTTCAAGGTTGTGATTTAGGTCGTAAATTTGCTTGGGAAAACCAGACGCGTTGAAATAGCCATCAAGGTAGATTTTCCAGACCTCAACACGAATCTCAAGGGGTATAGTATCTTCCCACGAGGGAGCTGCGCGTTTGGGCTGGCACTGCGGAACAAACGAGGTAGTGGCTTTTGCATCTTCGCAGGACATTTTGCGATGTTGAAATAAAGGTTAAGCTGGAACGAAATTCTGAATTATTTGCAGTAGATCAGAGGAGAGTAATTTAAGTAATTTCAAAGCAGGTGCTGAATTCACCAAAACGAAAAGTGTCAGATAGGAGTAGTATATATATTACAATATCTGACTGTGCAATCTGGAAAAGAAGGTATGCGAATGCTTGTGAAACTTTTAGACTATGAAGACAACGATCCCAACACGGCCAAGGTCTGCTTAAATAACTATTTGATTTAAGGGTAAGGCTGACTACCTGACCAGGCGGATGTCGCTGTATCAAGTTATCAGGATTGTAACTACATTAATTTTCACAGCTGCCCCGACGCCCGAGTACGAGGCTTTCGGAAATGAATCCCTAGCCTTCATCTCACACGGGCTACCTGCAGCGGATATCCGACAAATGCTCAACATTCCGGAGCAAGTAAGAGCGGCATATGTGAAACATATAGGTAATAATATTATCTGGAATGCAATAAGGGCGAGTCAACTCTTCGTCACCGACTTTAGAAAGCTTGGAGCTGATAAGGGCAATAATATAGGAAGATGTCCGCAAAATCATGAAGAATCGAGATTTGGATGATCCTGATGAACAGATCGACATCATAAACGCGATAGGAAATCTTGAGTCTCTTAACCGGTATAAGCATAAAGTATCTATTTAATAAACGCTATGAAATTAAAATCTTAACTGAAAAACAATAGGCAGACGGCCGAACCAAGGAAATTCTTCGAGTGGTTCCGATACAATTACGGCCGGAATACTAGCAAGGTTAAAAGGAGGAAGCGAGCTACTGGAGCTGAGACCCGGGATTCCCCAGACCAGACTGAGATAGATGAATATGTGGATGCAGACGGAAGTAAATGTGAGAGAGCGGGGTCAAAAAACGCCACAGAGAAGAAGGAGGGTGGTCAGCCGACCCCAATCATTCAAGACACGAACCTGAAGGGTTGGTGGAATGTAGTTATCAGCTATATTACAGCAACTCGATACTAAGACACAAACATGTAGTGGGCGGTATAGGCCGGAGCCGGGCAGACGGATGTGTATTATTGTATATATAACAAAACATAGAGAGTTCAAGGTGAAAAAAGAAGAGAAAGGGTTGAATTGAAGTTACGTAGGATGAGCTTTGGAAGCGGCAAGCAAGATGCTGTCGCAAAACAACGCTGAAAGTTGATCCCTAGCCAACCACTGAATCGTGGGCTGAATTTGCGCACGCCCTCGTATTCCAGGGACGGGGTGTGTTATATGGGTAACCACATCACTCACTGAATAACAAACGCCATCATCGGTTTTCGCCAGGTCGAACTTTTCTATCGATATAATCCAAATTTCGTCCAGAAATTTATATATTTCGACCGTGAAGGGTAATGAATTGGTCTAGATATTTTTGTTAGCATTTGCGCGAATTTGTCAGCAGCAGAGGTGTGGGGGCCTACAGTCAGTTCAATGTTGTGTCTCCAGTCAAAATATTGCTCGTGACATGTGCTATAAAACACACCGAAAAGCCTCGTAGAAGTATCGGTATCGTCTCCAATAGAATATTTCTCGGGTCCTTCTATCGGGACGCTCTGGCTGCTCGCGCGTGCAGAAACTGAGGTGGGTGGAGGGTTGTTATCGTGTGTGTGTTCTACGAGAGTCTCTTGGGAGCTTGCGGCTGTGTTTCTGAGTAGCGACTGATTTCCGGGACTAAACTGTCCACAACGCAACGATAGTAGGTCTTTAGAAGTGTTATAATTTCTTGCGGGTGGACTGGTTGCCGGTGGACCGGGTGCGATTGGGGCGGGTGCGATTGGGGCGGGGGCGGTGGCGGGGGCGAGGGCGCTGGGACCAAGCAGCCCACAGGATATTGAAACTATAAATTTACGAAGGCTTCGTGAAGACATGATGTTGATAGCTATGATGCTGAGTATCCGCAGACAGATAGAAAGGTGGATGAGTGTTCGAGGATGTGAATGAATTTCAGGAGTGGGCAATAGTAAGTATCCGCGGACGGATAGTGAGATAGATGGGTCTTGGAGGATGTGAAGAGATTCTAGGAGTGTGCATATGCAAGAACGCAGAATCGCTCACAAAGGAAATCCAGCGAGGGACAGGGCTTACAGGAGGGTGGTCTCGTACTAGGAGGGTGCAAAATTCGATCGGCGAACGGGTCGTAGCCAGCCTCGCAAATGCCTTTGGAATTACCCAGGTAATCTAATATTTGACAGGATCAAGATATGGGCAAATTACATAATTATATGAAGCGTGGGGCGACCTGAACTACAAGATCTACAAGCAATGTATTTACATAAGGGCAGATGGGGGCGACAGGGGACGACAGGGGGCGACAAGGGGCGACAAGGGGCGACAAGGGGCGACAAGGGGCGACAAGGGGCGACGTGTGCGACGAATACCACAGAACGGACGAATCAACGTAGATCTTTACGCTGTTTTGGCCTATCCTCTCGCTGTTTTGGCCTATCCTCTCGCTGTTTTGGCCTATCCTCTCGATTCTTTTTCCAGCGGGCAATAAGTACCTCTACGTAAGCATGGGTGGGCCTCTGAGGCTCGCAATCCTGCCATTCTACTGACCTTCCGATGGCTAGACTGATTTGGGTCATATTTGAAACGCCTGGATCGTAAAAATTAAATTCCTGAGAAAGGCGGGCTACTAGCTTCTGAAAGGCTGAGAGTCAGCGGGCAGTAGAAAAAAAAAAAGGTGTGGGAAGAATAATTATTACCGATAGCTGCTTCCACCGATACTCGTTTCTTTCATTCGTCGAGGAGTTGGTTGATTGTGGAACTCCAAGCTCTGCGCGCAAATCGGCCATGCTTGTTTTTACCCCCTTTTTGTAGCACTTTGCATATGCAAACTCGTCTGGCGTTTTTGGTTCTAAATGAGCTGAAGGTGAGGAGGTGGATGGTGCTAGTGCGGGGTTCCCGTCTCGGAATCCGGATAGAACCTCGACAGCGGTTTCAAACGCCGATTGAGAGCCCTCCGCGGAAGGAGTGTCTGCGCTTGATCCTGACATGGCAAGAGAAATTTCGTTGCTAATAAATGGTGTAGATGAAAGTTCCTGTATTGCGTTCAATAAGGCCGAGGGTCTGTAGTCGTCTGCAGGTGGTGCTCCTCAACGATCGATATCGATAAGGATACGTATATACCAGGCTTGTGTTGAGCACTGCCGGGAAAGTCTTGGCACCTAATAATATCACTCTCCGGCTGATCTCCAGCTGCCAGCGCTTAAAGATCTCTACTCTCAACACGTGTACACCTACCGGACTCATTCAAAGAGGCGTGAAACGGATTTGACATCCGGTCGTGTTACTCTCGTTTTTATTATCTATCTTCTCTTTTGTGCGCGTTATACTATTTTCTTTTTTACATTTGCATGTAATGTTAGGATATATAATTCTGAATTGCTTCAAGCTATCCTAGTGTTAAAGTCACGCCATCTGAATACGAGACTAGCTTCGGGCTACATATAATTTCTAATTCCCCTATTTTCTGATTTGCTTGCAAGGGTTTTAATCGGGATGGTCTAGCTTGGGAAAGGCACCTGCCACCCACAGGCCACATTGAACACAAAGTGCCTCAAGCGGCGGAAACAAGGTGTTAACAAGAACAGAGCTACAGATATAGCGCAAGGTATATCACCTATCGCGGAGCACAGGAAAGTTTTCGTACAAATTCAATGCGGCCTGGTCTCGTAAACTAGACTCCACGAAGCGGGCCAAGGCGGCCCAAACTTAAGCATAGACATGCAGTCCTTGCGTTCTTTGCCCCCCGTGCTGAGCTGTCATCCACCATGACAGCGCCTCCTACTTAGACTAATCAAATTTAGTCTTAAATCTCTCTAGCGCATTCCCAGAATCCCCATGCACTATATGAAAAGATAGAGCTGGGGGATTTTTGAAGGTTTGAAATTCAACGTCAAAAGGTTGACAAGAACATTTGGTGCTAATGTTAGCCCCGAAACAACAACCGAGTATTATATAGAAGCGGGAATTAATTTTTTATCTGAGTTTAGGATGCTATGTCAAGACAGAAGGGATGCACAAGATTTGCGAGCTCTAGCTAGAACAAGGTAAAGGACTAGAAGAAAGGGGCTTTCGTCACGATGAAGACGAAATCATTGGACGAAGTAGGATGAAGGTCGTACCAAGATCGGACGTTTACTATGTTTGCAACTCAAATCCCGCGGAAGGTGTACTGCTATCAACTTGTTAACTTAAGAGCTTTGCCTCCTTATGTGATCTATACGTGCATTTCGGAAATATTGAGGTTATTAAGTAATATAAGACTTTCGGATCATCTACAGATACATTGTGGGCTCCCTTGACAATGGTTGAGGCGCGACTTGGCGACGGGTAACGTGTTTCAGGGCCTAATATTAGTAGAGTATATGTCTATATATAGAACCATGAATGACAAGAGGGCTAACTAGGCCGCGTGGACTAAAATGGGATCTAAGTTATGTCAGCGAGTGAACAAGAGTGGGTTGGGTGTGTTGGTTGGTGTAGTTGCTATTGGGCTTGGTATTCGAATTGCCACAAGCCCTAGGGATGATTTCATATTGTTCCTGTCGCCAAATCGAATGTCTATGGGAATTTGAAGTTGAACACAAATGCAAAATTCAAAATGCTTCGCCCCGATGGCGAAATCACCTGGAACTCAGTTATCGAGAATGAACTCTCCGAGACACAGAGGTGAAATAGGCAACAGGGGATTGATCTAGAGACCTGGAATACTTTAAGGAAGTGTTTCTTGTAATCCAAGACTCTAGTGCAGATGTTGGATCGCGCTCGATCAGCGATATTCGAATCAAGACGTCTCGACGTCTCAACTGCGCCTGCTGCCAGATTCGTTACAACACAGTTTCATGTTGTAGATTTTACTCAAACCTTGGGCTCCAGACGCCAAGGTCCAAGAAATCAAATGCAACACAAGCAACACAGGTATTAGTGGAAAGAAGCTATATAAGTCCAAACCACCTTAGGGTATGAAGCGTACTATACAAAATCTACGTTAAATAGATATATACAGGCAAACAGTCCAGTAGAGATTAGAACTGAACGAATATATTGGTCTCGTACCTTGGAATATATCTAAATTACAGCGACTCCGCATTGCAGCTTTGTCAAAAATATATGCATATACGAGGTACGAGGTTGTAACTTAATATAATTGATCTTTCAGATTAGCGGAACCTATTGGAATCCTACTAGGGCTTCCGGACTCCTCCCTGCACAATATTAAACCCGCCTGTCTTCATTTTGAAATTGTCTTCTCCAGTATTCGTTTAATATCGTTTCATTTAAATCTCCTTCCTCAATCGCAATTTTGCTTCCAGTTTTCCAGCGCCAGGTATACTTCAATGAGCAGCTTCTATCCCTTTGAACGTGGCCTACGATTGCGCCAGTTCGCAATGTGGCCAAGAATTTTGATTGTTTTGGGGGTTCTTTCTCTTTGGGGTTTAAGATACCCACTAATTGAGTTCCGTCAACCGATTGTGTAAATTTGAGGTATACCTGTCCTTGAGGCAAGTGTACAAGAATTATGCCCTTGTCCTTTGAATGGGCTGAACCCTGATAGTCATGTACGGGGCCGGTTTTTTCTTCTCGCTTAGCCCATGTTCCTATATCATTAGGTTGTAATGGCGGATCCCCACAGTTTGGGGCTTTGCTGGATCCTGATCCGTCATTCCATTCACCGACATCTGATCGTATGTCAGTTAAATCTATGACCCTATTAGAGCTTTGCGACGTAAATGATTAGAGAGCGGTGTCAGTAGAATTATGTCTAGGTCTGGTTTTTTTCCCTCTTCTAATACGCTTCAGTGGTTGGGACGACGTAATATCATCGGAGACAGTAGTAGGTCACTCTCAAGATTCCTTTTCCTCCTCAATAGCCCGTAGCTGGAAGAGTTTCGCTGGTTCTCGGAGCTCCTTGTCTGGTGGCTTGACCCCATCTCCGCGACATCATATTTGCTTAGGTCCGGTCGAATATCCGCTAGATCTGTCATTTCGCTAAAGTCCTGAAACGAGCGCCATAAAATCTTCCGGATATCGTCAGCCCTGCCAATGCATGATCTACTTATCGAAGTGGCCCTAGCCTTATCCATGCGTCGTGATTCGATTAACCCGGAACTGCGCCTCGGGGGTTCCACTTCGGACTCAGTCTCCGTCAACGTCCTCTTCGGCTCAGATTGCGATCGGATTGTGTGCCCGTGCTCGAGTGCGATATACTCATCCTCAATATCATTCGAATCAGCACTCGCTGAACTTTCGGTATGAACTCCTAAGTGATCAGATTTAACTAAAGTTTTCTGCAGCTGAGCGCTTCCTAGCTCGGGGTACCGAATAGCAGCGGAATCGACGGTAGGAAATTGAGAAAATAATATCATTTCGTTCGGAAGATAACATGCATATTGAGCATCTTGTCTATTTTTGGTATCGATCTTTTTAATTGCGAATGGGTCGCCGATTTTAACACTACCAGTCGAAGCAGAGATTAAAACTCGAGAAGGGGTGATATCGCAATGGTCGAGACCGTTAATCTGGAGAAAGCTTCTGGCGTCCAATATCTGCATTGGATGTTGAAATTGTTAGCCTGAATGCTATGAAATATGTCTCTGCAAACGCGTGCGTTACGCTGACCTCACGTATAATAGTAGCAATCTCACTTTCTTCAAGGTCAAATACCGAGTCGATTACATGTTGTAGTGTTAGCTCCATATATTCGGCTGCTATATAATACTCTCGAGATGACGGTGCTAGGTTCTCGAAAATAATCTCGAAAGTAGCGATGTTTTCGTGTCGGATTGTAGGAAGATCTTGAATAGCGTGGAAACTCGAGACAGTGATTTTTCTTACTACAACCAAGTTCATTTCTTGGTTGTGAAGGGCCAAATACCATTTATCCCAATGCTTAACCATGCAGATTCTGAGATAATGTTGCCAAATGCTCGAGACGGTAACCGGGATTGAAGGTTGACCAGGCTGATCTTGTATTGGAGGTATATTGTGGATTTCGACATTTGAAGTGTACGGTTTTCGATTGGTCTGGTTTCGATCTATGGCCGTATTGTGCCTCGAGGTAGTGGCCTCAGCGATCACAGGTAGTGGAGCAAATGGCTTAGCTTTTTGTGGTTGAGTCAACGAGGACGGACTAGCCATCCAAGTGGTCACCGGCCGGTTAACGTTGCGATCGCGGTGATTATCCATTTTTAAGGCAGTTAAAATGCAGTGCTTGATACTTTTCGTGGTTCTCAGATGCACGCGAGAGGGATATATATACCGTACGGGAGGGTATAGGATGTTGGAGGTAGTGGGCAGGGTCTCAGGTTTATAGGATAAACAGGCTAGCCAACCAAACCCACTTAAAAGGCTTCCTTAGCTACTTTTCGGAAGTCCAAATTTCTCCTGGCGGCATCTAATTAATCGAAATACAAGGAATAATTTACGAATAGAATCAAGCTTCCATGCACTCTATTGGGGATTTTTAACCCTATTAAGCCCCATCTACGTCGTCCTTTATTTACATTTCCATTTTCGCTGATTTATTTTCATTTTCTCTTTTTCTTACTTCTTCAAAGTCGTCGGTCACTCCATCAGCGTAAAAAGCTATGGAGAGGCAAACATCAAATAGCCCTCCTCCGGTTCCGGCCAAAGATAACAAAAGGCCAAACGAGTGCAAGAGCCCCGCAACCTATCAGCAACTCAAAAACGAGAACATTACTTTACGGAACCAGGTTTCAAGTCTGGAAAATGACGTACGAGTCAGAGACGAGTTTATTGAAAAAACTATGATATTCATGAATACAATACATCGTAGGACATGTCAAATGAAGGAAGTTGCGGATAATCTCGAAAGAGACCAAAATGAATGGTCTTTACGAAGGGTACGGGCAATGTCAACAAGGCTTCGACCCCTTGATAGAATTTAGAAGAAAAAAAAGTGGGTTTCATCTAGCATTGGGAAATCTATTTGCCGATAGAGGCCTCGGGGGCTCTCGCTACCTCAGAAACTTTTGAAAAGTAGTCGGTGTCTTCTTGTCGCCCTTGGCTCGCGCGTGATTGAGAGAAACACCGGTCCGGTCTGGTGCGACCGCGGAACTTCGACATCGAGATCTCGTTCGAGAGCATGGTATCGGTGTGATTGTTTCGGGTGTCTAGGTTGCGGGTATGTAGGTTGAAAATGTCTTCCAGCGTTTTCTTTTGGCTTTTTAGATGTTCCTTATTGAGTTTTTGAATTTTTTCCTCATATTGCTGGCGCAGGGCATCTATGGATTCAATCATTCTTTTATGTTCGCGGCCGAGTTCCTCTCGAAGCTTGATGTTTTCGGTTGAGAGAGCCTGTAGCTCCATCTCTAGGAGAGTGCGGGTCGTTTTTGTTTCCGCGCATTGCTGGCACCTCCCAGCGAAGTGTATGTGTTGCTGGGTGAAGGTTGATGTTGCCATTTTTTCGTCCTTCTGGTTACGAGACTGGTTTGGCGATTCCGCTGTCGCCCACGAAAATGTGTTGCTGCTTGTTCTTGTCTAGGAAGATTTAAAACCAAGCCAATGACAAGCTCAATTACCCTACGACTTCCCGCCCATTTGACCCAACTTATTAATCATTCAACCTTTCTCCAGCTATTCTTTCACCAAAATCATCCGGTAAACCCATATATTTTTGCATTTAATTATTCTTCGTTAAGATACTTGATATAACCATACTCCTGCAAAACGAAGATGCAACACCCCGGCCAGTTTATAGAATCAAAGACTTCGGTGTCGTCTACACGAGCCATAACGAGATCACAACAAAAAAAAGTTCATCCACCATCAATTACACTAATATAATTACTTTTTTCTTTAAATGCACTATAATGCCATCACCATTTTCACCCTCGCTATCGCCCTCTGTACCCCAACAAAAGTAACAATTGGACTAAGATTATGAAGAGTCAACCGCCCGGAGCCTTGGGTCAAGCAGCAGCAGCAACACCAGTAGCAGCAAGAAGAGCAGCAGTAGCAAAAGGAGTAAAAAGAGCGAAACCAATATAAGCTACCCCTTCAGCTGCAGCAAGGACAGTAACCTTTTTTCTGACAAAATGAAGGATTGATTACCGAGGCTCTCGTCTGATACCTCGGCCAGCGCTACACGACTCGGCCAATCAAATTGCTCGTCCATGTCAATATCGTGTGTTATATACTCGGCTCGGCCAGGTACATTATTCAGATTGGCTAGGCCAATTGCTCGTCCGTATACGACTCATCCAATAGGCTCGGCTCAATTATACGTGCCCGCCTCGACTCATATACAATAGGCTCGGCTCGTCCACATCCGAGTCTGACTCAGCCAATCGGCTCGTCCCAGTATGTTCCTCGCTAGGCTCGGCCGGTCCACCCGCACGCGATCGATGGTTCTAATCAAATTGATGGTCTACCAACAGGCATAACATGACCGGTTTGCATTGGCCCATAGTGATAGACCAACTAAATCCTTCCTATTTGTATTAGGAAATCTTGTGTAGTGGTGCGTATTTACAAACCCAGTGAGTTCCAGATATTGTCAGACTGACAGCCAGTCCCACTTTAATTAGCATAACGCAAGTTCATATAATCTAACAAACCGGGTGCATACCTTCTTCAACAGGCAGATCACATCTTCTAAAGGCATATAAATATTCTATCATCTTATTACAGAATATAATCATATTCTTACCCAAATATCGCGCATTTGGTATTCCCAAATATTTTCCGATACACATGGCTTGTCATTAATATCCGTGACACTTCCTTACTTACCGCTAACAAGCAAGCCCGTAGTCTAAACAGCAGATCGTGACCAAAGCGTCTGACCCCGGAGCTATCCATTCGGTCCCAACCCAGGATAAAACTTTATACATTCAAAGTACCAAATGACCACCATAAAACTAAAAGGTTCATCTTTAATACTGGCTTCACTCATTGCACTTAGAACTACTGTTCTCATCCGCGTTACTGCGCTCAGCGGGGGGTAGAAGGTATACATCCATCGATAAGCAGTATTGTTTTGTGACGACACAGATCTGAATTTCAGGGCGACTAATTTCCGGCTTCTATTTTTTGGTATTTGCATTCTAAACTCTCCAGACATCCCACCGGAAAGAACAGTAGCGATACGGGCACCTGGTTAGCCGTGCTCATATAGACTATTGTTACCATATAGTTTTGACAGCACGCATCTAACCAACTGGCCTTCCGCATCAGAAAATATTTAATACAACATATGGATGATAAGACAGCCCTAGCCGTTCAAAACCCAAGGGTTTAGGCGATAAAATGCAGAAAGAGATATGTGCGGTGCGTAAGCCCCCAAACAAAGCGTGAATTGAACCCGGTGGCCGCCTCAAAGCAAAAGCCTTACCCTCTAGAAATATTGATATAACCTACAACTGGCAAGCTATAATCAAGCCATGGATAAGGCTCCAGTTTCGGGGAACATCTTCCCATGACGGAATTGAGTAGTCTGACGACAAGGCAATTCTACCCTGGATCCTGTAATCACTTACTCTTATGGTTTGTCGTTGAAAGATCCATGGCTTATGTCGGTAGTGATAACCATATACCAAAATAGCAAATAATAGTGCGAGAATATGGTAGAGGAGCTCTTATATATCAAAAGGGATTCTATCTTGGTCCTTTGGTTCCGTTCAACTAGCGCCCATCTATTTTAACAAAAGTGAAATCAAGAACAAACTTGCGAGCTCGAACGACGGTAAATAATTCCAGTCTAGACTTAAATCCGTTTACTTGTCTAGGTATATATATGTGAACAGGCCTGCGAGCAAGCCCGGTAACAGGCTTGACGGTCTTCGTCCTGTACGAACTTTTATGTCGGGATTATCCTTTTCGGGTTTTTTTTTTCGTCCCGTAACGGTGCCCGGCCCTGGCCGCGCGACTGATAGGGTTATTAAAAGAATGGAGGTCACTCGCATGCGTGGGTTTGTAATGGAGGGAGACTGGATCCAACAAACGCGGGAACAGGAATAGTAACTAAATATCGTACTGTATGATCTTTCGAGGAACGCAGCTGTCATATGCAGAACGAAATCGGGAGGGTAACAGGCCAAAGCGAACACACACAAGCAGCGCCGGTAGCCAAAACACTAATAGAAATAGATGGCTGTGAAACGAATGAATGGCACCAACCTTCCAACCTAGTGCTTGGATTAAGTAAGCCCAACAGACCCATGCTTGAATATCGTCAAACAAAAGAAATTAGGACTAGATAATGGATAGGTAGAGATAGTAGGATTTTTTGTAACTGGCGTTCTGTCTGTATATTAGTGGAGATTGGAAAGCGTAAGGCAACGTGGTGTGAGAAATATAACCCAAGGAGCTTGTAGCTTTTAAGTTTGCGATCGCTCCTAGCGAAATACTTGATGCAACATCAAACATGTTCCTGCGGGTTGGATTGGGTATTGTGCCTGGTGGTAGAGACTGTTGAAACCGGTACTAAAACCGTTGAGACCAACCTGTCGAGCCGGTCGTCGCAACTAGACTCGCCTTTGCGGGTTCGGTGACAAGACTAGCTGTACTATGGGTCTGCACAAACGTTTTAATATGGTGGCAGATCCTATCCGATGTTGTAAAGTAGAGCCTATGTGCAGCGGCACTTGTTTGCGGGACATGTACAAGCAGGACTCGCCGCTATAGAGTGAACGTACACCATATGTACAATCGTATACAGGTACAACTACATATCGCGATTAATACTCCATAAGCGCCAGGGGGGAATCTTGAACCTATATATATATTCAGGGACGACGCCGTGGGTGGCATCGTGGGCGAGTAGGTATAATGGAATGAAAGGCGCCCCCTTGTTCACCCAGCCTTATCCTAGCCACATACGTCTTTAAGGATTGAGATGGCTAGCCCGGAGTCCTTTTTGGCCTCAAGTATCAATGGAGTAGAAGTTAACTTGCTAACAATAAATTTACACGCATTCTGACTTTGAGTGGTACGACTTACGAATAAGGATGAGGTTGTAATTGAGTAGCTAATTAGGTAGAATCGTGAAACATCGATCTAGCGCCAGTCTCAATCATGTCAACTTCAACTAACCGATATATAGATAACGTATAACCGGGGCTACTTTGATCCACCAACAAATGAGAATCTAGGACTCCGCCAAACCCTCTCGTACTTCCTCCCGGTTTACTGCCACTCACGAGATGACAAACAACTTCGAATGCAGCGTATAATTATAATTGTATCGACTCTCCATACATTAATAGGATTATTCGCAAACCTGGATGAAGGTGAGGAAATGGTTATAATGAATGAGGAAGATAACCCGGCATCTTCTTGCCAAACTGGTAATCCGATTACTCTTCCTTTACCTGTCATCAAGTCCTGGTTAACGTTTCATACCTACATCATATACTCTTGTACCGAATAAAATCCGCAAGAATATAATTCCAATGACAATAAGGTGAACGAAGTAACATTGAGGACCGCAGGCTTGAAAGTCAAAGTGAACTTGGCGTCAGTCCCACATACCGATATACCAAACATAAAGGAATGCCTGGTTCGAACCCCAAGCATTGGAAGCTACAGGAACAGTTTCAAATGGCTATATCGGCCGGGTAAGCTGCTTGTATGTTATGCCTGCCGGCGGTAGGTGCACTAGTATGCGTAGGCTCATCCAATCAAAAGTAAAACTCGTAACCGAGGAAATATTAATAATAGCTGATAATTAGGCTACTCGATATGGCTACGCGACGAGTATATGGCTATGCGACAAACAAAAGGGTGAATTGAAGAACAAGATATAGTTAGCCAGAGCAAGGGTTTTCGAAACGGGGCCGCGGGCACCTGGTTTGGATAGCAGATAATAGATAGTAAGAGAGAAGGAAAGAAAAGGGAGAGCGGACAAAATCAAATATGGATTTTAAGAGCAAGAGGGAAGCAAAAGAGAGGCGTAAGAAAAGTACAGGCAAGCCATTCCAAACACACAGCGAACGGGCGACCGACCCTCTATTCTACGTCAGACAGAGCAGGTTCGAGCTGTCCAGGTTCATCTGGCTCTTGGAGCTGCTCGTTATCTCTGGCCCTAGCCCTCAAATCGAGCTCACCAGCAAGTAGGTCCCGGGTGCTGTATTCTTCCAAAAGGTGCTTCCGCCTTCTGATGAAGTCTTTGATGGGGGCCATCTCTTGCTGAGGGGCACATCGCCACATTCTCAAGTTTCGATAGCTTATCCTCGAGTTATTGCGTTCTTGCTCTTCCACTCCACACAGGCGGTCGCACACGGCTCGGTTTTCGAAAAAATGCGTGCGACTAAGCGGCAAGAAGTGAGAAGTCAGTTCGGCACTGTATCCCGTGTTGTAGCCTAACAAACGTCAGCGGTTACCACGAGGCGGGTAGAAGAGCAAGCATCAACGTGAATACCTTCAATGTTGGCGTAAGGCAGCGTAACGAGAAGCTCTCCTTCCCTTTGCACGATTCGGTGAGCGGTAAAGCCACTTTCTTCTAGGAAGGTGGGCAACACGAAAACGTCCAGGTGACTTACATGCTGTTCGCACTGGGGGTAAATATGCAAATCGGTTTTATCCTACATTTATATTGTGCCTCTCTTATAGTTCAGGCGTACCTACCCTGAACCTGCATCATCACATTTACCGCAACCGGCAGTTTAACCACTCATACCTACCAAAATGAACGCCTTCCCAGCAGAACGCAGGCTTAACGCCAACGGCAGTAACTACCAGGGCTGGCTTGAGGAGATTACCCTCTTTCTTAGGTCCCAGTCGAAGGGGGGCTACATTCTGGCAGACTTCATTGCGGAAACACCGGTACAGGCACCGACTACTGCGGCTCAGGCTGAACCCCCGACCGCTCCTGAGGCTACCACCTCAACCGATACGGGTATCGTCGAAGAGAATAACGACCTATCGTTACTCGCTCCTATCAAGAAGTACCAAATTGCACGTTCTACGACAGAATGGCATATACAACAGTCCGTACACGACGTAATCCGTACCACCCTCTCTGGGCTTCAGCCTGCAGAGATGATGCTATCTATCAAACGACGCTTTAGGCCTGACAGTCGTACCGCTATAAGCGTACTGGAAACCCGCCTAAACTCACTCCCTATTAAAACCGACTCCGGTGATGCGTATATACACGTACAAAAATACTTCGAGGACGTTGCTGGCATCCAGCGTGAACGTCGGGAGTTAGCCTCCGGAGAATTCAGTCAATCTACCATTATAAACGCAGCTCTGGGGGCACTTTATTCGTCCTCAGACGCAGCTGTCATCACCTTTACCCGTCTATACGTAGGAGTCAACTCCCCTGATAGTGATACTTGGACGTTTGAAGCACTTCAGACGTATATACTTCGGAATCTACTCATAGAGAAGAATGCCAAGGACACTCGTCGTGGTTCTATGAAGCCTAAGACGAAGGGTGGTTCCCACCTAGACGCACAGGGTCAGCCCAATCCCACCGTGGCTGCAGCCAATGCCAAAAGCAAGAAGAAATTCAAACGTACTGTCGATTCAGTTGCACCTCAGGACTCAGAGCCGGAAACTAAAAGGCAGCGTACAGATGAATCCTCACTAGGCTTTGCACCTAGTGAGCATGTACCTACCAGATCGAATCCGGGAGTCAGGAAGGCGGATCCATGCGCTCACTGCAAAAAGCCTGGGCATACTATAGATACCTGTTGGAAGAAACATGTACATTTAAGGCCCAAGCATTGGACTAAGCCTAAGGCTCAGATCGACGCTTATACCGCTGTGCAAGAAGAAAGTGACATCTATATTTCTCTTACTGCAAGTTCTATCGATGAAATGAGGGATCATACCTCTCAACTTGCATGGTATCTCGATTCAGGGGCTAGCCACTGGATCTGTAATGATATAACCTCATTCGTTGAGGATTCATACGTAAGCTTCTCGAAAGGGAAGGATATCAGGTTAGGGGATAACTCCACCGTACCTGCATTAGGATATGGTAAAGTCGTTATTGAGACGCCTTCTTGTTACCTATCCGTACCTGGCGTCCTATATGCCCCTAGGATGGCACTGAACCTTGTATCAGTTAGGAAACTAATGAACAGGGACATCGGTGTACGCTTTGACGCGCAACAAGTCGTCATTAGACGTGGCGATTTCGTTATAGCGGAACCTTCCTACGATCCTAAGATAGGGCTCTACATGCTGAAAGGCATCGAACAGCCTAATCAACAAAAACCTTACGGTCTCACCTTCATCGCTGAAGCCAGAGCCTTAGCCTCAGTGGCTTCACCTACCGATATAATGACAGAACCTACGTTCACAACCGAAATGACAGAAATGTTACGTTGGCACAGGAAGCTGGGCCATATAGGTTGGCGAATAGTACGTAGGGTCATGGCTCAAGCTGGGGAGAAGTTACCTCCTGCAAAGCAGAGCAATCCGGTTTGTGAGCCCTGTTCGTTAGGGAAAAGTACTATACATCGGAATACAGGTCCTGTTACCGATAAGAAGTCAAGACCTCTGGAGCGTATCCATATAGACGTAGTGGGTCCCTTCCAGACTGCATCCTTACACAAACGGCATCTGGATCCTACGAATAAGATGCATGAACAGGCGAAGTATGCACTTGTAATCGTAGACGAGGCCACTCATATGAAATGGGTACGTTTCTTCGCGCAGAGAACTGAGTACAGAGTGCGTTTCATACAGTTCACCGTAGGGATGGAAGGGAAGCTGGGGCCAGGCACTAGGGTTATGAATGTACGACTTGACAATGCACGTGAGTTCCTACAGGAGGAGATACAGGAGTTCTGCCTTAAGTATGGTATCGAACTAGAACCTTCTGCCCCATATGAACATGAACAGAACGGAACTGCAGAACGTGCCATTAGGACGTTACGTGAGTTGGCCGCTACCATGTTAATTGAGTCAGGATTACCGGAGGTATTCTGGCCAGAGGCTATCTCTACCGCCTGTTCGATAAGTAACAGGTTACCTACGTCACATTCGAAGTCACCTACGTCTCCACATGAACGTTTTACCTCTACACCGGTAGACTATAGCCGGTTACATCCGTTTGGCTGCCTGGCGTACGTCACAGTCCCAAAGGAACGACGTCAGAAACTTCTAAGCCAGCACCGGGCCTGGAAGGGTATATTTCTGGGGTATACGACTAGCCTCAAGCAGTACCGAGTATGGAATATAACGAAGAAGGTAGTCTCAATCGTTAGGGATGTTACCTTCGTAGATAGTTCCATGCCCGCCAGGGAGTACTATAACAGTTGCTTTCCCGACAGATACTGGAAAAAGGCATACGTCGGTACGGCCCCATTGGTACCAGTGCCCACAGATCCCAAGGATGTCGTTCTCCTTAAGGATCTAAACGAACGGAAACTATATGACAGAACAAATGAGTACATCGGTACCTTATTACCGGTAGATTCTGCACCTAAGCAACCATCATTCTCGGTTTATATCGACACCCCTAAGCCTATAGAACCAGAGCAAGAAATCCAAACCGAAGAAACGGCTCTACCTACGGCTACAACGGCAGACGAGAAGGGAGCTTTACGACGTAGCAGTAGACTTCAGAGGATCGAGGCTGCGAATAATACTTTCAGTGGCTCTCGTAAGACTGGAGCCGCAAGGAAACTGCGTGCTACGTTGGCCCTTAAACTTCAGGACGAAAGTCCTGCAGTCACTGCACTGGTAGCCGAAGGTGATGCCGCTATCGACCTCGACCTACCTCAATCCTACAAGGAGGCTATGGCCTCATCGGAAGCGAAAGAGTGGTCTGAGGCTGTACAAAGAGAAATTACATCCCTATATGAAAATGGGACCTGGAGTGAACTCAGAGAAGTACCGAAAGGGAAACCTATGGGAACACGCTGGGTGTTTACACGTAAACGTACAGATACTGGCATACTACATAAGGCTAGGCTCGTAGTAAAGGGCTATGAGCAGAGGTTCGGTATTCACTATACCGAAACATACGCACCAGTGGTTAACCTGCGTACAGTTCGTACGCTTCTGGCCCTGGCTGCGGTTATGGACTTAGAGATTCACCAACTTGACGTCAAGACTGCCTTTCTGAACGCAACGTTGCCAATATCAGAGAGGGTAGCTATAGCCATACCCGAAGGCTGTACAGTCCCAGACGAAGTCAAGGCCCTATTACTTCTGAAATCGTTATATGGATTAAAACAGGCTCCTTACTTGTGGAACGATGACCTCAGTCGTACGCTTCTGAGTGAAGACTTCCCATTTGAAATGGAACGGAGCCCTGCAGATGAATGCCTCTACGTCACAGAGGGTATGGTTATCGTCACCTACGTCGATGACTTCTTTCTGCTCGCAAGAGACGTATCCATGATACAGAAGGTTAAGGCTGCCCTTATGAGGAAGTACGGAATAAAGGACATGGGAGAGGCAAAACGGTTCCTAGGATTACGTATTACACGGAACCGTACGGCCAGAACCTTACGTATCGACCAAGAAGAATACTGCAAGAGCATTCTAGAAAGGTTCGATATGTTAAATCGGAAGGCTAGGCAGACTCCTATGGATCCAGGCGTACGACTCTCGAAGGATACAACCTGGGCATTACTGAGTGAAGATGATGTGCAAATCTACCGCAGCATGTTGGGTTCCTTAATGTATGCAGCGCAGGGATGCAGGTTGGATTTGGCCTATACCGTTGCGAAGTTAGGCCAGTATTCCAACGCTCCTACTGAGGAGCACTGGAAGGCCATCATATGGGCCTATCAGTACCTAGGGGCAACCTACAAGCAGGCCTTGCATTATAACTGCAACGATACTACTGAGGAACGTCTTCCACTATCGCTTGAGGGGTGCGGTGATGCGGATTGGGCTCAAACCTACGGGCCAGAGCCTATAGCCCGTAAGTCAACCTCAGGCTATGTATACCGCCTTGCAGGCAGCGCAGTATCATGGTCAAGTAAATTACAAGGTACTATAGCCAAGTCTTCGACTGAGGCTGAAGTAATTGCGTCTAACCATGCAGGTACTGAGGGTGTATGGTTACGTAAACTCATGGAATCTGTTCTGGTAAGGTTCATTCCGAACCTACAGGTTCCATTACCGCCTACTACCCTCTATATGGATAATACTGCTGCGATTGTAACGAATACTACCGGTGGAAACCACAACAGCGAACGAAGCACTACGACATCCAGTACCTATGGATACGTAGTGAGGTAACCCGTGGTACATTTAGGTTGGAACATCTAGGGTCAAGAGAGTTAATTGCAGACGCTCTACAGGGGCAGAGGCTAAAATCGGTGATGGAAAGTTAGTTAGACTCCCCTTCGACGTATAACCATTTAACGGTTAATCTACCCTTGAGCTCCCAAAGCAGTCCTAACACCAACCCCTAACTAGAAGCCTCTTTGCGTCGCCGTAAATTGTTGCTCCCAGAAAAGCCGGTTTTCGTGCAAGTCAGAGTACAGGGCTCTAAGGTCTACGACTGCCCAGTCTGTGGCAAGGTGACATTTACAACGAGTCAGGCGGTAAACACACATATATACGCGCACTTACGCCCTTTCTTGTGTTTATTCTGCGGCTTTAGTTGTGCAAGTCCGGCCATCACTAGGAGTGATATTTCATTCAAACATTTACAGGGTCGGTTACAAGAAGGGGTACAATGGAGGAGACTATCAGGAGCTGAAATTCTAGAAGTGGAAGGCATCCTTCTTAGGAGCTAGAAAGTCAACATACGCCGTTAGACAGAATGTTCACCATGTAAGCATATGAATGTCAAAAATTAACCAAGACAAAACATAGCATTAACCAAAATATAAACACACAAAAAAAAAGGATTTTTCTTTTTTCGAGTCTTAATAGTTGTTTTTTTTTTTTTTTTTTTACTTTTTCTTCTTTTTTTTTTTACTTTTTTTCTTCTTTTCCTTATTTTTTTGTTTTTACCTTTTGTTCTCACAAGGTCCCTCTCCCAATATACAATTCAGGTCAATCCGCGGCTATTGATCCAAATTTCTTTAAGAGAAAGAAAGGACGTGGAGGCTGATTCCTAGATAGAGTATAGTCATAACTTTTTCTTCCTCAGTCAAACGATACTATTCGTGAGCACCAAATTCGTAATCGAAATCAGGGTAGTTAAGATTTAAGTCGTGCCCTAATGCTTCTAAAAAGTCGATAATACCATCATCCCTCAAATGGTTCAAGTACTCCTTTAGCTAATTTCCTTTGCAATAAACGTAATCAATAGTTTATAATCCGGCTCACATTCTTTTAATTGCATTGAAGATTGTTTATTCGCAAATATCTTTTTTTTCTTCTTCTTCACCAGAAAGCGTCTCACGGAACTTCTTGAAAGCCACATTAACCTTTGATAGCTAACCAAGCGTCAACTTAACAAACCCAAGGCAATTAACTTTGTAAAGACACATTTCGATATTTTTAATTGGAAGGGTCTGAAGGTTTCCTGGATGGTTCACAAAGCCTTGTTAGCTGCTGTTTGGCTGGTGAACTCCGTATTTATGTATAATGCAGTTAAATAATAAAGTGCAGGTGAGATGGTGTTATTCGGGGGAGATTGTGTGGGTGGGGAAGTTATATATATGAATCCTGGAACCCCCAACGGAAAGTTTCAAAGCCACCGAACGAATAAACATGTGCTAACTGTTATTTGGGACATGTTCGAACGTCCTGAATCTCAAAAACCTCGACAGGAGGCTACTGAAAGCGGCTTTGGGGGTTCTGACGGGACAACCGAGCGGCTTATAACCACCAAACACGTGCCATTATGTCTAGAATAGCTCAAAGGACTTACCGGTAAGGTGATTTAGATACTGGAGGAGTTCGGTAGCTCCGAATCTGCGAGGTTTGGTTCGTTACTGTTGAGGTTGGTAAGGTGTAGGTGAGGTGGTGAAGTTCGAGAGGGGTTTGGGGGGTGAGGGGGGCTTTATATATGAACCCTGGAGCCCTCAACGGGAAGCTACGAAGCTGTCAGGCGAACAAACACGTGCGAACTGTTATTTGGCACACGTTCGAACGTTCGAACGTCTTGAACCTCGAAAACGTCGACGGGAGGCTACTGAAGGGAGTGTTTGGAGCCGTACAGAGACAACGGGATGGCCGGCGGACACCAAACACGTGCCGTTGTGTCCGGAATGGCTCAAAAGACTTACCGGTAACGTCGTTTGGATGGTGGGGAGAGGGTTTGGTGGCTCCGAACCTGCGAGAGTGCTGTAGTTCAATTTCCGCGTTGTTTGGCCATAGGTTGTTGGATTCGGCTGTCGATTCGACTAATCGGGTAACTGTGGCGCTGGTTGGTCGGTTGGTTAACCACTGTTGGTGGCACTCGTTTTCTTTCTGATATGGATATATCGATATTGATACATAATCAACCAAATTATCTTGAGATTCTGTTCGCCCGCTTTTATATATACAGTTTGTCTCCGGTTTGGCCTTACCGCTTGTCTTCGTCGCCCGTGTAGCCGCTTGTCTGTTTGCCAGCTGCCCAAATTAAAGAGCTGATGCGACAAATTAAAGTGCTGATGCGGAGGGCCCCCCCCACCCCCCGCGGGTTACTATATAATGAGAGCCACCACAGCCACTATTCTTCTCTCTTTACACCTCACACACCTCATTCACCAACTGCCTTTCCGGAACGAAACCTTCCACCGGCAACCAACGGCCATCACCGGCATCTTACAGACTTACCAGTGAGTTATTCATGCCTTATATGAGTGTTTGGGAGCGTTTGGCACGTCCTGGGATGATACTGACTGACCGGCGGTAGGCACCCTTCGGAAACAAAAAGTCCTCACCGGTCTCCAACGAACGTCCCCACCATCCCACAATCCTACAAGTGAGTTAATCGCACCTCCTCTAGGGCTTTGGGGGCATATGGCACGTCCCGGGATGATGCTGACTGGCCGGCGGGCGATAGGCGAAATGACGGGCGTCAAAAGACGTGCCACTGGTCCGGCGGCTGGCGAGCCTGTTTCGAAACGCCCCAGGTCGAAGCCCGACAGGAGACCGATTCAATGGGCTCGCTTGGACCTCACCGAAGAGCAGTTGTCAACACGTTTCTATTCGAAAAATTACTCCCACGCGTTCTTCCGTGATGGGATGGATTTCGGCAGGTTCCGTTAGCGACCGTACGATACTTCGATCAAGAAAGGTTGATAGCCGTTTGTTTGTTTGCTTGCTTGCTTGCTTGCTTCCGCGCTGGGTTGGCGTTGTTTGATCGATAGGTTGACTGACGGTCTCGGTGCAGCGATGGCTATTCAAACCTTGGGATCCAAGGCACTGAGGGATTGTGATTCCTGTGCCGAGGGCAAGGGGCCGTTCAATTTATGCAAAGGCCTGTACGAGGAATCGGAGGCTGCGTGTGGCAATTGCACCGCCGACAGACGTACTTGCAACGGTGCTCGTATGCGAGCGATTGTCTACCCTCGATCGAAGGCTTCTCGACTAGCAGTCAAAACCGCCGCCCTCCCCAAGTCTGCTGAAGGAGAATCGGAGAGCGACGACGACGAAACCGGTCCTGGTGAAGAGAGTTCGTCCGATGATGGATCTAGTTCCAGTGATGAATCCAGTTCCAGTGATGAATCCAGCTCTAGTTCCGACAGTTCTTCTTCGGAAGACTCGGAGGAAAGTTCTAGCAGTTCCGCGGACGACTCCTCGTCGGAAGAGGAGACTTCAGACTCCTCTTCCGACGGCACCGACACCAGTGATTTGGATGACGAAACAATCGATAAAGAAGATCGGTTGGCTATACTCCCGGCCGTTGACACAACTTCTAATACCGAGAACGAGATTTCAGATACAGGATTAATTGGAGTTGAATTTGCTGAAGACCCAACAGCTGCCGACGTCGTCCGAAAATTAACCCGAACCAACAGTAAGGGTATTAAGAACGAGGAAGAGTGGGTTAAGCCTAAGGAGCGCAAGAAGTGGACATTTTTGCAGGAATAAACGTTGGATATGGATTCTCAAACCAAATATGAGCCAGATTCAGAGAGGGAGCTAAGCTATGGGGAAAAGGATTTTGAAAGCAATAGTGAATAGGAAGAAAAATTGTTCTCGGCGGGTTTTGGATTTGTGGAATCTTTGACAATTGTGCGTACTTGACGCGGGTTGGGAGAGAAGGAGAGGGGAAGGGGGGGGGGAGGGAGGGAGGGAGGGAGGGAGGTTTGCATATCAACATAGCCTGGGTTATTTATCAGTTAGTTCTTTCGGTTTTCGAATAGGTTTACCTTTTTTTGAATAAATTTTGTTCCTTCTGCGTAGCTACGTGGTCGGGACTCGAGGCTCTTCTTCCTCCTCTTCTCCTCCTCCTCCTTCTTCTTCTTCTTCTTCTTCCTTTGTTTCGTCGTAAGCAGTGAATCGATCGTATATTCGTAGTCCGTCTTTATATTTGGAATTCGTGAGCTGCGAATGAACTCGACGGGTTTTGAAGCTCCGAACATCAAAGTTGAACCCACCCAGTAATCTGCAAACACATATCCGCGCAATATAGTATTCGATGGATGTTCGAGGCAGTACTGTTCTGGTTCCGACGCGAAGAAGGCCAAATCGGGACTTGTTGGTTTCCGTGTGGGACACTGTTTTCGTACTAGCCGCCCCGTTGGTGGGTTGTTTTGCATTAAATCTAACAGGCGGTTCGTTAATTAATAACAAAACACTCATCGCAAGACTGATAGTGGTGTGAAGGACTTGTTGACGATACTGTATATATACATGATGGTTGGCGCCGAGACAAACGTGTTGGTGTAATGGGGCTATATAATACTCGAGCAGTTAGGGATGCATCGTTACCCTCGGATTTAGTAACTTATAAAGTTCGATTAATTGGTGAGTTCAATTCTCAATACCGGTTCGATTGATTATGGATTAATATTGGACGGGCTGGTGCTAGCTGGGCCGGAACGAGATAAGTGGTAACTCTCGAACGCTGTTAATTCACCCCTCCGTATATATATATTGTACAAATCGCGCGGAACTCTCAAACAGAAACGACTCTTACGAGGAGCTTTGGATGTCTAACTAAACCCACTAAACAATATAATTAAATATAGACTACATGCTCGTATTGATCATATTGATGGACGTCGAAACCGTTTTTGGATGAGTTTGGGTATGTGTTGTCATTGGTGTATTATGTTGCTTTCCCTGCTAAGCCTTTCTGAGCGAGTAAACCACGCTAGTGTGGTTTACAGGCTGTGCGTTACCCCCAGCTGGCTTCGCTAGCTCCAGACCACCAGCTAGCATTCGCTCCAGAGTCGACGTCGACCACCAGCTGCGCAGCAGCTGGCTGCGATTGCGATCGGGGAACGTACCGCTTTCGTCTAGGTTGATGTCGAACTGCCTTGTTGAGCCCGGTCTGATTTCTTGAACTTCAGTCCCATACTCTGCATCAAAGAGCTTGAGGTCGCCAAGGGACGCATCGAAGCGACGCTTATCGCTTTCCTTATTCTCGTATCCCGTTGACCGATTCTTTCGATCCTATCGGTCTTTACGATAAATCGTATTTACGAGTTTGAAGACTATGTATATTAGTCTTGAACTGCAGATACAGCTCACACTTGCTCGCGTATATATATGATTCCACTCTTTATACATGAATCGAGCTCCTGTAATCTACATCACGGCCAAGATGGATTGCAGTAGTGTTTTCTTGAGTTCGCGATCAATTTCATTCTCAAAATGGGAAGACTTTCAAGTATCGGATACCACGGAATTTAATCCGAAAGATTTTGAGGAAGCAAGACTTTGACTACAGAATTACTGTTCACATCGATGAGTTTGTCTTCCGTACGAAGCAGCTAGGACTATCTGACAAGGCGACTTTGCTAGTTGAGTGGATTTCGGATCTTAAAACGCAGACTGTCTATATGTTGTGCTCGTATACATCATTTATAATTTATAAATGTATCCAGCTCCAGTGTGCGTATGAAAATGAGCGGGCTTAGGTTAGGTTAACCCAAAACCGAAGCTAGCCATGCTACAAAATTCCAGGGTAACTAAGCCGGTTATGGCGCTCATATGTAACATTAACTTCCTGGCTTATCAGCTATTCACAAAGCGGTAGTACCAGCGGCATCTAAGTTCTTAAAGTGGATGTAGGAGAAAAATATTAGCTTGATACAAGATTTAATATTTCAAGCGTAACATAGATAATAGAGTATTGATAAAGCAAGATACATAGATAATGGAGTATTGACAAAGCAAGATAGAAGAACAAAATCGGTGAGGTATGAAGGGATCTTTAGGTCTGGCAGCAGAAGGCTGTGATTAGGACGCAAGCAAAACCGGAATCAACGAACAAGTGGCTCGCCTCGAGCTTAGCCAATAGGAAAGAAAACACTATGATGCCTGAAGTTGCCATAAGCAAATTTTTCAAATGTCAGTTTGCTATTGGCCCCAATACACCCTTTGGTGTTTGTAACGTTAGCTGCAACGACACATGTACCGATGTGGCACGGTGTTTCTAGGGTGCTTACCACACCCAAAAAATATCAGCAGTACTGGCGGTCAGAATCCCATTGCATTAGGGCAGGTCAAGGATCATGAGAAAAAAGTTCAGAGTGGATAGTAATTAGAAAGGCAGACCAGATAAAAACGGATCCTCCAGCTAAATAAAATCCTTTATAAAGAAAATAAGTCTGCAAGGCTCAAACTGTGAGGCTCTCAAACATGTTTGTCACGCCAAGCCACAATATGGAAAACCGTGGCAAAATGACATGCGTTGTGTCGCCCCGCCTAACAACTATAAATAATTCCACCTCCCTTCCAGAATTCCGCTAGTTAGGGCGAACATGCTAGCTATCCACTCCACCGAGATGAGCAAGAGACCTGGCGACATTGAGGCGAGTTCGACTCAGCAAATCCCTAAGCGACAAATGCAGACTCATCACGAAGCGAAAAAATCCCGCATCCAATTTGATCGCGATCGCTACACCATCGCGTGGATCTGTAGCAATCCTATAGAGTTGGCGGTGGCTCAAGGCATGCTAGATGCCGAACACGACGCCATTCGGATAGATGAAGGCCCCCTCTGCGTGCCAGGAAGAATCGGGCAACATGATGTCGTTGTGTGCTTATCGGCGCGCCAGGACGCAACGGAACTCTCCAATTGCGTAGCCAAGAACTTTCCATCCATCCGCCTGAGTTTGATGGTCGGGTTTGCAGGTGGGGTTCCTAATCCGACAGACATGCGGCTGGGCGACGTTGTCGTCGGAACGAAGGTGGTGGGATATGGTAGACACACGTTTCATCTTGATCAGTTGTTCGACACCGCTATGTCCGCATTAAAGCAGAAACATGAGCTGGGGCCTAGTCGTATCCCTTCCATCATAACGGAAAAGCTGGGAGGGTACTACGTTAATCATGATCGTCCAAATTCGTCTGATGACTTGTTCGTCGCGGGGTATCGGCATATGGCCCAAAAGCCTGACTGCGTCGGCTGCAACGAAGTGTATCTGGTACCACGGCAAGAGCGGGAGTCCCACGATCCAAAAATACACTATGGCGCCATCGCCCTAGTGGACGACCGGGTAGCGAACGGCGGTCAACGGGACCGCATCGCTAAAGACTTGGGGGCTATATGTTTTCAGACAGGAAACCACCCACCCCATTGCCTTTTAATTCGAGGAATTTGCGATTATTCAGATTCTCACCAAGGCGAAGAAGCCTGGCAGAGATATGCCGCGGCTACTGCAGCCGCCTATGCAAAAGAGTTGCTAGAAGAAATACCTCGTGAGTCAACTTAGCAAGCCTGAAAATCTTTCATGGTTATTATTATTCCTCACACCCGATGTACAGGCCAAAATTCGTTGCACGACCCACTAGATCAATTGAAATATGAGCAAATCAATACTCGGAGACGTGAGATCGAAAGCCCTTTCGGATCATGCGAATGGTTTCTTAATCACCCAGATTACCAGGCCTGGCTTGATCCCGAACAGCTGATGGAACATCGTGGCTTCCTGTGGATTTGTGGCAAACCAGGCGCTGGCAAGTCGGCAGTGATTAAATTTCTATATGAGGAAACCCATCGTGAACATGTTGTTACTTCCTTCTTCTTTAATGCCAAAGGCGGGGAACTAGCAAAGTCCATTTCCGGAATGTATCGATCATTGCTGCTCCAGCTCGTCGAAGGGTATCCCGATCTCCGAACCATCCTCGAGGATCTCGTTCTTCGAGGGAATCGGAATGGTGGCCTCTCCTTAGATGACCTCAGAAGTCTTTTTAAGAACACGGTTTCTACCCTCGGTAAACGGCCGTTTACTTGTTTCATCGACGCTCTTGACGAATGTGAACAAGTCAGGATCCTAATCCAGGATCTTAAGGACTTAGCAGATATATATCCTAAGACAGGTGTCGAACTTCGATTCTGTTGCTCGAGTCGGCATCGTTCCGAAATAATTGAACAACAAGGTATCCAGTTGACACTAGAGGACCAGCCAAATCACGCCGAAGCCTTAGAAACATACATCAAAAAGCGTCTCCATATCAACCCTCCGAAACTGGCCCAAGAGTTGGGATCTAAAATTCTTAAGAAGGCTGAATGGGATTTCCGGTGGCTCGTTGTGGCTATTCGTACCGTAAATTCGGTGCACGATCGAGGCCGACTGCACCTCAACGGAGGACCCGAAGTGCTCCTCTCCTCTTTAGCTGAGCAACGGAGCACCTAATCATTATTCCCGATTATTTGTTTGTTGTTTTTTGACAAGGATTCTTTTCTTCACCTCTTACTCATTCAATAGATAAATTTCAAATCAAATATAATTCAACTGCTCCTTTTTTTTTTTTTTTTTTTTTTTTTTTTTGAAATCCCGTATCGCATTCAACATGCAATATAATACCCTACCCCTACAAAATCTAGACCTGTTTTTTGCGTTGACCGACAAATTTGCAAACAGACCAAAACTCCATACAATTTGTATGGTGTCCCTAACAAACCTCGTTTTTCCAAACAGTACCCTTCATCTTTTGCATGAGAAGCCGTGGCACAGACGTCGCTAACAAATGCGTGGTGTGGTGTTGAGGATTCGATTCCCAAGATGTTCCTAACACCAGTATCACCACCACCACCACCACCACCACCACCACCACCACCACCACAGGCCGTGCAGCCGCCTATGAGGCTATGAAAGGCCTAGAGGTATCATGGGTCGTGTTTCCGTGTCGTTCCAGCGCGGAATAGCCCGGTGAGTGGGTGGTATTTTTAATTTATTTCTATGATTTGAATGCGAAATTGGTGTTAGTTTTTGTGTGTCTGCACGTTGATGTGGGCTTTATTTAAGTGATGATGCTTGCTAGTCATTATGTTGTGCATGTACTATGTTTTATACTTTTTTGTGGTGCTGATTTGACCTTTGAACTTATCGTCGCTGAGTATATTGTATATAAAATTATATTGTTTTATTTAAAACTCGGTCGAGTGTGAGCATCTTTTTTTATATTTTTAACTGTGCTTTCGTGATTTGGGTTTAATTAGAGCAAGGTATTTACTACCTTACTGCAATTTTAACATTATGCTTAATATATAATTTATACAGTATTATACAAGTTTACACAAACACCTTCTGATCATTGACGAATATATAAATTCCTTTATGAAAAATTAAAGAAACCCTCTGGATCAAAATTGTGTTTCAATTTCCCACTGTTAAGCTGGGCTCTTTCCAAATCAAATAAATACAAATTGTTGTTACTCATTGAGACGGGTAGCGAGCTAGTGTATGCCAGCACCTAGGTCAGAATTCAGACTAGTAGGCAGGCTAGTGAACAAGTAAATGGGTAGATTGATGGACAGATAGGTATACAAAAACCTTAGATGATCGTGGGCAGATACCACTATATAGTCTGAAACATAGTATGATGAATATTCTTTTGAAATCACCTAACCATTTTCGTGTCAAAAATTAACTTCTGTTAACGAATTCGCAATATATATTTATTGATAGAGAGGTTGTGAAAATTTGGTTAAGGGTTTTGTAATCGATCAGGGAGGCTTCATATACATTCTCTATATTATAGTTGTGAATACAATATACTTTACGATTTACATAGGATCATGTTAAGTGAAACAAATAAAACTCGGCATCAAATAACTTTCTTTCATTAAAAAACATATAAGCATATAATTGGAGGATGGGTTTGCCTACTTATAGCTGGGTAGGTTGGGTACAAGACAAACTTACAATTAAAAACATCAGAACTGGCAAACTGGCGGTTGGGAACGAGATTAAAGGCCAACTATTGATCAGCAGTCCGTAGATTTTATTTACGCCTATAAGTGCAACAAATATAACAAAAGACATCAAAAAGTAAACCGACCCGAACTCCAACCTGCTAAATTGAGGAAACATTAAGATTTAGTGAGGTGCACAGTTACACCCCTCATCAACAACGTACGCCTGTTGCAAGATATATTGCATCATTTGACGTTTTCATTGGTCCCCACGCAAATACTGTCGAGTTCTTACTCTCCAATTTATCGTCATGACGAAGCCAAATATCGGTCGCGGTAGTCGATAAGGAACTATATGCGCTATCCCCGTCCGTCTCGCCGTCTCTTGCCGCATTGATACCGCCACCTTCCAACACGTCCTTCCAGTCGTCTGCACACCCGGCACCCCGTCGAGACAAGGAAGTTCCTTTCTCGATCGTCTGGTTGCGGCTCCTCGCCCCTCTAGTTTTACCACGATTATTCGAAAGGGTATTCTGTTGATCGGTTTCGAGCTGATCGCCTTCAGTCGAGTCGTTGGACGAATCTCTTGTGCTGGCTGTCTCAGCGTCTGGATCATCGGCGAACGGCTGCTTTGGTTCTCTCGAGTATGCCGCGATTAAATCGGTCAAGTTGGACCATTGTTTTTGCGGAAGCCACTGACGGGGATAACAAGAACCAAGAATTCTAGCCGCATGCAAAATCATGGCTTGTGGGTTTCCATGCCAATCACGTGGTTTACCCAGCGGTCCCGGCCTCCAACCCCTATTTAAGAAATCCCTTCGAATATAAATCTGATACGGTAAACCCGAATTCTCTCCGCTTTCTTTTGTCTCAAGCGCATCTTTCAATTCTTTCGGTACGTCGGGGTGATTTCCCAAATTTATAAGACAGGCGTTCATGTGAGGCACTGATCGCAGGGGAATGTCGGAGCCGGGATTACTTTGCCAGCTGTCTAGGCGCCTTTGATAGTTTCTCCGTTCGAAGTCCAAGAAAAAATCCAAATTTAAAGGAAGGATGATGAAATCGGGCACCGAACAATCGAAACTAGTATGGCAAATCTTGCATAGAGCAATGCCATTACTAGCACTCTTGATACTGAACTCTTTTCCTAATATCCCTCGGTCTAGGGCATCGTGATACTGTGATGTCAAAATCAGCTCTACCGTCGACAAATTCAGCATCGTCTGCATATTCCATACCTCGCCATTCGCTTTTGCGACAACGTGACAAGCATCCAAATGAGATGTTTCTCGATGGCCACATAGCCAGCATGCGGACTTTGTCACCCTTTTAATTTTTTCTTTCGTCGAGTTGGCAAAGCTTCTACTCGAGGTATCCGACGGAGTTACCGAAGGCGGCTGCCTTGAACTCCCTACCCGCGATGGGGCTCTCGACTCTAATCTCGAACTTCGGAAGTCGTCATAAAATGGCTGGTCTTGTTCTTCTTGTTGTTCTTCTTCTTGTTGTTGCTGTTGCTCCTGTTCTTCTTCCGCTTCTTCGCGACCCCCCTCCACCGTTATTTCTCGTGGTCGCACTGGTGTGTCTCCAAATAAGCGACGCCGAGTATTAGAATTATCGACATGTGTTGCAACATAAGCAGCAACCCCCCGCCTTGATCTTCGAGCTTTCGGTGTTTGATCGGGATCCATGTTGATAAAAAGGCAATAACAATTTCCGTCAGGAGGAGAGCAGCAGTCGGATCAATAATTATAAAGGAGAGTAACGGGCAATAGATTGAAAGGTTATGTTGCGATAATTCGAGATTAAGTGCGGGATTATGAGTACGCCGGCGAGTTGTGAATTCCTGGAAAAGAGTCAACAAATAGGTAGCGCCAAGATATTCAGTAGCGTTTCCATGACAACTTCTCCAAACAAATCTCGCATATCTGTCAGCGCCTGAATTCGAGACCACATGTTGATAATCACATATCCATCAAGCTAAACGACCGAAATCCACGAATTCGCATCCTGCTCCAGTGGCGTCTAATTTAGGGCAACCATATGGCGGGCGATATCGAGAAAAGTCATTTTCTGGCACAAGAGTTCAAACTCATGGTTTGTAGTTTCTATATCTTTACTTCAAAAGGAACCCGCTCCGGGGCCGCCAAAAATTACTCTAAGGCCCTTTTTCTGGTCAGTTTCAGTAATAAGTTTGCGTTTTCCCCTATCTACCTATCTATTATCTACCTGCCTGTCCGCATATATTTCATTTCTATGGTCGGGCCTTAGTCCCGGCGTATCTACATATAGGCCTAGGTGAGTTCCGGCTTGGGATCCGGTCTGATTTTCAGCCTTACCTACCTGTTCATTAGCCTATCCACCAGTCTGGATTGTAATACAGATTCTAACATAAATTCTAATATAAGTTTTGAATAAACTATTCCTAGCTACTAAATAACGATAACATGTAATGACTTTCGTGGCGAAAAAGTGTGACTTGACTACTGTTCCACGTTTTCCTCTATGCATTATGCATGGATTCTTTTAAACGGAGCCTCAAAGAGTCACCCAAAATGTAGAGGATCAACTAGTAATTTTGAAATAGAAAATTACTCCGGGGCCCCCTCAAAATTATTCTAGGGCCTCTTTCACATAAACTTTTATTAAATGAATTCACGTTTTCGCTATGAAAGTAATCACGTGTTACTATTATTCAATGGTAAACTACTCAAGATCTAGACCAGAACCCAAATCAAAACCTGTGTTAGAATCTACATCAGAATTTGCGTTAGATCTTAGGCTGGTAAGCAGACTAGTAAATAAGTAGACAGGCCGGAACCCAATCCGAAACCTACTTAAGCCTATATGTAGATAGACAGGTAGGCCGGAACTAAGGTCAGACTATAGAAATATATGCAGGCAGGCAGGCAGGCAAGTTGGTTGGTAAGTACCTTATAAAAACACGTGATTACCTTCATGATGAAAACTCGAATTGCCTAATAAAACTTATCTGGAAGGGGGCCCCGGAGTAATTTTGAGAGGGCCCGGAGTAATTTCCTTGAAATATACATTGCAAAGTTTCTTCACTTTCCTTTCCTTCTACCTTCACTAACTATCTCGTTATATTAGATTATCGGCTTACACCGTTCTCAAACCCAACTGGAGCCCTAGCTATAAATACCCACTGATTGCCTATAAACATTAGACCTGCCGAGATTCTGGCCGATGTTCCAGTCTGGGTTCTGATCTATATTCTGGCATATATATACGCTGGTAGTTAGGGCAGTAGATGGGGCAGGAAAGTGGTGCGCAGATAGGCTAGAATGTCAATTAAAATCTAGACTGCTAGACAGGCAAGCTGATAGGTACCATCAGTTTTTAGGCCCGAAATGGTCACATGATTCTGGAATTTTGAGAGATCTGATATGGATTTTGTACAAGCAGCTGAGCTTATGCAAGCCGGTCTGGCTAGAATCAAAGACATAGAGCGCAACCCGTTTGGCAGATATATTCAAGTTGAATTAACTCTCATCATTTAACCTTTCTTTGCGATAAGATTAATGCATGGGCTCTAGTTCAAAACCCAAAAATGAAATCGCCAAATACATATGTAGATAGAGAGCCATACAGGCGCCAGGCAGTCCCAAAATCCCGTTGGATGCTCCTTTCCATATCTGAGGTAGCTTAGTAAAACTTCTCGACTTCTAACTAGGCCACAGCTCATCCATATTTTCCAATGCATCTTTATATTAAGTACCACCCAACACATAATCTCTTCAATTCAGAGCCCTGCAACATTTCCCAGCTTTCTTGAATGTCCTCCAGAACGTACATTTCTTTTAATTCAGACCGATTCTTCTCCTTGGACTGACACCTTCGTTTGCATGTTCTGGCGCCGCAGCCTCGGGGCCACAGCCTATAAACTCGCCATCGGAATGTGGGCACGCCTTTTTGATACCTTCGAAGGATCTAGCCTGTGATTGGTCAATTTAAATGTAGATACACAATCTATCATACTCTCCACATGAAGGCTTAACAAAACACCTAATCATACATCCCACAAACGCAACATCGCATGTTCCAGCTATGCCAACAATCTTGAAAACAACATCTCATCCCTTTTTAAATGAAGTCCTTTTCTCAATCACACTTAACAGAATCCCCAATCAAAACACGATTTTATCCTGATCTTTGATTCCGCCCTAACTTCCTTTTCAGATTCTTCCTCGACCCCTTCGTTCAACTCTGCCTTGAGCTCTTGTTTCGCAGTTTCATTGACTATATCAGTGTCGTCTTTACTCATTCCATCCGCATCATCTATATACTCTCCGTTCGTCTTATCTATTGAGCAGTCGTCGTCCTCCATGCAGACTTTGTTGCTCTTGTTAGACTCTCCTTTCGGGTTCCTGTGCGTTGCCAACAGCCCTCTCAAATGCGGATAGTCCTATATAGCGCTTAGCAAACACAGATAGTATCAAAGAAAGGGAGGTATGACTGGTCTCGTTCCCAGCCTCACCCAGGGTATGACTATATACTTACCACTTTGTCCGTCTCCTTCATTTAGCTAAGTCCTTTTCCTCCAGCTTCACACCAGCGCCACTATAAACTCTTCGTTTCAGAACATACTAACCCGCCTTTTGCTTGATTTTGAACTAACATGGTCTCGCGGCAAACTATCACTTCTTCTGCCTCGGTAGCACCACCTCAACAATCTTTCCCAATACTATATCAGATGCGACAACCGCTTCTATGGTCAAAAACCCGTTCTATTTGTTAAGCGAGCCTCAGCAGAAAACACACAATACATGTAGACAGGTTGCTTCCCGCCAGTCTTGATTACTCTTACAAGCCTTTTTAAATTTTTATTTCATTCTGGTTCTTTTGGTAGATGATATCTTTGCCTATTTGTATACCGGGAGGCTGCCACGCCGCACTTAAACCCGACTGAAAGCCGCAGGCTGAACCAAGGCTGGTGGGCAGGCAGGTAGGCAGGCCTGTAGGTAGATAGGCAGGTAGGGCAGAACCTGCGCCGGAACCTGCCCCGGAGCTTGGGCAGATAGGCGGATAGGCAGGCAGGCAGGCAGGCAGGCAGGCAGGTGGGTAGGTTATACGTAGGTAGGCACCGAGTAACGTTCCTAGGCCCAAATTGGTCACGTGATGCGAAAAAAAAAAAAAATCCCATACTAATTTGTATAAAAATAGGGAATTACTGAGATTTTGATGAGAAAATCCACATTTTCATCGTTAAAATGATCACGTGTTTTCACATTCAACATCTATCTCCAGACCACCACCAGGCTACTTACCAGCTCACCGACCTACAGACGCCGTAGCTCTGGTTTACGAGATAATATCCACCTGTCTACCCACCTCAGCTCAGCAGCAAAGCGTTTTAATATAAGACTACTACCCACCCACCCACCTGCCTGCCTGTCTGCCTGCCTGCCTGCCTAAATTCTGGCGCAGGTTCCGGCGTAGATTCTGCTCTACCTACCTATCTACCGACTTACTTACCTGCCTGCCTGCCTGCCCGTATAGGTTCCGGCCTGGGTTCCGGCCTACCTATAAGGCTATCTACTGCCCTACCAGCCTGAGTTCTGGCCTAGATTCTAGCCTGGGTTTTGGCCTGAGTTCTGGCCAGCCAGTCTAATAGCCTCACAACACGTGATCACTTTCAGAGTGAAAACCTCGTCTGACCTCGAGACTAATAAATATCTATGTGGGGGAAAGGGGAATGGAGTAATTTTGAGGGAGAGGTCGAGCAATTCCTTGAAGAAAAACGGCCGAGCCTGTCTAGTGTTAAGACTGAAACGGCCGAAATTTTTTCCAAGTTCGCCTAGTCTGGGGGGCGCTCACCTATGCCTTGAAGTTCGCCAAAAACAACACATTTTCTGACGGATAACATGCTTTCGATTTTTCGGCGGAAGTTCTACTCAACTCTCTCTTTCAGTCGGCATTGTCATCATTAACTTTCTTTCTCGGTTTTTTATCTTTGGGTTTGCCACGCTTTTTATCGATTCGAATTTAGTTTTTGCTGTTATGGATGAAGAGTTGGGTAGATGGAATTGTGCCCACGAACTCCCAAACACACAATGACAATTTTATTTTAGAATTCGAGGGGATGTTGCCCTGACACAAGAAACGATAAGAATACGAATGGTTATGCAGCGGCATTTATAAATCGTGGTATTGTGATACGCAGGGCTTTAGCTGTATTGAGTGTTGACGGATGATTTTTGCCTAAGATCCTCTCGCGGTCAACAAGCGCTCGCTTGTACAATTGCATGGCGTCGTCGTATTTGCCTTGGTTGGAGAAGACTCCGGCGATGTTGTGAACCGTGGAGAGTGTTGACGGGTGATCTTTGCCCAAGATTTTCTCGCAGTCATCAAGTGCTCGCTCGTACCACTGCATGGCCTCGTCGTATTTGCCTTGGTTCAAGAAGGCTACGGCGATGTTGTGAACCGTGTTGAGCGTTGATGGGTGGTCTTTGCCTAAGATCCCCTCGTTGCCAGCAAGTGCTCGCTCGTACCACTGCCTGGCCTCGTCGTATTTGCCTTGGTTGTCGAAGACTATAGCGATGTTGTTGACTGTGGAGAGTGTTGACGGGTGGTCTTTGCCCAAGATCGTCTCATAGCCAGCAAGTGCTCGCTCGTACCACTGTACGGCCTTATCGTATTTGCCTTAGTTGGAGAAGACTCCGGTGATGCTGTGAACCATATCAAGCATTGATGGGTGGTTTTTGCCCAAAATCGCCTCACAGCCAGCAAGCACTCACTCATACTGCTGCATAGCCTTGTTGTATTTGCCTTACTTGGAAAAAGCTCCAATGATATTGTAAACCATGTCGAATATTAACGAGTAGTCTTTGCCCAAGATCTTCTCGCTGCCAGCAAGTGCTCGCTCGTACCACTGCATGGCCTCATCATATTTGCCTTGGTTGGAGAAGATTACAGCGATGCCGTTGATCGTATGGAGTATTGATGGGTGGTTCTTGCCCAAGATCTTCTCGTTGCCAGTAAGTGCTCGCTCGTACCACTGCATGGCCTCGTCGTATTTGCTTTAATTAAAGAAGACTAAAGCGATGTTATGACCATGTTTAAATAAGATTTGATTTTCAGACTCCCGCTCTTCCTCAACAAATGCGGAGAATAAAAGCTTTAGATATCGATGGAGATACTCTAGATAAGATGCAACTCTTTTCTCTTCTTGACCTTCCCACTTCTTATTCACCCGCGATACATTTCCTCAGCTGCTAGCCTTTCCGAGAATTATTACAGCGTATCTTATAGCTTTAAAACACTCCAGTCGATCTGAACGTTCTCACGCCCATAAATGGATAATGGGATAAACAAAAAAAACACCGAACCTTATTATCTTGACTAGCAAATATGATGCAAGTAATCGAATTTTCTCTTGAACTTGATTAATTATCAATATATAGGATGATATAATTTAAGACGGAACTACTTACTTTCGACTTTGTCCAGCAATTTGTCTCCCCATAGATTGTCCAAAATTTTTTCGGGGTTGAAATAAGAGCATATGAGTAGTAATAACGCTGCCTCTTTGTTTTGCTCCTCTACCTTCGAAAATGAAATCTCTTATGTTGTTGCAGCTATATCGTTCCGGTAATTCCATCCGAATCTTGGTCTTCTGGATTACACTGTCATGAAGGCTTCGTTGTAATATGACAAATATTCTCCCAACGGGAGTCTCGTCTCATGTATATAACAGCCTGCGTGACTGATAGCAAGAGGCATAAAACCTAACTTTTCGACAAGCGTGACTGCCTTATTTTCAGGGACTATATTGTTTAAATTAGCCAGTTGCTAATGACAGCTATGGATTTCATCATTTATAACTACCTCCTGAGTCTGTTAAGAGCGCCAACTTCAATAGAAGAACAACCGCACTCTTACTATCTAAACCGTCCAAATTTACTTGTTTCCCACTCTGTGAAAACTCCGGTCTGCGACTCGTAATGAAGATAGCCCCGCTATTTTGCTTTGGAAAGTATTCTTCTATATCAAAGGTCTCCAGATCATCTGTGTTGTTGAAAATTAGCAACCATCTACTATTGCCGGGTAGCTGTAACCAGCTGAATAAAGCCGATCGTATATTATTGACCACTTCCAGGCTGGCACTGACTGTACCGTTTTCGTCGATTAATCCTGGTATGCCCAGTTTCGAGCCTATAGCTTGATAGTCGGGACGAGACTCGGGCTATGTTATTCTAGCCTGTTCTTCAACAATGCGCTGCATAATATCGATAAAAGAGGTATGGATCGTATTTTTGTTTGCTGCCGATACCCAGAAAACAGCCGTGTAGTTGCGATAGTGACGATAAGCATATTCGAGAGCGATTTGCGTCTTACCCATTCCATTGGTCCCGGTGAGTGCGAGGACACGGGGTTTATCTATAGATTTCGAGTCTGAGAAATATTCACAGATTTGTCTTAGTTCTTCGGCCCTACCGACGAAATTAGGATTTTGAGGAAGCGGCATGTGGAACGGGATCACAAAATTAATCTCTATAATCTTCTCTTGTTCTGCAAAAACCGGTCGTTGTTAGCTCGAGGATCTAGAAATATAAAAAGGAAAATGCTATTTCAGTAACTCCTTTATGCTATTCTAGTAACTCTACGTGACAATTTTCATATCTAAAATAGAAATTAATAGAATTTTAATAGAAAAATTATAATTTTTGAGTTTCATGCCTCAAAATGGTCACGTGATTCAACACACACAAAATTTATTATTTCCTATTCTAGGCCTAAGGCCTACTACCTATCTATTCTACCTATTCTAACCGTTCTAATTTGGGGCGGTTGAGGGCGGAACGTTAATTCCGGCCGCCCCGTCGGCCCTTTTCTTAGGGCAGCTTCGTGAATTGTGGGCCGGAACCGTAGCCTGGCGGCAGTAACCACATTTCTTCCCACTGCCGCCGCGTTCTATTATTTCATTCAGTTCTGCGTGTTCGAATAGTGAGGGATCCCGGGTGGTACTATCGCGTTTACGTTTATTGGGGGCACCTGGGGGCCTTCCCTTGGGGGCAGCGACGGAAGGCTCTAAAATAGGCGGTTCTGGAGCTGGTTCTGGGGCTGGTTCTGGGGGTATATGTGGTAGGCTATCGAGGGAGCCTGGGAGCCTTAGGTGCCACTGGATGTCGAAGTCTTCGACGGTAAATGGCCTCTGCTGCCATTCACGCTCTTCCATTCGGTGACGGCATGGAATCCCCCAGATTCTGGTGAAGGTTCCCGTGCAGGCGGCACCAGTAGAATTCTTGAATAAGTTGTATTGGTCGAGGGCCTTATTGAGGGCATACTGCGAGATTTTGGTCGGTAACTGTTTCAGAAGGGGGTTTCGGGCATGGATATGGTTAACATTCCCCATTTCCTGTGAAATTTGGGTGGTAATCTCCTTATATTCGTTGAGATGCGCGTCCTCAATGCGTTCGAACGCGGTCAGTAGGTCACCGGTTGAGGATTCCAGGTAGGATTTTAGACGTCCATGGGCCCCTTCGGCCCGAGATGAGACGATATGACCCATATGACGATGCTGGCCAGTCCAGTACGCCACGAATTTCTCTTTATATGGAATCCAGGTGTTCTGAAGGTACTCAACAGCCTTAATCGAGGGCGATTGAAGTCTTAGTTCGTCCCATTTTGACTGGAATTCCGCTTCGGTAGTAGCCTGAATAACCAAATTCCAATTCCGAAGAAAGGCGTCCCACTGTTCCCCAGACGTAAATGAAGCTTTATGGTGAGCGGCCAAGTTCTTGTTGATATGCTAGACGCACAAATCGTTGGCCGACGTAGGGTAGTGGGTGGTGAGGGCTGCCATTAACGACTTGTCACAATCTGTAAGAAATACGGGTGGTATAACGTCGAAAGCCTGCTTCATAGCCCCAATAGCCCAGCTATAATCAACTTGCGTTTCACCACGCATGAAAACTACAAAGGATGTGAAGGTTTTGTAGCCAGAAATAACGCCAACGCCATGCAATAGGGGCATTTTGTATCGATTCGTTTTGTAGGTACTGTCCAGAACTATTACGCCGTGATGCAATTTCGTAAGCTTGATAGCGCCCGAAAACGTGACGAATAGGTGAGTGACGCGGTTAAAGCTGTCGACTTTATAGGCGTGACGATAGGAGTCCTTAAGATAGTTGAATAGGTACTCAATTGGTGACTTTCCACCTAGTTTCTCCCTTCGGGCCTTCGCGACGACGTTGGATACATCCTTCGCAATGGCCTGGAACTGTGGATCCTCCGCCTGCATAACAAGAGGTACCTTACGGGGGGGTAACTTCAACCCTAAAGTGGCCACTCTATCCTGTTGTTCCTTCGAAAGTTGACGGAATTTTGAGATTCCAACCATAGCCTCAGGCCCAGTAGGGGGGTGGTTGTGGAGGCTGAGGTACCACTTACTGTCAACGCGACAATTGACCGTAAGCAGAAAGGGACAGCCGGTAAGTTTCGAAGCCGTCATACGATGAATTGTAGGTTCCAGAGCATCAGGACGCTTTTGGCGGTTATCGAACTGGCCGCCTTTGTGACATTTCAGCCTAAGTTTCATGCTGTCACTGCCCTGGGCCTTAGAAACTGCGTAGCCGTTACTGAGGGCGAAATCGTGAAGGTATTCGAAAGCTGCATCGCGTGACTCAAAAATAAGGTTTTCCTGGGGGATTCCGTAGTTATATCGCTCTATTTCACGCTCTAGTTCAGGCTTAGGGCCCTCAATTGGTGGTAGTTCGGCCATGGCGACGCTGGTGAAGCCGGTGAAGCTGGTGGCGGTGGTGGTGGTGGTGGTGATGGCGGTGATGGCGGTGAAGCCGTAGGGCAGCTTAGAGCGAGCGCCTAGGTAGCCTAGGTAACCAACAGAATTGTGTTGAATCACGTGACCATTTTGAGGCATGAAACTTAAAAAATATAAATTATTCTATTAATTTCTATTCTAGATATGAAAATTGTCACGTGGGGTTACTGGAATAGCATAAAGGGGTTACTGAAATAGCATTTTCCTATAAAAAATGTCTGGAACAATTTGAAGGGGGTTGTACGTGTATTAACACCATCGATTCCGTCCTTGTTGACTATATATTGCGACCTTTCTCAGCGCTCATTTTTTGCCGCTGATAGCGAAATAGTAACCTACATTCTGGTATCCGGAGAAGTAACTCTTTCGCGTAGATGGCTGCAACCAGCGCGGCATACGGTTGCCAGCGTTTATTCTTATGCCCGTCCGAGTAGTCGCATATCCCTCGGATCACCAGACATGGGAAATCATCCATCAGGCCTGCCGCCTCCATTTCGAAACAGAGAGCCTATAAGGGGCTCACTTATTCTTACCTTACTTACCTGACAAGACCCTGTATACCTACATACCCTGTAACTATAGCCTGCCCGTAATCCCTGTACATATTCCCGGAGCTCCCGGCTCCCTCTTAATCGAATACCTATCTATCAACATCCTGATCCATAACTTACAGAGCCCCTGTTTGTGCGCCGATTATATCTCTTTCACGCCATTTTTCATTACTTGATTTCCCGACGCTATGATCCCGTAATGCATATATGGGTGATCGTATTCTCGCTCTGAACGAGGGACCATTGTAGAAGCATCGCAAGATTTGCATGTATCGCTCTGACGCCCCTTGCTGTCGACGTGATTATAGTCGGGACGGAACAATCTGTCGGTGTCTTGACCGGGATAATGAAACCTGGGATCTTTTTCTTCAATTTCCTGAGCAGTGTCGGATATTTCCTTACCTAGCTTTGCCTGATCCTCGGCTTTGATGAATGCTACCGCGCTCAACAGGGTAGCCGGAGGTGCGTTCAGCGAACCGGTTCGCAGGAATTCTCCACTTTGCATCGCTTTCCCGAGATCGTATTGAACGACACCCCCGGATACATCTGTTGGTTGACTAATAACCAGATCGCCGAGACGAATATCGTTATCTTGGCTGGGCACCCCGCCTCCGACGCCCACCATCAGGCCAAATTTTAGTCTTGGGAAAGTTCTGCCCATGTGGGCGGCGACGAAACCGGCTCGAGTTACCCCGCACCGCCCTTCCGGAAGACATGAAATGGCGACGTTATGCCTGCCTATTCTGCCAAATTTGTAGACATTGATATCGCTGTCGGGGACTTTGAGCTGCGGATGAGTTTCATCGAGGATCGCGAGCGCAGCGGCCAATTCTATCGGAATAGAAAATATCCAACCAATATAGTAATCGCTCATTTTTAATTCCGCTGTCATGATTTTAGCGTGCTAGATCTTTTTTAGATAGAATAAATCGAGGTTTAATTAATTTTGCTTGCTTGCTTATCTTTGACCAAGTTCGGGTTTTTACCCCGCTAAATATAAATAGAGAGCTTTGATATCTGTTTGTAGAGAGCTTGAAAGGATGAGTGTGACAAACATTGCATAAGAGACGGGATAGACCAGTGGTCTGGTCTACCTGCCCACCTATGTAGGTCCTTACCTGCCCATGCACTATTCACAAGAATAAGGAAACCGTCTGCCTGCCTACCTACTGGTCGTGCAGCACTTAGGCCAATAAGTAGAACATTAGGTAGGCAGGCAGGTTGGCAGGTTGGTTGGCAGGTTGGTTGGCAGGTTGGTTAATTGGCAGGTTGGTAGGCAGGTTGGTAGGCAGGCCAGCAAGCAGGGCGTCGACAGGCAGGCAGGCAGGCAGGCAGGCAGGCGAGCAGGCAGGCGGGTTGGTATTGTAGAATTGTGGCTCGGCGAGATTTCAAAAGTGTGGCTAGTGAGATTCGATATGTATAATTATAAGCCGATATCCGTATCATGCCACAAGCTTTAATCATTCAACCGATCAATATTACCGATCTAGAAATATTCTTTTCAGATGTGAATGAGAATTCCGCTGTCCTTCGTTTCATTTCATATCGTTGAGAGCTTCAATTTGAATTAAGATTTTGATTTTTTTTGTCGATCTCCTTGCTCGTTTCGAGCTTCTACGCTGGGTTGATAATCATCCCGATTCAATAGCTAATGTTCTTAAAACAGAACCGTTGAAATCGCAGACAGCAACAATATGTTCAATCATACCGCACCGTTCAGGAGAGGGAAATGACAGACACTCCCATATCGAAGGAATGTAACGACACTACATTCCGTCGAGTAGGTCCAGAAGTATATTACTATTTTGATGTGTATATCCGCCCCGACAATGGCGAGGTGTACCTGATACGCATCGAAACGAAATTGATTTCACGGCATGCAAATTCTCTATAGATAAGCATCATATTTGTACTTTTATGCGCGTACGTGCTATGCGCACCCACACGTGCATACCATTGTCCGACTTTAATTTACAAAGTTCCGATATTCTACCTAATCTCGTACCCACAGCACAGCTCCGAGGCAAAGTTCTAACATGCTACAATATCATTTACACCTGTAGCTCGCATATAAATACATCGTTGAAGAAATCATTTAGCATCGAATATTGTATTGAAATTCACATACGTTGCAACCGTTCTTTCTTCCTCTCCACTACGAGTCCGTTCTCTCTCTTGGTCATGAAATAGCACCCTTTGTCGGCCACAAAACTTTTCTACATCCTTTTCCGACGCTCCCGATTCTACCCTACATACGATACAGTCTTCTGTCCTTTTGCACATACTATCGCTGTTTGTAAAAGTGCCGGAAACAACATCAATAGACATGTTTCCGAACAGTAAAATTTCCAACGGTAAGAAAATACAGTTGACATGAATGAAAACTTCATAAAAGCTTAGTAGGAACTCAATTTATTATTTATTTGCAATCGTTATCAAGCGATATACGATCTTCGGCCAGCTCTGGTTTACGAGACAATATACGATGCCAAATGCATTTGCATGCCTACAGACAACTTATGACTGGTTTCATCGAATCAGTATCCGATTTGACCGACGCTTTTGTAGATGATATCAATAGACTTGGCACACATTTTCTCTTTGATATCGTATAAAGCATTCTACGAACTAACCTTACCTCCATATATTAACTTCGACGTTGCCACGTCCGCTTTCTAAGTTTTGATCTATCAACGATGACTAATAGCATATGAATCTTATCGATACGATATAACGCTGACCTTTTTTTGATGGAATAGGTGGTGCTACTACTATTTCGGTCAGGAGAATTCTAAAACCGTCAAATTTCAAAATTTCCTTAGAACGTAGTTTAAATATGCGGCGTCGAGCTGGTTCGGAGCGCTCTCGTGCACATAAGGAGTTCGGTTGGGGAGAAAACGGTAGAATCGAAACCGTCTTGCATTAATATCTATTGACATGGACTTTTGCTAACTGGTTTGCTTGCAGGTTCACACTTTGGCGGATTCAAAACTTCGGCTTCGGATTTGATAAACAAATTCAATATCTGCACCTTAGTGCGAAGTTGTATTGATGAGACGTAGTTCACCAGGATCGCGGATTCAAAAGGGTCCCCAACCACCAATACTGTCTTGTCCGAAACGAAGTCTATATCCGCGAAAAAGATATACGAGAACTTGTCGGATCTTCTTCATGGCAAACCAAGTTTCGATGAAGAAACCGTTGGTGCTAACGGGCTCACGAGCGAAGGCGTTAGGACGGCTATCAGACGTGACCGTGAATCTACAGGCCGCCGCGATCGATCGAATCTTTCAAGTGATTCTCTACCACCCGGCGACTGGTTGGCGGGCAAGGTAATAATAAGAGAAACCGATTGGCAGGTGGAAAACACCCCCGTTGATCTATATCTCATCTGGGAATCCTTTGATTCTGACGACGACGAATCGTCTGTTGTCGACATGGCTTGTATGGCGAATTCGAATCCGATGACCCACATGCCGATGATATAGCTACTGTTTGGTGTAACGCTCAATTTTCTCGATCGCCCGTTTGAATTCTCTCGTCCGCACTCCGCCGTCACCACCTCCCTTTCACTTCGAAATCCTTTTTCATTTATTTATTTATTCATTTATTTTGCTTTTTGTTTTATCGGTGTACTCCCACTCTGTATATTAAGTCCTAGGCATCTTTTCAGCTTGTTCCTCTTAATTTTAATTGGTTAGGGAACAACCTTTCCACCTTGCATGTGCACTGTTGGTTTCTGATCTGCTAGTCGACATATAATGCCGCAATGCAAACACGGCTCGGGTACGGATCGGTTAAGAAACCGTAAATAAGGGAATGTTCGAAGTATTTAATATGTAAATATATAGTATATTATTCCACAGGTTCCCATTCACGGGCTCTTTCAATTTTTTTGACTATAAACCACCCCTGCCGTATGCCTAAAAGGGCGCAATCCAACAGCCACATGATGCGTCGAACCGGGTTGTAAACCCAACACGTGCGAGCTCCTGAACGGCATGTTGCATATGCATAAGCACGGCCCATCTATCGCTGCTTTCAATAAAATCCCATCATGGGGATTTATCCGAATTTTCTTGTCGTAATCGTCATTCAGAAAGTTCGATTAAGTCCCGAGCCGCGGTTCGTCTCCAAGTATTGAATGCCGATCGTCTCCGAATTCGAACATTTAAGATCGAGTTCATCCCTGGGCCGACAAGGATGTTCAGAAAAATGAATGCAACATCGCACGATCCTGATCTCCATCTGAGCTGTTCAAGCTAAGCTAGCTAGCTAACTGTGGAGAGAATTGCTAGTTTGTACGCAAAAAAAATTGAATAGGCCCGTCGAGGCAACTTAGCACTTAATTTGTAACCGTTATAATGATTATACTAGATTATCAGCTCCGTGCGGAACTCCCGCACAAATATGATATAAGAACACAAGCCCCTCCCTATTTTTTTGAACATTATCAACAATACAATCCCCGCTCATTTTCCATTTCATATCTCGATTCATCTTTTGAATACATACTATCGCACCGCATTTTCTGTGCACCGACTCGTTTATATACCTGCTGCGCTATATAAACTCTCGTATTGTACCATCTCGCGTGTATATATCCATATATATATATATACTTATTTATAATTAAACATATTCGGTTACTTCGCCTACCGTCACCCCCTCCCCCGGCACTTTCTTCCGGTTTGGTTGCTGTGAATTTATTATCGGTCACCATGCTTTTATCCGCACGCCGTCGAGCCTATTTACTTGACAGGTACACGCTTCCTGTTTCGTATAGCACGGATACCCTCGAAGAACTAGTCAACGAGCCAGATTGCACTCCCGTGGATCTGTCTCTTCTAGCTGGTGATTTGGAGGCGCGTAATTGGCGCCCACTTTCAGCAGCGGATCCGGATGCAACGGAGATTTATCCTGCGAATATCTGCAACCTTGAAATCACACCCCCTCCTACTTATAACGACTGGGCTCCTTTAGGCATAGACGACCTACAACCATGGGGTATTCAAACCGGGGTTTTCGAGACAATCCGGGTAAGCTGTTTTGATTATACCGACGAACAGAATTTTGTTCACGGATTCAGGTTTGCAATATGCCCTAGTTTTTTAGTATTTTTCTGCATTCTCAGCTCCTTCTTCCCAACTTAACATTACACGGCGTGCGGTTCGCAAAACTGATCGCTTTAATTTATCTCCGTCTGCAGGGTACTACTGAGATCACGGACAATATAACATTGGCCACGCAACCTAGTTCGAGCATAGAGCCGGTTCAGTCGTCACTAACCGAAGGTGACGATTTTAGAGGTCGTGCCAATTACGATCTAACGGGTGTTTCTTCAGTGGAGGATTGGTTCGTCGCCGATAGCAATTTGCGGCTGAAAAAGAAGAGCGGCCCTTTCAGGCGCCGCGAGCGCTCTTTGAAGTTCTTGAAACATGGGTATCAGTGCGAACCTTGTTACAGTTGTTTCGAAAGCCCCCAAAAACATGCCCAAGCTGGTAGGTGCATGTGGATGAAAGGCGCAAGCGCTTGCAACATGTGCCTACGATTTGACCGATATTGCTCCCATAGTATGTGACAGTCCTATATGATTCGATTTGACTTTACATCCTAGCGTGCACGCATGCATGTTACAACAGGTCGCAATATTAATAATCCTGTTAACGTTACATATTTTAGATGTTCTGTACCGAAGAACCAAGAAACCTCCCAAGCTTAGTACTTGGAAAGCTGCTGGGGGTGATTTGGAAATTCATCCCGGTGATCAACGGGGATCCAAAGATATATCGTCGACGGATTAGAAAAGGGAGGAGAAGAGGGGCGGGGGGGGAGGTATATTACGTGCAGGAATAGAATGGAATACATCCATATATATTCGGTTATATGTGAATATATATATGAACGCCGAGCTACGTATGTACATACATGCATATATATATATATATATATATACCATGCTCAATAGAATTGTTTGTACCATGCTTGAGATTTCGTACGGTCGATTATTTGTTATATTCGTATACATTGTTTAATATGGCGGGCCAAATCGGCAAAAACTTCATGCATATACAACGTCGTGCATACAAAACCCACATGCATGCAAACAAAAAGTATTAAGTTTCTTTAATTTTTTTGATTATATTACTACTACTTTAAATGGGCTAGGTAGGTAGGTAGGAAGGTAGGTAGGAAGGTAGGTAGGAAGGTAGGTAGGAGATAGGCTGGTAGGCAGGCTGGCAGGCAGGCTCTTAGTGGTAGTAGTAGTAGTAGTAGTAGTAGTAGTAGTAGTAGTAGTAGTAGTAGTAGTAGTAGTAGTAGTAGTAGTTGTTTTTGGATTCGAGGCTATAGTAGTTTAGTAGGTAAAAAAAGAATATTTGCATGCAAATACGAAATTTTTATATATGCACGAGCATGTTATATGTGTTGAATTTCTTCTTTTGTATAAATACGTTATGTGCAGTCTCGATACTACGTTGAATCTCTTCCCCCTTAATTTTAGGCCAGACTTAGTGAGAGCGTCATATATGCACGAGGTTTTTACCGTTTTGGAACTCTATATTTAAAGTTGTCATATACATGTACATTCACTATCAAAATAGTTTTATTGTCTGACCATTGTGCGCGTGCATGATATATATATCCGACACAATCAAGTATGTTCGATCGAATTATGTGTACGTATGGCGTGTGATCTGCCTATCACAATTATACATTTTAGCTAAAATATCGATTTGATGCGTAAGCCAAGACTACGTACGCACCTTTATATTAATACCAATATTATACTATTATCGTTTGTACACTGGTAGTTCCCAGAAGTCGACGGCTGATATGGCTATTCTGGTTCCATGAGTCAGGAACCGTCCATACGCATAATCCTTTGCTCTCACGGCCGTAACAAACTTGTCGACGGAATCCCAACTGTTAAGCTTTATTGGTAACGACGAGGGTTTCGAGTACTTTTTTAGTTCTTCGGTTCGTGCGGGCGATTTGGCAAGACCCCAGCATAAAGAAATAACGATATCATCGTACAATTTGGGACAAGAGGAGTTCTCTCCGTCTTGTCCGCAGATGTTGGCTGGCAAAAGACAGGTGACGCAATTGCCGACGGGTACCCAAAAGTCGTCTTAGTGTTCATTCGTCCGAGTTTTCATTCCAAATTGCTCTCTCAATTTGTTCTTTGCCGCAAGTACAGTATTGACATTACCCCGGCCGCGAGTATTCGATGGGCATCCGTAGAATGTGTGCTCAAAAATTCGATCGGTATTAGACGTATGTACGTTCGTTCAGCCAGCAGTAACCGCAGAACTTCCCTGTATGCCCGGTCATCTCGTCTAACCTCGCTTTGAACCTGTCGATTCTACCAACGTCCGCTGCATTGCAAGCGGCTAGAGCATTCGGTCCGGCTTTCAAACTCCTTCGAAGAACATCGCCGCCGGTCTTGCAAACGAGTGTAGGTGGGCGTCCGGTGTTATTCGTATTGGTCGAGCTGGTATTGATTCCCTCGACGATTGGATTCGCACCGGGATTGTTGTTCGCTGCATCGAACGTCAAACTCGATCTTGCTGCAATTTTTCTCATCGGATCGCATTTGTCCCGCGTGGTTGCTCTGGGCTTTCTGTTAGCGCGCTCCAGTATCATGTTTTTATAATTGCAAATAATCAGTGTCGGATCGAACCAGTCGTAGTCGTCGACAGCGCCTGGCGTATTCGAAATTATGCAATTATCGCAGTTTACTGTCGCAGTCGTTGACCCACACGCCTGGGAAATACCGTCCAGACATTCGTTCAGTATTCGATATCTACACTGAGGCGTGCTCGCTCCGAGGAAAGATTCGTAGCGAGCTTGAATAGCATCCAGATCGGGACCCACGCGGGCCTTCCAGTTCTGATGGAGCAATACGAGAATCCGAGCTACCGATCCGTCCCGACCACCCCTACCCATCGCCTGAACGAAATGATACATGGAATCCGGAGGGGTTATCATCAGGACAAAGTTTATGTTGGGTAAGTCTATGCCTTGATACAGGGCCGAAGTGGCCACGACGATCCGATCTTTGGGATCCGTTCCAGCGCGCCATCGATGGAATATTTCATCTTTGTCCGGGAGAGTCGCGTGGTAAAAAAGACAGCCTATCTCGGTTGCCAGCTTCGAACCATTTTCTTTCGATTTCACAAAAATAATAGCTCGTTTGTTGATGTTGCTGCGCTTTTCCCGCCAGTCCGCTATTTGCAAATTCGCGATCGTGTCGTGCTTGGATGCTTCCTGACGACATATCTGAAGCTTCAAGTTGGGGCGCGCGGTTGGAGCTCTGATGGTCCGAAACAGGCATTCTCCGCTGTACAACAGCTCTGACTTGAGGCGTTGGGTCGCCGATACAGGTAAAGATCCCGTCAGATAAACCATCTGTACCGGTATATCGCGCAAATGCTTTAACCTTCGGAGGTCCAATCTATAATCCGCATCCGACGTCAGAAGTAAATGACACTCGTCGAGAACGATGCGGTCCAGTCGTTTCGTAACATTCATCATTTGAAGCCACGCGAGAAACGACTGGCATCCGACGTGTTCCAAACTGGCGAATATCAATTTAGGGCGCGTGCCGTTGCCGTTGCCGTTGCCGTTGCCGTTATCGAAAGAAGGTGCCCCACCCCAGACGTCGCAAGGAATGTTGAGTCTATTGCATTTGTCAACCATGTCATCTTTCAAAGATACGAACGGTACGATGACCACCGTTATCCCCGCCCCGTCCAACAGTGGCGGCAGCTGGAACAGAAGAGATTTTCCACCGCCCGTCGGCAGTACGACCAGAACAGCCGGGTGTTGGTGGACCATGTCGCTCAGAGCTTGCATTTGATATCGAGATTGATAGGTCGGGTATCCCAATTTTTTCAGCATCTCCAACTGCAGCGCTTCGGGACTCCATTCGCGATCGCCCAAGTGTCCGATTGATTTCTTATCATCCGGTTCGAATTCTAATTCCCGTCGTTTCGATGGTTCGGTATCGTGATCGAAATCCGAATTGGACCTGAGATGTTTGGATGCATTTCGGCCGCCGTTACGATGACGGTTGACTTCGGCCGATAAACCTGACGGCAAGAGTTCCAACCAATTCTGCCAGTAGAGTGACGACCAATAGTGTTCGATAAGTTGTTTTTCACTCGCACCGCAACCGGTGTCGCCCCGAACGGCATAATGGAGGTTGGCGATCTTCGTGCTGTGGTTTGCTTGTGTGTCCCAGGCGCTGTTCTGAACGGGGCTATCCTCATCATCGTCCTCCATTTCAGCGGCGCCGGCCGAACCGCCTCCCGTAACATCCAACTCCCGATCCAATTGCGTATCCCAACCCTCGTCCGCCGCCCTGGGCTTGAATACACGGTTGACTATGGCGACGCTGAGCTGGTGCCAATCCCTGACAGTAAGACGAGGTAGTCCGTTCAACACCGTTTCTTTGGCTATCGCCATTCTCAGTTTGTTAGTGCTCCAACAATTGTCCTCCCCGGCCCATAAGTGGGTCATAAACAGCGCGGTAGCTGCTCTTTTGTCAACTTCGGGCCACGTTATATTCAATTCGCTCGCTTTTAGGCGATATCTGTAAACCAGGTGTCTCAAGCGAAGGCCAAAAACAAGGTAATTGACGAGCAATTGAGCAGCTGCTGGGAAAATCCACCTGTGAACGTATCTGATGTCGGCGAAACAATAAAGTACGAATCAATTAAAAGTTGGTCAGCGAACAAATAATATTCATTTCTGAATCACACAAACAGTGCGCGTGCAATGTAGGCATAAGTCGCACGCGTATATATGATTATATATGATTATATATATACGCGCCCTTGTTCGTTTCTTTCTCTACACGTATGCATGCATGTATGGCAACCGATTGGGTGTGAGTACGTACCTTTCCTTTTGGATGATGTTTTGACTCTTGCTGTAACTGATACTCAATAGCAGGCTCTTCCTGTATCGGTATAAATTACGCTGGCAGTTTATGTTTGCGAAGCGGGTGCTTAATATTTCAGTTCCTCTGGCGGGTTGACCCGCACCGAAGTGAATGATATCAGGCTCCGGGTCTAGCCTTGGTGTTCAGGGTTTAATTTGTGATAAATCATCCTGGTCCTACTAGATGCAATTGTACTTTTCCAGTCTTTTGGGCGGTAGATCCTTCGCTTCGACCTTGAGGTCCTAGACATGTTAATACAGCTTAAGGTCAGAAATCCAAAATACGGTCTGAGGCGGACCCTCTCTCTTTGGGTTGGTTGGGTAATATCATACATCATTAAGAGATACTGGTTATTACGACGTTTATTAAAAAAAGGAGGTTGAATGGTGATTTTTGGAAGGGGGAGTATTAGGGTGACTACGATCGAGTATAGCATCGAGTAGATCTTGATAAGTGAGGTTCCGGAGCAGCCAAATCTCGCTACTAAGATGGATAATTTTTATTGTAGTTGATATTATGGGTTGAAAAGGAGATGAAGCGATACCAAATTAGTCGAAATAGGAGCCTATATGCATATTTTGACGAAGAAAAGCAAAAAAGTTATAAATTCTAATCTAGCGAGATTCCACCCAAAGTTGTCTCGGTGCCAGGGTAACCTTAAAGCGTCTTCATATCAGCTAGTTCGAAGTATGAGTCTGTTGCATGTATCTTAGATTAGTTAGTTTCTGTTTAGTGTCAACGTGTTTCGCTGGTGGGACATTCTGTATTTTCATTGGTTATATAAAGCACGATGTGATCAAGCTTGCATGATGTATGAAAGAAGCAAATTGCATGTCTTTGTATATGTACTGAAATTGAGGTGGTCTCACTTTGAATAAGCAAAAAAGTTCTAAGTTCTAAGTTATAAATGACATATCATTTTAGAGGTATTCGTATACCCATGAAAAGTGGTGTTTTAATACATATTTATGCTATCGTCCAGATTTGGATTTCCGGTTTGGGAGTAATTCGTAGCCTCGAATCCAGAGTAATTCGATACTCTGTATTCTCAGCCGGGCATAGGAATATTTTTAGAGTCATCTTTTATTGAGGGGAATTGCTTTTATTTAATACGAGATGGAGCGAAGGCGATGGCGGCCGGAGGCCGCCTTCGTACAACATAGTTCTACGAAGCACAGATTCGACGTTCGAGATAACAAAATATCAGCAAAGCAGCGAGTCAGCGAGATCACAAAATATAAATATGTTTTTCGTTCTTGTTCACGTTCACGTTCTCGTTCACGTTCTCGCTCTCGCTCTCGCTCTCGTTCTCGTTCTCGTTCTAATTCACGTGCGTGAAAACCTGACGTTTCGACGTCAAAATCAAACTTGTCTCGCACAAGACATAGACATGAGGCGTGAACACATCTACGCCGCAGTCTCGCAGGCCACCGACGTACAATCCATCCCTGCGAACATAAATTCCCTGTTGCGGTTAAAGTGGAGGGGGTTCGCACGAAGAAGGTGCTTATATAGAGAAGGAATAGAGAAGGATTAGGTCTCCCTAGAAAACTCGTGCACTGCTAGTCGGATATCATGTGTTGTTGTTGTGATAAATATGCCAAGCTTAAGATGGCATTATGTGAAATACTAACTTAGAATAACTACTAGCCACACCAACGAGCGGATCTTGCAAGGGATTTTGTTAAACACAACTGAATGCATATGCTAACGCAACCGACAAAGCTTATGCATGTGGTCTAGCATGAAGGACAACCAGACAAGAAGACGGCCCAATCAAGGCCTAGTCTGAAAACAGTAGGTAAAAAGAATAGGGTGGAAGAGCTGGAAAACAGTCTGTTAACAGCCTTGCAGACCAAGCCAACTAGATCTTTGCGAGTTGCAGCGAACTACCTCGTAACAATTCTGCCAATACCGACGATATAGCACGGCAGGGAAGGAAAAATAAAAAGAGCTGTTAACACGGCTAAGGGTCAATGTATTAGAGTTACAGGGTACAGATTGGGGTGCCGGCTTATTCGAGACCAGTGCTGTTGTGCGAGACCAGTGCTGTTGTGTTATTCTTGTGGTTTTCTTCCAACCACAGTATGGCTTGGATGGTCTCCGACGGTCAATAGCACCGCCAGCCGCCTGAATCTCTGCCTTGAGCTCATTATGCTGTTGTAGCTTTGTTACAAGACACATACCCTTGCATGTGAACTACCGCTATAGTAGAGATTACAAGGCGCACTTGCCAGACAGATTCACACGTTGTAGGAATGCTTGGCGGCTAATTTAGGCACGGGGGCAAATATCCAACTTGTGTGTAACTTACCATATTTATGCTGCACCTTCGTTTGGTAACTCACAGAACGACCACAGCTGCACAAGACACGATGCTAAGACAATAACTAACTCATAAGGTGTTTTTAGGATGTTGACTGAGATATTTTCGAAATATCCTTCAATAAGAAGATTGAAGTGTGCTTGATGAGTGATAGTTCCAAGTATTCCATTATCAAAAACGAATACACTAATTAGATTTTCAATTTTCGTAATAGGTAGGTTAAGTTGTGAGACGATTTTTGGATTAATAAAAAAGTCTTCAGCACCACTGTCGAAAAGTGTGTTGATTGGTAGTTCATTAATGTAAGCAGATAAAATAAGATGTTGTTTAAAAAGTCGAAGTTGTAGATTTTCAAAGAATATAGGTCCTGTTTTTATGACGCAAATGCTGGACCATTCAGGAGGCATCAGTTCCTAAAGCACATCTAGTTTAAATTTTCAATAAACTCAAAGGGAGTGTCTACCTATTCGCTGGTATCCATTTCTTCGTCAGAGTTTTGGTTGTTGTTCGTTCATTTTTTCGTCGGAATCATGTTCTAATTTGGAGGTATCTCCAGAATAATCAAAATATGGATATTGTAAATGAGGGTTCCCGTATACGTCGCTTAAATAATTAAGGTGATTTTGGTTGTAGCATGTTTTATATTTTTCCTAAGTGGGAGAGGTGTGATTGTAGATGGGGTATTCGTAACTAGGGATAAGAGGTTCGTCGAGTTTTTTGGCGACTTCTACATCAATTAATCTGAGGCAGTAAAGGTGTCGTACCCTTAGTACTTATTCGTTGGTGTGTTCGATATAAAGGAAGAGGTTGTCGTAAAAGACGCTTCAAGTTATGGCTTCCTTTTTGCAAAATTGGCATAAGTAATTGCCTTCGTCGATTGTATATCCCCAGCAAATAGGGATTTTGGTGTTTTTGCTAACGTCGATATCCATATCGCGAAAATCTTGAAATCTTCGGTAGTATTAGTAAAAGTCGGAATTGTTGTTAAAACATTGGTCTCTATGCATTTCAAATTGGATCTAGGTTCTAAACCTAAGAGGTATAATGTGTTGGAGTGCCTGGCTCCGATGCTGCCCATACAAACGAGTTGTGGTCTTGGCGTTTAAACCAGCGCTCGCTCCAGGCACTGGCTCCATTACGCAAAATAGAAATTTAAGCGAGAACAAATTCAGCAAAGTTCTGTTTTGTGTGCAACATCAACACGTTTATACAGCAGCTAACATTGTCGAACACTGTTATCGTAATTGTAAGTGGCATAGGCGATTACGTTATAGGCGTATAGCCAGGCTCTGCCGTTCCTTCCTATAAATAGGAGGACTGATGTGTTGGGATCTAGATTCATCGATCATCAACAATACAGCTACATGCCTACATACCATCAGTAATGCGTATACACGTTCATAAGCTACGGAATAACTCCTACAGAACCAAACTATTCTTTTTAAATTCTTCACTATCGTCGTCATTGTTATCGTTGTTTTTCTTTTTTTAATAGATATTAAAACATCCTCGTCAATATTAGAATCTTCGTCAAGATCTTTCCCGTAAAAAAGTTTAAACTCGTCCAAGTCATCATTCTTTTTTTAAAAATCAACACTACCTTCTTTAAAATCTGTAATATCGAAAATTGATGACTTTCGAGTTTTTTGCTTCCCTTTCGACTTATTAAAAGCCCTTATTTCTTTTATCAGTATCTAAGAAAAAGATCATCAATTATGCCTAATTTGGCCATAGATACCGCATTTACGCCCGGACTTCGGGGCTGCAGTACTGATCTATTTAAGTTATATACTCAAATTTTTTATTGTATCAAACAAAAATATCCTCTCTCTGAAAGTTTTTGTGTCAAACCAGTTTTCTTTCTGAATATGGACGATAGCATGGGTGTAAATTGGACGCCACTGTAAGAAATCGTATAGGAACTAGTCGAGGTATCAAGGTAATACACAAATGTCACAAGGCAGGAGTAGTGTACTAGTGTGAATACAGATTGATGCTTCAATTGTTGCTTGGTTTCTAGGTACGTGACAGCGAACATAGCAGGATTTAGGACAAAGGCGTGTTATTCCTACAACTAATGAGAATCCTACGCATCTATAAGCCAAGCCCCATGACGCCCGATCGAGCCTAACGGACCCCTGTATAGTCTGCCAATCAGAGTACACCCTCGTCTAGCACTGCTTTCCTGTACAATCTCACCCAAAAATTACGTGTAATTATTTATATATATAAGCTCATCCGCGAACATTTTATTTATGTTTGTACTAGTCTTTTTTACGAAGGGGGGTATATGTAGTATCTTGGAACGTTAGAGATAAATACCTAGGTAACTACGCTAGAGTACGTGTAGCTACGTAACACCGCAAGCTATACCTAGGGCTTTCTTGAGAACAAGGGGTTCGTCGATTATCGTATTCTCGTGCCTCTGCAACTGTTTGAAATACTGAGCGTCTCGATTCTACCCATAACCAAATAGCTGATAAAGGTTTATAATTTAATATAGCGTATGATAGTATGATATATACGTTTTACATACATACGTATAAGATTTTTTAGGGACAACGTGAGATGACAAGGGCGTATAACTAACCCAAGCTTCGAATTCGAGCTGTGTTTCAAAACTCTGATAGATCTAGATAAGATCGAAGGAATGACTGAGGGAAATTTCCAATATATATTGCATCCAACCAATGAGATGAGGCGTCTAACTAATAAATAAAAGGATTAATTTTTTCGGTTTATTCCATTCGTTCGATTTATTCAATTTAGCGATGGTGGGCATGGTTCGCTCTGTGGATTTCCATCTGCATTAACCATATCTTGTGCGACATCTCCCGCTTTTCTTTTTCTGCCTCACAGTTTCTTTGATGGAGAACTTCAATTTCACTTTGTAAGGATTCAATTTTTGCCCGAAAGCGACTTTCTCTAAGAGCAGTCGCAGAATCGCCATCCGGCCCCGCTAGTGGCCTAGGGTCGAGCGGAGGACTCTCGCTTCCTTTATCCTCGTTTTCTAAGTCGATCGGGGCAGTTGGAGGAGTTGAGGATCCAGTAATACCTACATGGTGCGCCACTATTTCTTGATGCCTATGGCCACTTGCGGCAGCCAAAGGGGCGCCGTCATTGCCTGTCGTTGACCGTCGGGACCTGGAGGAGTCGAAACGGGGGGATCTTCGGGTTCCTCCCATTTCCAATTGGGTTTCTTGAGAAGCATTGTCGCTAGTATCTTCCACAGTTCGAGGGCGTTGAAGGCCCAAGACTATTCCGGGACTCTTAATGTTGACTCGAGTTCTAGGCCTCTTTCTTTTTGGTTCTGGAGGGGAACCGGTTGGTGAAACGGAAGCTGATGAGGTGGAGGCCGAAGGAGATCGGGAGGGAGCCTCGAGGCGCCGTGAAGGTGATCGGCAAACGTGTTTCCTCAGAGCATCCACTCTAGAAAATGCAGCATCACAGTCCTTCTCACAGCGAAAGGCCTTTAAACCATGCTCCTGCGGCATGTGATCACCATATCTTTTTAGATTGAAGAATTCCTCTCGGCACTTTCGATCTTCGCATGTATAAGTCTTCAGAGCAACCGGGGCGGATGTCGATTTGCGCTTTCGCGGTCGAATCTCCTGGTCTGTATATGTTTAAGCTCGAGCTCGCATGTCAGAACTATGTAAATGGGCACCCAAGCGACAACCCTTCGGTTGGTTTTACCCTTGGTGAAGCGGGCCACTTACGTATCCTGGAGGGTTCGCAATATTGGGTAGCGTCACCGTTGGTAGTCAAAATTGGGTCAATCGGGGTCAGCCGTTTGGTTCCCACCTTCGCTTACTTGATTCCCGATACCCCAGTCAAAATCCTCAAAACGGGAGTTCGGTTGCACGGATTAGCTTTTGATCGAGCTAAGAAGCCAAAAAAAAAAAATGAAAAAATGAAAATAGAGTGTGACATATCGCTACCCAAAAATTCATGTACATCTGCATGTAGTATATCAACCAAGTCTCCAGCCGCAGCATCATGGGATAAATCAACGGCCGGTTCCCGGACGTCGTGTTCGGGGCGCGACGGCCTTTGGTCCATGGCACTTTTCTGCCACGGCCTAGGCCTAGAGGCAGAGTGTCTGAAAGTCTGAATTTCGGCTTCGAGATTATACGTATACTCCAGAGCACAACATCAGTCTGCAGCCGGCAGCTGCAGTCTGGCTCTGCTTCAAGTAAATATACTGCAAGTCTGCAAAATGCGGAGGGAAGTCTGTGTGAAAAAGGATACGATCGAGGAATATTTCTTGAAGGAGAAAAAAGAAAGAAAGTGACAGTGCTTTCGTGGCGTCTACTTCAAATTTCAATCAATTCGGTTTCCCCACCATCGACTTCCCATCCCACACATTGATGATTGATCATGCATGCGAATTCTTAAGGGTTTTTTGGTCGCAACGGTCTTATATGAAGCCTCTCTTACAACGGGAAATCCGTCCCTTCGGAAAAGTTCCAACCAATCCCAAAACCATCTTGGGTAGAAATCTGAAAACCGAACACAATTATCGCAGCTAATTTGATCGGGGGTATCCAATTTGCAAACCTAAACCATGTTATCCATACTTCTGCTTAACACCAGGTGTCTGCATTCGCTAGTACCTATGAACTCCTCCAGGAGCGTTTGAGAATTGCTCGCCTCGGGTAAAAATCTGGGTCGCTAGCTAGTGGGAATTAGGATTTGGACGAGAGTTGGTTGCCCCTTTCTGCCCCCTCGGCCCATGGCTTGAACTAGGTGGTAAATCGAGCTGGGTGGTTCCAGCATTACCACGTAGCTGATGTTGCTCAAGTCCACGCCTTGGTAAAGGGCTGCCGTCGATATCATGATTTTATCAGCTCGTTGGGCTCCGAGACGCCACTTCTCAAACATCTCTCCCTTGTTGCTCATTTCGGCGTGGTAATACAGACAGCCCAGTTTGCTGCTCAGATCTTTAGCTACCTTTTTGTCATTGACGAAACAAATTGCCCGGGTGTCGCTTTCTCGGCGCTGCTACCTCTTCCAATCGGCTAGAGCTCGAATGGTTAGATCTTGAGTCTCTTTCCAATTGCCTGGAATTCTACATTGAATGTGAAGATTGAACCGACTGGTGGGAGCTCTGATGATTTCGAGTTCATCTTTTTCAAAGCTCAAAAGGCGGCAAAACCGGAGCTCTTCGCTTATTGGTAGCGTAGCGGTTAGACAGACCATCTGCACAGCGTAGCTTCTGAGCTGGTTCAGCATCAATAATGTAGGTCGGTAGCCGACGTCTTCTGTTAGAACCAGATGATATTCGTCCAGAACTAATCGATCCAATCTTCCTTCGGCTTGCAACCGTTGAAGAAAAGCGTGGAATCTGGTATCTCTGACGTGCTCTAAACTAACGAAGATCAAATTATACATGAGCTGATCTTCGTTGGTAACTTCTTAGCGGCTGTTTAGAACTCCCAATTCATCGTATTTTTTGATTATGTCATTTTGGAGTGCTTTAAACGGAACAATAACAACTATATACCGAGCATTTACTAAAAAAGTAGGTAGTTGAAACAGCAACGATTTGCCACTTCCGGTTGGGAGAACCGTTAAAATCTGGGTGGTTCCAGTTACAACGTGTTCTAAGGCTAATCGTTGTTGAGGGTTTCGATATTGGGGTTTCTCACTTCCGAACATGCGACAAAGGGTATGGTCCACTACGGCCATGGACCATCAAAGCTGTACGGCAACGCGTTTAATCGATTTAATGGGTTGGGGATCGGTTAAAACGATCGATTCGCTTCTCGGGCGTTTGAAACCGACTTCTGAGGCATAGATCTTAGTATTCGATGGTTGATGGTGTTGATCGACTTTCAACCATTTCTGCCATGCTCTGCAGGCGTTGACGTGCTCAACTAAAGATTGTTCGCTTTTGGCATATTCTATGTCCAATCGCACACCATATCGATTTCCGGCTACGGCGCTGGAATGAGGTGCAAGTTGATCCCAAGGATTTGAATTCTCAAAATCATTAAGTTGATCACCATGGTTCTCGTCATCATCAAAATCCAATGCCGTTTTGTGAGCTCTGAACAACCGATTAGCAATGGAAATACTTATCTGACGCCAACTCTGGATGGATAGTTCTGGTAGACCGTATTTCACGGTTTCCTTTCTCAGCAAATCGCTGAGTTCTGAACTTTGCCATCTATCATTCCGCCTAGCCCAAAGATACGTTAAAAATAAAGCCTTGCTTGCTTCAGTTATCAACCCATCGTCGGTGAGATCTGGCTCTTCTGTGCGGAAACTCCACAAGAGAGCCAAATAATGGATCGGAATTATAAAAGTTAAAAAATTGGCAACCATTTGACCTAGCTGGGGCGGCAAAAAACGATGCACATATCTAAATTTATTTAGTTTTGCGAGCTAGTATATGTGATCGATTTTAAAGAACTTACCTTTGTTGTTGGGTAATGTTTTGACTTTTATAGTAGCAAATGCTGATCAAAATGGTTCCCTCGTAAATGAAAACGTTGCGCAGGTTCTGGGAATTAAACCATTGGGTACTCAAGATTTCTGTGGGGCGAGCAGGCTGTCTGGCGCAAATTTGAACCAAGAGTAAGATCAAACCCAAAAATTCTTCAACCGTATCCTCATAAGCACTCAACCAAGCTGCGGTGAAAATACGTTTGGAATTTTCCTCTTCATCCAAAGCGGGATCGAAAAGTTTGTTGAGGAAGATTCCTAGGAATTGTTCTTGAATGGCTTTAACCTGACCGCGCGTGTCAGATAAACCGCTGTAAGCAGCACTTCGATCCGTCATATTCTCAGAAATTATATCAAAATCTGCGAGATTCAGGTCGGGTACTGTTACATTCAGAACCAAACGATTCCAGACTTTGATCGCCCGTTCAGTTAGAGATCGAACAAAGCCTTCCAACTTATCAACTTCCAACCTGATATATCTATGCACGATAATACTGTCTTGAACCCAAAAAGTATTCGGCATTGAGGGTTCATATCTAGTAATATGCAAAGCTAAAGCTCTCTGACTTTGCAATTCACCGAACGGAGTTCAGGCATCGTTTTGCATAAATCTGTTTGAGATTTTCTCAAGCTGTACCGAAGCTTCTTTGTCATCAGGATATTTTGCCCAAATCCAACCAATCATAGCAATTTGACAGCAATAAATTAACTTGCTTAGAAGCGGAGAAGCCTCTCTTGCTATCATAATGGAACCGTTAAGGTTGACATTTTTTAAAGCAGTGAATGAAAGAATGGGCAATTCCAAATAACTGCGCTCATATTCCCGAAGGAGTAACAGCTTGAGTAAACCAAAAAAATTTGAAGTGATGAAATTTGACCGCATAAAATCGGTCAGTTGGGTTGAATTTTGCAAAATTTGTTCAGGATTGTCGACAATAGCGGCATAATGAGATCGATTTATTTGTTGAGATAGAAGATCTAACCATTTTTGCTCCGTCTCAGTTAGAACGCACAACGGTTGACTGCGATTTGTGAATATAAATCCATGTCTGGTTCGGTAAACATAACACAGTAACTGTGCCCAGATTTGAAAATATTGATCGGCAGTTTTTTTTTGAACGTATCTAAACGATTGTAAACTGATTTTGCCTACTTCCGCACTAACTAACACACGTGCGGTGAAGTTGTTAAAAGCTCGGTATTTCCATTCTATCAATTCTCCGTACGCTGTTGATCGTCGAGTTGCTTCTAAACAGATACGACTTAAATTGCAAATACGAACTAAAGTTAGTTCGATCTCACTTAAATCCGGCGCGAAAACGGGAACTTTCAATAGCGCGGTTATTTCTGATCGAACTAAATTAGCAGTATGAGCAAGATAGCCGGTTCTGTTATTCCACGGACTCGTTGTAGAATCTGAACAATCAGAGATTATTAATCTTTCTCGTTCGGTTTGACTGGCGATCAGTAGTTGATTGTTGAGCGTATATTGACGTTGTTGGGGATTGTCATTAACAACGGTTGTTGAAACGGTGGAAGTCGTCGTCGCTTGATTAATACGCCACCAAATTGGAGACGAATCTTGAGCGCAAAATTTATTCGTCGAACGACTTTCTCGAAGAAATCGTTTTAAAATTTTGCGATTACTGTTCGATGTTGTATTTTGATGTCGTCGAAGACAGTGTTCAACGATGTTGATTGATGTATAAACATGTTGATGAGAGATACAAAACAAAACTTTCCATTGCGGAATATAAAGAAATTCGTCTGTCAAAGATATTGATTGAAAGGTTAAAGTAGCCATTTTGTACGTTCGTTCGAAATTGAATGATAAAGAAAACAAAAATTTATTTTAACAATTGATACATATTGTTCAATTTATACTTCGTAACTGTGTACCCCTTATTTATGTGATGTGAAAGTGATTGAAGTCAAACGATTCAGCGCAGAAGTTCTACGACGAATATAGTAAATTAAGCGAAACGACTCAGCGCTGAGATTTTGAACCCTTTGAGTAAATTAAGCGAGACAACACAAACCTTTTTTTTCAAAAAATCGAAATGTTTGTATCAAAGATATTACTAATTTAAGAAGTTTTAGCGAGACGACTCAGCGCCGCAACCAGCGCTGAGTCGTCTGCCAAGAAACGAAACTCAACCCATACAAATGAGACGACTCAGCGCTGAGTTTGCCCAACACATACCTTTTAGGGTACTTCCTTATTCTGGGTCTGCAGGTTGTGTTGCGTCGTATGGTTTTTAGTACAGCAGTAAGCCTGTTTAGGCCTATACCCTACACAAACACCCAACTTACCAAGAATCAACTCATATCCAATTCAGCATCCTGTATATCCGAATGTCCAGTTCAGACTTATCTCCTGTCCAGTTCAACACTCTATGCCCGAATATCCAATTCACAGTCTTATGTCCTGTCTAGTTCAATATTGTATCCCCAAACATCCACTTCACAGTCTTATCTCTTGTCTAGTTCAATATGTTAATTCCTTTATCATTTGTCTATTTAACTCGCTATGTTCGCTGCCATATATTTAGAAATCAAGCAACAATTTAAGTATCAATCTGTATTCACACTAGTACACTACTCCTGCCTTGTGACATTTGTGTATTACCTTGATACCTTGACTAGTCTATATACGATTTCTTACAATCATACATATTTTTCATACAACAAAAAGGCACCTCCCTATTATATTTTAGATACAAATTTTTATAGAATGTTTTTTGTATATAAAATTTTTTTTTTTACTTTCGAAAAGACACTAAAAAATGACACGCGTTGTTTTTGTTGATGTTGGGGTACGGAAATAAGAACACGGGGTACGGCAATAGCATTTCCCTATTTTTATATGCGAATAGTTATATTTTCGTATGCCTGTATTTTTTTTTTTCTTATCTACCTACTGCCTGGCCTACCTACTACCCAGCCTACCTAAGTACTTACTTACCTAGCCTACTACCTAGGTACCTGGCCTACTACCCGGCCTACTGCCTGGCCTACTGCCTGGCCTATCTATAGGGCTACCTTACAGTTCACTTGTATGTACGTCGATAATAGATTATTAGACAGGCGGGCCAGGCAGTAGGTAGGCCAGGTAGTAGGCCAGGCAGTAGACCGAGTAGTAGGCCAGGTAGGCTGGGCGGTAGGTAGGCTGGGCCGTGGGCTGGCCTCGAGACTAGGCCGTGGGTAAGTGAGTAGGCACCTAGCCTTGAGATTGGGAGAGAAAGAATATGCATACATCATAAAGTGCATGCATAAACAACCCTAATACATAGCCTCGAGACCAGGCGCTCCTAATACATAAGTTCGAGGCACGGTGCGAGCACATGACTTTTTTTCGATATTGAACGTTATATGAGTGATTGTTTACACGCAACAATATGTTTCTGGCACCACCTGCTGTTGTATACACGCAAATACACGCAAGTGCCGCCTAAGTGCCTGGCGTTGCAAACGTTCTAATACAGGACCTGGAGGTTATTGGTATAGGGACGGCCCTAACTTCAACTATCCAACCTACAGCAGCATGTATTTGAAGACTTGTTAGATTTGACTTTAACTATGGAAGGGGCCACTGTCGTTCTACTGTCGTTCTATTCTCATTCTATGATACAACGAGGAAGGGACGTTAAAATAGGTGGGAGATCTTCCAAAGACTGCAGCCTCTTCCGGACCTTGCTTTATTCTCCAGTGTTCTTCTCGCCTTCTTCTCCTCTTGGACTCCGTAACACCTTGCTCAGCCCCTGCAACCTTGCGCCGCGGATGGATTGGATAATTTCTGGGCTGATGTCATCTCTAGCTGAGATGATACTATCCACGCTGGCTTCTGACCCATCGAGGCCACCCAGCCCGCACCACTTCGTACAGTCACTATGCCTATCTAGCTTGCCTATGAACTCCAAAGGCATGAAGTTTGTAGCCATGTTTACCGATAAGCCGGTATTCCAACCTAATGTTCTAGCCGTTAGCATTATGGATTTGCGTTGTCCCTTTCCCTTGATTCTTGTTTTGTTTCGAATTCTTTCTTTATTTCAGGTGGGTCCTTGCCTTGATGGTACGCTTGTGGCATTGTCACCACCATCTGTCCCGGTTCCCGGACAACTCTCACAAAATCGACCCCCCACGTTCGGAGGACGTCAGGGTTGATTGAGACCGAGAGATGACGCACGAACTGTTCGCATTTTCGCCTCCCTCCTGCTGCTTGAACCGGCTGCCCGGGGTAGCCGATATGCCTGATGATATCCTGCTCCAGTTTTTTTCTCGAGTGTGGGTTAACAACATACCACACCTTTGGATTCCCTCCGCAGTGGTAGTTTAATGAGATTGTGCCAAGATCCTCGCAATGCAACGCAAACATTGATCCCGGTTCCGAGAGGTACAAATAAGGGCTGTCGAGTCCTGATATTCCTAGCTCGATTTGTCTCAACGCGCAACCTGGGATTTGGGTCATTTCCGGGTGGGAGATTTGCAACATTTGTACTAGCTCTTCCGTGGCGTCCAGGTCGCCATAGTAACGCACACCCCACCGTGGTTTTTGCCGTTCCCTCTCCGCGGCCTCTTCTGTCATGCTGTTGGCTAGAGGTTCGTCCCAACGCCCGAGGTCGGTACCTTTGCCACCGCATCCGGCCTGCACGACACGATATCCAATGGGATTGTCTTTTTTGTTTTTGCTCTTGGGCTCCTCGTGTTGTTTTTCGGCGATGCTATGAATTGCCCTGACCGTTTGTCGGAAGTAGGGGACTCGAGTTTTGTTTTTGCAGCCGACCTGGTTCGGCGGCTGAACTGAATCCGCAGATATCAATGCTTCCTGGGGGAAGTCAACCACGAAAACCCCGGCCCCGGTTTGCAGTGTAAAATCGTGGGCTCGCTTAATAAACTTGGCTAACTCTGCAACTTCCGATGAGCGAGGCTTGAAGACTGGGAATACGCTATCCGACTGGCCCGGGTGTTCACTAGCCTGGTAGATGATCGAATATTGCTCCATTATTCCCTGATGCTGACTGAATTCGCGTCGGAGCTGCCGGAGCGCCTTCTTCGCCTTGTTGATGGCATCTTTGGATGATCCGGCGTTGGAAATAGTGTCGATACGGTCCTGGAGCTTCTGGGGCGTTATCTTGAGGCGAAGGCCAAGGGGAATCTCTCCTTCGATGAGGGACTCGGCCCACTCGACCACGCTGCCTTCGGGTTCCGGGGCGTTCATTGATACAGCTGGGCCCTTGAAAGGTGAGTTGCCCTGTTAGGTTATGGCGGAACCAGTGCTCCTGCTCACCTTAGGTCCGATCCTGAGACTTAATGCGCGGAGTTAAGCTGAAGTGAAGGTGGTCCACTAGGTTTCTCCCTTCGTGGTTGCTTTTGGTGAAAGGTTCAAGCCGACTTAAGTACTTGCCCGAGGGATTCAGTGGACTTTTGGGTCAGCTGAATTCGCGTCAGTTTCGTTCAACACAACGCGTCGAAAATTAATATCCAAGTTTGAATTCCTTGTTAGTTACTTATTTCTATCGCGTTTGTGGCATTACCCCACTTTTTGAATGGTCACGTGTGAGCGTGTTTCGTGTTGCATTCTCGAACCAGGGTGCCTGTTCCGATTGACATCCTCGAACGAGGGTTGCTTTGATAACATGTTGTCGACTATCTTCATGTGTCCCATTAAATGCTTCTTTCACTGGATTATCCCCTTCATCTTCCAATTTGCCCTGCTCCTCCACGCTCTCCTTCACCACGCTCTCCTTCACCACCCTTACTACCAGCATCGTCATCCACCTATCGTCATCGTCGACTTACACAGAAAGTCCCCTCCTGCTACCTCGCAGACACAAATACATTCGTCTCCGGATATCCCACCGCACCTCCGCTGTAAAGCGCTACGAACTTTGTTAAGCTCGCCTTTCAGGCCCTGCCAGCCACCATGGGTGAACAGTACCCAACCCATGCCGAGTGGGCTGCCACAATAACGGAACTCCCCTTCAGCCTTCAGAGATCTCTATCCATTGACGCAATACGGAGGATGGGTACCGGGCTCGCGGATGGCCAGCAAACTCGCCAGAACCTCAGAGACGTCAGGAAAAGGGTCGAGAAGCATCTGGCGTTGCGAAATATCAACTACGCTGGAGGAACCACTACCGCAGAGAGGATGGAGCCATATCAGACCAGGATACCAGCTGGGTTCCTACCTTGAAACTCGCAAGTCCGCCTTCAGATTTGGATGCCGCCGCCGATTTAGCTTATATCGATGCCGTTTTCGCAGACGGCATATATATTTGCGAAGAAAGAGGCTGTCCGGCCTTTTTCCTTGACCTCCCCCCCCGAACTTCATATTCACAAACCCGACGAGCCTGAGCCGGAAGGCAACCCAGGTATGGGTACTACGAACGCCAGTTTATCATTGATCAGCGACAGGCAGCGTCCTGTTGTCAGCTTGGTGGACTACCAGGACTATAGAATTTCGAACCCCGACAATCCAGATCTTTCCATGTTTACGATGGACAATTCTGGACCCCGCAGTGCCCTGCAAACTCTACTCCCCCGGCCTGAATCTCCGATGGACCAAACCTTGCTAAGGCGTGGCTATCATTGCTACTTGCTGAGATCGAGGAACCCACGCAAGGGTAGCATCAAGCCTTGGAAGCAGCGATGCCTCAACGCGGAACAAGAACTGGCCAACGACGAAGATGCCATGTCTTACATCGAGCAACTATCTAGGGATTCACTCAACGTGGTGGAAAGTTACGAAACGTTCACAAACCCGGAAGTTGTGGCGGCCCGGGTCGCTGGCAAAGCCGTACCGGACTTTGGCTTCTTGCGGGGCTGTGCCATACGCTTTCTATCGTCCGAAGGGTTTTTCGCGGAGTTTAGCGACAATCTCTATTTTTTTCGGAATCCGCGACTTCTCCTCGGTGGCAAAGGCTGTACTAAACCCCTAGGCTTTGCCGTGTCTGGTTCAGCTGCGGGCTCCCCCAAAGTCTGGTATGTCCTCGATCCAAAGGACAAGAAAGGTGTTAACCGTTTCATGTCCAGACACTTCGGCCATCGCTCTGCTGGATTCTACACGCCCGATTTGCCTATTTACCCCCAGTGCGAACAGCATGTAAGTCACCTGGACGTTTTCGTGTTACCCGCCTTCCTAGAAGAAAGTGGCTTTACCGTTCACCGAATCGTGCAAAGGGAAGGAGAGCTTCTCGTTACGCTGCCTTACGCCAACATTGAAAGTATTCACGTTGATTCTTGCTCTTCTACCCGCCTTAAGGCCTCGTGGTAACCGCTGACGTTTGTTAGGCTACAACACGGGATACAGTGCCGAACTGACTTCTCACTTCTTGCTGCTTAGTCGCACGCATTTTTTCGAAAACCGAGCCGTGTGCGACCGCCTGTGTGGAGTGGAAGAGCAAGAACGCAATAACTCGAGGATAAGCTATCGAAACTTGAGAATGTGGCGATGTGCCCCTCAGCAAGAGATGGCCCCCATCAAAGACTTCATCAGAACGCGGAAGCACCTTTTGGAAGAATACAGCACCCGGGACCTACTTGCTGGTGAGCTCGATTTGAGGGCTAGGGCCAGAGATAACGAGCAGCTCCAAGAGCCAGATGAACCTGGACAGCTCGAACCTGCTCTGTCGGACGTAGAATAGAGGGTCGGTCGCCCGTTCGCTGTGTGTTTGGAATGGCTTGCCTGTACTTTTCCTACGCCTTTCTTTTGCTTCCCTCTTACCCTTAAATTCATCTTTGATTTTGTCTACTCTCCCGTTTCTTTCCTTCTCTCTTACTATCATCTGCTATTCAAACCGGGTGCCCGCGGCCCCGCTTCGAAAACCCTTGCCCTGGCTAACTATATCTTGTTCTGCAATTCACCCTTTTGTTTGTCGCATGACCAGATATTCGTCGCATAGCCATATCAAGTAGCCTAATTATCAGCTATTATTAATATTTCCTCGGTTACAAGTTTTACTTTTGATTGAATGAGTCTACGCATACTAGTGAACCTACCGCCGGCAGGCATAACATACAGGTAGCTTACCCGGCCGATATAGCCATTTGAAACCGTTCCTGTAACCTCCAATGCTTGGGGTTCGAACCAGGAGTTCTCCTATGTTTGGTATATCAGTGTATGGGACTACCGCTAAGTTCACTTTGACTTTCAAGACTGCGGTCCTCAATGTTGCTTCGTTCACCTTATATATTGTCATTGGAATTATATTCTTACGGGTTTTATTCGATATAAGATGATATGATGTAGGTATGAAACCAGGGCTTGATGAAAGGCAAAGGAAGATTAATCGGATTACCGGTTTGGCAAGAAGATGCCCGGTTATCTTCCTCATTCATTATAAGCCCCAGATATCTATATATCGGTTAGTTGAAGTTGACATGATTGAGGCTGGCGTCAGATCGATCTTTCACGATTCTACCTGATTGGCTACTTAATTACAATCTCGTCCTTATTCGTAAGTCGTACCACTCAAGGTCAGAATGCGTGTAAATTGTTAGCAAGTTAATTTCTACCCCATTAATACTGGAGGTTAAAAAGCACTCCAGAACTAGCCGTCTCAATCCCTAAAGATGTGTCTAGAATAGGGCTAGATGAACAAAAAGGTGCCTTTCATTCCATTATACCTACTCGCCCACAATGCCACCCACAGCGTCGTCCCTAAATATATATATAAATTCAAGATTCCCCCCCAATACTTATGGAATATTAATCACGATAGGGAATTATACCTGTAAATTCACTCTTAGCGGCGAATCCCGCTTATATATATCCCGCAAACAAATGCCACCGCAAATAAACTTTACTTTACAACGTCTTGTTACCGAACCCGCAAAGGCAAGTCTTACGACGACCGGCTCAACAAGTTGGTGTCAATGGTTTTAGTACCGGTTTCAACAGTCTCTACCATCAGGCATAATACCCAATCCAACGCACAGGAAGATGTTTGATGTTACATCAAGTAATTCACTAGAAGCAATCACAAAGTTACAAGCTTCTTAGGTTATATTTCTCACACCACATTGCCAAACGCATTCCAATCTCCACCAAGGTATGTACAAACAGAAAGCTTGTTACAAAAAGTCCTACCATCTCTACCTATCCATTACCTGGTCCTAATTTCTTTTGTTTGACGATATTCAAGCATGGGTCTGTTGAGCTTACATGATATGGTAGGATGGAAAATTGAGGGTAGCAATTTTAAAATAGTGTTATCATTACCCTCTGTTTATTACTGTTACTTTAAGCACTAGATTGGAATGTTAGTGCTATTCATTCGTTTCACAGCCATCTATTCCTGTTAATCTTTTGGCTACCGGCGGTGCTTGTGTGTGTTCACTTTAGCCTGTTATCCTCCCGGTTTCGTTCTGCATATGACAACTGCGTTCCTCAAAAGGTCATATAATATGATATATATTTACTATTTCTGTTCCCGCGTTTGTTAGATCCCTCCAGTGCAATCTCACGTATGTGAGTGGCCACCATTCTTTCACTAACACTATTAGCCTTGTAGTCAGGATCAGTACTATATGGTGGAGTACCGAAGAATACCTGCAGCATAACCGTGATACGATTCGGAATGTTAGTAGTAATTGAGTTACTGTAGGTTAAGAATACATAACGGTCACAATGTGAGTAGCAATTATAATGGGAGGTAACTGCAGCCCGGGAATACAAATATAAGATAAGGCAACTGTAGCAGGTACAAATTATATTAGACATCATAAACGTGACCGTGAAAAGTAGAAGAGGTATAAATGTGAGTAGTGCAATATAGATGGTGTGTTTGAGGTAGGAATAATTAAGCAGGAAATGTGGTTGTTAAGGGTGGAATAGGGAGTCAAGTAAAAGCGGGCGTAACTTGGGGAAAGCATCATTAAAGGAATTTACTACTCCGTAGCCGATAGCCATTCCCTACCCACTCTGAACCTTCACGTCATTTTTTATAGTTTGCGGTACTACTGCTTCGACCATCCAAAGGGACACAGTCGTCACCATAGTCGGTATCAGATTTATGACCTCCCCATCATCCTTATTATCATCTTTATTATCATCATCCTTATCATCCTTATCATCATCATACGGTAGTTCCAAAGGATACAGTTTGGACCCGTGAATTACGGTCTCCAGCTGGGTATCCGATGATAGTTCCTGGGATTTTAGATAATCCCCTATAATGTTATTGCCTGTAGCGCTAGCATCGCATGATGCTTCGTAAATATTCGTGTAAGGCTTTCACTAGTACTTCGTGTGACTGTTTTGTGGAAGGAACTCCCTGAAGGATCCTGTCGCGGTGAAGGTTTCCCAAATCTAGAACCGGCATTTCTTCTTTAAATATCACAGAAAACTGTAAGGATGATTCAACGGGAACGGGGATGTTATAGAAACTGCCTCTCGAGGATTGAGGGGGCAACAAGACGATGGTGATTCTGGGGTAAATAATTCTTTAGTGCTATTGAGGTTGCAATGCAAATAATATTCTAGCAGCTGGGGGAAGAAAGTGGAGTGAGGGGGCACTCGGTCATTTATATGTCCTATCAGCTATTGGGATCAGAAAGAAGGATTGAGGGGGGTATTGTTTTCAGTTATGGACTTGAGAGATACATGATCGATCGCGTGCATGTGTATAAAAGGTGTAGATACGCGCCAGGCAAGCGCCTGGATTCGAGGCTAGTCCGGCAAAGGAGAAAAGCTTTTGGCATTGTCACGTTGATAGACAGTGACACGCCATAGCGCCACGAACAAGTAATATAACGATGCACGGGATATGGTTCGTCCGTCTCCATGCCAATACTATCTTATTCGATGGTGCTAGAACCTTTTTGCTAGAATCTTTTCCTACACAATCTTTGTCTGATTTGGGCCAGGACCAGCGAGAAACTACGTTGGCATGCATGATCGAAGGTGTCTGCTGTTCACTTTTATGCTCGTGCTCTGCATATATATTTATATCCCCACATGATTCTTTCCTAGGGAGGAAGGTGAAGCCGAGAAGGTGGTCTGTATACGTAATTTTGAGAGAAAGGGTTGTACATGGACGAAGAAATTTCAAAACCGACAGAGAGATATAATCGAATTTCTTCATGACCACAGAAGAGCTCGAATTTTAAGTTTAGGTCTTCAACTATACCTCTAAGTCATAGGCGGGTTCGTCTCGAGATCTCAATCCCTTCCAGGTACCGGTCTGGGTACGAGACTCAGTCCTTGCAAACCTGATTTTCGAAGTAATTTACGGCGACGGCTTTGTGAACGGCCTCACAAAATTTTAAACGTATCCAAGGCGGGATACCACACTACACAGATGTGCTAGCTAGCTGCAGCTCTCTGACTCTCATTCCACGGCAACAGAACGAGTGACTTATCCTTGAACCACCGTGAGCACGTATTTTGGCCAAGGTACAAAGGAGCTGGAGTTTCAAGGGTGATTAATACATGTTCTCAACGTCTGGTAAAGCTCACACGGGTGCCAAAACAATCACCTTACCGAAATTACCTCAATCAAACGGGATGCATTGGTCTACGATAGTAACTAGAAGACACATCTAAGTTTTCGATATGCATATCAGTTTCGACACGGCCAGTGGACCAAATCTCTCGTACCCTTCATGAATCCATGAGCCCGCCGGTTTATTATCCGTCTATAACCCCAATTTGGAATAAAATAAAGCTTTTTGCAAAGCATGGAATTACGCGTCTCTGAGCGCTCTCCCTTTACACAAGGAGTACCTAGGTTCCATACGATTAGACACTAATGCATGCAGAGATACGTGTGCACGTGCGAACACGTCGTATGTAGCCTCGAGACCAGGTGCTCCTCGTAGTATGAGGAGATTGGGTATCTCGCACTAGTGTATACACGGTGTTCACGACCAGAAAAGATAGGCGTACAATCCTTGGAACGCCCTGGAATCGACCGCGGCTGTGCATACATATGACAAATTCCTACCCTTGTTCTGACCCCAGCCTGGCCCTTATCATTTAAATGAGTATCTTTATGTGTTTATGTGTGCGTAGTATACTAGTATTGTATTCTACTGATTATGGTGGTCTAGGCTTCAAAGCTGGCTCTAGTGATAGCTGTTCGGAAAGAGAAATTTGGCACGTGGATATATTATAGTTTTAGTAAAAGTAAGTAAGTAACTAACATAATTAAATTTGTAGAAGTTATCTTTTACATTTCAGAGTGATTTAGCAAATACTTGGGTATTCATAATATGAAAACTTGAATGTCGTTGAATAGTCCGCAGCCTGACTAATGCCTTGGAATCCTGTGTCTCTAGAAACTTCTTATTCTAGACTAACAAGTGTGAAAACTTTTTCATCGGCCTAACGCAATTTAATTGTGCCTGAAGTTCTATTTGAATTCTATGACTCGATTGTATGTATCTGTGCGGCAAAGCAATGTAGCCAGGAATATTCGAATGCAATTGGACGAAACTCAACAGCAATAAAAATAGGTCTTTTAGTTTAGCTTGGATATATATTGGACCCACCCCTCATGTGAATTTTATGTCAATCGTGAGAATTGATGAGGTGGGGGTTACCGCCGCTTGGTCACATCAGTCGGAGCAGCTGCTCGTAGATCCCTTTGAATTTCCTTTTTTTCTTTTTGTGAAGTTTACTTTTCCTTTCCTTCAGCTGTTACTTCCCTCTTTTCTGAGGTCCCTACACAGTACTCCATTTGTTCAAGGGAACCCTTTTGTTTTGTGTGTCGGACCGTGTCGTAAACCCCTCCCATATGTACCGACTTTTAGCTTTTATGTAAGTTCGGTAGAACAGACCCATTCGAGAGTCGAAAACAGCTGCAGGTTGGCGAATAAACAAAGTGACGCGTTAGACAACGAAAAGGGCAAAAAAAAACATTCGTATGTAACATTAATACTGAGGTACCTAGGGAAATAAAGTAAATTCTAGTCTGGGGAGCTACATGTTGGGACAAGTTGCAATTTGTCTGCTTGCTGCCATGGTTGCAGAATTGGCGTTAGAGAATTATATGCTTGTCGGTTTCCTCGTCCTCCCAGCCGATAAGGGCCCGTGCGTCATCAAAGCAAAAATCGGGACAAAGAGGGGAATTTCATATCAAGTATCCCTTTCTTCTTCCTTTCTTTTTTGGAAGGCAAAAAAAAAGGAGAAAGTGGGCGTGTCTCGTTGAGAACTCTCATCTGCCACCCACTTGACAAAGAACCTCGCGTGTTATCGATCGCGAGCCCCAGACGAGGTCGCGAGTCGACTTGTGTTCGCAAAGTTCGTGCTAACTAGCTGTGGGCTGCAGCATGCGGGCTTCCGTGGTGTTGTTGTGTATTATGTATACACCTTTTTTTTTTTCTTGGATAGAACTCCTCCCTCCCCAAATTGCAAGCTAGAATTCCTTTTATATACTAAGTCATTTCCGTACTTTAAATCTGGGCCCGTCAATAATCTCTCCCGTAAAGCCGTCACCACTATCAAGCTTCTTAAGAGAGTTCAGCACGGATTGATCTGCTTTTCAGATACAGCTTCATGCGCTAAGCCGTAGCTAAGCTTGTGACTCCCGCCACGGCTGTCATCCCACCTGCTATCGCTGCTACGGTTGCCCCCTCAGTTCAAGATCCCGCCGATTTCGTTCACGAAGACGTCGGACTTGATATCGACGAACCACAAGCTCAGCTTCTTGACCAGCATTATCCTCTTCCCCCCTTCGTGGCATTGACTGTGTTCTGCTTCGTCCTGCCACACATGCCTTCATCATCCTTTCATTTAGAACGGCATCGCTCCTCTGCGACCCAGAGCATTCCACAAAGTCAATCTCATATCTTACACTCCCTTCCTCTCCTACATCTAAACATACATCCCATGTTATACTAACACACTATCTTTCGTTAGCTCGAATCGTTACATTGAGACAGGGCAAACCGGGCTGATGGATGCACTCCGAACAATCTTCGTATATGGTAGGCTTGGTAGACTGGCTCTCAAAAAGTCATGTGAGGGCCTTACAAATTACGTATGGTGATGCAAAAGCACACGACAGCACGGGGTATACGTTGCTGTTTCGCCCGCGAATTAGAACCAAGCCACAACGCCAATCAGACAACATGCAGGAGGCCATTCAATAGTCAGGGGGGCGCGGGTTGCTAGTTACCAAAGGTGTTGGTGTGATGGATCGTCGTGCATTTGGTGAATCTGAAAGACTGGCTCTAACAAAGTCATGTGAGGATTCCCACATGTTGCGGGGACGAACCACGTCACTCTCAAGAAACTGGTGAACCGTCCTTCCAGTCTATTCTATTCCATCCACCATAAACTTGCAGCGAGAGTATTAAGGTTGGGAAAAGAGCTATCAGTTATACGCTTGAGTCGATCAGGACTTGGGGAACCATGCAAACCGACGGAGGCAGACTAGAGAACAACGGTGTATATTTTAGACCCGACAAACTGGCTCCAGAAAAGTCATGTGAGGATTTAATTATCATCGATGGTAATCTAGGTCGCAGCCGGAGGACTTGGTGGTATCGAAAATAACTGACAGTGCTTATTCTGGCGATAATATTGGGGCTCAGGAGCCCACGCAAGGCATGGCTTAATGGCAATGGACTATATTACCTCCCCACAAAGGTCGACCTCGAAGGACTAAGTTATATGAAGTTGTTTGATAATGTACTCCAGAACGCAAATACGGCGATGGCACTTTAAGGTAAGAGCTTGTTCCCTTTCATGTTTAGAATTCTGAGACCAGGTCGCCTTTCGGCCTTTAAGTCGTGGTCCGAGCAAATGGTTTTCCCGGGGTTTAATCATCGTAAGTCACATTCAAGTCCTCTCGACTTTGCTCCTTCCGCCCTTACAACAACGGTAAGCCGCTTTGTGTTAATACAAAAGAAACAAACGGCGCGCAAGATCGTGAATACGAAACGTCGGATACAGCTAACAGGTAATCAAATTAGCTATTAGAAGCGAAGTACTCAACATAAACCTCTACGATACGTGACCCTATCCACCTCGTGTTTTTCGAAAACACCTTACCTAGAGCTCTTCCTGAGCGGTGAAGAGATCGGCTCAGTGAGAGAACTCAGCTGGTGTACCTCTAGACCAGCGAGGGATCTTTAGAGCTATTTCAAAGAGGATCACGACGTCTTTCCGGGTACTAACAAAATCTAGGTATATCTCGTTCAGCTGACAAAGGTTCCTTAAGGTTCTTAGAATTGTTATACTTGGGTTCCGGAGGTTTTCGGGTTTGGTAAGAAAACTCCGCTGTGTTCCTTTAAACCGGCGGGGGATCCTTAGAGCCGTTTCGTCAAGAGGGCCTTCTGTTCCGTAAGTGAACTCTGCTGCGTCCGTTTAGACCTGCGAGCGATCTTTAGAACATTCTTTTCATCAGGCAGGTTTCGGGGGTTTCCGTTCAGTAAGAGAATTCTTCTGCGTCCTTTTCGACCAGCGAGTTATCTTTAGAACCATTTTCCCTTGCAAAGGTCGGGATCCGGGGGACTTTCGTTCAGTAAGAGAGTTCTGCTGCATCCTTTTAGACCAGCGAGCGATCTTTAGAACATTCTTTTCTACAAAGATTGGGCTCGGGGGCTTTCGTTTAGTAAGAGAACTCTGCTGCGTCCCTTTCGACCAGCGAGGAATTTTTAGAACACTTTTACCTGCAAAGGTCGGGCTTTAAGGGCTTCTCGCTGAACAGGAGGACTCCACTTAACCCCTCCAAATCAGTGACCCCTAGAGCTATTTTCCTGAATCGAATTCAGGACGTTTTGGGCCACTTGGAAAGACTCACTGTTTCACCAAACCGGCTACCGGTCCTCAAAGTCACACCGCTTGAGCGCTGACTCGGTCACCTGCGAGGAACAGAGTGTATTCTAGCACTATTCAAGACTAATAATGGAGCTATAGTACCCGAAAGCCGTCTATCCCTCTCCACACCAAAACTTTTACTTTATACGCCTGTATTGCCTACTTTATTAGCCTAGGGCATTACATTAGGCTCGATTCTGGGCTCTTAGCGGGCTTTTCAGCCACCGCACAGACAGCCCACTAGCACTTAGGACCGTTTAATAATAACTCCATGAAAATTTACTATTTTTGAATTATTCCCGGATATTTTATAAATATTAACTGAAATAATTTTTTGTTGAGTTTTTTTTGGTGCAGGGGGTAATGTCATGCGACACATGCCCTACCAACAGAGACATTTCTATCCATGTTGACCGGCGACAGTTTTGACCTATCAGGCCAATCCTTGCTCTAATGAAACTAATTGAGCTAAATTCCTTGTCTCATCTGCGTCATAACCTTATAATCCTCAAACGTAATTTGGCGACTCTGTTTACAGCTTTGCTTCGAACTCGTCAGAAATGACTCGATGATTTTGTTCAAGTTTTTCATACTCTTCTGCCATAATTTGATGGGCTTTTCTGAGCTCTTCATATTCTTTCACTATGATGTAGAACTTAAGCTCCTTGTCAGCATCAAAACTAGGACTACTGCCGGTGAAGTTAAACTTCTGATTGATCTGAAGTATATAAGCCTGGTATCCAGCACTCTGGAGGATATCGCAAAATATCTTCTTTTTATACTCGGACTTCGGTACAACCGTCGCCGCAAGTTTCCGAAGTTTATGAGTAATTAAATCGTCCAATGGGATGTTTTCGGAGGGATTTCGACCTCATTCTCTGCCGGGTGAACCATCCGAGTCGTTATCAACCTAACTATTCCTAGAACCCACTGGGATAAAGGAAATAAAGGGAGGGGAAAAGGGAAGTAAACTTGAATAAGAGAAGGAAATAAACGAAGATATGCTAATACTGGGTTCGAACCGGCTCGGAAACTTCGTACTGTCTTCAACTTACCCTAGTCTCACCCCTGTCTTGAAAACCTACCAAATAAAAAAAGTATAAGTTTAACTGTTTGTCAGGAGACGCCCTTCCGGAACATACAGCACGTTAGGGTTCGACAGAATACCACACGTACAACACGGGCTTCCTAAAGAGGAAGCCTTGAGGCTCGACTGCCGACGGTAGGAATCGAGATAGGTAGTTACGACACGAGTGCATGAATCTCAGGAAATTATGTTATGCGACGTTCAGAGAACGTATAATTCTATGTATACAAATACTACCTAGCCAGTGACGATAGGAATCGGCACTGGATAATCTAAGTTCATTCTATTCTACAAGATACTGCCTATCACGCCTCGAGCCACCTCAAAACACCTATAATATGTAGTGTGTCACACGCTGTTTAACTTTAACAATGTGGAGAGAAATAGATGGTAGAACGCAGAAAGGAGGATTAGATTGGGCTAGGCGTATGGAGTTCACGTGTTCTGTGGTATTTTGGTTTTCAACACATCTTGGCATTTTCGTTATTCTATAAATGTTCTCACTGGCGTCATTCTTTTTGTATGGGGGCATCGACTTTCGTTCATAATATATACCCCACTGTCACTACCGATTTGTCGTTCTAGGTTGCATTCTCTTATTCTTTATAGGCGTACCGCTGATAGGGCAGTTGAGTGCTGCTTGGCTCTGAGTAAGCCTATCCGTAACTTCACAACAATTAACTTGAACCTTGTGAAAAAAGATCTTTATTTTATAAAAGTTATAAATAAAAACGTTTCAAAATTTCAAGTTTTAACCTCAGCCGTTGGTCTCCATACCCTACCCAGCCAAATTGTCCTTGAATGAATATCATCTCTTATACCATTGATGCCTCGACGTCTTGAATGAACCTCTGACACCTCACCAAATGGAGCTTGCCTCTAGAATTGTTGGAAGGGTTATCAGCAACAGAAGCCTGAGGGGTGGGAGAAGACTACAATACCTGGTGGAGTCCGGAGGCCCCAATGTAGAGGTCTATTAAATGGTCCTGTAAGTGAGAACGTAATAGGACTTACCATACGTAAGGACACGTAGCAGGCCTTCTAGGCCGGGCCATTCCATACCTCTCTATAAATAGAGAAGTAAGATGCGTTAGGATCCTAGGTAGCCTAACTTCCAACGCTCATGAAACTACGTAGGTAATAGGGCTATGTCGGTTATAATGCATACGTTCGCTTTACGCTGCAACCGCTTGCGCCTATTTATCAAAGATAAATCTAAGGGGTGTCTAGCCAAAAAATCGTTATATGGCACACGTTAGGCAGCTAGGATCTGGCGGAAGTTACTTACGGCGAAGCTTCTTGCGCTCGGTTTCATTTCATTTTAACTTGACAACTCTGCCTTCTTTCACAAGGAAACCAATGCCCTACTGGTGGTACATGTGGATGATGTACTAGGATCCGGTCCTGAAGACTTTATCTCGACAATTGATGAAGCTCTCAGAGGAAGAAGGAGTTCAACTTTAAATTCCAATGGGACCCAACAATGTTCTTGGGAACCAGAATTACTCGCCTTTCCTTAGAGGAAATTCGAATCGACCAAACCATTTATATCCGAGAAGCTCTCAAGGAACTCGGTATGGAGGACTACCACCCAGTATCAACCCCAATGGACACCAACGCCTGAAATGAAGTCTATCAACAATCTCGGAAGCTATCGGTAGCCGATACCAAACGTTACCAAACAAAGATCGGTAAACTTACGTGGGCGGCCAACAATTGTGTACCAGAAATTTATTTTGCCCTGAGTCTCCTTTCCCAATCCTCCTCTTCTCCATCTGAAATTCATGACACACCTGTGAATCGATGCCTACGCTACCTAAAAGGGGCCGCATATAACTACTTGAAAATAAAAGCGGATGATGCGGGGCTTGTAGCCTACGCGGAAGCTCGTCACAACGATGGTCCCAATACCAGCCGTTCTACCTCAGGTTACATTCTGTACTACGGCGGTGTTCCTTTGGCCTATAAGGCCAAAAGACAACCGATCGTGACGCTCTCTGGCTGTGAGAGCGAGGGCGTTGCCGCAACTCAAGCTGCAAAGGAGATAGTTTGGTCTGGTACACTTTTGCAAATTTTGGAGGAGTTAGGCGTAAAACTGGTTAAACCAGCAGTTCTATATAATGACAATGAAGGGGCAGTGTCCTTGATAAAGGATCCCAGCCGAACCAAGCGTATAGGGGTGCGATCGATACTGGTTCATCACAGAGCTGGAGCATGCTAATGTTTTGAACGCTACACGCGTCTCGAATACGGAGATGGTGGCTGATATATTTACTGAACCTCTTCCTCAAGACCCGTTTCATATATTGCTGAAAAAACTGTGTGTTTTCCTAATACTTGTGAGGATTCTAGTCCCACTCTCCGATTGATGAGTAAGTGCAACGTTTGCGAGGAAGAATTTCCGTCGAGGAACCGTTTATATGCTCACCTGAGATATATACATACCAGGCATGAAGGTACGAAACCTAAAAAAAAAAAAAAAAAAAAAAAGCTTAAGGGAAGAGAGAACTTTGAACCCCGACTATGCCCGACTTACTTTCCTTGGGGGCCGGCCCACGTAGCCACAAGATATGGCAGCTTGCGCTTAGACCTTTACGCCGGGCTTTTTACCCCTGCATCAAAAAACCCCAACAAAAGGTTATTTCATTTGATATTTATTCAAAACCAAGTCAAATTTAGAATCAATTGGAAAAAAACAGAACTATTTAAAATATTCAAAAATAATTCAAAAATAATAATTTTTCAATGACAGTAGGATTTGGTGTGTTAGAGACTCGGAGTGCCACCTACTAAACAGCGTTTATATTTTAAACTTGAATTATAATCTTTTTATTTTTTATTTTAAATAATTTAAATAGGCCTCTCTACATTGGGCTTTCTGACCCCCCGACAAAAAACTATTTCCTTTAATATTTATTCAAAACCAAATGAAACTCGAAATCAATTAGAAAAAAATAGGGCATGACATTGGACCCGATTCTGGGCTCTTGGCGCGCTTTTCAGCCACCGCACAGACAGCCCATTTGGGACTGTTTAATAATAGCTGTATGAAAAATCATTATTTTTGAATTACTTTTGAATATTTCAAATGGTTTTGTTTGTTTCCAATTGATTCTAAATTTTATTTGGTTTTGAATAAATATTAGATGAAATGATTTTTTGTTGTGGTTTTTTGATGCAGGGGTAAAAAAGCCCGGCGTAAAGGTCTAGAAAAAAACAAAGCTATTTAAAATATTCAAAAATAATTCAAAAATAGTAATTTTTGATAGAGTTATTATCAAATGGTCCCAAACGGGCTGTCTCGCCAAGAGCCCAAAATCGAGCCCAATGTAATGCCCTAATCCCGAGGCGAGTTAAATAGCGAGCAATCACAGAGTACAACCTTTCACCAATTAGCAAAGTACTTGAGATTAAGACCAAGTTAGACCTTGAAAGTTGAAATCGACCCCGCAGCCTGATCAAATACTCTCCCAATCCCTCAACCTCTGGCTCGATATTTAGAGTTGACACTACAAAATCTACTTCATAATTATCTAGATATCTCCAATGGGCTGCAATATTACGAGTAAACGCCCGCGGTATATAACCCGCCAGGTCTTTGTACCCGCTTGCTCCATTGGTAACCAGCTCCAGGCTCTACAAACGTTGATTGCCGCAGCTCCATACCTACCGCTTCCGCTTCCTGGGTTTAGATTTCTTGTTTTCATCAGTATTCATGGAATGACTATCACTCTTACAAATACGCCTAGTTCTACTATAGGGCTGAATAGCAACCGCATATCTGGGCTAACTGTCTTTATTGAACCAAGGCTCCACTCGCTTGTCCGAGTCCCTTCCACAAATACTCAAAGTATGGGCTCGATACAGGCTCCAAGTCGGATCAAAGGTGATAGTTATGACGGCCCCTTTTATGGCGGTTGTGATTCCGAGCCAGACGAAAAGGGCGCCGAGGAATACGACGACTCTGACTACTCACTGTGGGGCATGGTAAAGCGTAAATACGTCTTTTTAAAGATGTAGTTACGTCTTTTCGGGACGAATAAGTTGTGAAAAGACGTAAATACATCTTTTACAATCGAGAAGAGATTCTTCTCAACACACAAAAAGTGAGAAAGAAGTTCTCTCAACACCATGATGCTACAGTCGATCTGTGTAACTTGAAATTTAATTCGTTCATAAAATAAGAAATGGTCAACAGCTCTTCAGATATCAACTTCACAGCTCTGAAAACACGAAATTCCACCGATCCAGGCGAAGTTACCCCTAGGGGCATAAGCCTGGGGCCCTAGGCCTAGTGGTGGTGGTGGTAGTGGTGGTGGTTGTGGCAGGCCAAAGCCTTCCTAGAGCTCTAGAACCTATAATTTATGCGTTAAGAATACGTCTTTTTTACACCTTTTTTACAACATTTTTACGTCTTATTTTACGCCCTTTTTACGTCTTATTTAACATCTTATTTACATCTTATTTGCATTGTATTTACATCTTATTTACGTCTTTCTTTCGATACTCTGCAATACATCGGTGAAATTTCATGCCCCACAGTGCTACTTCTGTAATTGCGGAGCAATGTGGTAGTAGTAGTAAACCAAAATTAATTTGGTGTGTGTTGTGCCGTTCCACTTTTCTAAACTAATCTAAACTAAAGAGTGACTAGTTGTCCAATAACACAGAGATTCTATATACATACTCAAGTGTCAGTGGCACGATTTCTTTCGGAGGGCGTATAACGAACGGGAATAATTCGGAATACAATTTTCCCTTTAGTTTTGGCAATTCCGTTAGTATGTTTCGAATATAATCCTTCCTGACATCCTCGAATCTCTTACAACCCATCAGAACGTGATACTCATCATCGACGTTTCTCTTTTCACAACGCTGGCATAATCTTTGTGACCTAGGAACCTTGGCCCACCTCTCCGTATGCACTTTTATGGGAAAGGTGCCTAATCTTAATCTTGACCTTGCCTTGACTTGTGAAGATTTCTCCCCATATAAATATGGTTGAATGGCGAAATGTCGGTAAGGTGAAAGGTGCGATAATCTAGACATCTTTTCAATATCGCAATTAACTCTGGCCAGTGCCCACTCTTTCATATTCCCTCCAAGCGCAATAGGTAAAGGCGTAATCTTGTCATTTTCCAAGGTAAGTTTGATATTGTGGTCATGGGCGTGTTTCTGAATAGAATACCACCACCCAATTTTACTCTTTGCAAGGTCTTCGGAATCTCTCAAAGCTGCATATACCAACGTAAAGTATCTCGCCGCCAATATAACTTTCCTCTTCGATGTTTGCAGGAGGCCCCATTCCGCTCTGGTAACAGAAATAATAGAATCCAGCCCCACTCCCATTGATTTTCGCAAAAAGTTTAATTGTATGCGTCTATGATCGAATTTAACTGAGTTGAATCAAAGGAAACTTCTGCAGCGTAACAGATGTGGTTGATCCACGGGCAAAAGGTCAAACCAACTCAATGCGCCCAATAGGCCTCTACATTGGGCTTTTTGACTCCTACACCTAAACACCCCAACAAAAAATTATTTTCTTTAATATTTATTGAAAACCAAATAAATTTTGAAATCAATCAGAGAAAAACAAAAGTATTTAAAATATTCAAAAGGAATTTAAAAATAGTAATTTTTGATAAAGTTATAATTAAATGGTCCCAAATGGGCTGTCTGTGCGGTGGCTGAAAAGACCCTAACTTATTTTATTTTATTTTATTTTATTTTATTTTATTTTATTTTATTTTATTTTATTTTATTTTATTTTATTTTATTTTATTTTATTTTATTTTATTTTATTTTATTTTATTTTATTTTATTTTATTTTATTTTATTTTATTTTATTTTATTTTATTTTATTTTATTTTATTATTATTATTATTTGTAAAATTCTATAGAATTCTATTTTTTTTTTTCTATAGAATTTCGTAGAATTATTCATCTTGTATATTTAGTGCGGAGAGAATAGATGGTAGAACGCAAAAAGAGGATTAGGCTAGGCGTATGGAGTTCACGTGTTCTGTTGTATTTTGGTTTTCAACACATCTTGGCATTTCTGTTATTCTATAAATGTTTTCACCGGCGTCATTCTTTTGTATTGGAACATCGACTTTCGTTCACATCTTTTTGTATATACTGTCATTACCGCACAATATAAACCCACTGTCACTACCAAATCGTCGTCCTAGGTTGCATTCTCTTATTCTTTATAGGCGTACCGCTGATAGGGCAGTTGAGAGCTGCTTGGCTAGCATATAGCCTACTACCATCCTCACGTTAGTAGATTATATAGGGTTAATATAAAATTAATTAAAATTCATTTATTCGATATTCTAAATTTTGTGTTAATTATGTAATTAATTATTATTATTATTATTATTTTTTTTTATTATTTTTAATGCCAAGACTTCCGTCCGATGGAGGGGTTTCCATCGGATGGAAGGTTCTCCATCCTACGAAAGGCCTTCCATCCGGAAGGCAGGTTTCCACCCTGCCATCCTGCCCATCCTGGGTCAAACACCGCACAAAAAAAAATGTGTTTTTTTCCTGATGAATATCATGCTTTTTCAATGGGAAACGCTATCAGGGCCCCCGTGTTTCGCTATCGGGTAGTCTGGAGGTCACGCTATTGGGGGCCCCCCGTGCATGTAAAAAACAACAACAACAACAACAATGTAATATATGGGCCTATTCGAGATTATAGAGAAGATTAGGAAGTTGACTTACCGCCTTGATCTACTGCCAATGTGGAGGATACATCTGGTGATCTCTATAATTCACCTAGAGAAGGCCCAAGCCCCCAGATCCAACCCCTATGGCAGGGACGTATGCCCACCAGAGCTCAAGGAGCCCGTCGAAGTGGATACCAACGGAGAAGTTTGGGAAATAGAGCAGCTGCAAGAGACGAAGATTTAGAAGAAGTAAGCTAAAGGATGTTTATTTTGTGAAATGGAAGGGGTGGGATGAAGAGTTTAATCAATGGGTGCACCACATCCATATTCAGTGTGAGGACCTCATACACCTATCCTCCTCTGCGACCAGATGCCGGCCGGCCTCCTGAAGTAATGTGGGTTAGTCACATGTGCATAAGTCAGTTGCTGGAAAAGATGTTAGACGTAAGCTTAGAACGGCGGTAATAACTCAACATCTTTGCGAGGAGAAAGAAATGTGATTTTGATTGGAACGCCAATACCCCCCTTCCCCGAATCCTTAATAGTACAAGATGAATACCCTTCCAAACGCCCAACTGAAAATAAATACCAAGAGGGAATCACTCAATGACCACCTGCTCGCCCACTCTCTTCCGCTTGCCTCCTCTCGCACTTGTTGTTTTGGGTGCAACAGTCTTTTTCCCCGCCGCAACGACCCTCTTTTTTCTCTCCGGCTCCAAAAACTCTCCGTCCTCATCGACCGTCTCATCATACTCCTCCTCCTCTTCTTCAGACTCTATCCTTCCCTGTAATAACCCTACCACTCTTCCTCCATTGCCCGTATTCGTCGTCAGCACCCGCGCCTTAGCCGCATTCTCAACCTCCTCCTCGTGACTCTTCATCTTGTGAAAACTAGCATGGTGTCCGCACCCATCGCAATCGAACGACGTGGTAGCCTTCAACGGATGAACCATAAACCTCTGACACGAGCAACCTGCCGATATCAGACTTGATTTTTGTAGGCAAGGTCCGCGGGGGATCGGATAGGACATCTTTTTTAAACATTATATCTGTCAGCCAAGTTCCTTTTTTATTCGCATAGTGGGTTAGTTGTGCAACATACAGTAGTCCATATAGAATTCTGCGGTAACCCCGTCGGCTGCATTACTCCACCCCTTCCAAAAGCCCTCCCTTCACGAAGTCGAGTAGTAGAAGACTTATTTTTACTCTTAAGTATCCTCGCAGATTTAACAGGTCGTAGGTCCAAAGGCGGCGAATCAGGCAACTCCACAATCCTGTGTTCTGGTAATACCGACTGTTTACGACTGTTTGTTTGCTCGTGTGCAGGTGGCAACGGCGGCGCGTTTTTCTTGGCGGTGGTAACAGCACCCGTAGAAAGAGAAGAAGAGTCGAGAAGAGCGGAGGTTATGGATGTTGCTGCTAGAGTTGTAATTGTGCTGAAGATAGACATCTAGGGTGGTTTTTGAGTCTTGGTGATTGGTAGTTTTTATGGTAGAGATGGGTAGCTTGCGGGGGAGGATTTGGAGGGTTTCTGGTGTAACTGAACGAAGCTTCTCAAAAAACTTCACAATTAACCTTGTAAAAAAGATATTTTTTTAAATAAAAATAAAAAATTTATTTCATACAAAAATATATATATAAATTAAGATTATTTTCGAGTATTAAAATCATGTTTTTTTTTTATATAACAAACTAATAAAATAATAAATAAAAACGTTCGAAAACTTGTATAAAAATCTTTACGTTTACACATACAAATATGACATCGGTGTGTAATAATGCATCTGTATATATATCATAATTTAGAAAACCGCGGACGTTGAATCACTTTGTCGATCGGGGTATCGTTATTTCGCGCCGCGGCACCGCCATAATGAGCAAGGTAACCACCGGTTCTTTTATCAACTTGAAGGACAAGAATAAGAAGAACGAGAAGCAATCAAGACTCAAGTTTATCTACGGGCGAATCGTAGTCTTTTTCGGCGTTTACAAATAAGCTCCCCGTGGAAGCTCCTAACGAGAGTAGTTTTGACGCGAAGCCGCGGCAGAAGCTTTTTATGTACGAAAATAGGGGAATTTGCGTCGTAAAAAAGACCTCTAGTGTCCTCTCCAGAAGCTAGCTCTATAGCTCGAGGGGGCTTTGAGTGTAGTGGTCGCAGGCTGGGTTGTACGCGCTGTACGACGCTAATAGCGTTGCCGACTAAGTCGAGACACGAAGGGAACCCGCTGTCTTGAGAGTCGGCGGACGGGCCTAGAGAGTTGAGGGCACCGCGAGACCAGTTGAGGTCCTGTCTATCGGGCCATGATGGAAAAGAGGTACGATGCTCACCACGGTAATTTGGAAACCGGAGCGCGGCGAAGTGTTCGCCCTGCTGTTGGTTGTTTTGACGCGAAATCGGGCGAACTACGGGAATCGGGACAGACATTGTATGTGGATATATGGTTTTGTAAATACATACAAGGCAAAAAAAATATTTGCCTCGGGTTAGACTGCCAACGCGATAGCCACCGCAGGTGGCAGTCTTATATACAAGTGTCAATCTTGTATAACACCGCGAAAATAAAATAAAATAAAATAAAATAAAATAAATAAAATAAAATAAAATAAAATAAAATAATAAACATCAGGAAAAGAACATAGGTTCCATCCTGCCCATCCTGCCCATCCTAACAGGGGTGTTTCCATCATAGCAGGGAAGTTTCCATCCTGCTCCATCTTGCATTTTAATTGGTTAAAAATGAATAAAACTCGCTTATTCTCGCTTAAATGTGTTGAATTTCATTTTTAACCAATTATAATACAAGATGGAGACCAGGGTTTGCGATGGAGAATGGTTTTTTTGCTGATGTAGTATAATTTTTTTTATTTTCGGGTTCACATTTTGAATTTGCAATTTCAGCCTGAGATACGGGTTTGTATTCGGGTACTGTCTTGTATTTCATACCATCTTGTTTTCGAATTATGACTGTAGCTCTTAATTTTTCATAGAGTTATTATCAAATGGTCCCAAATAGGCTGTCTGTGCGGTGGCTGTCATGAAAAGCGCGCCAAGAGCCCAAAATCGAGCCCAATGTAATGCCCTATTTGCTGTTTGTGACTTAGTCGCGATAGGGGGGCACATCGTTTCATCCATTATGGCGGAGGAAGGGATACTTAATTGAGACGTGCGTACGTCTTATAGGTGATAGTGAAAATTAGGGCATGACATTGGGCCCGATTCTGGGCTCTTGGCGCGCTTTTCAGCCACCGCACAGACAGCCCATTTGGAACCATTTAATAACAACTTACGAATATTATTTTTAAATTCTTTTTGAATATTTTAAATAGTTTTGTTTTTTTCTAATTGATTCTAAATTTTATTTGGTTTTGAATAAATATTAAAGAAAATAATTTTTTGTTGGGGTGTTTAGGTGCAGGGGTCAAAGAGCCCAATGTAGAGGCCTAGTACTAAAAATCTCGTTTAGGAGGCCCAGAGTCCCGCTTGGCTCTGACAGCGACTGTACATTACAATGTAGTAGAGGCCTACTGAAAAGCCCATATAAGACCCAAAATCGTGCCCAATGTCTTCCATATATCAAGGTCTTCAAGAGTATGAATAACAACAGCTTGAGCCTCCGCCCATTTTTGCTAGGGCTCGATCGTGAAAAAGCTCTGGCCATTATCAATTCCTCTCGTCAAGCAAGCTGCATCGGTCGTCAAGACCAAAAAATTGGGCTTCAAACCACCAGGAAGACTTCTTCGGGCCAGACGAAGATTTATGTTCCATTCGCACCACAGTCAGGCGACCTAGCGAACCTCATGGTTCCCAAGAAGCCCAGTGCGCGGTGCCAAAAATGCAACTCGAATATCGTCCCCACAAAAGTGTTCAAGAAAACCGGCGTAATCAAAATTCAAAATTTCCACAGTGGGATTTTCAATGTCACTGAGAGTCAAGGTGATGAACTTGTCACTACCCAGATGGTCTGGGTATGTCGCATCAATAGGCACGCGTTCCTGTCCTCTTAGCGCAAAGAGTTTCAAAATATCCGAAAATCAGATCAAAACGTCATAACGGCCCCCGAATTTGTCTCTTTTATTTAATTAATTTATTTTACTTAGACCTCTACGCCGGGCTTTTCAAATTCTATTTGACTTTGAATACGAAGGTGTGTTAATCAAATACCGAGAGAAAAAGCAAAGTGCAGAACCGCGGCGACAAACCCCAGAATACCACAACAACTTGAAAACGAAAACTCAAAATATCAGAGCCAAAAAACTTGAAAATAATAAAATAAAACAAACATCAGGAAAAAAACAAAATTTTTTTTGGGTGGTGTTTGATCCAGGATGGGCAGGATGGCAGGATGGAAACCTGCCTTCCGGATGGAAGTCTTGGCATTAAAAATTTTTTTTAAAAAAAAATAATAAATATAATAAATAATTACGTAATTAAGACAAAATTTAGAATATCGAATAAATGAATTTTCATTAATTTTATATTAATTAACTATATAATTTTTATTTCTTTTAATTTTTTTTTTTTTTTTGGTGGTGGTGGTGGTGGTGAAGAGAAAAGGATTAAGTTTTCGTTTTCACAAAAATGAAAAAGAGAATAATTTATATTATTTTTTTTTGTTTACATTTAGTTACTTGATTTAGAATAATAAAATCAAACATTTCGAACAACACATTAACAATACATTAAAAATATAAGAACACATTATTTTTAATGTGGTGTTTGCTTCTAAGGAACAAGATGGAGCGCGATGGAGCGCGATGGAAGGCCTTCGATCCTATGGAAGGATGGAGGTGTGTTTTTTTCCTGATGAATTCAATAGGTTGTTTCAAGTTTATTTATTGCACTATCAATATGATAGTCATTGTATAAAAAGAAGTCGGATGTTGAGTCTTACTAACGTCTTAATTTTGGCGAGCTTTGTTTTTTAGTTTGCCCGAATCGGATGCCCTGAACCGAAGACGGGATCATGATGATTGTTGATGCAGCCTATTAAGAATTCAAGTTTTGGTTTATACAGTATAAATGTATTTGATTCCCAATGTCATCAATTCAGGGCTCCTCAGGTATTGAATTATCCTACAACAATAACTCTTATCTAGATAAAAGTTAACATATTATAGTTGTTTCTGACAATTTGTCAATAGCAGAAACAGGACCTACAAGGAAGTCAACGGAGCCATCAACAGCTCGTACAGTCCCCTCAGCAATACCAACATTTGAACATCACCGGGCAGAAAAAAGAGTACAGAGTCTACTAAGAAGATCAAGTAAGTTGATACTTATAAAATCTATATTCATAAAAAGCCCTTCTTTTCTTAAAGGCTCGTACTGACCTCAGGTGGTCAGACTCGGATCTCACAACAGCCAGTCGGGCCCCATCCGAAGTCCCTAGTATTACACCATCTCAGTCTATTTCACAATCAGGTTGCACAGAACTCCTCGAGACCACCTCCGTCACGAATCGATCCCGTAAAAATCGCACCAAGGCATCTAATATTCCGGAAGCTTATAAAGAATATTTTAATTTACTTTGTATAAAATTTAATGTTTATTGTATTACAGTAAACCCATATCCGGAAAGTACGGAGATTCGGGAAGTCTGGGAGCATATGCTCACCTCTCAGGGCTTTGCACAGATCCCTCTTCAAAAGTCAGTACTTAATCAAACTGATCAATATATTTCCAGTATCCGAGGTCATATATCGGATGCTGCTCGGAAGGTTATAGAGCGTGAATATGCTCTTCCCTACTCTGAACAAGCTCGCGCCGAACGAGTCAAATATCTTCTGGAAAATAATAGATTTCTCTCAAAAAAGGACTTTTGGAAGGTAGGTGATAGAGACCCGAACATGCCCACAGACAGACTATACTGACCTCCAATAGAGTAGTTCACCGCCACAGTTCTGCTCTCCAGTTATCTCTCAGGTTCTAATCAGATACTATTGTAATACCCCCAGTGGTTACTGGGTTAAAAATCCAACTCTACATACCGAAGTTAACGGTACTAGTATCTGTTGGATCGCTACAGTCATCTGGGCGGCCCTGAAACGTTTGGAGACGGGTTCTGTAGATTCAACATGTACGTTGAGATCTTTAAATGGTCAATGTAAGTACTATTGATTCCACAAGATGAATACAGGCTGATATAGAGCTATAATAGTCCAGTACAGTCGATTTGTGAAGTATTGGAATAGTCGTCGATCAGAATATAAAGCTCATATCATATCTTCCATTCTGATACCGATAAAACAGAAACTGGACTCGTATGGAAAACAATAATAAAGCGGTCAAGATTTTTCGACAGGACTCGGAAAATAATGCTAAATTATTGTGTCAACTAGAGTTCAAACTCATAAAATCATTAAACTCTCGTGAAGCTCATCCACACGTCATTCAGGTTTTCTTTATTGGAACACTCCATAAAACGTACCCTTTCTTTACCATGGAGTTACTCGACTGCAATTCCAAAGAATATTTTGAACGAAGCTCTGGAGCCGACGCAAAGTCCCGAGAGGAGCAAATACGTAAATTTTCCTATCAGCTTTTCAAAGGTCTTGCTTATATTCATGCCAATAACATCGTACACGCGGATATAAAGCCCCAGAATCTTTTGGTTGGCTTAGATCATGGGAACGAAATTCTCAAAATAGCAGACTTCGGACTAGCTTCAGAACTAGAGAAGATCCAAAAAACCCACCCAAAAGTTCTTGGAGAGCTCGTAACATTACCGTACCGTCCTCCGGAGCTTTTAGAATTCTACCCTGAAGGCGGCAACCAATATCGAGATTCTATAACCCCTAAAATAGATATATGGGCGGCAGGTTGCACTATTGTTGAGTGGATAATTGGGCGGATATTTCTCCATGGCACAAACAATGTTGCGCAAGGAATGATTATATTTAGGCAGGAAGACCGAAGAACCAGAGCCATTAACCTAAATACCCTCCGAGACAGCAAATACCAACAATTCACACCGATGATCGGTGTACTCCGCGCTGCTTTAAAAATCGATAGGCAGAGGAGGCTAAATGCAAAATGTGCGCAACAGAAGTTGGAAAAGGTATATGATAAAGCGTGACAAGAGAAATTTGCAGCAAGAAACCCCGAGAGTTCGAGTTTTGGTTCCACCAGATGAAATGTTTCTGGGCTTCTTAGCTGTTTAGTAGTACCGAAATCCAGAACACCTAGCCTAAAGCATTGCACCACACGGTAGGCTGGCTACTAATCGCTGTCAGGATAGTAGGACTCTCAATGACTGAAGGTAATTGTTGAGGCCACCACCGCTCAGCCCAGCTCCTGTAGGGCTAGTGGATCCCAGGTGGGGCTTTGGAGCTTTTGTGGGGTCACGTGTCAGCATGACAAATAAATTGATAACCAAAAATAATATACCATATAAAACCTTTCTTCTTCAATTTTTCTTTGGATTCAATCAATCTGTTACGGCTACCGTACAAATATATTCCCGCAAGCTTATGTGCCGGTCCTGATTCAAAAAATTCTGCTTGCAAAATGATTGTTGTGGGTGAGCTGTCAAAAACTGGCTTTCCGCATCTTTAAAATTTATTCTTGGTATTACAGACTCTTTAAAGAGACAGATAAAGGTTTGTCAAAAAATCCATGGATAGCTGTTGGTAAACCTCGAGATTTTTAAGGTTTTCCGGAGCTGCCTTAATTCGTGATTCGTAGTCTGCAGTTTCATGGTCGACTCGATTATGCAGTAAAGGTTTATTAAAATTTTAACCTAATATGACTACTGGCAATCGCATACACAATAACAATCCCTGTAAATATCATGATAATTAAGGAACTAGATTAAACCCATATGAATCAGGAGCCAAAGTAATGAAGGCAGATTACAATCGAAGGCGACAGCATTGTGATCTATCTTCGGCATAATAGTGTTCGATTGCGAGTGAAGTCGGCATCACAAGCCTTTACAACCAATTTTTCACTTTCATTCAGTTTTGAGAAGCCTAACGATGATGGATTCCTAGTAAATATCAACAGTAGCAGCTCGTCGCAAATGAGTGCCAGTTGTCTTTTCGATAGAGACTGACAGTGTATGTTCAATCTTACTTCTCTGAAAAGTGACACTTTTCAGAGTATTGGACTATGAATATGGTGAGGCTGAGGCGGAACTGAGTTAGAGCGAGAGCGATTGAGATTGTCGGTCAATTTCGTACGATCATTGGTTCGTGAGGGTTTCTTTTACTTAGTGCGTGCGCCTATTGGGTCAAGTATCTTTCGGGCGTTTATATATTGTTTTCGGTTGCAGTTTTTAATTGTTAACAGACCGTAGCCGCTCCCACCAACGACCGTAATTCTAGCCGTAAAAACCACCGTCGTAGGTGGAAAAAACAGCTTACACAAGAAAAAAGTACCATTTTTCTTAGAGCGGGTTGAGCAACATGATTAACCATAAAAGATTTTTGATTGTAGAGGGAGGTCTCTGACTATTTGATACTGTACGTATGCCCACATGATTTGTTCGATTCTGACTTTTGGGGTTGCTTATTAACCGTTCTATAGCGTTGTTTACTTTTCTGTAACTCACTAAAACGACCATCTCAGGTCATAGCGCCTGCAAGCTTATGCAAAGGGTGACAGAACTTCCATCTTACTGAGTGGTGAGTGCCGGCGATCTTATATACGGCTCTTTCCCAAATGTTAATTGGTCATGAAATACTGTACTATCACCGACGCAGCTTTGGGAGAAATCTAGTACGGGGGTCTGGATTCGAGACAACTAGTACGGATTTTATTCCATTGATAGCTTTATTGGCATATTAATGCTGTGAATTAAAACTTCGCCGTCGGCCAAATCTTGTTTACAAATCCTTATGAAATCGGAAACTTCGTTTGGTCACAGCAATTATATATACGTACACATATGTACGTGGCGTCGTGGATTCCTAAAGTGTAAGTTTTGAGGTAACTACATGTACCTGTTATGGATGTTTTTTGTTTGGCGTACAGACACGTATTTGTCGACTAGTTGTCAATAACCTGGAGGTCACTCGTGGTTAACAGAATTTCATATTTTGTCAGAATCATAGACGATCGCGGGCGAATGAAGAGGGCAGCAAAGGGCTAGTTAATGGTACCTCAAGCACGCTATTTCTATTATCCCGGGTACATAGGCCTCTACATTGGGCTTTTTGACCCCTGCACGCAAACACCCCAACAAAAAACCATTTCCTTTAATATTTATTCAAACCCAAATAAAATGTAGAATCAATTAGAAGCAGACAAAACTATTTAAAATATTCAAAAATAATTCAAAAATAATTCAAAAATATTAATTTTTGATAGAGTTATTAAATGGTCTCAAATGGGTTGTGCGGCGGCTGGAAAGCCCTCCAAGAGCCCAAAATCGAGCCCAATGTCATGCCCTATGCCGGAACCCACCCAGGCTTATAAGTAGGCAGGCCAAAACTCAGGCCAGAGCGTAGAATTATAGGCAGGTAGGCAGGCAGGGGGCCCCGGAGTAATTTTGAGGGGGTTGGAGTAATTTCCTAAAGCTAACACCATCCACATGACTGGGCTTTGATTGCACATATTATATTTCAAGCTTCCTTGTTTCGAGTTCGTCGAGTGCTAGGCGTATTCTGCTTGAACAAATCTTTGACTAACATTCTTCCATAATTGTCTAAATGAGCATACTCGACCACAATAGGTCCTGGGTGAAGGCGAATTTCGCAGTGCAATAAACCCCTCGGGCCAAGTCTTAGACCGACTATTTCCTGAGTCTTGTACGGTATCGTGATCGGAGTTGTTGTCAATGTCAGGGTATCAGAGGTCGATTTCTCGATATTATTCCTTAACCAGGTCATCCAGAGCTTGACTGCCTGATTCAGTTGGCGCAGCTTAGGATCATTTCTTGGGTTGTTTGTGCTAACCGTTATTTTACATTGTAAAGTAGAATTAAATTCGCTTAAGAGGTCAAGGTCCATTTCGTATTCTTGATTGTGATCACATCCCCGCGAAATCGTGTGCTCTTGCTCCTGTGCTCTTGTCTTCTGCTGCTTCAAATGCTTGGTACTTCTAATTTCTCTTCTAGGTATTTGTTTGAGGTTTTCTTCTTTCTTCAAGCATATCATATGAAGATGTTCTGCAAAATGCGGATCTCCGAAGGGTTCCTTTGGAAGTTCGTCGTCTGATGGTGATGGAGAGGGCAACTGGGCAAGATTTGCAAACGGATCTTCTGGAGAAATACCGGTGCTGCTTGATGGAGAGTTGATGAAGAATGCCATTACCCCTCCCTGATTCGGAAGCTCTGTTCGGCCTTATATGGTATCCGAGACCTGAGTCTATTTTTATGATTTTCACCTTGTGGGTCGAAATAAAATAAGATAAGATAAAATCAGCTTGAATAAGATGAAATGCTTGAAGACTCAGCCTGAGCCTGACCTCTGCATTAGGTTTTTTACCCCTCAGGCTAGGCCTCTACATTGGGCTTTTTGACCCCTGTACCTAAACACCCCAACAAAAAATTATTTTCTTTAATATTTATTCAAACCCAAATAAAATTCGAAATCAATTAGAAAAAAAGAAAACTATTTAAAATATTCAAAAAGAATTCAAAAACATTAATTTTTCACAGAGTTATTATCAAATGGTCCCTAGGCCTCTAAATTGGGCTTTTTGACCCCTGCACCTAAACACCCAAACAAAAAAATTATTTTCTTTAATATTTATTCAAACCCAAATAAAATTCGAAATCAATTAGAAAAAAAGAAAACTATTTAAAATATTCAAAAATAATTCAAAAATAATTCAAAAATAGTTCAAAAATATTAATTTTTGATAGAGTTATTAAATGGTCTCAAATGGGCTGTGCGGCGGCTGGAAAGACCCCGCACAGGTTTTCTTTTTTTCCAATTGATTTCGAATTTTATTTGGGTTTGAATAAATATTAAAGAAAATAATTTTTTGTTGGGGTGTTTAGGTACAAGGGGTCAAAAAGCCCAATGTAGAGGCCTAGATCATTTATTAAGACACCAAAAATCGAGCCCAATGTCATGCCCTAAATAACTTTTTGTTTCGTGCCGGGGTAAAAAAACCTAACTGCCCCGAGAATAAATAGCGGAGAGGGTCCAACTCTTTTTTCAACTTCAGTATCCAGCATGAATAATCATCACCCTAGCAAGATTGAAGAGTTAGATTTTGATTTTTTGTTTGGGACAACTATTACTACTAGCCCCAAAACTAGCCACTGGGATGATAGTGGTCCTTCCTATGAGGGAAAGGATAATGCTGCCAGTGCTTCTGAAATGGTTTCGGAAAGTATTATGACCGAAGCGGCCATTCCGTCTAATGCCAAGGAGAGGATACATAAGCGACACGCAAATAGGTTAATACCAATTCTAGAAATCCGAATTCTATCAAAACTAACATGATTACGGGGTTGTTGTAGAATTGCGGCTGAGAAGTGTCGGAATAAAAAAAAAGAGGCGGATGCAAAGCTTAGACGAACAGTATTCGAGCTTTACGAAGTAGTAGTTCACATCTGTAGTCACCCTACTCCCACTGATGCTATGAAAAAATCAAGCCAAGATCGGGCGAGAAAACTGATTACTTCCGTCGGCGTCGCATATTGAAAGATATGTCACGTATAAACCAAATTAGAGTATGACATTCGGATCGATTTTGGGCTCTTCAAGCTGTCGGGCTTTTTAGCCACTGCAGATTTGGGACCATTTGATAATAAATCTACGAAAAAATTGATCTTTTGAAATTATTTTTAGTTTCACACCTAGTAGTTAGGGCATTATAGTGTCCGGCTCATACAGATGCATAAAGTTTGTGAGGACTAATTTGCGGCTCGCACTCATACAAGATGCAAAGAATGTTAGATCACGGGGGAGCTCCAGTATCAGAATTTAAGGGCCCTCACTTTGCCTCCAAGTTCACAGACCAAAGTCCAAACTGTTGAATGTTTTGGCTAATTCGACTATAAGGGAGTCTTCTTAGCCTCTTTGAGCGTAGGTTTAGTGGCCGTTACACTTCGAAAATCAAAGCAAGGAGGGTGTGGTGTAGTGTGTAGGAACGATCCAAACACCAACAACATCAAACAATCAAGTAAAACTAGTAGATGTTGCATCCGACATTTCTCTACGACGAAAATGATTTAGATTGAAGGCTTTAGCTTCGAAAATGTATGCAAAGTCCAACAGTTGCAGGTCAATGTTACCGCCATTTAGCACCGACGGGGAAACTCGTCATTTGTATTGTCCTTTTTCCATGCTGGAAGTTCGGGTACCAAACCGTAGAAGTTTCTGAGACACATCGGAACCAGCGTGCCAGGCCGTGCACTAGCTTCAAGTTGAATAAGCGAGATGTAGGCAGTAACGCTACAACTAGCTAGGCAACGCCTAGCTTGGAGAATTATTTGAAACCCGAGGATAGCGCATACGATAGTGTAGGTGCAGCATGTTCATGCGAAAGCAGTAATATCCTTCTAACCCGATTAGGAATCGGTGAGAGAGCGTGTTGCATAGTCTGGGGGTCGTGTTGCACGCAGGGAGTGACCTCCAGACTAGTGCTCAACCGCACTCTCCTGTCGACGCGGCGATCAGGCATCCCTTCTTAGTATCGTTGCGTTCCCACAAGGATTGATTTTAGGCTCTCCTCCTTGTTAGTATCTTTCGCCATTGATGCTGACAACATATTGTCGGTCTTCTCGAAGATCGATGAGATTTTGGGCTAGGTGGCTAGTAGATGCACCAAGTTCTTGAACTGCAGTTAACGGATATATTAACCTAACCTAACCTAACCTAACTCTAACCCTAACCCGCGTTCTACCCGCGTACTATTCGCGTTCTACTCGCGTTCTACCTACATACTATTCGCATTCTATTCGCGTTCTACTCGCGTTTTACTCGCGTATTATTCGCATTCTACTCACTTTTTATTTGCATTTTATTCATATTCTACTCACTTTCTATTTATATTTTTAAGGTGGAAGCCTCAGGGGCAGGGGGTTCAACCTGAGCCGCAGCAACCAGGGCCTGTACCGGCGTTTCCACAATGAAGTCAGCCAGGATGTACTCTGTAACCACACTTCGATTAGGACTTCAGAAAGAGGGTAATCTCCTCAATCCAGCCATGATAATTACTGCTGGTGGTGTTGAGCCTGTGTTCTGCTGGGAAGGCGTTCATTTACGCCGGGCTTTTTTACCCCTGCACTAAAAAACCGCAACAAAAAAACTTGAATCATTTCATCAAATTCAAAACCAAATAAAATTCAGAATCAATGAAAAAAAATATATATATATATATATTTAAAGTATTCAAAAATAATTCGAAAATATTAATTTTTCATAGAGTTATTGTTAAACGGTCCCAAATGGGCTGTCTGTGCGGTGGCTGAAAAGCCCTAATTGTGATTGTAAACACAGAGAGTATCATATCATTTTCCATCAGCCTAACGTTCGAAGCCTCAAAACTTTTTTATCCAAACACAAAAAAAAAGAACATCATAAAAAAAAAAATAGATTCCATAAAATTTATTTATATTCTAGTAGTTAATTAAAACGATCCTAATTTATTTTATTCATTTATTTCTTGAATTCTTACCCCAAAACCAATAAAATTAGCTGCATTGTTAATGAAATCCTTTAATAAAAAAGGTGCTTTTATATTATTAAGAGTAACTTTATGTTATTTTTAATCAGGATGATCTTAAAACCGGCGAGAATATGGAGGAAATTCCATAATACAAGTATTATTAATAATATCATCAAGAGGAGGAAGGTTATCATTAGAATTGTTTTCTTAGGTTTTATTATTAATATACAAGGTTTTGTTACTTTTGTATAGAAATAGTTGGTTATTTTAGGGGGGTAGGGGCTCATCATTAGGGCATTACATTGGGCCCAATTCTGGGTTCTTGGCGGGCTTTTCAGCCACCGCACAGACAGCCCACTGGCATTTGGGACCATTTAATAATAACTTTATGAAAAATTAATATTTTTTAGACCTTTACGCCGGGCTTTTTTGCCCCTGCACCAAAAAACCCCAACAAAAAATTATTTCATTGAATATTTATTCAAAATAAAATTTAGAATCGATTAGCTAAAAAACCCGCCAAGAGCCCAGAATAGGGCCCAATGTATGCCCTATCATTAATTGTATATTTTGTATATTTTGTATATTTTGTATATTTTGTATATTTTGTATATTTTGTATATTTTGTATATTTTGTATACTAGTACTTTGTTTGTCAAGCTTCATATTCAGAATTTATACTTCACGTTCTAAGCCATCCAAATCTCCCTTATAACTACACTCTCATCCACAGCAGCGTCATCTATCCAGAACATTCTTAATCTTACCAACCCTCCTGCGATCACAAATATCCTAGCTAACGTAGCCCACGGTCATTCGAATCACACCCTCAACGCGAACCAGAAAACCTCAAAATTTGCGGGTGAAAATCGTTCAAAAAATCTTCAGGAACCGGAGTCATACATAACCGCTGTAATAATCCATACTAAAGGACACAACACGATATATGTAGGCCCGGTCCCGAAACGGATGATGAACCGAGAGTCCCTCTGCAAAATTCTTGAGTCTGTCTAACTCAAGTTTACGATTTTTTAATTCAAGGTCACGCTTCTCCGCTTCAAGCCTTTCCAGCTCCTTACCATATATTTCGCAAGAGTGTGAGGCCTTGCACAAATGACAGTTTCTGCATCTAGGACATATGTAGTCTTCACATAGGTCGCAGAGGATCGAGCATCTAAAACTTCATCAGGTCCTAGTCTTTTCAGTGGCAGCTTTAATGCAACGGCAGTAGACATAATCGGGGCCACAAGAATGGTCGCAAGAAAACATTAAATGGTTTTACTTGAGTTTCCCACTAATTTCGACGACTTCGCTGCTCTCTGCCAAAACCTTGATAACAACTGGCGGGCGTTGGATACGAAAAAGAAGGCCAAATATTCAACTAATACTAAGAAACCGGCTCTGAACCACGGGAATCGCAGACTAGGATCCGGAGCTGTTCAACCTCAACGGTGGTTTTCGAACCAATAAAATACCTCTAACAAAGGTGGTAGGATTGGCGGCATCTCGAGGTATTTTGCGATAGCTATTTCTGCTAGGATTTCTTTATTCGTGTTAATCCGTATTTTGATTGCTACGACCTGTCGTGAAATTTGTATAAGGACATAAATTAAGTTTAATTCGAAACAAATTACGGAGTATGCTAATGTTATTTCTTTGGTGGGCTATCTGTATTTAAGGGCTGCTTCTATTATCCACATTACTTGTTTCATACGTCTAAACTCCCTATCAAGTATATCCAGGGAATCTGTTCTTGTGATTTAAAACGAGTTAGAAAAGCAACCATTTTGCATTTGCCATTCTCGTTCATCCTCGTTCATCCTCGTTATAAGGCGGACTCCGACCAATTCTGGAAGACGTTTAGGGACGTAGTTCGAACTGTAGTCTGGCGGCAAGACCGGTGTGAACCAGCCAGAAATATTCCCGTTTAGAATCCATATAGGTATCATTGTATCCTTTCCAAAGAGTTCTGATAATATGCAAGCAACCACCCTAGATATAACCGACTTGTCTCAATTGAATAAGACTTGTTAGCCCTAGTGCTAAGATTCGAATCTCTAGCATCTCATTTAGATAAATATCTCTGTGTAATAGCAAAAACACGACACCCGTTACTTCGTAATAATATAATGATAGTATAATAGAAATGAGAAGTAATATTTTCGTCATATGGCCTCTTTGTGAAATCAACGCTCGTCTAATTTGATGACGGCTCGCACATCGAATAGTTCTTCTAATGCAGATCAGGCGCCTAGTTAGGCACCTCGGATCTAAATACACCTTTAGCTATCAACGAAACATTATCTGTGATAATAGCGTTAATTCCTGCTTGAACCTGGACCTAAGGAAACCGTAGAATTTAGCGTTTGAATGATAATATGTAATTGCGATAAATAAATACCTTTGCAAAAGCGGGATTGCTGTTCTGGGCCCCATATGACGCGCAAGCAAGTCCCGCCCCTCTTGTAAATTTCACCAACTTCGGACTCATGACGAACGGCTCGGATGCTGAGACAACCCCGTAAAGATTCAATGATTTTGCGAAATGAATCGCCTCTTGGAGGCTGCTGGCTCTGATATCGCCTGTGGGAGAAAGTCCTGCATCGTTGAGAAACAGTACTGGATAAACATTCTGCTTGGTGGATGCGAGAATGCAGACTTCGGGACTGAACGAAGAAAGGATTATCGGACGAGAGCCGCCAAACCTGAAGATAGTTTGAAGGATGGTGTCTACAAACGTATTCACGTCGATATAGTACTTTTCCATTTTCCAGTCATCGCATTCGAACAGCATTGGATACTCTATAAAAGGCAAAGATACGTTAACATAATTTCATTTATCCTCATGTTATATATATATTTGGGGTAAGGGCGCCGTTACTAATCTCTATATTAAAGCCTGTTGTTTCTGGTAATTCTTGGCATACCTCTGTCAGAGTTGTAAACGGCTCTGGATGGACCCTTGGTAACTTCATAAACTGCAGAAACAGAACGTTAAAATTCTGACAAAAATGATTTCCTGTATTTAAACCTAACCTGCTCTAGCATAATGTGCTGCATGGGAATATCAAGCCCGGTTTCCTTAATAAGAAAGTCGTGGTAGATTACTGGCACGAGGTCTTTAGTGAGTTGGACGTCTAGAAAAGGTTTAGTAGTCGACAGACTCAGTAGCTCGAAAATGAAGATAATATACCAAACTATATTAGGATTAGTTATTACACTCTCCCTTTAGTCAATTCCGCACATACCTCAACATATGACGCCCCATCCGCAATCGCACCAAGAAAAGACTACGTATTCAGTTATTAATATGCATTAGAAACTTCAATCCGTTGCTCCCCTACCTTGATCGTGTTCTCCCCAATTTTATCGTTATCGATGGTATTTAGACCTGAGCCTATGTTTTCGAGTTAGCATCAACATATATCTCGGTCGAAATCGCGGATTTTAGCTAGAACTTACCTCGATGGCCGATAACCATTGCCGAGCCCGTATAATTCCATGAATCTCGTGACACGTTTGGCTTGAGTACGGAATGTGGGAGGGCGAGGACGATGAGAACACTGAAAGTTATGCACCCAAGGAAACGGAAGCTTCCCGTCTCCTGTATCGGGATCGTAAAATCTCTTATGAGGCTTTCGCGTTTCTCCACTGGTTCGTCACCTAACTGCAAACGGTTCAACAGTCCAACAGCACTGCCAATGACTATTCCTTCCTCGTTAATCATGCCTTCAGGCTTCAAAATATCAAATACTATCTTCACATCGAAGGGACTTTTGGCCGAAAAGCGCCATGGCTTATTAGTCATGTCGTCGAGTATAGGCAACCGGACATCGTAGCTTGAATCATTCGCACCGATTGCTCGAATTTTCAGAGAAAATTTCGTGGCAAGCTGAGAAGGAGAACAGATTGAAAAGACCTGAGGTAAGTCGCGGTTTAGATCGACAGGTGTGACCTTTTTTTTGGTATCGAAGGAACCCAGGGTAACGAAAATCGTACTCTCGGTAGCCGGTGGCTCCTGATAAGGTGTCGAAAGTTTCTGACTTGCGCCTCCTAGTTCTGGCTGAAAAGGGACCGTGTAAGGCGACAAAGATGCTATCGTTGACAAAACATCTAATCTTTCTGCGACTTTCATGTTTCCTCTGAATGCAGCATGATCCTTTGCTGTCCAGCCCAACTGATCCACTGTTTCTGGATCTGCACCCGCACTTAGGAGAGCGTCAACCACCAGGATGTGGTTGGAAATAGCTGCTGCGAATAATGGCGTCCTCCCGAGCACTTTATCGGGTATTTCAATGTAAGTTTGCGGCTGGGTAGAATGCTCAATCAGCAGTTTCACCCAGGCCTCATTATCAGACCGCGCTGCGATGTGAAAAACCGTCTCTCCATTTCCGAAGCGATAGTTGAAATCAACAGGACATACAACAAGTAGCCGAAAGATTTCGAGATTATTTGCCCTAATGGCCATTCCTAGAAGGCAACTGAGATCGCTCCCGTGAATACCACCTTCGGCGGCTTGGTTTGCGCGACTATTTAACCCATACCATCCTAGCAAAGCTTCTGTGACTGTTACATGGCCGTGGATCACAGCAAGATGCAAAGGCGTGTCTCCGTTGTGGTTCCTAAGAAGAGTATAATTGAAGGATGTAACTCCGTCCAATCGACTGCACCCCTGCATCCCCGTCATAATTTTTTGGCAGACTTCTAACATACCATATCGAGCGGCATAATGGAGGGGTAGATTTCCGAATAAGTCTTCTTCTAAAAGACTGGTTGGAAACCCAGCAATAATTTCAATTAAACCCGCAATGTCTTCAATACTATCTCCGGCATCCTGGCGTGGTATTTGGATACTCGAGCCTAGAGATATCTTCCTCCCCAACCGAGAAACGAAATGATGAAGGATATTTCCACAATCTTGGTCTGATTCGAGACGGAGCGATTCAACCTTCGAGAGCAGATGATGCAAACAAACAAGAGCTCCAAACGATAGCGACAAGTCCAAAAGGACAAGGATAAGAGCGTTCGCCTGTTTTTCTCGAGGCTCGGGAAGTAAGACCTGAAAGATTTCTTCCAAAGTTGAAATTTCATCCTTCCGAATTGCTTCACAAATAGTGGCATTTTCGTAGGCAGTGGAAGGATAAAGAGAGAAAGTACAGGCTTCAAGCACTAATGAAATTGGGGTTGAACGATTTGATGCTTGAAGAAGACCGAAGAGCTCAGTGATCGCCCGTTCCAGTCGCTCATCTTCTCTTGCGATATACTCTCCACGGTAGAATGTGCATTTGGAGAGTTCCAGGCTGGGGGGGTAAAGGTCGGTTGACTTGGAGGCTATCTTATGAAAGCCATCTATGTTAACTTTTCTGTATAGGCGTAACTTCTTCAATTCGCTAGATAGCTCTATATGAAATGACAGGATATCCTCGAGTTCGTTTCTGCTGGTATCCCAGGACCGTGGAATACCGGTGTCAGGAAAAGTTGAAGGTATGCCGTACCATCGATAAAAGTCAGTTTGTTGTTCCTCGATGATAGAGCAGTGCCGCTGATAGTGGTTTTCAACGAGGCTTATCTCCAACGTTAGCCTTTTTCGAAACTCTGTGCTTTTGGTTAGCAGGTTAATAATCCTATTTCCTTCTCGATTGATACGAGCCAATATACCTAAATCATCAGCCCCTCGAGCACAAGCCAGCTTTTGCAGCCCCTTCAAGGCTGGATAATCGCTATAGGATGTCGCCCATTCTGGAGTCTGGTGAAGATGGAGATTTTTACCAAACCGCATGGTGATAGCAGGTATCCTAAAAAACTAGAAAAGGGCTACAAAAAGGGGGATCAAGGGGTGATTCTCTTTCCAATTTACAAAGCGGGGTAGAGAAGAGCTGTGCCTTTTCGAAGTTCAGGCAACAAATCAGTGTCAAGGGTGTCCAGAGCCAAGGGTGTCCAGAGCCAAGGGCGGCAAAGGGCCGCTTCGTAGACTGAAAGGGGATAGATTTGGTTACCCTTACACTACTCTGGAGCTAAGTCCATCTTTTGTTTTATCCTTCTTGACGCTAATATATACATTATTTTCTTCATCCTCTAGTAGCATTTTACTCACGGGTTCAACCATATAACTTTAAGACTCTCGGAGATGGAGGTAACGGGCTTAGTGATCGCAGTGGCCACAGTTGCGGCCCAGGCCTCCAAGGCGTTTGTAGAACTACGAGAAACGTGGAAACAACTACCTGGAAGACTTGATTCCTTGGGGAACGAAGTTTCGGACATCGAAGTAGTGTTACACGGTGTTGCTGAACTATTACATGAGAGGGATGCTTTTCTGCCTCTGAAAGAGAGTGATAGAGATTTTTTTTCTTCTATTAAAAGAAATGGAATTGTTGATTTAGTTGTTATCAGTTTTTTGTCAAACCTTAGAGATTCAATAGTTAATCTGAAAACTTCTGCAAAAATAAATTTTCAAAATTTATTTTCAGTTTCTTTAAGTCTTAGAAAAGCTAGAAAAGGAAAAAATCCTAAAACAAGAGCTGAATTAAACATACCTGAAAAGTTAGTTCCCTCTGTTAAAATGAGTGATAGATTAAAAAAAGAGTCTTCTAATAATAAAAAGAGATAAAGAATTGTTACATTTATGACGACATCTACTTGTGGCATACCGCTGGCGAAAGGAACAAGGCAGACTAGAGGAGTTACAGGCGAAACTTTTGAATATGAAAACGGATTTGGTAGTTCTGCTTGGTGCATCTCATTCGTAAGCTATTCTCTCTAAAATAAAGGATGCACATTCCTTTTTCCTGGTGGGAAAAATGCATATACTTGGCATTTTCGGAATTTCTGACACGTTGGATAGCCGAGACATGATAAACCTTCGACTGGAAGTACAGTCACTCAGTCTCGTTACTACAACCTCCAACAAAGAACACTTCGACTTCCAAAACCAACTCTTAGACAACATAATGGATCACAACTCTAAAAATTACGGTCAAATAGAGAAGCGAATCGCTGAGGTTGCCGACCTGATCAAGTCACAGTCTCAAAACGTCGAAACACGCCATATCCACCAGTTCGGACCCCTTTACCGACCACCCCTAAATAAACGGAGAAGCTCGCAGCAGGAAACAGGACGCAACGGCGGGCAACCTATGGAGCAAATTTGCGTCCGATCAAGAGAATACATCTCCAACTGCCGATCAGGTTGTCCGTGTAGTTGTCATATACAAATCAAATCCGGGACCTCGGCGCTTATCAGTCAAATATTTGGTCGGGCAATGATTAGCTATGCTGGCATACCGCTCGTGAGCCAGAAATGCGACAACCAGGCTTGCGAAAACGCCCAAGCCCCTCGTGCAAATTTCGAATATTGGTTTCCGATGAATATATTTTGGTCACAGATTATTCGGCTTCAGCTAGGATACAGTTCCGCTACAGGTCCACAGTTCCAACTCAGTACCCTCAGAAGAGTCCCCGACGAGGCGCAGTCTATTAACTTTGCTCTCAACGGCAATATCGACGGATTGAAAGATCTATTTAAACGTGGGTTAGCCTCACCCAAAGATGTAAGCGATACTAGAGGCTACACCTTACTTCGAGTAAGTCTGAATTCTCCCTAATTCTCCTAAATATAACCACTAACATCGGAAAAAGTGGGCGATGTATGGAAAACAGTATGAAACCTGTAAATTTCTGCTGTACATGGGAGCGGATCCCGATTATCGGTGAGGACTTAGTCTCGCTTCTTAGATTATGACTGAGCTCATGTTTTGTTATCGTCGTAGGCCTGTAGCTACCTCAGACAATAGTCCCAGAAACAAAGCCTCAGATCTCATCCTGCAAGGGGGTCTTTCGAGCCAAACCACAGAAATCCTCAGAACCATTGCAGCAGGAAGCGATTTCGCTGAAGAACAAAATTTCACTCGGGTCCACAGGGTAGTCATAGAGCTCTTGGGTGCAAGCCTGGAGGAAGAGCTTGGACTTCGGCCTGAAGATATCAATGCCACCGATGCCCTTGGGCGCACTCCGTTGTTGTGGGCAGCAGCACGCGGCAGTGAAAGATATTTTGCTACACTTCTCAGCTATGGTGCGGACCCAAATATAATGGATTCATACCTTTCCACGGCAGTAGCATATGCCGCTGATAGGGGTCATGCGGTATGCGTTCGCCTATTACTGGAAGCTGGCGCTGATCCGGACCCTCCCTCCCCTAATGGCTACAAAGTTGGCAGCGCACTTAACTGTGCTGCCCGAAATACAACAGAGCCGGTTATACTCAAAACCCTGCTTGATTTTGGGGCGGACGTGGAACCCTGTGGTATCGATGGCAACACCTCACTTATCCACGCAGTTCGCAACAATAACGTAAGCTTTGTCGTCTTGCTGCTGGAATATTCTGCCAATATTAACGCAAGAACAAAAACTGGTGAAACGGCTCTCTCAACTGCTGTTATTTATAACAGCCACGAAGTCCTTCGAGTTCTACTGGAACGATGGTCTGAGTATAGTCGTTGCCCACGCCTCCAAGCTCCACACCTCCTCGAAATGGCCGCTTTATACGCAGATGTCAAAACCTTGAATATACTTGCTGAATCAGATCATCTCAGACAACAATATGATCAAGGGTATGTTCATAGTGATTTTATTGATCGCTTGATGGAACGAATTGATGTCTCCGATGAGCTGATACTATCATTCAAAAATTTGGCTGGTATAATATCTTATAATCCGGGGGCTTCAAAGAAGCTACTAAACCAGCTAGATGCTGGTCTGCATTCTCATCGGAACAGGGACATAAAGGAGGATGATAGGCATGATGAGAAAGATGAGGAGTACCATGATTCAGATGGCGATGATGCTTTTTTTTGAAGATACCGTCGAGTCCCTCGATCTTGAAGAAAGTTTGCTTGTGGGATAAGGTTTTGTCTGATCTCTAAGGTACGGGTGGAATGGTGTCGGGATACCTCGGATCACAAAGGTTTGGTGGAAAATTCAAGGAAAACAAATTGTAACTAACGAATTTCTTTACTCTACAAACATTTTTAATATTTAGCTAAGTTATAGAGCCAGAATTGCTCCTAAAAAAGGTAAGGAAAGATAAACACTAGTAAATCACAACTTACATTTTAGCGGACCAAGACCCTAGCTTCCCAGTAGCACCCTCCGCAAACTATCTTTCATTGATTTAGGTTAGAGCTACGGATTGGCTGATTTAGACCAGGAACTTACGAGGTGTTTCGCAAGCTCGAGCCTTGTTGTAGAACATGGATATATTAGCCCTATTCGGACCTCCGAGAGCAAACATTTGAACGCAGGCCGAACGCGAAGAAAGTTATTTAAACAAAAAGGGAGGTCCAAGGGCAAATACTCCAAAATTATCAATTCTGAGGTTTTTACCATTACCATTGCTCCATCTGACACTGTGTCGTCACGGTTGCCTTTGTCGACTCGCAAGTCGTCGTATCAGGGCGCAATTATTAGGTCAAGAATTGCCTTAACCGTAGTTTCATCAGCTCAAGTGTTAAACTTGCCTTTCTTGGTGCGGTTCTATTACATCTATAATTATTTACACACCATATTCTAGAAGCAGCCACGTGACAAACAAGCATAACAAGCCTAAACTAGAAATACGGACGACTAATAGTGCTATGATAAATATCCCGTATCAGATACCGGCCATATAAGCAGCGGAATCATCAGAAAACAAGCCCTGTCTAGGTCCCTCTGTGTCCAAAAATCTAGTTCACAGATTTATCTCCTGTCTAGTTTACTCATCTTCTTTCCCTTGTCACCTACGATTAGGTATTCAGGAATCAAACAACAAACTAATTATCAATTTGTATACTTAGTAGCCTCCATTGCCTTAGTACCCTAAACTAGTAACTATACGATATTATACACCGAACATCGAAATACAAATTGAAAAATAGGTGTTAAAATTAATAATTTGTGTCACGGCAATCAGCTAGTGGTAAATACTCCTGCAGGGGAATACAGCTTGATAGATCGTGACCCCCAATTTCACAGCCACTCAATTTCTACAATGTAATGTCTAGCTTCCTGCTAAAGCGGAGGGGTGTAGTAAAGTCGCGTGCGATTCTGCCACAGATTGTATAATGCAAGACCTTCCAAGCTAATTCTTATCCTAAAGCCTTTCAAATTGAACGTCTTGTTCGTCATTTCCAAAATGAAAATACAAATATCCACAATGATTGAAGTAATCCCACCTTCGTGTGAATGTGCAGTAGTAGATGCTATCTATAGTATTTCGGAATTTACGCTAAAGACCTATCAACTTATCCCACAATGTTATATGAAGCATCAAAATTGTAGAGCTGCTGCTGAGTAGGGGCGCCGATGCCGATGCACAAAGAGGGGAACATAGCAGCATACCTTAGACAGCTTTAAGAAAACCATCTTGGTAATGACAACCTTTCTTTTCAAGCTTCTTAAGCACGATATTCTCTATGCTCCATTTGGGGCGCCCAGGTAATTTCTTTAATTAACAGATATTTAGACATTGGATACTATTTGATGGTCCTCTGATTTATCAATATAAAGTCTGCCGCCGCTATCCAAAATACTTTAAAGTGGCGACGTTAGGCGTTGTCGTCTCAAAGAAAGTCGACGATACAGAAAATATAACATCAAGGGACCTTATGTCCGTACAAGTCTCGCCCGACAAAGGAGATAAGGTTATAGAGGACTTTTAAATATGCGAATGTAGGATATAATATTGCAAGGGAATTTCAATTATATAGGAACTAAGACTATAACGACTTTATGTCTGTATAGACATTCGTTCTATTTCGGAGAAAAAACAGAGAGTGGCCTTAACCAAGGCCCCTTAGTCTGTGACTGATTATAGTATAGTAGAGATAATGATGCGATAATGCTCTAGGACGGGTGTAGAGAGGCCTTGTTTGGGGCTGTCGCAGGTCGGAACGCGTAGTAATAATAACAATAGGACTCGGGCCAGGAAAAGAAGATATGTTCTATCCTGCCGCCATACTGCATTAAAAATATTTCTCAATCTTTTGAACAAAAATAATTTATTATATATATTATAAGATTTTAGAGTTTTATTATTTTAATTAAAAATAGTAATAATTATTATTTTTAAACTTTTTATAAACCATTTTTAAAAGAAAAAAATGTTTTTTTTTTTTGTGTATTTGACCTAGGATGGGCAGGATGGCAGGATGGAAACCTGCCTTCCGGATGGAAGCCCTTTCGTAGGATGGAGAACCTTCTATCCGGTGGAAAGCCCTCCATCGGATGGAAGTCTTGGAATTAAAAAATTAAAAAAAAAAAAAAAAAAAAAAAAAAAAAAAAATAATAATAATAATAATAAGGCCTCCACATTGGGCTTTTTGACCCCTGCACCCACTGGCAAACACCCAAACAAAAAATTATTTCATTTAATATTTGTATTTGTTCTTCGTGTTCTTTGGTCTGAATCTGGGTGCTTCCTTATTCTGGTTCTGCAGGTTGTGTTGCGTCGTGTGGTTTTTCTTCCAACCACAGTATTGCCTGGATGTTTCCTATAGTCATTCTGAGGGCTCCTCCGGCCGCCTGGATTTCTGCTTGGAGTTCTTTCTGCTGGGATTGCTTCGTTACAATATTTATTCAAACCTAAATAAAACTTGAAATCAATTGAAAAAACGAAACTATCATTTAAAACTTGAATATTCAAAAATAATTCAAAAATATTAATTTTTCATACAGTTATTATTAAATGGTCCCAAATGGGCTGTCTGTGTGGTGGCTGAAAAGCCCGCCAAGAGCCCAAAATCGGGCCAATGTCATGCCCTCACAATAATAATATATTTTATTTTATTTTTGCGGCGAATCGCGGTGCTAACCTGAGGGCTTTCAAAATGTAAACCCAAATCTTTTGCCTCTCGTATTCAAGTCGTAAAACCCCAGTCTGAGGCTTTCTTTTTCATTTACTCTTTCCCACGAACTTGAAGCATTCAGTAAATGCATGGATTGCATCCACAACTTACCCAGCTCCGACGGTCCGGGGAAAGATGAATCAATTTAAACTTCTACCCGCAGAGATTGTTGAGTTAATCGCTTCTTTCTTAAACCCTGTCGACATCTTTTGCTTCCGTCTTTCGGGAAAATATGTCTACACATCTTTGTGTGTGCAAAACAATGTGTTTTGGTATAGAGTAGTCCGCCGAATTATGCTTCAGTCCTCTAAAGAACACTTTCGGACTTTGGGCGCACGGGGAGAATACTTAAAGTTAATAAAGCTAACAGTAGAAAAGTCTTCATATATATGAACGGATCGTTATATTGCAACGGATACATCAACTCTCTCGCACTCCCACATCTATTCCCAGTACTTATCAATGGTACAAGATTCTACCCTGCCCTTTTTGGTTGTGCTCAGAAGAGACAGGACCGCTTTCGGAACACATTTTCGCAGGTAACTGTATGGAATATTTATGCTTATATAATGGACTGTTTGCGAAATTCGCCGACTACATACCTAGCTATACTACCCATTCCCGACAGGCGTAAGTCTTCGCTGCTTATTTGTAGATTCACGACTAAATGCTATTGCAACTAAACTCGGTTCACGATAGTTGTATGAGGCCAGGCCATATTAATTCTAAAGCTCCCATTCAATGGTCTAAATGTATATACCGCTGCACGCTTGGCATAGTTAACCGTAATTAACATTATAGACTCTTATCGCCCATGCTACTTCTAGTCAACCCTCTCGCCCATCTAAAAAGATCAATAGTTCGGTATGCTGCATGATAGCGCGCTGGTGATACCCCATGACTTCTCTTGCACCTATGACCTTGCTATTTCCGATGATATATATCGACCTGTAGGTGGTCTTAGGCTGATGTTAACAAATGACTTCGTATTTACATCGGGATAAGTAGTCGCATGGGTCGAAGGTCTGTATTAGCGGAAGCCCCGAATCGCCTGTAGATGTGGGTGCGATCATGTCAGTTATCGGGCTCACATCATCCTCAACACTCCGCAGGCAAAGAAATACCTAAGAAAGGCCACTAAATCATTTCGTTTCTTAAAAAAAATATATCCAAGAAACGCTAGTACAATGAGGAAAAGGAAAATCGCCGCAACGGTGCTAGGGGATGCTGGCGCCTTAGGGCCTGGTTTTCTTGAATGATGAGATCGATATTTTGAATTTTCTACGTTCATTCCTTTTGGTGTTGAAATTGTTGGATGTCTGACGGCTGCAATTCAGTTGATGCGTTTACCAGTACCGGTTGGCCGTTAGCTATGGCAGCTTTTAAATTTATATTGACTAGCCCAAAGTATGTATATTTCGCCGCAGCTGCTAAAGCAGGTACGTTCTGAATTCAAATTCCTAGAGTGAGATATTGGTTGCAGCTTAGCTAACCTGAACTAACAAGACCAGAACCAGACAGGGATCACACAGAAAGGTTATGAAAGTGCACAAAGCAGGAAGCTGATCTAAGCTCAGTGCGTGTATTACTGCTTAAACGTCTCCTTGACAGCCTTTCATTTACTAACTGACCATAACCACCATGTAACTACCTAGGTATGCGGTGGTTTCATTCCTAGCCTCACCCAGCTGTAGGTCACAAGCATCTTGGAATATATCGAGGGTTGACCTTAGACTTAATCTAACAGCCCTTGGAGCGTCTCGTCTGTAACGATCGCGAAAATCTATCTGTAGCGTCACTGAAGCGATAAACGTCGCTAAATATGGCTCGCCAATGTTTACCAACCACCCCGCTAGGTCTCCTCCCAAAACGATCGTAATTTTAGCGCAAATGTTGCGCAAAGATAGACCACCAATTCGCATTTCAGACAGTATTTCTTACGATCACTATCTGGAAATATTGCACACGGAAATAGCAGAAGATGCACGAAGAGCGATCTCCTGGATTAGATTGGCCCCCTTGGCCCTAACCTCGAGTCCGCTGAACGTCATATATGCATAGAGGAGGATATACTCATTGGAGAGGGCGCGAAATACAAGGTAGACGATGCTGTGCAAGTCTGGGCCTTTTCAAACCTAGGTAGTTGTCCTAGGGGGGTCTAGGTGACATCTTGTACTTTGCGTGCGTGCTTTAACCCTATAGTAATTGCGCCTCACCCATACCGGAGAGTTCCAATGAATTTGCTTGAAATCCGGGTGGGCTTGATAAAGGAGAGCCTAAATTTTGAAGTAATTAACTAGGGAGCTATGGATATGATGAAAGGTTGAGGCTGAGTGCTCTGCCCTCCAGATCTACGTGGGGTGAGACCAGGGCTGGAGATCATCTTTTAGACGCAATCAAGATATATATGCATTATATAAAACCTAGGGTTGCTCACAAGGCTAAGTCACGCTTTGGGCTCAATTCATACCCAAGCGGCGGGGGGGAGGTATATATGGGCCTGCATTGTCAGGTTTCTAAACGACAGCCTAAGCCCGCCAGTGAACAATCCACTAGTTTGTACAGGCCCTAATCACACTTTCATATCTCAGCTTACCCTTTAAATTTCCCAGTCCCCTTCCCTGCTCTAGGCTTTCACATCTTCCGAGGGGCCGCTGATGGTGGGAAATATTCACACCTTCCCAATTATTTATGAGCTGGTCGTAGAATTTGTTTTGTACCTTGCTAGTAGTCATCTCTATCATATTCCATTCTTGAGACCCCACGGGCAGGGGGGATAAGCAAACAATTATCTAATACAAAATTAGTAGCTTGGGCACCAATTTCGGTCTACGAATATACAAAAGAACAACATCAGAGAATAATTCCAAAGGAACCACAACCTAATATCGTTTCTGTACACTTTGAAGCCACCGATCACCAATCTCCACCTACTACGTCAGAAGGAAGTTGTAATTACTCACAACGAATGAGCCTTGCGGAAGACGATGAATAAGCATCTTCGCTCTCTCCCCCTTACTCCGATTGGGACAACGATAAGTATTTCCTCTCAACAATCCAAATTGAGGGGGTCGATAATAGTATATCTTCAATGACGGTTCTATTATGATAGCAAGAGAGGCTTCTCCGCTGCTAAGCAAATTAATTTATTGCTGTCAAATTGGTATGATCGGTTGGATTCGGGCAAAATTTCCTGATGACAGAGAAGCTATAACCATTATTCCCTACTCCGTATGCTGTCAATACGGGGTTCTGCCTAATAAAAGTCTATTTGCCAAGTTTTTTGTCAATACGGAGTTGTTTTTTTTGTCAATACGGAGTTCAGTTTTACCCATTCTTACCGCCCCCCGCGCAGCACCACCCTTTTGGTGGCCATTCTTAACTAAAAATCTTAAAGTTTCCAAAATATTAATGTGAATGTGGATTTTGATTTCGAAGTAGTTGAAACAGCGTATTAGGACAATCGTTCCCGCGATGCACACACATAGCTCGACGATACCAACCCATCGACAACCAACGATTCTTATTGACATATTTTCATCATCGCATATCGTGCGAAAGACGTCAGCGATCGATTTTCTGGTGCGTATATATATACACCTTCACACCTAATAGCGCGGACTCGCTGAGGGTCTGAGCCAACGCTGATATTAGAAGTTTGACGTCGAAGATTTGGTGCGAACCTTACTATGGATCGAATACTCTGGTGTGGTCTAAAGCGAAATCTGACGCCGAAGCCAAAATTATGGTTGTAAACCACACTAAAAGTGGTTTACCGCCTAAGATGGCGTAGTCTGGAAATCCCATGCTCGTAAACCACCCTTAGCTCGACTAAACATTGATGACATGATGGTATTATGCAGTTCGGACAAGGTAATGTATTTACAGAGTATCTAAATATACTATAAACATAGTCTCGAGACTGGCTTTTGGATTGGTTATGATTTCAAACTCCTTAAGTTTTTAAGGAGCAGCCGCACGATTGGTAACAATATCGGTTTACTAGTATATTCCATCATGTCGTCGGGCTCTTGATTGGATCCCAACGGTGTCTACCGTTGCAAAGTTGGCTGCCGAGCCGTGAAAGAAAAAAATTAAAAAATAAAAATAAAAAACAAAATAAAAAACAAAATAAAAAACAAAATAAAAAACAAAATAAAAACAAAAATAAAAATAAAAATAAAAATAAAAATAAAAATAAAAATAAAAATAAAAATAAAAATAAAAATAAAAATAAAAATAAAAATAAAAATAAAAATAAAAATAAAAATAAAAATAAAAATAAAAATAAAAATAAAAATAAAAATAAAAATAAAAATAAAAATAAAAATAAAAATAAAAATAAAAATAAAAATAAAAATAAAAATAAAAATAAAAATAAAAATAAAAATAAAAATAAAAATAAAAATAAAAATAAAAATAAAAATAAAAATAAAGGTGTCGGTCATGGGTGACTGATGGGTTTCGAAACCAGGGACCAGATGGACCTGAGCCCCACTGGTGTCACCTGGCGGTAGTAGGCGACGTAGCGGGCGGGGTTTTTCCGTATGTGATGTCAACCACAACGCGAGGCAGGGGCTTTGCGATGAGGGGTCTTTAAGCCGCTTCCCCAAATACTCAAGCCTGTCTGTCAAAGACAAGTTGTCCCCTGAGTCGCTAAAAAACAAATCCAAGAGAGTCGAATGGCGGCAGGAAGTCATTGGTGGCATCTCTGTTGGTACCCCCATTACATCACTGATTCCTACAGTTCTTTATTCGAGGCTCGTGGGTAAGGTTGATCAAGCAATTTGTCCTTTGAAACCGGTTTCAACTTCGTGGAAAACAGTGCCAAACCAACTATTGAAGTTCGATCCCCGCCCGAAGAGGATCTTTTGCAACCACGTTTGGTATTAATGCAACCCCTCTTTAATAAAAAAAAAAGCGGCTGGCCGGCCTTGAGGATAGGTGTTAGGTTGGTTGATTCGATTCAGTCTTACTGTGAGGGGAACCCTTCGTGTATATATTCTCTGCGTCCCGACCGCTCGATAGACGTAGACATGTACATGTTCTTCTTTGAACTTCGAAGCTTCACTACCTCCTTTCCGTCCCATCACATCTTCTGCGAAATATGCAGAACAAACCTCTTTCCGAATAATATTAAAAAGATAGATAAACCTACAGTAAATATATCGTCATCTCGATATTCGTCGCGTCACGATATCATTAGCCACAGCATATTCATATACGAACTCTAATGAAGGAATATGTATCCAAAGTTGGGCCTCTGGCTGCGTCAACGATCGCCTCAGCAATAAGGAACGTACCGCTTTCGTCTAAGTCGATGTCGAACTGTCTCGTCGAGCCCGGTCTGATTTCTCGACCTTCAGTCCCATACTCTGCATCAAAGAGCTTGAGGTCGCCAGGGGACGCATCGAAGTGACACGCCTATCGCTTTCCTTATTTTCGTATTCCGTTGACCGACCCCCCGTTGACCGACCCTAAGTCCTATCGGTCTTTACGATAAATCGTATTTACGAGTTTGAAGACTATGTATATTAGTCTTGAACTGCAAATACGGCTCACACTTGCTCGTGTATATATGATTTCACTCTTTATACATGGATCGAGCACCTGTAATCTACATCATGGCCAAGATGGATTGCAGTAGTGTTTTCTTGAGTTCGCGATTGATTCCATTCTCAAAATGGGAAGACTTTTTAATTTGAAAGATTTCGAGGAAGCAAGACTTTGACTATAGAATTACTGCGATCTCCGTCATAGTATATCTGCCCGACAAGACTTTCTAGAGTCAGACCTTGATATTCGGGCCAATAGGCCTGGCGCGCGAAACCAATGTAGAGGCCTAATTAGTAGAGGTTGTTTTACCTGCGCCCAGCCCCATCCCAACCCTTCCGACCCATTATAGTGTCCTAACCTTGGGGCTTAGGCCCGCTAGAGTTATTGTAGTGCTGATGCAGGTGAGCTTTCAGATAAATTTTATTTCCGAATTCCAAATTCAAAATTTTCTAAAACCGGCGCTATACGACTAACCCCTACTGTGTGGACTATAACTGCCTTGATTTATATTATGTATTTAATGACCTCTTGAGCGTAGATTACTGGAAGGCAAAATATACTCTGATATCATTTGGTTTACATCCAATTCAATTTTCATGCTATATAAAACCAAAAAACAGCTTTACATTAGCCGCCTTTATTAGAAAACAAAGCCACGCTACTTAGATTGTTAAATATCTGCGCTAAAGGTGGATCGATGACCCAGTTGTCTTTTGAGGAGCAACCCATGACAAACAATCCGGATCCCTTCCCTATAGGATATGTGTTTGCAACGCTTCCTCGTTGAGCGTTACTACAGTACTGGTTGTAAGGATCGAACTGGTGATTGAATATTGCTACAGTTCCTGGTGCCTCTATGCTTCCTTGAATAATCAGCTCCAACCATGATGAAGAGTCACTGCAGGCTGTAGAATCAACCCTCCCGAGTGGGCCAAGAGGTGATGGGAGTCGGCCGTGGTCTAAAGTCGACCGAAAGATTGCACAGTTCTTGCTTCGTGTATTTTGTAGAGTACCGTTGAAGCGAAATCTGTGAATATCAGGAATCCATGCTAGGTCGGTATCTAGGGTCCAAGTGGTGCTATCTATCTCACTGCAAGGGACTAAACCTAGTTGCGTACCAACCGTGCCCCTGTCGCCGAAGCACATGTCGGGACCAGGACTCTCGCTCTCGTTGGCATTGCGCCACTCGGGGCCAGAATAACGAATCTGCCTTACAAAGGTATCAGCAGCGCAGAGGAGGGGCAAAAATAGTACGACGATTAGATCCATGTTGAGATCGGAAGACTTAGATTCACAATCACCATGGTGCGGGCTCGTAACTTAAATAGTGAAATTCCGAGTCAATCAAATGTCATCAGTAATGCGAGGCGCAGGGAGTGACCCCCAGAGTAACGTGGGGCTTGATCGTGGCATAGACCAAAATTGTTAGTTCAAAATCAAATAAATTTTCGAATATTTTAAATAGGTTTTGTATCTCTCCAATCCATTCCAAATTTTATGTTTGGGTGTTTTAGGGCAGGGGTAAAACAAGCCCAAGGTCTCTAAGGGGTCAAGACTTGTCCCAAACGAAGAATCAAAATCGAGCCCACCGGCAATACCAAGCCTTCTTTATAAAATTACAGCTAAATAATTTTTTGTTGAGTTTTTTTTGGTGCAGGGGGTAATGTCATGCGACACATGCCCTACCAACAGAGACATTTCTATCCATGTTGACCGGCGATAGTTTTAACCTATCAAGCCAATCCTTGCTTTACATACTTTTTTGCCATAATTTGATGGGTTTTTCTGAAGATTTTTAGTACTAAATTATTTTATAGCATTTATTAAATAAAAAAGTTTTTTAATTAATTAAATATTTTTTTTCATTTTTAAATTATATTTTTCATTATTAAAATCGATATAAAAAATAGTAATTTTAACTTCTCAATTAATATTATTAAATAAAGAATTTTTTTATATTCCATAATAAAAAGTTTTATTTTGTCATTCTTATTAGTATAACTAACGTTCTGGATCAGGAAGAGGACCAGACGCAGAAGAGGACCAACAAAATTCAGCTTTTAAAAAATTATTAAAAAATGAATTTATTATCAAAATTAATAAAAAGTAGATTTTTTGTTAGATCTAAATTAATATTATTATATATTAAATTTTATTTGCTTTCGTAAATGTATTTAATTTTTAATTAAATTTTAAAAGTGAATTTTTACTGTTTTTTCGCTTAAACAACACTACGAGGTAGTACAAAATGGCTACTTTAACCTTTCAATCAATATCTTTGACAGACGAATTTCTTTATATTCCGCAATGGAAAGTTTTGTTTTGTATCTCTCATCAACATGTTTATACATCAATCAACATCGTTGAACACTGTCTTCGACGACATCAAAATACAACATCGAACAATAATCGCAAAATTTTAAAACGATTTCTTTGAGAAAGTAGTTCGACGAATAAATTTTCTTTACCCGAACCATTTAATTAAACTGATCCTCTACCACTGCAACCATATTTCAAGCAAATGACTGAATATACATATCATTATTGCCATTTTAAAGGACATAATTAAGAACGAGCTAAACAACATCTACATATAATTCACAACTATCAACGGAATTCTCACACACCATATAAAGCTAAAGATGATTTTGAAATTTATCAAGTTCAAACCGCTTACGCTCAAGATTCGTCTTTAATTTGGTAACGTATTAATCAAGCGACGACGACTTCCACCGTTTTAACAACCATTGTTAATGATAATCCCCAACAACGTCAATATACGCTCAACAATCAACTACTGATCGCCAGTCAAACCGAACGAGAAAGATTAATAATCTCTGATTGTTCAGATTCTACAACGAGTCCGTGGAATAACCAGAGGTTCCGCCGACCCTCTTATTCGACGTCTGCGGGGATCAGGGTCATCCAGGGGTTCTAGTTGAACGGTCGCCAGTACCAGTGGCACAACTTTGTGTGTCTAATAGGGAACATGCTATGTAGAGCGGGAAAAGATTGAGAGAATCAACCTTGTTGTCATGTTCGATATACCATTCCCTCGGAATCCAAATTTTATTAATAGGGTAGAAGAATTTAGAAAAATAAATGAATACTTCGCAACATCGGGATATAGAGATATGTCATCTATTTTTATACTTACAGGGATTGGAGGAATTGGAAAGATATAAATTACTACTGAATATAATAGCATTATTGTGATTATATAATTATATTTTAGATATCCATAGTTAGTAAAGATATTATTGAAATCTTATTTATAGATATCATATAACTTATTGTTAAAAAGTAAGCGAGAAAAGCATAGTTTAAGTCTGTTTTTGATTACGGAATAATAGGTTAGAAACTTAGGATACTAGGATTAATTGATAGTGAGGGTATAGTTAGTGTTAATTCAGAAATCATCTATATTATACAATCAATTTTCTTCCGTTAATTATCACTATTTGGAAATAATAGATGGCTGCTTATATTCGATAATGCAGATAACCTGGAGACTTTTAACATTCAAAAATACTTTCCAAAGTATGGCGGTGGGGCTATTCTTATTACAAGTGGGAATCCCTCGGCAGTATTCATGTGTGGTGTCGTGTCATTTGACTGTCCAGCCTTTTGGATCCTGCACCTCACTAGCTACCATCAACATGCGGGCAAAAGTCCTGAACATGCTACAATGTTGGCTCTATGATGCCTTTTACCAGCATATTCCAGCCGGTCGACAGCCTAAAACTAAGAAACTCGTCGAAGAAGCTCGCAAAACCACACGACCAGAACCGCTCAAAAGCGTAGAATTCCCGCTAATAGAAAAAATAATACGAGATGACCTTGGGTAAGAGAATTACCTCGACTGGTTCTGGAGACCTGCTAACCACCTCGATAGACACAGGAAATACCGCGTCCCACCCACGCCAGGCGATCCGACTGTCCGTAAAACATTACAGAAAACGTTACAGAGAGCAGTAAATGGAACATATTTGCGGAACTAGTCTAGATAAGTGTGGGTTTATAGAACAGGAAAAAGGAAATAATTTGTGGTTAACTTGTTGCGGGCCCAATCGGAATAACGAATGTTTGCACAGTGACTATCTGGCCAATTAGCGAAAGCGCGAGACCAGGGCCAACCAATTCGAATTCCGGCCGCCCTGCCCTGCATTGTCGGCCGTCGATGAGCCGACCTAGACCTCACAAGCTAACAAAGAGGTATTGAATAAAATGATAAAAACAGGATAAGGGTGATAAGAAGAAGATAAAGTGGCTCTGGTAAAAGTGAGCCGTCGTCGACGTCGATATCGATGACCCATCAATGGTTCCAATTTTCAGGTACCTAGGCAAACAAACATGTCAAACACAACATCACAACCCTGGCAACATGACATAAATCCCACGCACACAACACAAGATCTCGCGAAGGGATCCTAGGTATTAAAGGTCAGATGGACCTGATCTCACATGGACTCCCATCACCCACCACCGGATATCCCGATTGTCAAGAATCTTTAGGGAGTTTTTATCTCAGTCGCGCTCTACATCCTTATGACCATGTCACTTTGTCAGAACTCTAAACGACTTGCACAAGTTTTCTCATCCGAAAAGACAATCATCGAGCTGATACCGTTATCAGGTGGAGCAGCTTTGAATGGTCCCCAGCAGCCCGATCTGATTTAAAATTCGGATCAATTGGAACGGGGAAAATAGGGTCTCTAAAAATAGTTTGGTCCAACGGTCACTAAATATATTCTGAGAGGGGGGAGGGGCTTGTTGTCTGGCCCGCGACCAAAATGGCCGGCTGCGCCATAGGGGTGTCCTTGTATCGATTAAATACCGACCATCAGAAGGTAAAGCGAATAGGCGGGGCATTGGATGCTAACATACGCTCGAGAATGCCGTCGGAAAGCAGCAATACTTTTTTGTAAAACAAACCAAATATGTTTGGCTTGAAGCGAATAGAGTCTCTGATCAAAGCCCATGAAATAACAAGGCCCTGCCAGAAGTATGAAATCGGTGATACACTTATGCTACCCAAGTTGACGTCCGGAAATTCCGCGACAATTTTCACCAATTCAATTTGAAATAACAGACGTAGATGCCCTTTTGCAAACATGTCCTCGCCTAGTGGCTCTGCAAATGGTCCAATCTCGTCCATGGTTAGAAAGGAGGCGGTGGGGAGGAATTCGGGTGAGTTCAAGTGTTCTGCAACGGCTCAGTGAATTATGTATAGGATTTGACTGGTATGGCCCGGCTCAAGGTGCATATGCATATCTGAAGCTAGCTAGCTGCCAAAATTTTAGCCTTATCGAAGACATCTTTACAGAGACCGCACCATATTCCAGGTATTTTGATCTAAAACTATAATGCAGTTGTGTTCCCCGACAAATCTTCTCTAAGTAGAGTACTCTTTCAGTCTTCCACATTAGAGCTCTCTTTAACTTCATATCTTAGGATAAGTTTGAGCCGTAAGTGATAATTGTATGATTCTAGTTAGAAATGGTGAGAGGTTAGACAGGGTATACTACTTAAGTATGGAAAACAGGATGGGCATACCTTCAAGAGCTCGCACAACCAAACTCTCTTCATCATCGAAAAGCCATCCCCATAGTACTGATTCGCTCTTAAATATTTTGTCTACCATTCCTGACATATTGCTACGCTGAACTAATAAACATCTCAGACGTAGGACAGTCCGAATGCTCAGCGGAAAAGCGGATAGCCTCGACTGTTTGGCGGGCTAAGTATTACTCTGTTAGCTTACAGACAAGTGGGGCCAGTGCTACCTCCCGCGAGAGCGTCAGGCAAACGTCAATCCATCAAAATTGGGAGAACTTTACCTTTACAAAGTAACGACCTATAATCAATCAAGCCTCAACTCAATTAAATAAACGAGCCCATATATTGGTGGTACCTTTCTTTCCGAAACGCCAGTAAAGGTCTACAACAGGTAATGAACACCCTAACGGCAGAAACTGGATTTTCACTGCGTTAATTACAAAATTTAATTGATAATTAATGTAATCCTTTTTCTATATCCAAGGGCCAGGTAATGGTATAAGTTCATATTCCTGGCTCAAACTCCGTCGACGCTGCTTGTGCTTTTCGGTTTCCTGCCCTCTTTCGGAATCCAAATCGAGAGATCCCCCCCCTCCATCCCGATGGGTGATCTTTTTGGTCTCCAGCCGGGCGTCAACCGTCAACGCGATAGCAATGTCACCCCGGATTGAGTACTCAACGGTGTCTCCGATGGCTGTCCCTCGCTCCGTGGTAAATAATATTGGACCAGGGGAGTCCGTATGTTTATCTTTCGCGACCCGAACGTTAGGACGAGAGTAATTAACGGCCTTCGGTGCAATTTTAGAATCGGCTCTATCCACGACGATGAATTGGAACCTCTGATCTATAGTATTACACCATTTGTCAGAAAAAACCCTTGGCTGGGAGAGCGAGATATAAATACCTAAAATTAAAGGTTTCTGGATACAAGGTTGTGGATATAAAGGGACCGTGGCATCCTCTAATATGTTACTGGGGAGATTGGGGGCGCAAATTCGAACTGGGTGCAAAATTCTCCATTCTGTGATCTCAGAATCTTTCGCGTGGCAAGTGGTCCTACCCGCTTGGTTGGCTATTGCATCCCCATTAGTACCTGTCTTTTCGTATATAAAAATCATAGGGGGGGTTAATGTTTGGTGTTCGATATCGATAGTACAGTCTCCACAGCACCTGAAATCATAGCCTGCTGTGAATGAAAACTTCTCAGAAATAGAAGTCAAAACGCTCGAGAACGCAGCCCTGAAGTTTGGCATAATGCGAACAAAACTGGGTGCAGCAGAAACAATATGTTGGATTAGAGGCAAAGGGTTTATGAATTGAGTTAGGTTGGCTGGCCGAGCAAGACAGCTTCGAGTCTGAATATTATAGTATAGATTCGGTAAGTGAGTGTGGGACTTGGTTTCTTTCCTCAAGAGAAGATAACGATCCGGGTGGTGGGAATATATATAGAAGGGATGATATTATCGGTAAGCTAACCGCCCCGACGATAGGTACCCATCATACCCCGTTTTTGCAATTCTTACTCCCCACCAGGTTCTTTCATTCTAGGTCGATAACAGCGACAAACAAGGAAGGATGTCCACATCTCAGCAAAATCTGATAATTTATCCTCGGGAGAGCTCGAGAGAAGTCCTTCGGCGGGGGGCATTCAGGTATATGTACATCGTCGGAGTTTCCATCTTGTGCTGAGCGGCTATAGCACTAATTGAAAAACGACTGCTCCCCCCTTACTTCCACTGCGGCAAGGGATATAAAAAAGAAAATAAGACAGGAGATTTCTCCGTTCCCGAGGTGGGTACATGGGCAACTGCGGTAATTGAAGCTACTCCAGGTAAGTTACGCCACCTCGTGGCCAGTGTCTAGGTTCTGAGGAAACCCCAGTACTGTATACGCACTCTTCAGGGTTCAGCACTAATCACCGTCCATGTTTATCAGCTTTTGTCGATTTCGACCTGATGGTGCCCTCTCGGTCACCAAGTTGATTGCACCTACAATCTTGAATCTTCAACAATTTACGGCCCCGAGCACTTTGTCCAGAGTGTTGGGTCTGCGTGTTCTGTATGGCTTGACTTCTATTAGGCTTCGGTGATTCCATATTTCTCTCGTTTTTTTTATTATTTAATTCAATCTGTGCGGCGCTTTTGAGAATCTGATGGCCGATCCAAGAATATAGCCACCGGTCCTGGGATGTAGAAGCAATCATATCCAAGGCAACCTTCCGATATTCGCTATCGATATCTGAGTTTAATAGATTTTTAATAAATTGTTTATATACTTTGTCCTTAGCTGTATCATCCTGCTTCAGAAAGCTTATAGATTGGATCGCGAAGGCTTGGATTGCCGGTTTGCAGCACACCTGATGCGTAAACTCGAGATTTTTAGCACAAGTTGGTGGATTCGATGGGAGCGCTATAGTTAGGTGGGGTGTTTATTGCTTGACACATACCGTTAACGCGAATATTACGCCTGGGAGGTCAATTGTATTCCAAGAATCCGTTATAGTGTGATAATAGCCAGTATCAAATGCTTCACGGACTTGTTCACGGGTCAAATGTTGGGTTGTTCGAGCTAAGCTTCACGCGCTCCAAGTGGGAGCTCGAGACAAGACATTGCCGGCCAGACAGCGGGAATGTTGATGGCTCTATAGCTGGCTTGACTTTGGGGCGGGCTCTAGAATGGGTTCCGCCTCACAATTCTTGCCCCTCTGGGTAATAGTTGGAGGAGTATTGAGTAGGCTCTGCTCTTCGAATTTGAGCTAGACGTTAGGCTCGGATGGCCAACTATTGTGTCATAAACCGAACGGTTGTAGCCCGGCACGCTGTGGAGCTTTGCCTCGTAAACCAGACCGCTGGGTGCCGCAGCTATACGACACCTAACTAGCAGTCTGGTTTACGAGACAAACCATTTGTGTACCCGAACTAACTAGCGCCATTGAGTTATGTCACAAGGCGGATATCCGGATCTCCTAGACCTCGTCCTCCCATTCACTAATCCTAGCTAGATCCTAGCTAATGCCCTTACAACTTTTGCCAGAGGAACAAGAAGCGTGAGCCAGAACCAGGACCAGAACCAGACCCGAAACCAGGACCTGGCGCGGAGGGCTAAGTTTAAAATTACTATCGTAGAAAGCTCTAGATAACCTCTAGGCCACCTCATGCTCATGTTCCGTCACTTCCTCATTGTTGCACACTTCTATGGAAGCTGGGAAGGATTGCTCCTTCGGATTTTGCGCATCTCTAAAGACAACTTCGACCTTCCTCTGCATGACACCCCGCCCGGGCTCCTTCGCACTATACATCTACGATGTACGTACTTGGCTCTTTCCTCCTGCAGATCAAATTGGTATCGAAGGTATTACCTAATTGCATGCAAGTGGGTCTCACAGACAGACATTGGGGGTACACACATTTCTGCATATATTCCGGTATTACCAACAATAATACTAATTTTCAGCAGGAGAATCAATTTTATTTCCGTTCGGGTTCCCGCTCTGACCATCAAGTCGTGCACGTGGATTCTGAGGGCTGTTATCAACCCGCGTCACATTAAGCTCCACTAACTAGTTCCTTGTTTGGGGCTTCTAGTTTGTTGGGCAAGAATATACAGCAGCCAATTACACCGAAAGATACGTATACATCGGCTATCGAAGACGGCATATATATTTGATGTTTTAAGAAGAAATAACATGCATGACAATTGAAAATTTAGGAACATGCATGATTGCAAAATCAGTGGTGCGGAATTACTCAACATGCGTCTTTAAGGAACTTGAGATATTGATCTTTCGGCTGTTGCCATATCTCGCACATGCAGAAGTCGCCTTCGACCTGGGTGCATGCCGGATGATACTGCATACGTTGCACGTATGTGCTCCGCTGCAGCGCTGTTGGACGGCGAGTTGCGGGTGCGAGCAAAGACTATATAGCAGCTGATCTGGGGACGAGACCACAGCTGATGTATATTTTATGTTAGAGCTTGGAATTTTTTTGCTTCTGCGAAACTACTTAGGTGCCGGTCCGAACGCAATGGTCTGGATCTGAGCATCCATCTTCGATGGAAAATGCAATACAATAATTTCTTGATTATCCTTGTTAGCCGCCACTGACAAATTCTCACCAATCGAATGACAGGCCCGACCCTGGGAACGTTCGAACGAGACCGGTGCTGGTCAGCTCGACCCCCTTTAGGCCCTGATCGTCTTTTCTTTCTTGCAATATTTGCACCCTTTGCTCGAGCCGCCTCTCGCAAACGGGTCGCTAAGATTGAACCATTGAACTCGACAAATCTTCCGAAGTAATAAAACATATCTGGGCTGTGCGAATACTACTTAGAAACACCGAAAAGACGGTTACTTGTATAGATTTTATCCGAATAGTACCAAGACCCCCATTACGAGATATATATAGATACGAAGCGAAGCTCTTTACTATGTAGGCACGTGTATGAAAGGGCGTTAAATTCTGATATCTTGATGACATGATTGACCCCAATTACATGATACTCTGCTGAAAAATTGTTAAGAAAGATAAGATATTTTTTGTCAAGAAATTGAGATCCTCCACTTTGTGACGTCTGGGTACGAGACCAGTCCTCCGCTAGTTTTTTTTGCTGTGAACTGGGGGGGTCGTAGATAGGTAGGAGAGGTAGAGGGTTCACTGAGGAGTCCCCAGGCCCAGGCCCCTCTCAGCTGCAGTCGGGCATACGTGTTACAGTATGTGTATCAATGGCACTCTGAACATTTCAAGGGCGTCCCTTATCGCTCTAAAGTTGTTCTCCAGTACTCCGATACCCTGCGATATGATTATCCCTTCGCATACAAGTAAAGCCAAGGAAAGGATGAGTATAGATTCCCGCGGCATCCTTGTGGAATTACCGAGTTTTCGGTTCTCATTTTGAATAGATAGCAGGAGCTTTTTATTTTCTGTTTTAATAGATTTTAGAAGCTCTTGGAAGTTGTCTTCTGGGATCTCGTTGGCGGACTGGTTTCTAAGTTCGACCCTTGGTGCGCTCGTTTCAGCATCCACCCCATCTTCACTTTGGAAAGTGGCGGGCATTGCCAAAGAGGTGGGAGGAGGAGACTGAGGAGGGATATTTCGATTGAGAAAGGAGATTAAGGAAGAAGAAGGCTGAGGACGGAGACTGAGGAAGGAAATTGACTAAGAATATTCAGTTCTATAAGCTTGGATTTTGTATGGAGACGAGGATGAGTATGAGCTATGAAAACGTAACTTCGAAGCGGATTTTATATAGTATTATGGAATACTTGCCTCTATTACATCTTAGGATGAGGGCAGTACTAGTTGGGGGTCATAAGAGGGTAGCCTCGAAATCAGTAGTAGAGGGGACCTTGTACCATTGCTACGTGTATATGCATTATCATGCATGAAAATGTCGAATTCTGGGTGAGCTGGCTCAATTTGAAAAATTTGTGAGGTCAGTAGAGGCATGTGCATTCTTGGAATAGATCATTTATACTGGCAGCTTGAACAAAATTCATATTGATACTCGTATATATGCCTATATATTCGGTGTGTTCGGCCGCGGGGCCGGGCACTATGAACCTGAGGCCCGGAAAGACCCCGGGGACAACGCGGGAAGGATCCTCAAACCACGGGTCCCGGGAAGCCCCTCACACTGTGCGAGGAAAATACCACTCTGCACTGGGACTATCTCTGCATAGAGATGAAATTGTCGTTCCTCCTGAATCTCCCTTCTACTCCCATCCTCTTCAAGAGCCCCCAAGGCGGCCCGCTAGACTGATCAAGGTCTTCTACAAGGTCGTGGTACCGAAAATGCAAAAAAACACAACGTAAGCGCGGGAGAGCATTCAAAACAAAGATGAATACTATTCTCATAAATTTCATGGAACTTGGGCGTGGATTCTTAAGTTGGCGCCAGTCGGTGAATGATCACTTCGAACCCGATACTACCCGCCTTCGTGTCAAAGTAAACCATGCTCGGAAAATGGTTACAGGGTCTCATATGGCCTTTGCCGTACGATGATGAATAATCGTCGAAAGGGGTGTACCGACTTTAAATAGCTTTGCGGTTGTACACGCGAAGAGCAAATTGGTCCCCCGGACTATAATCAGTACGGTATAGACGTACATAAATGCAGTAAATGACTTCTAGGCTACAAAGATCGACTTGTAAAGTTTAGAAGAGCTATACAGGCCAGGGATCAAATAGAGGAGGGTTCGGCGATCGACCGTTCACTTTCCAGCCGTTAATATGCCGAGTTAGGCACCTTCGACCTTCGCCGTCGAACAACTTCAATGGAACTGTGCAGCAGTGTTCTTTATTGTTTTTAATTTGAAAAGTGCGGGCCCTGCAGTATATCGAAGAAACTCAAGGGGGGGTCCTAAACGACTGAGTTGAAGGTGGGGCTGAGGTTATGTATGTATGCGTACTTATTTGAAGGTATTCTGCAAAATCCTGGTCGAACTAGGACGGCGGATTTGCAAATTTGAGACGGCCCAACCTAGAAGCTCAAGTTGCATGCATGGGACGCATACGAGACCAGCTCGAAGTGAGGTTTCTTTTGATGATTCAGAATATATTAATATTGATCTACTTGACGTCGGAGAACTTATTCGCAGCGCATCACCAAAGCATCGTATAGCAGACATGCCTTCTATGTATACGGAAACGATTCAAACGGAATTTTCAGAGACAACTCTTCTGGTTCCTGGGAAAGAACACAAGCAATGGTACGCAGGTAAGCTTGCCTAGTCTGGGGCTCGGGGTTGTATCCGCTCCAAAATCCACTACTTTCTTTAGATTCAGGAGCGTATTCGGAGACACCCACAGAGGTGGAATTGGATCATAGTCGCCAATGTCTCGACGAAACCTGCCACACGAAAAAACCTCGCTTGGATCCGCATTCCCGATCGCCATCCACCCAATCCATAAACCCAGATAACCCAGATCGAGACCCCAATAGACCGAACAATATTCCACCACCGCTGCTCGCATCAAATAAAGAAATTCATGAGCCTCAAGCACCACAACCGATACCAGACTCAGCAGCTAGACTCAGACCCCGAGAGCTCAAAAAGAAGCGGTCGAAACGTCCCCGGAGCTTATCTAAGAAGTCAGAACGTCGTACAAAACCTACGAAGGTCACAATGCCGGAATGCATGACCGTTCCTACCTTGAAGAAGAAGGATGGTAGTCGAGTTATTAAAAAGATGAATTGATGCGTCCTGCCTCATCATACTCACTTTGGATACATGCGATTCTATTTGTCCCTTTGTTCCTGTATCTTAGTCGTCAAGAAATGCAATACCAATTTTAAATCCACAATATAGCGATATAGTAGCTCTCGTAGCTCTCGTAAGCCCAATCCGTAGAAAGAGACTCATGAAACGTAATTTTTGATCCATTGAAGTCCGGGTGACCTTGGCAGCCTCGCTGCTCATTTCCCACACCGCATCGGGCACACCCTCGAATATTCCTTACCTTAAGACAGTGGAGGTTAGATGTAGCCTTGAATTCGGTTGGACGAAAGCAAGTTTGCACCGCGTGAACAACTAAAAGGCACTCGGGACCGCCATTTTCGCGGTGTTTTCCTTGGTCTTTACCAGCCTAACCAACATTTCCTTCTCTTCTGCGTAGCGCTCCCAAGTTTCCCTTCCCTTAAATCCACGCGAATACGCCCTGCTCCATGCTAGCGATTCCTCTTTCTCAAGTCCATTTGAACTTGCGAATACTCTCCCTCTCTCTTTCTCTCTCATCCCTTCTACCCTTTCTCCCTTCCCTCTCGTTCTTCTATCCGTCAACATCCAACCTCATAAGTTTCCAGCAAGTCGTATGCAATGACCCGTCGAACCCGTTCTAAAAAAAGGAAGAAGAAAAAAGGAGTGGCGTCTAATCAAATTTCTGAGCGTTAAGGCTTAATAAGCCAAAGTGCTATTCCAGTTTCTATACACTAATAGGAATATTAGACGTCTGAAAGACCTTGATTCCATACTCTATTACGGTCGGGATTCCGAAAGAGAGTTCGTCCACTTTCATACATACGACTAACATATCGACGGACCAGTCTCGGGGCCAACTACCAGCCGGTGCAAAATATCCGTCACCATGACACAATATTATCTTTGGAGGGGCCGGAAAAAGACTACGGTGAGTCTTCGACACTCTTACACGGTCTCGTAACCAGCTCTGACATGATGTTGAATCGATTTTAAACAACACATTATCGCTAACTAAGTGTTGCATGACCGAACGGGGCTGCGTTGTCGGGCGTTGTCTTCGCCACGGTCGGACGTATCTCCACGTATCTCCGGGTCTCCGAATCGATACCGATCATATTCGCAGTTTTTTCCATATTCGGACCAGGGCCCTTTAGATTTGCGTTAGTCTGGGAGTCACTTCCCTGCAACGGATTTGCGTTACGCTTGGGGCAGCGGCACAACGTGGTACAAGCTCCCGCGAACATTGACAGACTAGTCTGCGGTCGCTCACTCCTTGCCTTAAAGCTCCAGCTACTAGCCTTGCACAGACGTCGAAACATCGAGATATGGCCACAAACACCGTCGGGTTTTTGCGCCTGGGTTTGAGGCTAGAGCTTTTTTTTTCCCTTAGTCGACAAAGTCAAACGACATGCCTCCAGCCAGAGGTCATGCTCGGCCATTAACCCGAGACGATTGAAGAGGCCCCACAGAATGGGAAAAAGAGCTAGCGCTTGGCAGGTCGAAAATTCAAGGAACCACTGCATGGGAGCCTATCATACGCAGAAGGGTCCTGTTGAGCTAGTCAGCTGCGCGGCCTCTGGATCGGGGCAACAACTGCCGACTATTGACCCATCAAGCTGACCTCCGGTTCTATACGACATGCAGCCAAACAGGCATCATGCCTGCAATCGCTTGGATTTCACCGATGGCAAATTCCAACATGGTGTCACAGTTAAGCCCCACATTTCAAGTAGCAAGCTGGAATGCGCATTGACGAGCGCTTCAATTGCCAAAGGATTTATTCACAAAACCCGTGGACCCGATTAAATTTGGCCGGTGGCGTGATATCTGGAGCTAATTTTGGAGCCGACAGGTGAGCGCGATTAAGACCGTTGCAACACCTCTATATCAACACTTTACTATAGGACCTCAATGGCTCTCAACCTGAATACGAGCCGTTAGCGTCGCCCAACGCATCGCGGATGTCCCAAGATTGATATATTTCGTCTCGGTCAGGACATATTTAACGACGATCCACCCACCCCCACTGGCAGGCTTCGGTCATTCGACCTCAATCGAGCGAATATGCAATAGTTTACCATTCTGTCGGGTCTCTAGCGCGAAAACGAGACGGCACATGAGTCTCGGCTGATCCGGTATCACAAAATATTGAATTCCGTGATTAAGCCGACGGCCTCAAAGTGGGCGTAGGCGCATGCTCATTGGCGGATGGTAATCGAAAACGGCCCCTGCCTAGGACTAGTCGGACCACACTTCTCAGGCTAAAAAATAACGCATGTGGTAGTGGATATAAGATATCTTGCTGTGCCACCGACGTGCTTGTCGATGCGTCGATACGTCGATGCTACAGACCTAGCTTCGATGTCCGTTCTTATGAAATCAGAAACCATCTTGTATATAAGAGATCGCTCATTTTCACAGGATAATGGACTTTTGTCTCAATCGTTACTACCAAACTCATCGCTATAAGTTCCCGTCTCCAGTGCCTATCCTCAGTTCTCAATGTATTTGTCGCAACAGGCAGACCCCAGCTGCAAGGAGCGTCATGACGCTACTGCTGTTGGTACCGATGTCTCACAACCCCGCCCAACCAAGAGGCTTTTGAAGTTACAGGGTTTATTCCAGTACCTGCCGACTGCCTCTACAGTACCGAGTAGTCACCATGGCTATGGGGCCGCGACCTTTACCCACCATTTTCTTCGAGGTAATCCTCCTGCCTTGATGGAAAGCCTGGGAAACTACTAATAACTGGAGATTCATAGAGAAACCCGATCGAAGAAGGATTAAGCGAGAACGAATTCTCGCAGTGGTCATATGAGTCTGCTAGGGCTTGGAAGATGGATGACAACAGTCCCCTAGCTATAACGACAGCACTTTATCCAAGCCAAAGATTGGTAGATCTGCCTCAAGTATCAAAATCAGCCACGCTACAACAACCACACGTAAGGCACAATAGCCAGATTCCCTCATCGGCGCCGCCTTCACAAAGCCCGGCACCACCACCAAAGCGAGAGACTCCAAGTGCTCATTCTACTCGAGCTCAATCATCTCACGGGAACCCCTGGAATGACAATGAAGGTCCGAAATACTTGGGCTTTCATTGTCCCACCTGTAACTGTAGTCTATGATCATATATGAACTTTGCCTGGCCAGCGGGGCGAACTCAAATATATTTTGTATTATCTATCAACAGAACATTATTGCATTTATATCATAAACCAAATTCTCTTTTGAAGCGGCAGCGAATGTTGTAATTTCGATCCGGTGTGTGCCAATAGCTCATGCTATGATGGAGGGGGTGGTGGGTCCTGAGCGATAGCAGTATTTTTGCTTGGCAGAACAAGGAGAGATTACATATTCCGGCCGTTGCTAAACGTCCCGGCTGAGATGAAATGGAGCTTGCACGACGTCCGTTAGTAGAAAATGGATTACACACGGCATGCGTTTTTGAACGAAGGGGAGCTATTCGCTCCGATCATAAGTCCGCAAAGCAATGAGCTAGCTCATTGCAAGCGCCCTAGACTTAAGTTCGCACTAATAAAGAAATTACTGGTGAATGAGGATCTATATAAGCTTAATAGGGACCTCCTTGCTTATATCCCCCATAGCAGTAGCAACATAGTCTTCCGTCCTCAAGAAATCATATCCATTCTATCTCGCTATTTCAGCATCGCTTTATTTTTGATGGCGCGGAAAAAGCAGCAAGCCATAATACCTAGCTCGTCTCGTACACGTACCTGCACCGTTACGGAGAGAAAGCCCCGTTCTGCCCCAACTAAGGTCGCATCCATGGCCACACGAGTTTTTCTGCGTCGTGAAGCTAAGGCTTTCCAAGGCCCATACAGGCGCCTCCAACTGGACCGCGCATGCAAATCTAGCCCCATACCCGCCACCGTGAAACCACAAGCCACACCGCCAAAAAAAAAAAAAAAAAAAAAAAAGCGCTCGGTGATATACGATTCGATCACCGTTTACTCACCTCCACGAAGGCCCTAGGCCACTCACGCCAAGCCCCACGCCAATCACCATAAGCTCCACGCCAACCACACCAAGCCCGCCGCCAATCACCCTCAGCCCCACGCCACTCGCTCGAAGCCCCACGCCACCCGTTCCAAAGCCACACCACTCCCCGTCAAGGTTACCACCACCTCGGAAACCATCGATCGTGATGGACTTCTTCTCACGGATCAAGCAGTCCATACTGGGTTGAGGTTGGAAGGCCGGCCCGCACCTCTTAACCCCACCTTCCGAAATTTCTTATTGTAACTTCGTTACTCTTTAGAGGTACTCTCGGGAACAATTTCACGACGCAGAACTTTTCGCCGTGTTTGTATTCTAGCTGCTTGAATTGGGGCTCTTTGGTTCTATGGGTTTGGTATCGGGGAGAGTGTACTATCTTTTCGAATTCTCGAATACTTTATCTTCGATGGATGAGAAATACGTAAATTCAATTGATCAACTATATAAGAAATAAAAGTCACTGCGCCTGTGAACCTTCAAAACGGCAATGGTTCCATGACGTAGCGTCTCCTTTTGAGGTTCCATTGCCTTAATCCGTCCAACTCTGCGTCTATCCAAAAATGCGCTATTAAAAAAAGAATACCCATAGAAACTACGGACAAGAAGAAATGAATCAGGAATTTTTCGCCCAACCACTGCTGCAAACGGCCCATGGAGTCATGCTGCCTTTGGCCGTGATGTTGCATACATAGCTCTTGCCTTTGACGGCTACTCTCGATGGACTCCAGTATTTTCGAGGTTTTACGCTCAATGGAATCCAGTATCTTCGTGGCTTTACGCTCGATGAAATCCTCCATATCTTGCTCTCGTTCCTCGATCGAACGGAGGATGCTATTGCAGTTGGTTTCGATAATGCAGAGGCGATCATTGTTGCTTGGCGCGCGCTCGGTTTCGGACTCGTTTGGGGTCTCGATTTGATCGATGGTATCCCCGTGCGATCCACTCACTTCATTCCCACCTGCTACAAATGGTATGGGCATTATATTCAGGGAGATTGGGTGAGGGGTTGAAAATGAGGAAAGGGATTGAGCGAGGCGATTAGAAAATGAGGAAATAGATTGAGGTTAGACCAAGCAAAGTTCAGTCACTCTTTGTACAGTCTTCGTACGGGATTGGGTTGGGCTCTGAGGATAATATCAAGTATAAACTATGGGGCAAAGGTCTCAAAGCCTTCGATATATAGCGTTAGGGGGCCATCCGCCTTTCTGATGTCTGGATATAAGGCTACTTGGGACATGTCAGCCGTTGCAACGTTGCCGCTGCGGACCAGAACCAACTGCAGCATGCATTACAAGGCAAAAGGATTAAATTATGCCAGGTGAGCTGGCGCTCGCTCGTACGAGAAGCGAAATTGGTGTTAATTGAGCTTTTTCAATGAACAAATGCGTAATTCGGATGATATCTTTCAGTTGCAACCGATCCCCGGTTGCGCAATTGAATCTGATGGTGTTGAACTTGCTGGGTAATTTTGGGGATGATTGTCAATTCTATATCGATATTTCTTGCGGCCCGGATCCGAAGTATTGTTGATGCCGAGCCGACCATACTAAGGACTCCTTTTGTCCTATCCCGTGGTATTCCCGCCCGAGGGTCCCGGGGATAGCTTTGAGACTAGAATGCGTTGTGTTGCATATTGTACCCGGCTGGTCTCGCGGTGCGCCCGGCTCCATTTGCCTCAGCGAAACTTCAACGAGAACATCGAGCTCTTCGAATTCTTGCGTCTCTGCAATCGACACATGCACGCACACTGCACACAAGCAAGTGCGGATGTGAATTAGGAGAAGGTTTTTATCAGGTTCTAGAAGCTATGATGAAATCGACTGAAGAGGATAAGTGGTTATTTTTCTGGATTGTTCATCAAATTCGGGATAAATGGAGAAGAAGGCGATCAACAGCTGGCGCGGACTCAGGGAAGGGCGTCGCTGGGCAGGACGCCGCGAAGAGGAACGAACGCCGTAGCTTCGGCATAAGAGATCGTAAGTCTAAGTTCACTCAGACGAGCACGGGGTGCTGTAACGAGATAGTCAGCTGAATTTTCTAGTTCTGAACCCTATTGATCAACCGTAAACACCTACATCGGAATCTTTCTCCATTAGACTACCCCTTCTACTGAAGTACGGAAGTGCCGATAGAATTCCTAGACGGTCGGGTACCGAAATTTGCAAGCACTCCGAGACTACCAACGTGTCTCGCCTAATGTCGCCCACATCTCAGGTAACGGTTCTACCTCAGCCTTCGTGTACTTTCGCTATAATTGGGACACTTTCGTTGCAAATGTAATCGGAATAGGTAGATTCCTTCGTTCCGATTAGTGTGGATCGCATGTCGTAATGCTCGTCAAATAATTCTAATTCCTGCCCAAATATTTAGTCTATGTACTAACATAAACAATAGGAGTAAAGTACCTTCTAGGTGGGGGAGCGAAAGGAGTTGGTACTATCCCGCGAATCGCCGACCGCAAAAAGGAGATTTTCGGAATTCATCGTCGAGTTTTCGGTTTTCGAGTTTTCGGTTTTCGAGTTTTCGGGTTTCGAGTTTTCGGTTTTTCAATCTTCTGTTTTCTGGGCCTGAGATCGTATCGTTTTAATCCGCATTCGAGTCTTTGATTGATTGTAGATTGTCGGAGGTTATATGATTCTTTATTTCGCAAAGCTGCCCGCGCCCGAGCTTCCCTCTTTTGTAGATCTTCGATAGCTTTCCGAGTCATTTCTAACCCTATTGCATCATAATTTGTATCGCTTTCTGGCGTTCGCGGCCCGGTATCCATATTGGCTGGGGGGAGGTTGTAAAGGTAGAAGACTTGGTGCAGTGAAGGATACTTAGTTACGCGCAGCTTGGGATTCGCGAGATCAAGTGGGATATTTGGGGAGATGTTTTCAGGTGGCTGGTTGTCGATGACTCTTGAGCTAGTTGGTCTTGGCTTGTTTGCCCTCCAACACAACAACACAACAACACGAATAGCTTGCCTGTGGCACCTGATCAGACTAGGTACATGTACATACACGGACATGTACATGTATCTCATTCGCAACCTTGTGACCGATCCCCAATATGAATGGGTGCTTCGGAATTGCGCTACAGCCAATGCGACGCTTTGTTTGGGTTTCACGCGCGGCTGGGTCTTACTACTTTCTCTACGATAACCCCTTAGCTTGGTTCATTCTTGCTACTAATATATTATTACCGATGTTTTACTGATATTTTACCTGCATCTTCATGCTCAACCCCAATTACTCTCCATACACTTTGGCTTTTAGCAAAAAGTCAAGATGGGCCACATAGATTCTAATCTCGAAAAACAAGACGACGTTGGTGGTGCTGAGGTTTTGTACATCTATCCGGGGCGCAGGCGACTATCAACCCTCTTTCCCGCCAATAAATCTCAAGCAAAGTTAGTTCCAAATATTTCCGGGAATCAATCCGACCGACGGCAGAGAGCCATCGTTCTGTCTTTAAAAAACCCGCCTCGGGACATAAAAGAAGGCTGGGTGTTCGGTACCGATCCTACTATCGCCGACGTCATTCTGAACAAGGCTCCGCGCATCAGCGAGAAACATTTTATTATCGGCTTCAATCACGACTCGGGCGTTCTTCTCCTTACCGATTGCTCGGCGCATGGCTCATTCTACTCTCCAAACTCCAATGAAATCAACCCCATCAAGCTACACCACCAAACGATAGCTCTGAATCAGAAGGCCTGTATTACTGTTGGACCATTTTGTTTGTACATATCTAGTCCGCAATCGGGGGAGAGCGATAAAGAGTACCAGAGGGCTCTCGTGAAGGAGCTTGGGACGGGGTTTACTGGGACTGCATCACCAATAATCCCAGGCGCCCTTCATATTGCGGAAGACTTACTACCGGAATTCGCCATCGGAAGAACGATACATCAGCCTAGATGCTCAAAGTATCATGTCTCCGTCGTCACGCGAATGTCAACCGGAGATAAGTACATAGCGAAGATATTTCGCAAAAACTACGACTTCAGTCAAGAGCTTCAACTTCTAAAAGAATTACATCATGTAAGGGAAAAAGATCACCGCTTTCTTTCTTTCTTTCTTCCTATGGAGGCGCTAATTCGACCTAGGAAAATATCATAAGTGCGAGCGAGATCCGCGAAGAAAGGTTAAACACCTTTGCCTTGATGCCTTGTGCTAAGGGCTCTCTTTCTGATTTCGATTGCACCGCTTGGGATTGCGGACAGAAACAAACTTTAGCAATTCAGCTATCAGGCGGCCTGAACTATCTTCATGACTTACAAATAGCCCATGGGGACATCAAGTCAGCGAACATACTTGTTTTCTGCCTTGATCCTTTGCAATTAAAGATATGCGACTTGGGTTCCGCCATCAAAACCAGCACCACAACCCTGAAAGTTGGGACGCTCAGCTACGCTGCGCCCGAAATACGGTTGAAGCGAGCCCCAGACCCACAGATTCACACAGACGAATACTATGTCAAACCAACCGATATGTGGTCTTTTGGCCTTGTTCTGCTCGAATGCTACGAAAAGGCTCCCAAATCTTGCAGAAACTATGTGTGGGGACGACATCACCAAGATTTGGCAAAGAAAGCATTGGCCTACGCTGCCGGACGAGATGTTGTCTCCCTCTTGATATCTAAAACTATCAGGATAGCGCCAGAAGATAGAATCACCGCTGCTGACTGTTGCAGGATTTGTCAAGAGCCTACGGCTCCAAGCTATATATATAGTGCTGAGACCCATTTATCTTCTACATCTCAGACGTTGTCTCTCCAAGGACCAAACTGCCACGAACCGCCGGAACTAGAAACCACATATGAGGTTGTTACCACGACGATCCAAATAGAGACCAGAACTTATGATGTCGACCCAATGACCCGAGCCTATAATTTTGGCCAACGCCACAGCTTCTTGTGCCCCGCGACAGAATGTTCTTCAACCTTGATGCAATCGACGCAGATAGTAACGATATCAACTGAGACTATCGCGCGGTTCCCAGCCACTAGGGAAGCGACGCAACTAGTATCTACTGAGACTATCGCACGGTTTCCAGCCATCATAGAAGCGACACAAGTATCATCTACTGAGACCATAACACGGTTTCCAGACACTAGGCAAGCGACGCAAGTGGTATCTACTGAGACTGCTGTACGGCCTCCGGTCGATCTAGAAGCAATGCAGGCAATATCTACACCCAGCCTCATATCTACGTTACGTCAATCAGAGGCATCAATACCAGATCAATTCTATTTACAAAACATCCTAGCCTCCCGGCCTACGGATCCACAAACTGGAGAAGGAATTATGAAAACAAAAACTGAGAGTGCTAGCTTTCAGATAGCAGTATGCGAAGCTAATTCCATAACCGCGTTTATCGAATGGAGAGCGGAACATAATCGCAAAACGAAAAAAACAGGTGTGGCTTCTGGCAATAGACCAGCTTCTAGAGTCCGAAAATCTGGTGTCAAAAAGGGAATAAAGCGGCTATAGCTAGGGTATTTTTTCTGGGGACCCACGTGTATATCGAAGAAATTTTGTTAGAGAGAAATCCAAGCTAGAATAACAAAACCAAGACTAAAACAAGAACGAAACCAAAATGACTATAAAAAGAAACGTGGATGTTCTTCGAGATTCCACAAAGTGAAAAAGCAAAGCCGGGAAGAATGCAGACGCAAGGCTCGAGCGGGGTCAGGAGCTGCGAGGCTAAGCCGTTCGTGCGTCTGGTATGTACCACACGCTATATCACATATGTCAGCATATGCATATAAGGTATAAACCAATCGCTTAAAGTTGCTTCGACAACGAGGTCGTCACCGGAGGACTCTATCGTAATCTCAGGCGGATAGTCCTTCGCCGGAGCCCACTCCGAAGGTTCCAAAAGTCCAATGCGGCCGAGGTCCGCAAAAAATGCCGGGGCGGTGTCCCGTTTTCCCCTGTATGCAATAGGGCTAGGCATGGCCCAATCGTCGATGTTGCGTAAGGAAAACCGTTCTTTGTCTAAGATTTTCACGCATTGTCAATGTTGTCTTATTCTCACAAAATGGAAGCGTGACTTCTTACCATTGGTTTGTGGCTCTAGGAGGCATAACCCCAGAGGCAAGGAGCCTGGGGGTTCGGGTTGGCCCCATGCGTTTTGATCCATCGTCGGTTGGTTTTCGCTGCCGGTACTGCTGGCCAAATACTCTTCTTTGCAGCTATAGCTAGTATGAATTCGAGACCGTTTCACTCCCTGGGAGCCCCAACTGTCGGCCTTACGTTTTCGACTGAGCATTTTGCTATAACACTTCCTAAACTAAAGTGAAAAGAGAATAAGATGCAGCGCAAGACTTTACAGCTGGCGACAAGAATATTTGCCCTTTTATTTATACCTCTTTGTTTGAGCTGGTTCCCTATGATTTGAACGCAGATATGGGTTTTGAAAACGCGAGCGCAAACGCGAAAGGGGTATCGCTCACAGCTGCAAGGTGTTCTAGAAACTCAGGACCGCTTGTATCTTTTGCAGCCGTGTGTGCTTGCTTAAGGTGGCTGGGTGCTCGAATGACAGGTTTGTATCGGCTATAACAATTGATTAGGGCAAAAGATGGACGGAATACCCGGCCGCATTCGAAAGCTTTCGGCGCCTTGTCTACATATACCACTGCGCTGGCAGCAGCCACTTGTCTTGCATCGTGGTGACGGGCCTTCCTGCAGCAGAGTTGTTCTGCATTACGAACCAACCTCCAACATAGTTGCATGATGTTCCGAAGGCAACATATGCTGTGAGTGGGAGGACATAAATTCAAGGCTTGAATATCTTCCTTGGGCATGAAATCTTCTCAGGATACTCTCAAGTCAATTGCATTGGCAATATACCAGCACAGATCGTGTTGTGGTTTTGTCCACTCGCCGGTATCGACGGCGAGTCCGGCGGGACCCTAAGCGGTTCTCCTTTCCAATGGACAGAGTTTTTGAGTCTGTTGACGTTTCCGACCCAATTTCAACCCGTTTTCTCTTGGAACAAAGGGGAATTGTCTTGAGCGCCTTCCTATCGCTACTGGATGGGCTTTCATATTCGTCGTCTGCGAAAATCTCGAAGCTTTTGGGCTTCTGTCGATATGACTTTCTTCGGGGCTGGGATTTGAACAGAAAATTTCCGGTCTTTGGATTTGCGTTTTCTTTCTCCGCCATGGTCTTGAAGATCATCTCGCAAATCAACTGCTGCTGCTCCGCGATGAGCCGCAGGGACTGCGAATTCTTGATCCAGATTTCGTAAAGTCGTTTGTGATCCATCTGACCGATAGATATGAAGTATAAAATATTTTTGACTATAAGATATCGGGTGGTTCTAAGTTGATGTGCGATGGTTGAGGAAATTTGGACCAGAGCTGGATGTGACAAGAGTCGGATGGGCCTTATATAGAAGAATATCTCGTGGATGTGTAGAGGCGACACGGAGGAGTGCTTGAATCCTTAAAGGCAAGCTGCAAGCCGAATCAGGTAAAATATCTAGAGGTCTGATTACGTTGAGCGCGCACGCGTGAAAGCAGAACCTCGCGTTATACGTCAACTCACTCCGTGTGGTCTGGGGACGAGACAACATTCAATATTACACAACAACAAGGTGCGACCACAAGATCCATAAAGTCAAGCTTGATAGTAAATCGATTTAAGGTCAGAACTAGGCGTCATCGGTATTTTACATGTCATCAAGGTTCATGTTGTAGTCTAGAAAGTTTATGTACATCCAATCCCAGAATATTGCTCTCCTGTACCGGATTTCATCCCGCTCCCACTCGCAATGCTTAACCGTGCAGCTGATAGGATTTTCTTCCGTTGGTGGACCCATTTCCTTTGTCCACTTCCACTCAGAAGCCCAGTTAATTTTATCCACGCTGTGGCATCCCGAAAATTCAATAAAACCAGCATGTTGCCGGCGTTCTGTGCTGCGGCATTGATAACGTGGTCCATACATGATTCGAATATGGAAATATTCGAGCATGCTTTCCCTCACCATGACCCCGAATCTGTGACAAATATCTTTGTGATTGGCTGAACCTCCCGGATATGCCTGGCTCTCGACTTTCGAGTATGCTTCAAGTTCCAGATTACTATCTCCACACACCATCTCGAAGGTTTGAAGATATCGCGGAAAACGGATCCAAATATTCCTATCTCGTTAGAGGGAAAATTCTTTGCAGGGGTTTAAGTCGTCCTAACTTACAAATTCGTAGTCATGGCAGGGCGATAATTCAGCCCAGTGGAAATTTTGGAGTGAAATAAGGTTATTGAAAACCCAGTTCAAACTATTCACTATCCCTCCAACACTTGGATCGCTGTCGGCAAAAGAGACGTGACGGCTGCCAGAAAGACGCAAAAAGGTAAGCGTTTGTAACCTCGAGATCGACCGTAATATTTCCACCTTAGGGATCTCCACAGAGTAATACACGCCATGACACCTTGCAAGCCCCCCAGAAAACTGAGCCCGTATTGGCGGCTTGCTATCACCAGGCGCGTCGGGGTCACTTTCCTCAACATAACAAGCCTTGACCTCCCCTTCAAGTCTCACCCCCACATCTACTCCGAGATCTGATAGGGGCGGCTGGATATCGGCCCTACGGCTAGGCGTGCCATGGCTGCGGGCACCGCATCGGCAGGTAAATTCCGTAGGATGATGATATCCACCCAACGCGTTTCTAAGTTCCAGCGCTCGAAATACCATCGGTTTTAGAAGCCGGAGGACTTGATTATTTGCGGGCGATTCGAGAAGTAACTGGAGAGAAGCTATCAGCAAAACTTGGTTGGTGGCTGGAATAGTTTATCGTGGCGGCGCACTAACCTTAGAGCTTATAAGTTCGGGTTTCCCAGGAAATTTAAATTTTGGGATAGCATTCGCTACTTCGCTGCCTCGGGGCTCGCTGATGGCAACGATAGGGTACCAGGCGCAGTGGTGTAAGTTATTAAAAACCGACTTTGTAGTGAGCCCGACGTTCGGGTGGACCCAGCTCCAGAACGGCAGGAATGTTCGATTTGCAAAGGACCGTATCGTCAGGGCAGAGTAAAGGAGGAACCAAGCCAAAAATGCCCCGTCGCCGATTACGTCGCACTCTACATATCCGATAGCGGCCATGATGAATTCGGCCTCAACGGCCAATTTTGCCATCTCATTTTTATATTGTAGAAGATGAGGATTGGCTATGGGCTGATCTGCTGGAATAGAACAAGGGAAATCTGATTCCGCAAGGGAGCGAACATGCTGAACCTCGATGTGTATCAAGATGGCTTCGTGAACCTTTTTGTACGGATCAAGCTGGCTTTCCCCACCATATAAAGCTTTTAGATTCGCGAGGCATTGGATGTAGTACTCTTGCGACAACTTCCACGTTTCCGCGCCTAGTCGTAGTTGCCGCTGGCCGCTCATTTTCAACACGTTTTACCCAAGTATATATATCTCTTGCTGGATGCTTTTTTCGCAAAAGGAACGCGAGTGAGTGAGAAAGTTTGATGTGAGTGTTGTACCACTCTACCCCGATATCCCCAGTAGTTAGTAGATGGCTGGAACTAGGTAAGCAGCCTAGTATAGGAATGACGTACCGCCGAGTAGGCGAACAACCAGGGGCTCCTTAACGTTGTTGAGTTCGTTGTCGTCGAGCTTGTGATAATAGGTGGGATGAGAGGTGAGTTCCATGTTAAATTTTTTTGGCCTATGGGGGCGAAATGAGAGTGCAGTTGTTCCTAGAGTTTTAGGGGAATGAAAGAAGAGTAGGAGACTTGAGGAAGAAAACATGGTATTAATACCCGGTGACCTGGAAGCGTGGCTGTTGTTTACATATTTGGATTTTACGTTGAGTCGTATCTAGCCTCGAATCCAGTATTGAGGGGTGCATGCAATGCTGCAAGGTGAGTTATCAGCCCTTACCCTCGCATATGGCCTTGCAAACGCCAACTTAGGCTGACAAAAAAGTCCAAATGGAAACCCATTTTCCAATCAACATTAAGAACCCTCAGCGACATTACTTGCGGCGGATTCGCGTTCCGAATCGCGGTCAATTTAAACCTAGGAAGCTAGTGGCCTTTGGTTGCACTCATGGGTACCCCGACTGGTGGCCATGGCCCATCTCCAACAAGATTTTATTCGAACTGAGTGTATCTGAAAAATACTATCCCTCATCCGGATTCTTAGAAGAAATTAGATATATCGATATACATGTCTCGCACCCAACCCACCCGGGGTTGCACCGTCCAACTCTGTCAAACATAGAATCTGAATATACAAAACGCAAATTTCGAAGGGGGGCCTTCGAGGGTTTGTTGACACAGTGGCGACGTTGGAAGGTCTGCAGAAGGGCTAATAGCTGGTAGAGTGCCTGGCGTTGAGGCTACGACCTGGGAACCTTGTAGGTTAATCGGCTCCGTACGTTTGTCCGCTTCATCACCGTTCACCGTTGTTAGATCTGGCGGCAGATCTTGAGTGTCCGAAGTCGGAAGGCTTAGTGGAATTCCGCAAAGACTGGGTGCCGTATAATCGTTTGTTTTGTTCTCGTTCGGCGCCGTTAGCTGCGGTGGCGGATCCTGCGTATTAAACGTAGGAACGCTTGCCGAAACTCCCCGTTTCTCTTTAGCTCGCCGAGGAGAACGTCTCTCGCAAAACCCCCATCGTTTGGTGTGGTACCGTAACTGCTGCGCTCTACATTTGAAAATTATTTGTCAGCGTAGATCACATGCGATCTAACGGGTATAGAGTGTATGGGAGATCTTGTACGTTATCGCATGGCTATTGAGAAGGATGATGCAAAGCATCGTGCGACTTGGATGAATATCTCTAGATATTGGTATTTTAAAGGATCACAGACACAACCTTATCTTGGTCTCAAATTCAAGGCAACCCCGGTGTCTTAAGATAAACGAGGATTGGTTTGTAGTATAACCCTGAAGCAATGAGACTAGGCCGGATTATGTAATTATACAACAAAAAGGAGAATTGTTTCAGGGAGTAACTTGTACCGAGGCCGGGAATTCTGAACTTCTTTGAGGTGCCCAACTCGGCCAAGAGTGGTAAGTTTCTCGAGTACCTCTGCATCTTTTTCGCGACCTCTTCTACGATTACGGGGAGCTGAGTTGCCCACGCGCCTCGTAATATCATCAAACTCTAAATCCCAGATAAGAATAATCCGTCCTATTCTATGAGATGGATAGTGTTCTAGACCACGGCACTTTTCCAAAAGATTTGGTACTTCCGACATTTCGATAGAAAGACGGCGGTCCCGTAGACAAGGTAAGATATCCTTTGAAGTGACGGGGCTAAGAGCCAGATATTCTGAAATAGGGTGACACTTGTTGGCGTCGCCTTTCGAGGCGAAGTAGTTATTGAAGAAGATTTCCCAGACGGCGGTACGGATATCGTCGGGGATTTTTCTTTCCCACGAGGAAATGGCTTTCGGATTGTCGCGGGGCATGTCGCAGTGTAGAGGAGAGTGCGAGCGAGGACGAGATACTAAATTTGCAAGTTAAGATAGAAGAGGATATAGGGAGTACTTTGTCATAAGGAATGTGGAAAAGTAGAATTAGTGGGACCTAAATATTTGATCAAAGGTTGGCTTTCGGCGTAATTCAGTCAGATAGCTGCTGTTTTAGGTTGGCGGACGTGGACGTGCACCAGAGATTTGCAATTCTCGTAGCCGCCCCATGGATCCGTGGATCCAAAAAATACCTAGGTAATTATTAACTTAGTCGCCGAGTGGCCCCGGTGGCCCAGAGGGCTCCCTGAGGACTACAGCGGGTGAATGTTCTAGGAGTAAATTTTGCGATTATTCCCCCTGTAGATTTAAAGCTACTTTAAAGGCGTGGATGCCTCAAAGTTGTCTAGAGTATCATGTGTTGAGCTATGTTGGATTATGACCAGTACCGGGACTGTGTCCCCGGGTCTTCCAACGAGAGGGGTCACCGGTCACCGAGAAACCCACCATGTAGATGCCACGAAGGCACCGACCCCGGCGCCGAGATTCGAGGTAAGAGAGGAATAACAATGACAAAGAAAGGAGGCCGCTTAAACTTGTCCATCCACACCACGATGGGCCTCGCTTGGAAGGAGGACTAACGGACATTCATAGCTGATCCCACTCCAAGAAAACAGAAGTTGCCGCAGATAGAAATGATAATCAAATTGCAAACGTTGACAATGGTGATATAGCTAATCTTGTGATGATAAATACATGACGTGCTCCATGAGGAACCGATCTAGCAGTAGCAAAAAGAGATGGTGGCTAGGTCTACAGCCAATGCATGATTCTTTTGAATTTCAGGGGCATGTTGAACTCGAGGATTGGAATGTACCACGGGCCCCAGGCGGTAAGAACTAAACTTATCAAAGCGATGCTGAAAAGGATACTGATATAGAGCGCAACCAAATTGCTATCTCGGTAAAACTTGATATTAACGCTCGAGATCTCCATAGATGCAGGTTGCTTGTCTTTCTTAGGATTCCTCCCGAAAAAGAAATCGGGTCGCCGAGTCGAGGCTGCTGAGTCTGCAACTCAACAGGGATTGGGCCGGTAGGGTAGCATGAGCCATTTTCATGGAACTGATTTGGTAGCCCAGCGGCCTGGATAGATGAATCATCCATACGGTATGTAATTCTGTGGTGGCGGTCTGCACACTTCCATAGTGGGCTGCTCTTTAGCTCTATACTTTGAGGGCGCATATGCATTCTGGCCTGCAGGCCTGCTGCAACCTTTTTTGTCTTTGTATACACCTTGTTACATTTTGCACATTGCAAAAAGTTCGCCCGCCACCCGTGTGTAAATGCCACCTTATTGCACATGCATAGATGTAAGGGTGGAACGTATGGACGGTGATTTTTTCCCACCCCCCCCTTTGCATGATACGAGCTGTAACCCAGTACCACCACATCAGAATGGCGGTGCTTCGTATGACACCATGCTTGTTCGTATGCTTCACGGGACCACCCTATGGAGCCAGCTATCTCACGAATATTTGCCACATCTCTAAACATGGCATATAGGTTGGCACCTCGTTACATATTTATGCATATGCATGCAGGTTGGCATGATACTTAAGCCGGTATGTAATTTATTACGTATTGGGCATATAACCAACTCCTGGAATTCCGCACCGCATCTGTCTATGGTCGAAATTGAATTTGTACTCATATACAAATAGCGAAATTCTATCCCGCCTAAGATTGGCGTCCGCTACGACAGGTCTCCGCTGCTACCTTCATATTATGAGTTAGGACTGGATGTGTAGCACGTGTAGATGAAACATTTGTTAGGCTTAGTAGAAGATATGTTGGCAATATGCAATAATAACATGTGACTACTCTACGGCTAGCATACATTGGAAGGGAATTGTGCCCTTTCATTAGGGGTACGGGGACGCCACCCCAATTGCCTGAGGGCGTTGGTAAGAATAGCGACGAAAGAATTCACCCCCAGGACTAGATACTCTTGCGTAACTCTAAGTTGAAGGATGTTGCTTTGCATACTATGCACAGCTTGTATATCTCGCTCGACTTTTGGTATTCTTACTGTGAACCCTTCGATGTTTTCGGTGGACCTTCTGATATTTCTCACTGTTTCGGTAATATTTTGCACCCCGATGTTGAGTTCATTAAGCTTCTGCACTACCCACATGTCCTGACCAGCCAGCTGTTGGTACAAGATAGGTTGTTGGTGTGATATGTAGATGGGGTGTTGGTTCAGCGAGTGGCTGTCTGGGAAGTTCTGGTTGTGAACTATGCCTGCTATAGCGGGCACAGTAGGGTTCTGGGTACAAGAAGTGTGGTCCATTTGGAGGTGTAAATTTTGTGGATCGGTACGTTGTGTGCTATCCGAAGTCGGGAAATAGCTGATTACTTCTGAACTGTTCGCTGTCCAGGACGCGGTATGAGCGGGGTAGCCATAACCCTTTGCTAACTATATAATTATTCTGATTAGATGCACTCTGAAAGAACAGTTCTACTGGGTAAGTCCTTAGTTACCGATGCGTATGGTAGCTTATTGAGAGTTGGCATATTGAGAGATGTCATATTTCGATATTAATATCGTTGGAAGTGGGAAGAATATAGGTGCGCAAGCCTAGATCAAATCGCAGGTGTGTATTGATAGTAGGATAGAAATTACTGGAGCTTGGTATGGAGTGGGCTGTGGGCTAGCCTTTTCTTTTATCTATTTGAACTGGATTTTGCCCTGTAATTCAATATTGCAGACAATTATCACTGCGAAGTTGTTGCGTTGTAGTTGCCCATGAATCGGCCCCCGGCTGTGGTGTTCCGGCTTCCCGGTCCATGATGACCGGAAGATGAGTATCCACTCTGATCACGCCCCCTGAGCACCAGGGCGCATCAGGGCCCCGACACCTCTACTTCTAATCATGCAAGTTTAGGCTACTTTCGTCATCCGTCGCTAAGTCCCGCTTAAAGGTGCCTCCTGTGTTACAGACCTTGCTGGTCTTTTGATTCGCCTACGCCCGCATATCAACCTCCAATGAAATCTTCGTTTTGATACTTTTGTTTGCTGCATGATGCCGTGAATGCACATGTAAGTTTCGAGGCCCCTTCTTGCGTTGCCGAATCCGAAAGCATGACCATTTGCATGACACGTCAGCATCTTGCCCCACCACAAAATTCGGGGAAAGATTTACATATGTACAGTTCCTTCTGTGGCCCCAGGGTTCAAGGCCAGCTTGACCAGGGGTGAAACTTTCTTTCAACATTCCTTTCGAAATTTCCTCAACTTCGATAACGACGGATGAATGATCGACTATGACGACCTTACCCGGGTTTTCAAGCCTTTTTAGTGGACCCAGCACTAGCGCTCCTCATGCTCCTCCTCCTCCTCCTCATGTTCCTAGACCAAGGCTGGAACGACAGAACAATCTGACCACCGCACATGTCGTGTCAGCCTTTCGTCACGAATACTGGCTCCAAAAACAGGGAGACAGAAACGCGGTGGGTCTCATGCAAAATATCCTGACAATTATACAAGTATTTTTCACATACCAAAGCAAATCCGTATAAATATCAAATATTAACCTCTATTCACTCTGCAAAAGGAAATACTTGAAATCGTATTAGACGAATACGAAAGTCAATATTCGAAAAAGTTTCCGACTTATCTTAAGCAGAAACCTGATCTTAAAAAAGCAATTCAAAATAGGTTTTTTGAATTACTTGAAAGACATGAATTTGAGGAGGAAGGCGACCGACTTCTGATCAAAGAAATGATGATAGCAACGAAACCTTTAGATGAACAATCAGAAGGGCGACATTGGTTATTCGAGCATTGCATACGTCGGACTACCGAAAACCGTGCCGCTCGTGTAAAGAATGGCACAAAGAAGAAATCTCAGGGGGTTGCATATTGGGAGGGCAACAGGTAACTAATCTCTATTTGGATTCCGCCGTTCCCTCCAGACCTGAAGCCGCTCCATTAACATCAACAGTGGGGGTAGCAGCAGGCAGAGTTACCAATAGGCCGATAACCCGAAGGCAGGACACGAAGGCTTGCAGGACAAACACGGCAACAGGATGTGGCAGCAAACTTCATATTGTATGCCTGCAACTTGCATCGGCTGCTATCGATTCGACATGCAAATAATATATTTTCCACGAAAAGATGGCTGGCATTTCTTGTATTTACCCCGCACAACCTACAAAGCTTTGTTTTTCAGGGTCTTTTCGACACCCCAAACCACGAACGGCTGACATGCCAGCTGTAGCATGAAAAAGGTGTTTGGGAGTCAAATTAGCCTCGAGCTTTGGAAGTCGGCCGATTCAACAGACGCAACACAATACCAATTTGAAAAGGTCATAGTAATAGTATTGTGCTGACTAAAGTACAACTTCAACAACAGTAGTTGGAAATAGAAACTAGTTCTAAATTAGGAAACATGACTATTTTGGGATCTGATTATTTTGGAGCAAGGCTCGATCCGAGCAAGCATCATGAGTTCGAAACAGCTGCTAATCAAATTTGAATAGCGTCCTTTTTTTGAGAGAGAGCCTCCCATAGTACTGTGTAACAGGTAACTACATACTCCTGAAACCACTTTTCTCCCTGTTCAGCTGGAAACCCTTTTGCAGTAATTAAAAATTGCAGCAACTCTGGTAAGAACGCCCAAGTTACGACAGGCTCTTTTCGCTGAATTTCTGCCGCTCCGATTTATCCGCTATGTGTGCCGCAAGAGCATCGTGTACTCTTTTACACGCTTCGAGGTTCTCGCAACGTCTAGGCGTAGTATCAAAGTGTTTTATTCGTTCGTAGAGATTAAATATTGAGAATATGTCCGATGCGTCAATAATCGTCTGGGCGTTATGTTGATCTAGTAAAGGGTTAAGGCGTTCCGAAATCCTATGAACCATAGTACCAGAAAGCATAGCCCCGTGGAACAAGCATTGGTAAAATAACCAACGGTAATAGTCGTAGAGGATCGAATATGTTTTTCCCAGTCCGTTGATACCAAAACAAATTTGACATTGGGGCGTTGCCTCAAAAGCACACGGCATGTACTCCCCGCAGACATTGCATTGTCGCGGCCAAAAATAAAAGAAATGAGGATCATCCGAGTGTTCCTTCTTCCAGTGTTCGTGTAGGAAGTATCGACAGGAAACTTGACTGGAACATAGCACACAATGCCAGGAAAGCGAATCCGTTGAGCGCAGAAACTGGTACGCGTGATGAACTAACCGTCGATCGGGGATGACGGAGGGCGCAGGGGTCGTCTGCTCTGGCAAAGTACTGGTAGTAGGACTCTCTATTTCATAGAAGCCGCTATTTGCGTCGTATTGCAATTGCGGATCGGAGAGGTAACAACAAATTCCGAGATAACGTCGAGTCCATATTAAAAGGCTTTTCGGATGTACTTCAGGTGCGATGTATTCTGCGGCCCCTGCTAGTTTGATTAGGAAGGGTAGGTCCTCCTTACACAAGTCAGATTCGTCAGATTCGTCGATGCTAGATACCCCGATTGGCAGCGACGACTGATTTTCAAAATGTTCGTAGAGATGGTTGTTGACATCGACAAGATCGTCTATAGAACCTGGGTCCCAAGATACCATCACTCTATAAAGTTTGTGAATAGCATGACATTCGTGAACCGCTCTGGTCTGGGTACGAGGGCAAACCGCTCCTAAGCTGGGTAGAGAGCGAACTAAAGATAGAGCAGAAAGAGGTGTTGCATGTCGAACTAGGCTTGATGAGGCGGAGAGAAAGATTTTAAATTCTATGGTATGGCGCTGTAGGGCATCGAGGCTGTAGGGCATCGAGGTTGTACGTTCGTAACTGTGCGACACTGAGAAACTTATTAAATAAGTGTTTGCATGCACACTGCGCAGGGGAAAACATAAGCTTAAAACTATTGGTATTTGTGAGCCGCTTAGAATGGGCTCAAATACGACCGAATGGGCTAGATACAAAGAAATGGCAAAGGAGAAATGTCTAAAAAGGAAACGATCCGAATCCAGCCCCGTTCGTCACGCCATTTTCCATATCTCAGAGGGCTCTTCGCATATGGGCCGGGAAGCGGTCCAGGATGCGGGACATGTACATTGTCGGGACGGTCGCCCAAAGCGACGGTGTCCCATCTCGAAATGGGTGCGAGACGAACAGGACAGGGAAAATGTTGAGCCGTGTTTGGGAACCTTCAGCGAAGATACCAAAAGCATCAGAAGTTAGAATATCAAAGGCAAAGACATCGGCATCAAAGGCATAGGAAGTTAAAACATCAAAGGCGAAGACATCAAAAGCATCAAAGTCAAATCATAAACCAGCCAAGCAATGACCACATGCCATTTGCGACGTCTGCATAGGTACGAGACCAGCCGCCAGGGCGAGCATTTATTTTTGCTAGCGCAATTAAGTTCCGCACGATGTTACAACAGAGATAAAATATCCATATGCAATAAATCGCGGAAACCAGATACAGGGCGATTTGGGTCCAGGTCCTGGATTTTTGTATCTCGCTCGATATTGGTGTAGTATCTGTTTCTTCATCCGTTTCGCCCTTGTCTTCTAGACTGCCTTCGTCGTGCACTATGGCTGCTGCGTATCCGTCTACTTCCATCTGGCAAGCTAGTCTTATCTGACCTTTGAGGCACTGTTCAAGATGGCGATAGCGTTCTATTATCGATTCTTGATACCTCTGGTTCTTCTCGTCTGATTTCTTTATTATCTTATGGATAGCTGTGTTAAGGTCGGCGTTTTTCAAGGATTGAATGACCTCAACGTCGTGTCGGTCCAAGCCGACTCGTATCAGTGCATCGAGTGAAGGTAAAATCGTAGGTTCATATTCAAGCGGGCCACTAGGCGTTTCAGCCATGACATTTGGCTCATCTGGAGTAGACTGTTGTGCAGGAGGGGTCGGCTGTGGATGCGACGGCGTGTGCGCGTCTGCTACGAGATTGGGGCTGGCTGGCCCAGGGATCGATTGCTCATCCATGAAGGTGGATCAGACGAACAAAACTTGGTGTTATCGTGGTAGAGTAATTACTAGGCAGGCAGGCAGTAGTAGATTGCTCTTGATTCCGTAGAGGTAGCTCCTAGAGATTTCCCTCTACCTTTATAATAACCTTTTACTCACCGACTACTCAGTGTTGCCAGTTGTCAAGCATTTGCAGATGCATATAAGTCCACATCTCCCTGTTGGAGTTCGAACGACAAAAAAAAAGGAGTGTTCTAAGCTAAGTGGCATGCGGTTTGTGCTTCGTATACATGTAAGCCAACTCATACCTGTCGCCATGTCAGCGCGCACGAGTCCCCCCGCCACGTCTTCCTGAACTGATACTTTCTGAACGCATGCCGGTTACCCAGCGGTTGATCGTGAGAGTCGGGTCTAGTCTATGAGGGAATTTAGGGGAGGTCACATATGATACCTTTATGCTCAGCCTTTTGCTTTTTCCGCTTATCAAATCCTATTCCCTTGCTAAGTGGGACCATTAGGGCTTGACGCAGCAATATGGGCCTAGCGCCCGGAATAGGAGCCAGTTCAAAGACAATATTGAACCCCATCACTCGACTACATAGACAGCATTGACACGAATCTAAGGGTCTGGCGAAAAGACAAGCCATGGCAGCGATACTATGGCGACTAGTACATGAATACGTGGCGACGGTGATCTGGCACTTCTCTGAGACCCCAAGTCTGGCACATGATCGTGGAGTAGCTGAGGTTGATCACCTATCAATCTAGTAATCTCGCAACAAAAAAAAGAAAGAGGGACTGGCCTTGCCTTGAGATGGCATACTATGAACCTTCGGCGCCGCCCTCCGGCCTTCCCTTCAAAGTTCAGCGAGCTCACAATGGACTTTCATTATAAATACACCCATGTAATCTCTGTTCATGTTTTTCCAATAGCCACTCACGTCCATCGATCTATCCTCACTAGCGCAAGCAATCTTTTAAAATCTTATCTGCTAACGCACTAAGTCAATATTCAAATACTCACCATTGAGCCCACCTAGAAGACATTTTTGATATCTTTCTTTTGACAATATATATCTACCTACTTTTCGAATCGGTCGCGATGAATAACAACACCATAGAAGCTAGCGCTAGCCTCCAGCGAGCAATTGAGGCTAGCTCAACTCCAACAGGTCTAGAAATCTATCGATCAAAGTCAACCAGGGTAGAAACTCCTGAAGATTATCTGTCGGCTACCAAATATCGAATCACACCTCCTCCTACTCCTAAAGACACTTCCCGCGGCTCCTCCCAAAGCAATATCCTACCGGAAGATGGCTCCGAAGAACAGTCTTTGCGAGACCTACCCTTCGTTTTTACCAACTATCAGTCATCGGAATCGGGGAGTTCCACAATTAGGGCTACGCCTCGAATTCCTAGATCCCGTCTATCACTATCGCCACTACAATCCCCGTCTACAGGCGAGAAAATAACGGGTCTCCAACCTTCCCGGAACACAACGACGTCACCTGCTGATAGTGTCCCACCGTTGCAGGGATCAAATACTGTAAGGCACACCATTGACCTGTCATACGAAATCGATGATGAATTCCCCTATGCACGGGTATCTGCTCTACGGGTCGAGCCAACCTCGGGTCTGCCAGAATGTTCCATGCCCGCCTTCCACTTTCAACAATCAACAATCCAGTCTCTTGCACAACACGAGGATTTAAATTTGCGCCAAAACATCGCTCAAGTCTGTCAACAGTTCCATATGGAACGTACCAAAAAGGAGTGGGCGCAAAGTAAAGTGACAGTTCTAAAAATCCACTGTTCTACTTTGGAAAAAGATAAAGTGAAATTTCTGGAGACTATAGCAGAATCACATAAAGTCCAGTCGCAACTATTGGCGGGAGCAACCTACATGAAGCAGGAACTTGCAGACATTTGTGAAACGGCGGGACGTCAAGACCAACAGATTCAGCAATATCAGAAAAGTCTAGAAGAATCACATAAAAAAAAGATCGAAACAGAAAGAGAGAATCAGAACCGAGTCAACATTTTGGGTGACAGACTGATGACTGTTGAACAAAAACTTCTGGCCTCCGAACAGGCCTTGAAAATGGCCGACGATGCATATATGCAGAAATTAAAGGCTGCCTATGATCTCCAAGCAAAAATTCTCGCAGATATAAAAACGGAGAAGAAAGATATGCAATCTCGTTTGAAGGGGCAGCGCGTCATCCATTTCCTCGTTCATATACTTCTTCTAGTTCTTTTAATTTTTGTTCTACTCGGTGGGGTGCTGGAAATCCCCGGACTTCGTAAAGGCCTCCAACACCTACAAGATGCCTTTGAGCAAAAAGACTATTTCGAAAAAATGCTATCACCGAAGAGGACCCCGAGCCCGACAATCCGTTATTTAAACTAATTTTTCCTTGCATTGGTATTTGTATGCGTTTCACGCACCTTCTTGTACTTCCCCTACGGCAGATAATTTGGAAGATAGCCCATGGTCCTGTAGTTTACATGCATATCAAATAGCAAGACCTATTTTCGTTCTACTCTGGATCTTCGTATTATATCTCGGATACGCTTTTGTGGCACTCAGTTGGGACGAGCAGAAGCCATTTGAATGCTATATACTTGACTGTCACAGAAAAAGACTAGAGCTATATACATCGGCTCGAAAAGGACGTTTTGGACCGCGATAAGACAATAGAGACCCTTCGCAAAGATATTGCCTCGGGTCAAACCACAGATGTCAAGAATCGACGCAGGATACGAGACTTGGAAGCCTGCAACGACGATAAGTTCATGGCCCTTCAAAGCGAAATCAGCAGACTTAAGAAAGAAAATCAACAGCTGAAGCAACGAAACTAGAGCTCAAAAACAGGATCCAAGGATCCAAATCAGCTATTCAAAGTGATCAAGAAGAGCCTCGAGGTAACGATAGTTCAGGTGGCAGAGTTACACTGTAAGTTTGCGGGGATGAAAGATTTACTGGCTGTGCATGAATCTGGCCATCAGAAAATCAAAGGCCTTCTTGAGAAGCATGGTGCTTCGGCTGGGTAATATTTGAGGTGGTAATCGATCATAGCGCTTTCCGGATAATTCGATTGCAAATACAAGCAACGTTACGTTGGGCCGCCCAAATCCGTGCATGCATAGTTGGATGATTGGGACTTCCTAGAGTGCCCGGGGACAGCCGGACGCACCAATTTATTACCAGTCTTTGAGCCACATTCGAATATTCTCGTTTGTATGATATTCAGGATATAATATTTGTATTAGAACATATGGGTGGGCTAGCGCACCAGCTGTGTTTAAAGAAACAAAAGATCCAAAAAATAAACATGGTGTAGGTCTTGACAAGAAAACGGAACTACTCGGGCGATATCCCCTATAGCGTAGATTTTATAACTTAAACAGTTGTAACTAATCCATAAAAATCTACGCCTTCTCCGTTTCCGACGCTCTAGAGTGTTCTCGTAGGAACCGCTTATTGCGATTCGATCCCAAAGGTGTCCTTCTAAGAACGAATAACATTTCCCCGTCGGCCACCTTTGGGCTTTCGGACTTGGCCCTCTGTCTTTTAGATATCTTCCCACACCGATTTTCGGATGTGGTTGGCTGCATAGTCGGTTGGCGGGCGCTCTTGCGGTTCGAGGACCGGGTAGCCATCTTTGTTGGCTTAGTAGCTGCTTGCACTGTCGACGGGCTTGAGCACGGGCAAGGCGGGCAAGGCGGGCATTCTGGCTCGGATTGCTCCTGTTCGACTGGTACAGCTTCCGAAGAAGCTATTCGAATAGCTCTGCCGAATCCAGAAGGCCTGGCCAGCGGATTCAAAGGTGCCACCCAAATTCGCTGGACAGCATCAATCGCCTTTGACCACGCCAAGGCCACGTCGGATGCCGTTTCTTGTAAAGACGTAGGCGTTTGCTTTGGCGGAGATAGAGGTGTTCTCTCTACCAAGGTGAACACTAGTATGCCTTTTGGCACCAGGGTTGATGGCCAGTCCCAATAAATGGTCTTATTGTCGCGGTTGATACGAAACTCATGTCCCTCGATTACCTGGTTATAGCAAAACACCGCAAGCTTGTTTAAGCTTCCGTCATTCTTTTTGAGCATTTCCTAAGATCAAAAAACGGTGAGCTTTAGGCGGATATGGCTGGTCTCGTAGCAACACGAAGTCCAAATATGGCTACTTTTCATGAAATGGTAATTGAGATGTACTCACGTTTGCCCAAGAAGATGTCGCAGCGGGGTCTCCCAGAACACCCGTTACAAGTGTGTAATAGCACCCAGGATGCTCTTCCGCTGGGATATATCCTTTGAGTGTCATAAACTCGGTAGCCCCCTTCACATCCGGACAGATCTCATCCGTTGAAAGCTTACGAAATCGGGGCAGAGAGTTGCTGCGTTTTTTGGCATGCTTCAATTGATTTGGGGTAGTGGGCGTGGCGACGACCCTCCCCAGCGTAACACCGATCCCCGGATCCATGGAAGACATGTAGCGAAAGGATAAGTAGTATATGTAGCTTTTCTAATTGCAAAGGTGAAATTTAAAGATAGGGTCTTCAGTTGCCTGAGTATAAAACGGGTCGCGGGCGAACAAAGTATGGTATGGATCTATATCCGTTTGTGACGTCTGGGTATGAGGCTACTAGCTACTGTCGTCTTGGGCGAGTCTTATATACATCCGTTGATGGGGAGGTCGCTTGAATAAAATCTTGGTGCATTAATTAAATAGCTGAGATAAAAGGGTGGAAGTGCAATTCAAGTCCATCACTTCCATCGATTCAGGGACGTTGATCGCAATCCGGACTCTCGGTCGCCTGGCCTGGTACCACACAGTTTCGAGACGAAAATACCACAAGGCTTGCTTATTCGCCCGTGCACGATACTAGTGTTGTTTGCAGCCCAATAAATTCGGAACCGAACTCAAGTGGGGCTGTCTCAATGCCAGGCATGATTACCCGAGTTGCGTTACTACATACTTAAGTACTTACCCAAAGAAAATGCCGGGCCAGCCTCCAAGGAATGAAACTCGTGAATGCATCCTCATGTGGGTCGAGGGCAAATTTGGCCGGTGCCTCCACACCTAATTTCGCCCTAGCAATTCTCGCGCATGGACGCATATGCGATCAAGCGAACATGCGATCCTCGAGTGGTCACATGGTCGCTTTTGCCAAGATGCGATCTTGCAACATAATCACGTGATACATTGTTCAGAACAGGATGGGTGCTAAAACAGGTAGGTGAAACTCGTAGAAACATTCTTGTTGTTGCTGTGGTGTAACGCCAGATTGCTGTCGAGCTCTGGGAACCAATCTTTACTGGCTTGTCCTATGTCTATCGTTGGATATGCCATCGTGAAAGAAGAAGAAGAAGAAGAAGAAGAAGAAGAAGAAGAAGAAGAAGAAGAAGAAGAAAAAGAAGATTAAGAGATTTAATGATATGGACTAAATTAGGGTTAAACTAAATTTTCTTTATATTAAAATATAGTTGATTTGGTTATTATATTCAGTTTTTATAAAAGCCGGAACAGATCTTTCAGCCTTTTTATGATAGTAATCTTTTAGTGGGATTTTAGTTTCGTATATATAATAGCTGGTGTGGTTGATTGCGAGAGGCATAAGCCCCAATCGTTTAACAAGCTTAAAAGCTTTGCTTTGAATATCTGGATGGTTCTAATATTAGTCGATATTCAGATTAAAATACTGGTTCTGCTGTATTTATTGGAGCATCTTATAATTCTGCTAATCTCAACAATAGCTTCACAGTACTTTTGCTATTTAATCTGTCCAAATCAATTTGTTCTGCAGTTTGCGAAAAATGTGGCCTACAGCTTATAATAAAAATAGTCCCACTGCCATACTTTGAAAAATATTTTTAAATATCAAAGGTCTCCAAATCATCCGCATTATCAAATATAAACAGCTATTTATTATTTCCAAATAATTGTAATTAATAAAAAAAAGCTAATTGTATAACATAGATAATCTCTAAATTAGTGCTAATTGTACCCTCGTTATCAATTAGTTCCAGTATACTAAGTTTCAGACTGATTATTCTATAATCAGAAACAGACTCGAATTATGCTTTTCTTGCTTGCTCCCTAACGATAAATTGCATAATATCCACAAACAAGGTTTCAATAGTATTTTTGCTTGCTGTGAATACCCAAAATATAGTTGTATAATCGTAATGGTGCTGATAGGCGTATTCCGCAGCAATCTGCGTCTTTTCCATTCCTCCAGTCCCTATAAGTGTAAATATAAATAATGTGTTTCTGTATTCTGATGCCACAAAGCACTCATGCATTTTTCTGAACTCTTCTACCCTACCAATAAAATTCGGGTTCCAAAAAAAATAATACGTCAAACATAATAATAAAGTTAATCCTCTCGATTTTTTTGTGCTCTACATAAAATGTTGTTTATTAGACATACAAACAGACAGTAAAAATGCTTATCTAGAAAACTCATCTTTACACTAAAAATAACTAACCCTAAAGTAATTCTCTCACTAAACATTCTCTTTTAATGTTGTTTGGTTGCAAATATCCCAGAAGTTTTTTTACAAAAGCTACTACTAAACCTACCACATACCCCTACCAAACTTTATTCTTATGCAAATCAACATAATCGCAAATACTTTATACAATAATACAAAATATTTTATTCAAAATCCCTACCACTTCCATTTTTAGGCAAAGAATTCTACCGCCAAATCGTTTATTAACCATATCACAAAAAGCAACATCTTTGATAACTTGATTTCCAAACACAATCAGACCATAATAAATCTTCATATCCCTAACTTCTTCCCTCATAAGCTTTGTCCTATCACAAAATTAGCAGTTTCCATCTCCATCCCCACTTCCTTCCCAATCCGCCTTAATATCGACAATAACCCCAATAACATAATCATAATCCAACCAAAATAATAAATCTTCCAGCAGCTCCAACTTAGAATATTTCAACACTATCTTTAACCACTTATTTTTTAATTATTCCAGATATTCAAATATTTTGGATCCGTTCAGATTATATTCAATTTCTAAGCTTAACAAGGCAGTCAAAATGGAAATAAGCAGATTATTAAATGCACCTGTTAGTTCGAAGCCGCCTTCACCGACTATCACTTTGCCCATATCCCACTAAACAACGCCAGGATAGCATCCAACAAATATACCAACCACCACATCACCAAGCCTAACTTTAGGCAAAATATTTCTACCAATACCAATCATAAACCCGAATTTAATAAACCGAAATATATTGATCAACCAGACAATCACGGCTACCGCCGATACAATACCAATCTTACCTTTCAATAAGCAAGCAATAATAATATTATATTCCCCAACAAAACCCAGGTTATATATATTATAATCATTTAGCAACTTTGGGAAATTCGTATATCACTGATCCAGCATTGTAATAACAACAGTTAATTCCTCCAGGAATATGTATATCCAAACTACCGTATACTCATCATAAATACAATACACAGACATTGCAATATCAACCGTCTTTACTTTGCTCTACATACAACAAATGTATGAATATTAGTTAAAATAGTGAATACTAGTTTACTATGCTTACTCTTCATTCGATAGCTAGAAAATGGATTAGAAGTCATAAGAAATAGAAGAAACAAAAAATATGAGGCCGGCACATTTCAGTTGCTGTGGCTGCTAAAATGATATGCACCTATCATATTACCTTTATTTACATACAATTATGCCTTTCACTATACTGCTGCCTTCCCTTATCTCTTTAAATTAAAACAGCCCTGCTGTATTATCCTATTTAGACTTGGTAAAGAAAATTTATTTTGATATTCTTTCCCATTCAATTATCATACATATATTAACAGTATTACTTTCCTAAAATCTTTGATTACAGATTTCATCAGAAGAATCGCAAAGCCTAATAAGTGGCATATAACTATAGTCTATATGTACAATCTAATCCTACCCCAGGTGTATAGATCTAGGGTTTACTTCTATAACACAGCAGTTTATCTAGACTTAATTAAAATATATAGCTATATATTCTATACAGATTTACTTTAGTTGGAAGAATGATTAATGACTACAGATAAATGGAATTCTGCCTACAAAAGATATGTAGTAGATTAAACTGTGTCTTGTCCTACCGTTAATACTTTAGGAATTTAAGTTTCTCTCTCCCAAGCACGGATGGCTGGATGTGCCGAGCTCAAGCCCGTGGTTGGCTATGTACGCTTTGCATGGGCTGCGTTGGCGAAAAAAAAAAAAAAAAAAAAAAAAAAGTCATACGAGGTTGTATGAAGTCCTGGTTGGTATAATCGTTGGTTTCCCGATTATTTGATTCCACGAAGAACAAGTATCGCACTGCAGGTGTTTCATCAACAATTATTTTGCAATTTTGGAGGCTTACCACCGTGCTAGTTGTGCTAGCATCCTAACAAGTCCCTCACTTGCTTGACGATTAGTGCTCTACGAGAGAGAAAAGAATCCCGAGACCTGCATTTCCAGTGCCAAGCCAATCTAGGACACGATTGCGCCGCAGATTAAGCGCCACCTTAGCTTGAAGAAAAGTTTACATAAAGAATTGGGTGTCATTGCGATAAAAAGAATCATTTAACCTTCACCAAAGTCTGCAGACCCTACTTCATGCTTAAACCCCAATAGCTTCTGTGATATTGCCGTTATGTCCGTGTTGAATTTCTGCATTCTGTTGGCAATACCGCACCGGCCGGGCCCTGTTAATCCCAAATTAGGAGGAGGATGTGGATCTAACGGATGCAATACCAATGATATCTATTAGTTAATATCTGCAGATTTTTCAGATTGTGGGCGAGAGTAGGATATAGGATACCATCTAGAGTAGGGCAGTGAAGATGTAGACACATCATGTTATATGCGGAGTAACTTCCTACGAACGGCAGCGTGAGTTGTTGTGGTACCGGAATTCTGAGATAAACCAGATGCGATGACACTCTTCCCCAGGCCATGGAATGTCCGAAGCTTCCTGGGCATGAGTCCTTCCATATTTTCCGTATATTTTCTTTGTCGTCGAACGGAATGCTAACCGACTTTGCCTGCTCAGGTACTCGTGTACGTAGCGACCAAGGAACGGTAGTTACGCAAGTTAGCTTTCTTAGTCGATTAAGTAATATCCAAATTGGTAGATCTCTCCAATCGTGAGAGTTGAATGATGGTTCTAGTGGTAACTTCGCAGCCCTGAGCGAACGGACAAGGGAGCCAATTGCAATCTCAACACATTCTGGAGCATTGCACAAGGGGTGCTTGGGTGTAGAGGAGGCATCATCCGAACCGGGCAGCATGTCGTTGTAGAAATCCGTCAATAAGTCGACAAGTTGATTCATGGTACACGCTCGTTCGTTCCAGATATGATCTGCTCCAGGAATAGTTATTTGTTCATATTCTTGCTATTCTAGACTAACGCCCGAGTGGTTGGAAGAAATGCTTCAATTTGGTGTGCATATTGGCAGTATTGCACAATCTAGGGATTTAATCCCTCTGGATGGGATGGAAACGAGATTTTCTGGGAGACTCACCTAGGATAGGACTCGGTATATAATCTGTAGCCACGCTAAACCCGCTGCCAGGTAGCAAAATCGAGTTTTCATATAACTCATATCTCATAAAATTTGCCGACATCGTCGAACTCCATCCACAGCACTCCTTCGCTAATTGTGCCGACAGTTGCTCTACTAACAACACCATTCCCTCAATTTCATGAAGGTGTGTCCGATACGTAGCCATCCTTCGTAACCAGGCTTCAATTGGTTGCCGTTTTGCATCAATTCTTTAATCCAGAAGCTAGGCCAAGGGTGTACCAAGTCCCCGCAGTCGTATTTGTCACATAGAATCGCAATCTCGAGTAGCTGTTCGTAACTTAGAGACTTTGGGATAGCCCTATTCCGGTAATGCATCGAAATTCTGAGTAATATAAGCATCGAATCCGCGTCATCATCTTCCAGCGAAAGTACTGGTAACTCTGTATTTCCGAATTCTTCTGTAGGCAGGCTTTGGAACCCGTTTTCTGGGTTGAGCATTCGCCGCCAAACTGGTGATGCGTTACGAAGGGCCGCGGCTGAGACATATACCTTCTCGGTGCTCAAGGTCTCGCTGGTTGCCTCCGAGTTATCGCTGATGGAATGCCGGCGTGTGAGCTTGATGATTAGATCCGGCAACCTGCTGAACTCACGCTGTGCTGAGTTCATTTTCAGTGTCGTTCTAAAGATATATATGTGGGGAAAGTTTGATTTCGGCAGGAATGATTCCTTTCAAGCGGCCGGATTCGTAGGCAGGTAGCAGAAACAGATCATGCATATGTACATTCTTGTGCCAACTGTGCAGCTACGACAACAATGAAAGCTAATGCTGCACATTGCACCCCCCATTCACCGCTCCCAAACGTCCTAGAAAGACCTACTAACAAATTTAACATCCTGGCCGTCGTGCTCTCCGAAACTCCCTTGGGTTCCGCTTCGATAGTAGGTTTTTTAATCGGTAGACCTTCTGGGTCACTGTCGCTCCACTCTCTCTTCCCTTCCTGCGCTTCTCCTTTGTTTGATGCTCTCCAATCTCGCTCTGTGAGTATCCCGCATGTTGGCAAAGAGGGCGGGAAGGATTTTCGTTGATGGGCTCCAAATATCCTTTCTGCAAAGTTTCGGAATCCCATTCGCCCTGTGGCTTTAAAGCTCGGAGAGCTTCCAAGGAGTCCTACAAGGCTGTAATAGATCGGCTGCTTTCCAACACGGCCTTTCGTTGCTGCCATATCGGAATGTTGGTTGCCTCGCGTAAATGTGGTACCGATTGCGTATAACTACTCAATAATAAGAGCACACAAAGGGGTGCCATTTTACGAAGTAGTTGTCATCCTGTTGCCAAGACATTTTCATAATGCAGACCACGTGTTGTGAAACCAAGCCCGCTTTCCAAGAAAGTGCTTACGCCACACCAAGTTCCTGTTAATGGACGACTGGCTTGACCATCTGATTTGGCGTGAATTCCGTTTTACAACATCATAACACAAGCACGCCTGATCATGGGAGGAACAGTGCTGGGTGCGGGGCTGCGGAGTGCGGGGCTTTTTTGTCACGTGGTGTGGTACAGTTGTGTAGCAAACGACACGGTTGTTGAGAGTTAAACGGTGGTTCTATAAGAGGAGACATCCCTGCTTTCCTCTCCATGCTGAGTTACGATAAATAATTGACGTTGATCTACTGTACTTTAAGGCTGCTCTTTTAATTGAGATCTAGTCTTTTTGGGGTGGATATGAATTTCGGGTTACGCTTCGTTTTGGAACCCCGCCACATTTGATCCTTGTTGTTGTGTCAAACAGAATACTTTTGTGCAGCTTTTATTGGACCATCAGCCCCTTTCTGGCCTGTCACACAACAGGATCCGTCTGGGATTCTCTTGGCATCACAAGGCGTTTTATTGCATTTGATCTGTTGACAGAGCTTTGAGCGCTCTAACAGAATCTCTGTTTCTGCCCTCTTGAGCCACCCACCATCAACTAGTACTGATGAGTTTTCGCATGTTATTGCTGGTACGCAAATCATCTGTTGGACAACCTGACCTAGACAGGCCGTCATCCATAGAAGCTAAGCGAAGATACATTGCACATGCACGGTTCACAAGAATAGCTAAGATTATAAGATTATGCTAACCATGAAAGGTAGCCTGTGTTGACTAGTCGCGGCCCAAAGTGTTATTCTATATCCCAGACTGCCCCATGGCCAAAGCCTCAAGTTCCATACCTTTTCTTAGCAGTAATCCCGCTACCCCCCAGTTCGAACGTTTGTGAGCCCAATGCAATGCCGTATTGCCGAGACCATCTTTGGACTCTACATCGGCTCCCTTTTTAAGTAAAAATTCCACTACTGTTTTGTGGCCCGCATAGGTGGCATGTAAGAGTGGTGTCCAACCAACGTCGTCCCGGGCCTCCAGTTCAGCACCTCCCTCGAGAAGTAGGCGCGCTGCTGCCTCATTTCTACTTCCTGCAGCATAGTGCAATGGCGTACGCTGCTATCCCTTGAATTTATGTTAGCTCCCCTCTCAAGCAAAATTTTCGCAATTGCCTCCTAGCCCTTGAATACGGCGTATGATAGCGGCGTCCGGCCGCAGGTATCCTCAGACTCCAGCTCAGCACCCCCTTCAAGTAGTAACGTGAGGATTGTTTGATGCCCCATCATTGCAGCAACCGATAGTGCTGTCTGGCCAACAGCGTCAGATTTGGATTCCAATCTAGCACCCTTCTCTAGCAGCATTTTGACGACCATCTCCTGCCCAACCTCCGTGGCAAACAATAGCATCCTCCGATCACCGACTTTTAGCTCCGGGTTAGCTCCATTCTCGAGTAAAAGTTTCACCACTGCATAAGGCTGCGGTGACAATTCAAAGGAGCTGGCGCATCTGTAGTAACTTTATACGCAACAAGCGTTACCTAGACCAACACCCGACACACCGACGAATAACTCGGATCTTGAAATCGTTAGATTTGCTGCTAGAATCAAATAACGACATGTTCAGAAAGTGTTTCAGGCTAGTCGGATTTGTGCTCTTAGAGTCGATTCAAGAGATAAAGTTCGAACTCGGAGCCATAACAGCGAGACTAGGAGATGCCGGCAGAAAGACGGGGTCGATGGAAGTCATGGAAAGGATTCTGAGTGGGAATGAACTCGTTCGTGATTATAATGATAAAGTAAGGGCGATCGAAAATTCAGTTGAACCATCATCTTTGGCATCGATTGCGGGCACCAACTCAATTGTGACGGAGATTTTGGCGATTATACGGAAAACCCAAGCGCTGCAAGAGAGTGTTTGCTTAAGAACATCGGACCTAAATTATTGGATTCAAAGCTGCGCCTAATGTCCTAAAGTATGGCTCCAAGATGAGGCTTTCGTAATGCGATGGGTGCGTATGGGCCGATGTGGTGGTCCTAGGTTCTCACTATAAGAATATGCCCAATACTTGATAGAACAGCGGTCTACGAAATAGACTAGCGAATCTAGACAGCTAAGCGCGGGCCGATAATGAAACCGAGTAGTCCGGAGATACTAGTTAAGCGCCAATTCCTTAAAGAGCGCTTCAAAAGATTGTTGCTGTTGATATTATGTCCCATCCATTGATCGTCGATAACCAGAAGAACTCTAGCAAAAGAATACAATACCTCTACAACCACCGGAGAACGAAAATGCCACAAAAGACTTGCAAAAATAATTGTTGGTGGAATGCCAATAAAGAAACGGGAAGGAGCAGTCTACCAAGGAAGCGCGTTGCACTCAGAATACGACAACACTAATCGGGACAACGGCTTGAAGAGGTTTAGTACTAAGATGAGACGGCTCGGCCCCACCACGCTCAAGATGCGCGATCAGGGATAAGGAGCCTCTCCGAGGGCTGACGAACCAGACCGAGGTGTGTCGAGGTGTGAATCTTCGTCCTGTAGGAGGGGGAATGCTATGAGACGCTCTATTAGACCATAATTGTCAGAAGTCAGGGTCGACGCCGCTGTGGGTGGCTAGCCGAACGCCACACACGTGACCAATAAGGTTTCACAAGAACGACGGAGCTCGTCTGAAGAAAGAGAAATCTCTGCAATAGACATCGAAAAGTCTTCGCTGTGTAATTAGCATATAAGGTGTCACCGAAGGTAGGGCTTCGGTGAAATCAAGGAAGAAATCAAGACAAGTTCTCTATCCATAACTGTACCCGTAGATTTCAACAATAATCGTTACTGGTACGCGAAATACCACACGACAACGGACGGGCTTCCTAGAGCGGAAGGCTGAGACGTCGAGATCCGATGGGAGATACGAGATAGGTGGTTACGTGGATTTTTACATAGTTCTCACGGACAGACGTCCTCCGGACATTCAGTCAATTTGTATACAAATACTACCTAGCCAGTGACGATAGGAATCGGCACTGGATAATCTAAGTTGAGCTAGAAGACATTCTGTCAATAACTTTGCAGACCGGTCCAACTAGATCTTTGCGAATTGCATGAACTTCATGACAATGATGCCAAAACTAATGATATCACACGATAAGGAAGAAAAAAAAAAGAAACAAAGTTAACATGACTAAGAATCAATTTATTAGAGTTGCATACAGATTGGGACGCCGGCTCATTCGAGACTGGTGCTGTTTGTCCCCATGGGTTCTTTCAATCACAGTAGTTTGGATCTCCAACTTCATTCGCGTAGCACCGCCAGCCGCCTGGATCTCCGCCTTCGCTCATTATGCTGCTGTAGCTTTGTTACAGGACCATATGTAGGAATAAGTGGGGCCGGAGAGGGCTGAACAGTGTTTATCTATGTGTTTACAGAGTAACTTACCATATTTATGCTGCATCTTTATTTGGTAACTCACAGAACGATCACAGCTGTACGAGACACGGTGCCAAGAAAAGCGTTAGGTTTCTGGCTGTTATTATAGCACACGGAACAAAACAGCATGGAAGCTTGTAGAACCGGCAAACGAACTAACATAATCAATTTAGATACCCGAATTTAGGCACTACGCAACGCTTGCAACACAAACCATCAGCGCTTTTGTTTACCTAATCGACATCAACCCTACGGAACTCTCGAACCTCACAACGTTCCTAGTGCACCTTTTGAAGAAGTCTCCTATGACTTTATTCAAGGAATACCTCAAGCCCAGCTTCCTCACAAATTTCCTATACAACGAAATATTGATCATAACTTGTAAAATTTCCAAAGTACCTATTTTTGTACCTTGGAATGACCAATGGGGAAGCGCCGAATTCCAACAGATCTACCACCAACATGTTTTTTCCAAATATGGAATCCAACGGAAACACATTTGTGACCGCGATAAGCTTTTCGCTAGCACATTGCCACCAAGGCTCATCCACAGACTGACGGAGCCTCCGAACGATTAATCCAGACCCTGGAGATATACCTCAGAAGTTTCTTGAATTATGCACAGACACATACAACACCTCTCAACATTCGACAACCAAAATGGCATCTTATGAGTCCTACGTGGTTGGACGTCGAAAGCATTTTTGCCTCCAATTACGGCCAAGGAACTTGTACCCCAAGCAGAAGAACATATGAAGAACATGCAGAATCCTCATAGCATCCTCAGGAAAGATCTCCAGTTCTCTCAGGAGAGAATGGCCCATTATTACGATCGCAACCATATGAATGCTCCTATTGTAAAAGAAGGAGATAAAGCATATCTGCTTGCATGAAATCTAAAAACAAAATGCCCCCACAAAAAGCTTGGATATCAGAAATTTGGCCCATACCAATCAAGAAAAAATTAGGAAAACACTAAATTGGATACCTGACTTTCAAAAATTCATCGAACTTTCCACATCCCAGTCTTAGAACCAGCACCTTTTGGTCTATAAGAAGACCCCAATATCGATAAAATTGAGCTTGAAGATGGACAAACTGCGACCCCTGCACAACAGGAATTCCCAGAGCCGAGGAGAAAGCGTGGACGCCCTAGAAAAAAAACCAATATTAGAAAAATATCGCATGACACCACCTTTAGCCTATACTTACCTTTACCGACACCCCTCTCCACACACACACGCTGTTAGGCACCAGCGGTGTACCTCATCCCAATACTCCTCCTCCGCCTCCAACTCTCTCAACATCTCCCCCAAGACCGCGCTATGCGCTGGCTGCATATGCATGCTCAACCGCAAGACACGAATTCTCTCCCCTAAACGACGAATATCCGGAGTCAAAGACTCCGCAAAAGCAAGAAGATCAGCTCGACAAGGCATATTTGTTTTGTATTGAGTTGATGTTAAGGAAAAGAATCAAGCAAGGAGCAAATCCTCCCAACGAACAACCCCCCCAATAACTGGAATCTCTTGATTTCCTGAAACGACTACCTCATTCGCCAACAAACAAGTCATGTCTTCATCAAAGAAATGATTTACCGGCTCTTCAATTGCATCCGCAATACTCTCCCCATTTCCTGAAGCTTCACCAGCTTGAATCTCCATAATTAATTCCTGATCCACATGAACCATACTTTCCTCGTGCTTCTTTTCGATGATTTCTAGTTCTTTCTCTTTTCGAATAATTTCGGATTGCAGTTGAACGGAATCTTCAAGCGGTTGCATAAGCCGATTCTTCGCTTCAATAAGCTCTTTATAATATTTCAAGAGAACCCCAAGGACAACTTATATGGGACTGCATTGCAGTTACCCCTCCCCTTCATAATGAAACCCTGGCACCTAGTGGTACAACCAGAAGACAACATCGCGACAATACACTTAAGTCCTCTGTCAATATAAAAATCACACGCAACTACTACAACCTCGGAAAATTCCGCAAATTCCTCAAGAAGACTCTATACTTTTGATCTCTCTTTCGATTTCCTTGATTTAAATGATAATTTTACGGTTTTTAGAGGGTAAAACTCATACACTTGAGAGTATTGTAAATATCTCGGCCATTTTGGCTTTTGCATTTTTCCTCCCTGCTTGACTTATACCTGTCGAAGTGTTGCTAGCAAAGAGGCTTACCAAACTTTAGATGCTCAAAATATTCTAGACAAATTGGGCTGCTAATACTACCTTCTACTCTAATAAAACTGATGCACAGTAATCACATAGAATTGGAATCTGCGTTTGGTCCAGGCTCATCATCCCAGGTGCTTTGTGCGAAGCCTCCCGTTGAAAGCAAACTTTTTTAGTGTTTTATCTGCGCTTTCTACAAAATTCAATTCAGTAATACCTAAGTTTGGAGGGAAATTATATTTACTTTTACTTTCTTTGGAAGGATATTACTCATCAACGAGTATTAGTCTTAAGACCGCATCCCCGATGAGAGCCAATCGCTTATTGCCATCAACGCTCCCCTCGGTGTCATGATCCGCGGCCTCTAATGCTTCTGCCACAAGGTGGATATGTTTGGAACTACACTTAATGATCTTTTGAATGGAGGTTTGATTAATCCTGTCTGTTTTCTGTTGAACAATCGATAGGGTTTGAGTTGTTGTGGCTATTAAAAATACAGAGGCTTATAAGATATCTAGTATCAGATGCAGCCTACCTAAGACATCTAGTACGACCTTTGGCTCCAGTGAACTCGGCACCTTCTTTACTAACCATACTAGTATTGCCTCCACGTATTTTGCGTAACCATTCACATCAGGCAAAGGGAACGAGCGGATTTTGTCTTTCTTTATGCTGTAGTCTAACTGAAGAACGAGATGGATATAGTGTAGCGCGTATATGTCGGGGTCATAATCAACCTCAACCTCGCTGCAGGCCGACGTAATATACCTACTGTAGTTTGCGGTAAATGCGGTAGCCTTTGAGTAACCTTAGTACCTAGGATATTCCAAATTAGGATCTAGTAGATTCCAAGGTTTAGCTTAAGAATTCTAAGGTTTAGGGTTCTTGAGATTTCTCCATATCTTCAAGCAAATAGTTTCAGAGAGAAGGGGTGTGGAAGGAGAAGGGAAGGGAAGGGAAGGGAGGAAGGGAGGAAGATGAGGGAGGAGAGGTGGGACGCAATTATACCCACAGGCAAGCTGCGATGATAGCAAATACAGAAACCATACTAATTTGTCCATTATTAGTCTCTGAGACAGCCTGCGAGTCAAACCGTGGATCAGCCCGTCTTCCTACCACGAGCCCGACCGTATAAATCACCTATCGTAAGCCCGACCGTACACATCAGAAGCACTTTCGCCTTTTCATTTTCTTTCGGTCGAGGCTTTAGGGCTGTTCAGGACCGGATCACACGTGCGCGAGTAAAGTATGTGGATATACAACGTTGCCAAATCGGCGAATAAATGTTTCATCAGAGCCGCTCAAGCTTTCGAAGCTCTTACCGTATATTCAAACGGAAGCCATTTTATTCAGTAGAAAATAGGTCAAAAGATCAAAAAAAGTATTTTTCCGTATTAATGTTTCAAATCTTCAAGCATATCGCATATTGATTATCAAGATAAATAAAATACAAATCCAAACATATCAACTTTGTAAGAACATTCAAATTCCATCTTTCCGCGATTTACAAGACTAGCAACTTCTGCCATCAATCAATCAAATATTCAGCTAGTGACCGAAAATAGTAAGATGTCGACACTACGTTCACCCTTGAGGTGGAATGGCTTCGAGGAAGATGAGTTACAAAGATCAGATGATAATATTTCAATACAGCGAATCAACGAACTATTTGCGCCCACAATAAAAACACATTTAGCACCAGAAGAAGACGACGATCAATACGAGATGACGGATGAAGTAGTAAAAATACACTCACGACACCCCGCTCTAAGATTAGGGCCATTGCACTTAGCCGCACCAACCCATCCTCACTTCCTTCCTGTGTTTACGGGATTACCTCTACCCGTAGCAGTCAACGTTCTGGACCACTGGATTCAGCAGGAATGGTATATACAACGTGTTATCCTTCACGATCAACATTGGTACCAGTTGATGAGAATACTACGGGCACCCACGGTATGGCGAACTTGGAATGCGATGACCGCAGCTCGAAAGCGAGCCTTACTAGTTGGTGACGTACGGCGAAGATTGAAATCGTGGGCTCTGTGCACAAGGAATTTCAGGTCGGCAAGAGGCATCTCGCACCCCCTTGCTGCTCAGGCAATGCTAAACGCCGAGACCGATCACTTTATCGGTCGTATTTGCAACCTGTTGATGGATCAAACCGCAGGCGTGGCTTCAGTACCTTGTCCATTTTGCGGTGTGAACAACCCAAACCTAGCGCTTCATCAGCACTGGCAACTACGGATGCTAGTAAAATTATTCATGCAAGGGTAAGTTCGACTGTTCTCCCTTCCCACCTTTTAGGAGTGTCAAAAAATCTAGATATTGCGCAAGATTTCCTGTGATTTCTTGACGTCAATATCGACTTTATGCTAATATATAAACTCTAAATTGCTATCAATACATCAGCCAAATCCAATATCTTAGTGATATAACGCTGTTCGATTTAAAGCGTACGACAACGGACTGGGACTTGTATATTTTTTTACGATGGATCCATGACTGGATTACCGCGGTTGAACGAGTAGAAAGCAAGGAAAGTTATAAAATTGTGCGAAACACCTACACGGCATTCGCGGAGACGTGTCGCCTCGGAACCGGAGCAATCAATGCACTCCTAAACCGATGGGAAACTAGAAGCGGCGTTCCCGGACTCGATGGAAACCAAAGCAGGCGACGACATCGCACTGACAACAACATTTTAAAACAATTCTGGGATATGAATTGGAACACAGCGCCAGCAAACAAAAGATACCAAGGCTATGTACTAACAGGAAGATCGATCGTATCACGAAATAGAGACCGCAGCATAATCGACGGAAACCACGACGCTTTAAGGGATTTGGTTTACGATGAGGTGATGGACGTTCTCGAGATGTACGACGGAAACTTAGGACCCGGGCATCCTTATCTTTATATCGATAATTATTTGTTACCAAACCACCGTCCACCCATAGCATGGAATCCAGATACGGCCTACGATTGCGTAAGTGGATACCACCGAATGTTCACATTTTAGGCCGGATGGAAATAATAATGGGTTATCGACGATTGATCTTGTCTTTCAGGGACAAGTACCCATTTGATGGTACCTCTTATCTAGTCCTGCCGAAGGATGCCGGGAATGTGCTTGAGCATAGGATTCTACATCATCCAACTCAGGACGGATTCTACGAGCATATTATCAACACTACAAATTTGCCCGTTCTTTGTACCGTGGCACCGCTGTCCTTATCTGCCTCAAAACCACCAGTATTGACACTCAATAACGAGGGACTGGTATCCATATTTGAATTTGGCGACGAGTGCGCCGACGAGTGGGCCAATATTTGGAACCCAGTTACAGGCACTCAGCGAATAATGTCAAACGACCAAGGCCAGGGTCTCGCAAAAACTCTCAAAGATGTCATCCAAGCACGGAAAATTAGTGGTTCATGGCCTTTAGACGGTTGGGACGTCGGATGCTTGAACGCTAGCACAGTCGATACCCGCAGACCCAGGGAAGCTGTTATGATATGTGTCGACTGTAGCGGTAGTATGTCTGGACTTGCTTTTGAATCTGAAGACCAAGAGATTAGGGCCGCGGAAAGGACCACCAAATTGACGGCCGCAAAGATGCTATTCAAGCATTATTCGAACATGGTTACGAACTATAAATTTCCGGTGCACTTTGGTGTCATGAAGTTCGATAGTATCGTTTCCATTATGCAGGGGTTCACTCCATTGCTAGCTGATGTTGAAAAAGGAATTGAGGAGCTAGGTCCAGGTAGCTCGACAGCCATGTGGGACTGTATTTACAAAGGAGCGGAGCGGTTAATTGATTTTAGAAGGGATAATCCGGGCACCAAAGCTCGTATTATTGTTCTTACGGATGGTATGGATAATCACTCAGTACAAACCGACAAAACTACTTATTCATATCTCTGGGAAAACAATATTGTTCTTGATGCTTTCTCTATCGGTAGAGACTCCAATATATCGTTGTTCAGAATCTGCGGCGCTACTGGTGGATACGCGATGAACCCAGCATCCACAGCTGAAATCATTCAACTGGCTGAAATGGAAACCATGGTTGATCAAACTCTACGTCCGCCATTCCACCGGCAAACATACTTGCCATATTTCGATGCTCTTCAGCCCATTAAACCCTTCACAGTTACTGCTTTCTCTGTTCCAGAAGCATGTGACCACCCCCATCAGAACGATGAATTCATGTCTCTAGAAAATGCTCACCGAGTTTTTGGTGGAAACAAGCAAGTTCTTGTTGATAGGGGTGGTGTTCGCGCTGCGTCTGATGTTTTCAAGAGCCGACGTATGTTGCTCGAAATCAAGGACATGGCTGAAAACCCTCACCCAGATATGGATATATACATTAGCGAGAGCGAAATGTCGTTCTGGAAGGTGGTGGTCGAGGGTCCTGATGGGTCTAATTACGCTAGTGGGACCTTTGTTATGTTCTTAGACATGACTGATGATTTCCCGAGAAAGGCACCACAGGCGAGGTTTATTACACCGATTATTCATCCGAATATTAATAAAGTAGGTATTTTAATTCCTTAAAACTTCAGATACGGTATTTGCCAAAACCTTTCTACGTACACGTGACTAACAATTTGCATGTAGCATGGTCGTGTATGCCATGCCGTTTTGGATCAATACTGGAAAGCGGAGACGAAGGTTCGAGATATCCTCTGCTGCATATATGGTCTTCTCATGGTGCCAGAGGTTAGTAAATTTACCAAATCAACATCTAAAGTATTTTATGCTAGAAGGTTGAGCCTAACGCGGTTATCTATAGAAAAATGATCCTATCGACGCAATCGCTACTCTCAAGTACTGGACTCAGAATGAAAAACTTTATAGCGAAGAGATATCCCAACATGTAGGCATTCCCTTTGCAAAGGCTTTACACGGTATTAGCACTAACGGAGAAATAGATCGAAAAGTTCGCAAGTGTAAATAGGAAAGATTGGGCTTCGAGAATCGTACCAGATCTAGATGCCATCCCGGGTACTGCACCGGTGAAGAACAAATTGGCAAATTTTCACACTCCTGCCCCTCTAACTACTCAAGACGGCCCCACCCCTAACTAGTAGAACCTACGGCGCGGGCAACTCAAAAACCGCTTTGGTTTGCAAGCGCCACTTCTAAGTTAAGCAGCTCTCCAGCTTGGGTTTCTCGGACTCTCATAGCCACTAGTCTAAACTTGACTATGGAACCTTCGCCGGGCCCTACGACATCTATAATCCCCATGCCAACCCACTTGGCGGAATTCCTTCCGTTGCGCCTACAACTTCGACTCACTTTCAGCGCTCTTTCGCGACCGTGGTGCCTCGGGGCTCTTTCTTCAGGGCTATTTAGATTGAGTGAAGGGTTTTCTTCACACTTCTGGTTAACATATTTCTGTGTGAATTGGCAAAGAGGAAAGCCTTCACAAAAACAAGAAAAAAAGGACAAAAATGAGTGGGAGGGCTAAGATCAGAAGAGAAAACAAATCAGAGATCCTTACCAAAATCAGGTAGCATCGCCTTGTGGTTGTCAACAGAAACAATCAACATGCTTCTGTGAGACAAATAGGAACGCCTCTTTGCAAAACAAAAGTGGAGAGGACAAATATAGGTAGCGGACGGGGTAGATCTAGAAGAGCCAAGCTTAGAAAAGAAAAATAAATCAAAGATCCTTCTTAAAACGAATAGCAACCAAAAGAAGCTCTCGGTCTTAATCTGGAACAGGCATATCCCTGCAACGCCACGTCACAGGTACCGCTTTGTGGCAATGCGCAAATCTCTAGTTTTACAGCCAACCCGATGCACGCAGCCTTACTCTAGTTTTGATCGAAATAGACGCAGCAGCAATTGCAATTCATGTTGGCAGAAATGGCCATTTATGAATACACATCTGCGCAAGCGGACTAAGGCCGAAAAGCTAGCGTGCTGTCACCTTGAACGTGGCATAATGGCCAGACAAGGCTTTAGGTTTTAATGTATCTATCGACAGGCAAACAAACATGCATGAGCCCGAACGAGAAAATTGACCAGCGCAACCAAATCAATAATCCTTCGCGAGCCTCGTCGCTGTGCGGGGTATATAAGTTAGATTAGAAGAGGTGGAGAGAGAGAGCTGTTTATTCGATCTTCCTCATCACTAACCAACTTACCCCGCGCTAAATTCACCCGGGATTACACAAATATGACCACCAAACTCAACAGGTACGATTACTCTATTGGTTGGCTCTGCGCTATCCCCATCGAGTTAGAGGCCGCGCGCAAAGTTCTAGATGAAGTACACCCCAAGCTCAGCGTGCCTCAAGGAGACGAAAATTGCTACGAGTTCGGTAGGATAGGCGAGCACAATGTAGTGATTTCGTGGCTGCCTCAGGCCAGCTATGGGTTAACGAATGCCGCCATTGTTGCCACCCGCATGAACACCACTTTTACAAGGCTGAAGTTCGGGTTGATAGTCGGGGTTGGAGGCGGCGCCCCTAGTTCAACGAATGATATTCGCCTTGGGGATATAGTGATCAGTCAGCCAACAAATAGGGTGGTGTTATTCAGTACGATTTCGGCAAGGCAACTGAAAGTGGTGAATTTCAAATAACCGGATTTCTGAATGCGCCCCCACCCACGCTATTAAGTGCAGTATCAGCCATCACCGCCATGGATCAGGTTGAGCTGGGTCAGAAAATATCGGATGCAGCTTATGAAATTGAAGAGAGGGACGGGAGGTTTTGCTACCCAGGCAAAGACACCGACAAGCTATTTCGCGCAAGTTACCTGCACATCCCTGGAAAAGGGCGCCAAGTGGACACTTGCAGCGCATGCGATACATCCAATATCATCAACCGACCAGAGCGACCTCACGACCACCCATATTTACATTACGGGATTATAGCTTCAGCAAAGCAAGTTATGAAAGATGGAGCCAAGAGGGATAAGATCAGCACTGAAATCGGAGCCCTTTGTTTCGAAATGGAGGCAGCCGGCCTTACGGGGAATTACAAGTACTTGGTTGTCCGGGGAATATGCGATTACTCGGACGGCCATAAGAATAAACGGTGGCAGCCGTATGCTGCGCTAGTTGCCGCCATCTACGCCAAAAAGTTACTCCTTCAGATACCAGCAGGTACACCACTTCGTGATGATCAAGGGTAAATTAGGCCGCTGACTAATGTCGCGATGTATAGCTAGCAAGGATGAAATCGAAGACGACAGCATAAGTACGGGCTCCCCTGAATCGCCCTACTTACATTTACCATACCTCCATAGCTCCTGCACTAATGCCACTTTTTTCAGAGCGAGAGAAGATCAAAGAGATCAACTTTGTCATTCCGTTCCATATGCCGTTTTCTCGGAACCGTAATTTCGTTGGTAGAGCAGAGGAACTCAGACAAGTCTATAAATATTTTTCGGACCCAAATTTCACGGGAATTTCTATTCACGAGCCCGATTCCGCAGTTACTCCCCGTATTTACGCTCTTACTGGTACTGGTGGCATAGGTAAAACGCAAATCGCCCTCGAGTATGCTTATCGCCACCATCGCGACTACACGGCGGTTTTCTAGGTATCTACAGCAAGCGAAGGCACAATTCATACTTTTTTTTATAACTATTATGCAGCGCATTGTTAAAGAGCAAGCTAGAATAACGTGGCCTGAATCTCCTCCCGACTATCAAACTATAGGCTCGAAACTCGGCGTACCAGGATTGATTGACGGGAAAGGTACAGTCAGTGCTAATCTAGAAGCAATCAGTAGTATACGATTGGCCTTATTCAGCTAATTAAAGCTACCCAGTAATAGTAGATGGTTGCTAATTTTCAATAACGCGGACAACCTGGAGACCTTTAGAATACAAGAATACTTTCCAAATCAAAGCAGCGGGGCCATCCTCATTACAAGTCATAGACCAGAGTTTTCACAAAGCGCAAAACAAATAGACTTAGATGGGTTAGATAATAGGAGTACGGTTGCGCTTCTATTGAACCTGGCGTACTTGACAGACTCAAGAGGTAGTTATAGTGAAATCTATAGTTATCACCAATGGCTAGCTAATTTAATATAATGTAGTCCCTGAAAATGAGGTAGTTACGTTTGTTGAAAAATTATGTTTCATGCCTCTTGCCATCAGTCATGCAGGGTGTTATATATATAAGACAAAACTCCCGCTGGGGGACTATTTATCATACTACAACGAAGCCTTTACGGTTGTGCAATCCAGAAAACCAAAGTTTGGATAGAACTATCGGAATAATATAACTGTGATAATATAGGAGATTTTATTCTTAAAGGTAAAAGAGTAAGATAAAGAGGTAGTATTATTATTACTTGTATGCTCTTATCTTAATCCTGAGGAAATTTTCGACGATTTATGGGGAAATAAGGTGCTTGATAAGGTCGAAAGTAAGTAGTTCCGCCTGAAATTATATCGTCCTATATACTAAGAATTAATTAAGTTTAAAAGAAAATTCTACTGCTTGCATCGTATTTATTAGTTAAGATAATAAAGTTTGGAGTTTTCTTGGTTTAGCTGGCTGTCCATTTGTGGGTGCGAGAACGTTCAGATTGATTGGAGCGTTTCAAAGCTATAAAATATGCCGTAATGACCTTCGGAAAAGCCAGCAATTGGGGAAATGTATCGCGGGAGAATAAGGAGTGGGAGGTTCGGGAGGAGAGGAGGGTTGTATCTTACTTGGAGTATCTCCACCAATATTTAAAGCTTCTATTTTTTATATTTTTTCAGGAAGAGCGGGAGTTAGAAAATTAAATATTATTTGATTATGTCCATAGTATTGCCGGAGTCTTCTCTAAGTAAGGCAAATACAACGAGGTCATGTAGTGGTATGAGCCAGTACTTGCTGGCTGCGAGAAGGTCTTGGGTAAAGATCACCCGTCAATGCTTGCCATAGTCAACAATATCGCCGGAGTCTTCGACAATTAAGGCAAATACGACGAGGCCATGCAGTGGTGCGAGCGAGCACTTGCTGGCAAAGAGAAGGCCTTGGGCAAAGACCACCCGTCAACGCTTGCCACAGCTGAATGCCTGCGATGCTACCCCCTTTTGTCAGGATCTCCAACTTATTTCTCTTCTTAGGTTAGTCCTCCTTGATCCTCTTTTGTGTATCACTCATTTTGTCCTTTTTTCTTGTTTTTGTGAAGGCTTTCCTCGTTACTACCTTGCATCGAAATATATTGACCAGATGTTGGTTGCAGGTACTGTTTCTATCAGCAATCAGGTTTGTTTACCCGCGCAGCAGCTGACTGACAACACACCAGCTACTATAACATACGAGAGAGTGTTTCCAACTGCGAGCAACGGATACCAAAAATGAGGGTCCCAATTAATACCTTGTGCCTAGTGATTTGTTCCGCTATGTTAACAGGCTATTTAGCGGGAATATAATTGAATCCTTGAAGCGGACTTGGCTTCATAATTATAGTATAAGTCAACGCACAGGAATTACAGGGTACAGATTGGGGCATAGGTGTTCCTGTGGTTTTTCGTCCAAGCACCTACTCATGGCGTGGATTTATGGATTGCATTCAATGGCTTATAGCTAGCTTGGCAGTCATGTTGATTTATCTTTCGCAGACTGGCTCCGGGGAAACTCCTAGCCCAAGAATAAATCTAATTGAGATTCTCAGTTTTCTAATACGGATATCTTCGATGATCGTTTGCATAGCATAGTCAGCTGTTTTAATTTCTGCTTTGAGTTCATTAAATTGCTATGGCTTCCTTGTACGTATGTTCATTCCATCGGTAATCTCGTTATATAAATTACCCTACTATTGTTTTTGTACTGTTACAAGTCGTTTAAAGAAAGCAGAAGCGAGCGTTTACAAGTAATACATGCTGCTCTTTTCCTCTTCAACAGCAATATTCTTGCCGTTTTTGTAGCGGAATAGCGTTCTGTTATATGAATAGATTGTTATCAGAAGGTAATTTGTTTTCTATTGGCAAGTTTTTGTTAGGAAAAGAAAATTTTAAGTCTAATTATTCGCCTATCAGATGACGAGAGTTAGGTATCAGTCTATTCCCACCAGAAAGAAAGTAGACGGAAGGCCTATTCAACTTCCGCCCATGTTAGTGTAATTTATCTTGGGGGAATGGAGCGAGACAGGGTCTCATCTTGTCTTAACAAGAATTTGAGCTACACACAAATAAGAGATTTGTTAATGTTGTTTGTTTTGTTTGCATGATCTGTTATGAGTCCTTTTGCTCAGGAAGTTCTGTTGGCAGGAATTTATTCGCTCAGCCGGATTTTAGGTCTGGATATCTTTCAACATCTTTAGAGGTCATGTCTGTGCAACTCTGCTGAGCAATGACAGACTCGCACGTCTTAATCACAGTTACCCAGCCACATGTGGTTTTATTATCCCAAGAAAATCGCAAGCAACAATCCCCTAATCAATTCCCTTAACATCTGCGATATAGTTCAAGTTAGTATTCGTGAAAGCTAGCTAAGAATCTATCCATACCTAACCTCGAACGGGTGAATGCAAACTGTATAGCTATAGCACCCATGACACAATTCTTATCCAGTATGGTACATATTTAAGGAATTTATTTTTATGGATGGTGATGGCTTCATAGGGTTCTAGCATCTTATTAGGAAGATAGGGTGACTGGTTTTTAGTAAACTTTGTTAGCTTATGGTGTTTTGCTGCGTTTTAGCACATTATCACGATATCGAGCGATCACAATAGACACATAAGATATTCGTATAGGGTATTTGAGGTTGAAAATGCGCAGAAAACTTAGTCATTCGGTCGAACGGGAATCTGTTAACTTACTCTGTGCTCCCAGCTGGTGGTCTAGGCACAAACAAGGTCATTATTGTTGTGTTGCGTTCTATTCCGTTTCTGTTACGGCGCGACAAAGGAAAGGATTCTGTATCTGATGTGTTGTTGCTCTGTGAATTTGTGGGGGCTAACAGAAACAACTGCTGCAAAATCCTTCTAGTTAACACATTTTTGTGTGACTTTGTGACGAGGAAAGCCTTTATAGAAACAAAAGGTGGGACGAACATAAGTGCCAGACAAAATAGGACGTGAGAATACAATTAAGGCCCCAGCCTTAACTTGAGACTGGTACATTTGTAAAAGGACCTTTAATTGGTAGGTAGTCGAAATAGCAAAATTGATGCCTAAAAAGACCCCTGTAACTCCTATGGCAGCCTAAAAAAACTCCTCCAACTCTTATATCAAAATAACAAAGGGTACAGAACTGGGTGCATTATTATTCTGGGTAGGTTTCTTTATGTTGTTCTTGTGATTTTCATCTAACAGTTAGCATGGACTGTCATTCTCATGGCCCCACCAGCTGCTCGTATTTCCGCTCTAAGCTCAGTATGTTGTACGCTCGTTATATGTGGGAGAACAAGATGGCGAGAGAGAGGGGGGATTATGTGTCGTGCAAATCTTGTGATGAAAACGAGAAGGCATTATCGACACGAAAATATTGGATTTGAAGGGGATATTCAGGAGTTTTATGGCCGGCTGTTTTGTAGCCCCTACCCCAAAAACTAGCCTTCCCGTTATACGTTCTTGTGTTGTTGCACGTTGGAAAATGTCCAATCGAGGTTTTGAAACTACGCTTAATAGAACACCAGAAGCTTCTCTGCGAATGGGAAGGGGCAAACGATTCTCGGAAAGGCCAGTAGACGAGAAAAAGTATCGCGAGAGAGCAACATGTGGGACACGAGAGAGGAAAGGAGAGTTGCGTCCCATCTAGAGTATCTCCATCGATATTCAGGGATTTGTTCTCGGAGTTTCTGCCGCATGGAGGATTAAAAAAATGAAACCTTACTCTCTCTTATTCACGGCCCCGCATCGGTCTTCCACAACTAAGGCAAATACGACGAGGCCATGCAATGGTATCAGCGAGTACTTGCTGGCGGAGAGAAGGCTCTAGGCAAAGACCGCCAACTTAAATTTTTTACAGCAATCCAGATACCCTTTCCATTCAGCGCAATCACAAACATATCTTTCTGCTGAATTTTCCCAACTGGATACGGAATAGACAGACACTGGTCGTAATGACTAGAAGATCAGCCAAAATATTCTGGTACGATACCTGTAGCATAAGAATGTTACGAACCATGTCTACGGAGTGCGGTAGGAGTTTAGTAGTTTAGTGATCAGCGCACCACGTTTTCCTACTGCCCGTTCGTGTGGCACACACCCATCCCCATCTTTTAAGTCCGGCTGAGCACCGTATTTGAGAAGCAGCGCCACAATTCTTTCATCATCTTTTTCTGCGGCTCGCGATAATGGAGTCTAAGTACGATTAATAAAAGTCCTATCTTAAAAATAAAAGGAAGACTTACTCTCTGCCATATTTAGAAAGGGTAATATTAGCCATCTGTCTATTACCAACTTGTACAGGCATCCAATAAATTCACTTACTATCTGCCATATTCAGAAAGAGCAGTATTAGCCATCAGTCCAATACCAATTTGTATAGATATCCAATAGATTTACTTACTCCCTGTGATATTCAGAAATAGCAGTATCAGCCATTAGTCCAGTACCGATTCACATAGATATCCAATAGATTTACTTACTTTCTGCAATATTCAAGAATGACAATATCAGCCATTAGTTCAATACCAACTCGTATAGGCATCCAATAGATTCACTTACAAACTGCCATATTCAAGAATGACAATATCAGTCACCAATCCAATACCAACTCGCATAGGCATCCAATAGATTCACTTACTCTCTGTCATATTCAAGAATGACAATATCAGCAATTAGTCCAATATCAACTCACATAGGCATCCAATAGATTCACTTACTCTCTACCATATTCAAGAATAATAATATCAGCAATCAGTCCAATATCAACTCGCATAGATATTCAATAAATTCACTTACTCCCTGTGATATTCAGAAATTGCAGTATTAACCATCAGTCCAATACCAACTTGCATAGACATTCAATAGATTCACTTACTCTCTGTCATATTCAAGAATGACAATATCAGCCATCAGTCCAATACCAACCCACATAAGCATCCAATAGATTCACTTACAAACTACCATATTCAAGAATGACAATATCAGTCATCAATTCAATACCAACTCGCATAAGCATCCAATAGATTCACTTACAAACTGCCATATTCAAGAATAACAATATCAGCAACCAGTCCAATATCAACTCGCATAGACATCCAATAGATTCACTTACAAACTGCCATATTCAAGAATGACAATATCAGCAATCAGTCCAATACCAACTCACATAGATATCCAATAGATGCACTTACTCTCTGCCATATTCAAAAAGAGCAGTATCAGCCATCAATCCAATACCAACTCTCATAAACATTCAATAGATTCACTCACAATATAATACTGGTAGTCTGTTTCTACCTTTTGATCAAGTAAAAGCTGTACAATTGCCACTCTTCCTCCTTCTATAGCCCCAGAAAGTGCCGAAAATCCGTTTCTATCTCTAAAGTCGGGTTGGGCACCGTATTTGAGAAGTAGCGTCACAACTTCTTCATCGCCTTTTTCCGCAGCTCGCGATAATGGAGTCTAAGTACGATTAATAAAAGTCCTATTTTAAAAATAAAAGGAAGACTTACTCTCTGCCACATTTAGAAAGAGCAGTATCAGTCATCAATCCACTACCACTCACATAGGCATTCAATATATTCACTTACTACCTGCAATATTCAGAAAGAGCAGTATCAGCCATCAGTCCAATACCAACTTGCATAGACATTCAATAGATTCACTTACTTTCTGCCATATTCAGAAAGAGCAGTATCAGCCACCAGTCCAGTACCAACTCACATAGACGTCCAATAGATTCACTTACTTCCTACAATATTCAAAAATGACAGTATCAGCCATCAGTCCAACACCAACCCACATAGGCATCCAATAGATTCACTTACACTCTGCCATATTCAGAAAGAGCAGTATCAGCCATCAGTCCAATACCAACTTGCATAGACATTCAATAGATTCACTTACTATCTACCATATTCAGAAAGAGCAGTATCAGCCACCAGTCCAATACCAACTTAGACATTCAATAGATTCACTTACTATCTACCATATTCAGAAAGAGCAGTATCGGCCATCAGTCCACTACCACTCACATAGGCATTCAATAGATTCACTTACTATCTGCCATATTCAGAAAGAGCAGTATCAGCCATCAGTCCAATACCAACTTACATAGACATTCAATAGATTCACTTACTTTCTGCCATATTCAGGAAGTACAATATCAGCCACCAGTCCAGTACCAACTCACATAGACATCCAATAGATTCACTTACTTTCTGCAATATTCAAAAATAACAATATCAGCCATCAGTCCAATACCAACCCTCATAGGCATCCAATAGATTCACTTACTCTCTACCATATTCAAGAATGACAATATCAACCATCAGTCTAATACTAACTCGCATAGACATCCAATAGATTCACTTACTACCTGCAATATTCAAAAATGACAGTATCAGCCATCAGTCCAATACCAACTTGCATAGGCATCCAATAGATTCACTTACTGGCTGCAATATTCAGAAATAGCAGTATTAACCATCAGTCCAATACCAACCCACATAGACATTCAATAGATTTACTTACTACCTGCCATATTCAAGAATGACAGTATCGGCCATCAGTCCAATATCAACTCACATAGGCATCCAATAGATTTACTTACTCCCTGCAATATTCAGAGACAACAGTATTAACCATCAGTCCAATACCAACTCACATAAGCATCCAATAGATTCACTTACTACCTGCCATATTCAAGAATGACAGTATCAGCCATCAGTCCAATACCAACTTGCATAGACATCCAATAGATTTACTTACTACCTGCAATATTCAAAAATGACAGTATCAGCCATCAGTCCAATACCAACCCACATAGGCATCCAATAGATTCACTTACTGGCTGCAATATTCAAGAATGACAGTATCGGCCATCAGTCCAATATCAACTCACATAGGCATCCAATACATTCACTTACTCCCTGCGATATTCAGAAATAGCAGTATTAACCATCAGTTCAATATCAACTCGCATAGACATCCAATAGATTCACTTACTGGCTGCAATATTCAGAAATAGCAGTATTAACCATCAGTTCAATATCAACTCGCATAGACATCCAATAGATTTACTTACAAACTGCGATATTCAGAAATAGCAGTATTAACCATCAGTCCAATATCAACTCGCATAGATATCCAATAGATTTACTTACAAACTGCCATATTCAAGAATGACAATATCAGCCATCAGTCCACTACCACTCACATAGGCATTCAATAGATTTACTTACTTCCTGCGATATTCAGAAACAGCAGTATTAACCATCAGTCCACTACCACTCACATAGGCATCCAATAGATTCACTTACTGCCTGCAATATTCAAAAATAGCAGTATTAACCATCAGTCCAATACCAACTCGCATAGACATCCAATAGATTTACTTACTCCCTGCGATATTCAGAAATAGCAGTATTAACCATCAGTCCAATACCAACTTGCATAGACATTCAATAGATTCACTTACTATCTGCCATATTCAGAAAGAGCAGTATCAGCCATCAGTCCAATACCAACTTACATAGACATCCAATAGATTTACTTACTCCCTGCGATATTCAGAAACAACAGTATTAACCATCAGTCCAATACCAACTCACATAGACACCCAATAGATTCACTTACTTCCTGCAATATTCAAGAATAACAATATCAACAATCAGTCCAATACCAACTCGCATAGACATCCAATAGATTCACTTACTTCCTACCATATTCAAGAATGACAATATCAGCCATCAGTCTAATATCAACTCGCATAAGCATCCAATAGATTCACTTACTTCCTACAATATTCAAAAATGACAGTATCAGCCATCAGTCCAATACCAACCCACATAGGCATCCAATAGATTCACTTACACTCTACCATATTCAGAAAGAGCAGTATCAGCCATCAGTCCAATACCAACTTGCATAGACATTCAAGAGATTCACTTACTATCTGCCATATTCAGAAAGGGCAGTATCAGCCACCAGTCCAATACCAACTCGCATAGACATCCAATAGATTCACTCACGATATAATACTGATAGTCTGTTTTCACCTTTTGATCGAGTAAAAACTGCGCAATTGCCACCCTCCCTCCTTCTACGGCCTGTGATAGTGGCGTCCGCTCCAATGCATCCCTTATATCAGGACCGACCTTGCCTGCCTCAAGCAGTAGCTTAACAACAGCCTCATGGCCCTTCTCCGCAGCAGACAAAAGTAACCCTCTACTTCTATCATCCCTCAAGTCGACCGTAGTTCCATCCTTGAATAGTAGCTTCGCAACCTCATCATTTCCGCTACAAATAGCATATGATAGCGGTGTTCCCCCAATTTCATCCGCTGAGTCGACGCGGGCACCTGCCTTAAGTAGTAGCTCGATTGTGGCCACGTGCCTGTTCCAAACTGCATACACGAGCGGTGCTCGGCCGTATCTATCCACAGAATTGACTTGATCCCTGCCCCTGAACGATAGCCACATATCTTTCCAACCACTAGCTTTGATTAAGTGCTCGACAACGACGTCAAAACCGTTCCCTGCAGCCCAAGATAAAGCCGATCGCCCATATGTGTCGTCCTTAGAATTCGGGTCAATGCCATCCGATTTAAGAATAAGCTTCACCACAGTTGCAAGTCCGAAATAGGATGCAATCATGAGTTTAGTAAAATTCTCCGGGAAGTCCGTGTTTGTGCTCGTCCAATAAACTCTTAACCAAGTTAAACAACGCTTTGAATTTGAATCACATAATTTCATGATAGATTCTGTTTCATCGGGTTCAATCTCTGACTTGTGGAGGTGAGTCATCCAGTACTTGGCGGAATAGCCAAGAAAGACGTGAGATTCAACATATTCAGAAAGTATCGCGTCTTTATCAAGAAAATTCGTCTCGAACTCCGCAAAGAACAGATGCTGTATACAGATCTTAGCAAGAACTCGGTGAGAATCACGCGGCTGAATCGAGTATTTCCAGATAAGATCGTTGTTGGTAGGATTCGCTAGGTCATTCTGAACCAAAAACTCCTTCGCGGTTTGGTGAAACAAGTATATACTCGAATCCACGATTGTCACAAAGAGGCCGCAGAGATCTCGTACGTTCCTTCGAAACCGTTCTTCCGGTCTGAGGGCAAGATCCTCATACGATTGGTGATTTCCCCTAAGATCCAATGCTAGGCTCATCTCTTTCAGAGTTAAGGGCCGTGCTGCTGCAATTACGATCTGTAGCAGTTTCTTTGCCTCTTCGAAGTTGTGACTCTTGGATAGAATCTTATTGTATGCCTCGTCGACTGTTTTTGGAAGATTGGAAGCGACCTCGGTTAGCTTGGTTTGGTTAATGTTAATATCACTTTTGATCGAATCTAGAGTAAGATGAACCCATAGATACGTCCTATTAGGAACACGTGTAAGCTCTCGCAATAGAAGTTGTTGCTCGTCAGGTGTAAGCTCCGATCGTGTCCCGATATTCCGGACGCTAACTCTGATGAAAACATCAATCTCTCGAGATATCTTTTCCATCTCAACTTCGCTTTCCCCACTCAGATGAATGACGGGTAATCCCGGAATCTCTAGAATGTGGAAGCCCTGTCGAATTTCACTGTAAGGCCGACTAGTTAGGAGAAACTTCAAATTGAAGTCACTCCTGGTACCATATAGTTTGCATAATGCTTTGGCGAGCTGAGACCTTCCATTATCTTCGCATTCGTCGATTGCGTCAAGAAGGCAGATGATTTCTCCGGCCCTCTTATCCTTTGCAGCACTGAGAAGTGTGTCCCAAAGACTGTTAAATGAACTGGTGAAAATTACTGGACCATCTTCGAATTCTTTAAGGATCGTGTCGGAGAGCAAGGCAGGCTTCCGTCTAAAGAGCTGGTGAAGTATAGAGCACAATGCACTAACGACATTCCTCTGGTCCTCAAAGTCGTCCTTGAAGAAGAAATAACATGTTGTTCGAGACTCAGTATCGAGGACGGAATCAACCAGGTATTTTGCAAGAACCGACTTTCCGCATCCAGGATCTGCGGATACCCAAAGCATTCTTGATGACTTGCTCTCTTGCCATTCTTGGAAGAGCCCATGAGCTACAAACCACTCACATGTCCCGGGGATTCGTTCAGGATTTCGGTCTTTTCGATCTCGGTATGGTATCTTGCCAATTCTTGTCAGGAATTCTATTTCTCTCGCCCTCCGATCTGGGAGTGCTATAATCAGTTTTTGGTATGTCAAGGAAAATTGAACATATAGCGAAATGTTGGATAATACCTTGGTTATTAACCACGTCGAAAACCATACTCCTAGCCGATCGTTAGTAGGTATCATAATGTAGTTGATACAAATAAGCTTACCCATAGTTGTTGACAGACCCTTGGTAACCTATGGTACCCGCTGTATTGTTGAACGTGTTCGCCATATTACGGGCCTGTTTTTTTTTCTGCCTCCTAATTTAGCTTACACCTTAAATTTGGAAGGCCCGGGTGGATCTTAGTATACCAAGTTTTTTTTTTTTGAAACCTAGATTTGAAAAACTTGACTGTCTTATATGAAACTCCAGATACGAAGATTTTAACATGGACGAGAATTTGTATGGAGTTTGACGAAATTTATGGCCGTTGCTGGTTGGCAAAAGGCTCCTTTCCAGAACTACGATCAAACTGCGATAATTTGTAAAGCGAGCAAATCGTACTGGCCTAGGTTTCGTTTTCTTTTTGAGGGGATAGCTTTCCTGCCCCGCTTTTTGAGCTCAGCATATCGGGATGCCCTTTGCCCCACTCTCGACGGGTTTATCCGAGATCATTTAGCTTTGCAGGTTTGAAATCTAACAGTTGACAACCATAAGCTCTGCAAAAACTTGGCATCGGAAAAAGAAAACCACCATACAAAATTTGTATGGGAGAGCCGCCTTACTTTGGGTTGTCGACTGTAACAAATGCAGACGTGATTGCGCTCAAACACCGCAGCTGCCACATCAGCTTGCATTATGCACGTCAGACACAAACGAGTCTCGCCAACTTACAGGGTTGAGCGGCTGAACGTAGCCAGTGAGATGGTGCCTTTGTGTCACAAGAATTCTCAAAGGTGTTGTGATGCATTTCGTAGGAACAAATTGGTGCTACCCACGGCTCTACTTAAAAGTCTTGCGCTGGGTGAGTTTGGATTTTTGCAAAAAACAGCATACAGTGTATAAGAGGCTGTAGTTAACATACTAGTTGGAATAAATCTTCAACGTGGTTGAGTGTCTGCAGTGCTGAGAGGGTGGCGATCCTTGGCAATAAATCTGCTTTGCCGTGTACAGAACTTGACTGGCCAGACCGCATATACCAGAGACTACGAATAACAAACAATCCGGCACCCCACCCCCATGCAAGAACGGACTGGCATGCATATAGCCCGCACCAGCTGATGCTCTGTGCCACACCTGAAACCCAGCAACCCCTACACCTGCAGCCGCGCCGTGATATAGGATCCAGATAGTACGTACCCGGGACAAAGCCAATGAAATAGTAGGATATAACATTGCACCGCACTGCCCGCTAATTTCGATAGTAAACGCTGCCTCATGATCGCCTCTATACAATCTTCTACCTAAGGTCGGTCTTTTTAATTGGCGTTGAGCACCTCTTTCTTCCCCGCCTTCTGCCCAAAATCCAGTCTAAGCCTTACACTACCAGCAACGTCCGTCCGTATTGGTGGAACCGATACTCACCCTAAATACCGCTTCAAATAGAGTCTCAAAATTGATCTTCTTCACCAACATTTTTGGTATTGTTTCCGCTTCGACGCTCCTTCGCTGAAATGTCCTCTAACCGAGACGGGTTTGATATCGGCATCATATGTGCCTTGCCTCTAGAGGCTCGTGCTGTTAAGGCGATGCTCGAGGAAGTAAATGAAGAAATCGGGTACGGCGCAGATAACGGCGGAACCGGGAAGACGCCGGCGGACACAAATACCTACACAATAGGTAAGATTGGGCACCACAAGGTGGTCCTGGTGCATATGTCTGGTATGGGGAAAATCCCCGCAGCTGCCGCAGCAACCAATTTGAAGCAAAGCTTCGGAAGCATCAAGCTTGCCCTACTTGTTGGGATTTGTGGCGGAGCGCCTGGGAAAGGGGCCGAGAGTATTATGCTTGGCGATGTTGTGGTTGGGAAACAAGTTGTCCATTACGACTTTGGGAGGGAACATGAGAACGGTTTCCAGAGGAAGGATAACCCAGAGGACAGACCGAGCAAACAGAATTCAGAAATTCAATCGTTCATAAGAAAGCTAGAAGCGGGGAAAGGGGCCCTCGAGGAAAAGACATACGAACATCTCGCCGCCATGCTTGAGTCGTTGAGCCCCGAACAAATCGATGATCTTCAGGATAATCTCTATCCGCCAGACTGTTGGCATATCCACCAGAATCATAAATATTGTGATGGTCAAAGGTGTAAAAACTGCGAAGAGATCTGTGATAGCGCCCTGAAATCCTCGTGCGAGGAGTTGAAGTGCGACCAGGACGCCTTGATACGCCGAGGCGAGCGGAAGCAGAAACCAAATATACACTTCGGCTGGGTTGCGTCTGGAGACAAAGTCATAAAGTCCGCAGCCGTCCGCGATAAGATTGCCGAAAAAGAAGGCATCATTGCTTTCGATATGGAGGCTGCAGGAGTGTGGGATTATCTCCCTTGCATCCTAATCAAAGGCGTTTCCGACTACGCGGATAGCCACAAGAACGGAAGGTGGCAAGAATATGCAGCGATAGCTGCTGCGGCTTGTGCGAAGGCGATCTTGGAACAATGGGACCGGGCAGATAAACAGCATCAACAGTACCAAGTGGTAAGTATGACCCTGTCTAGTTTAAACCGTGGATACTAAGCCCAGGGCAGAAGAATCAGTTCAACAATCATAATTCAAAAATCGCATATCAAGCGGACCAAGCCAATAACTACGGCACTCAACACTTTACGTTCTAATACCGGCATTGACGTCTAGACATGATGATCGTCTGTATTTAAATTAGACCAAAGCGATTCGCTTTGGGTTGTCATGCTTGCCTGTCTTTGAATAATTTGTGCATTAAATAACCAGGCTCAGCAAACTTATGTTAGATAGCAATTCTAGGAAGTGTATTGTTTGTTTGTTAGGGTCTGTCTGAAGGACGGTAACCATTGTCGCAAATCTTGGTTAAGTTAACGTTATTTTTGAATTCGAACCATCGAGCCGGGGTTTTTCGGTATAATTGGATTAAATAACCACATCGAATAACTCGTTGGCAGAAAATAAAAAAACTACTGATGTTTTATAGTAATCTTTTGAGCTAAGATTTATGTGGACGTATTAGTGTGGACTTAGATTTCAACAAGAATCAATGTATTGGAGTTTGCAGGATACAGAATGGGGTGCTGGCTTATTCAAGATTAGTGCTGCTGTGTTGTTCTTGTGGTTTTTCCTCCAAACACAGTATGGCTTGGATATCTCCAACAGTCATTTCGGTTCAAACGCTTCGTGATATAAGCCTGGTTCCACACTGCCCTGGACCCAGAAATTTCCTTGGCGTATCCAGAAGATACGTCAAGTGACTTGGTACCAGTGCCACCTGCCGCGATCCCAAAGAAGGTACCTTCCACAAGTGTGTTCCCCCCTCATCTTAACCGTGCGAGCCTGCTATATGCTCAGAACCATGGGTAACCCCACTATTTAAGTCGTGTCTGCTTCGCTGGGGATAGACGTGTCACAAACAGAAAGCAGAGGCCTCTAGCAAAACCAATACTTCAGCCAGCTAGCGTGGTACGCGACAGGCTAGTTTTATTGACCCATCATATCATAGTAAGTAGTTATCGGCCACACCTGACCCTTGTCCCAGAAACAGGGACCAGCAAACACCTTTGTTAAAAGCTATTATTAGACGCTACCCTCTTTTAACCTCTCCCGCACTGTGCCAATAAAGATTCAACTCAAAAAGTCCTGTTAATAGGAGGGCTTCTTCCATTGGCTACATAACAGGGGCCTTTTTAGGCATCAGTTTTGCTATTTAGGTCACCTGCCAAATATAAGCTGTTTTTAAAAATGAACATGTTTTGAATTAAGGCTGAGATCTTCTTTCGCTCAGCAAGTACACTCACCTTTGCCCTTTTCTGTTGTTTTGTGAAGGTTTCCCCTTTGCCAATTCACACAGAAATATGTTAACCAGAAGTATGTTGGCTGCATACTTATACAATGGTAAGTGAGTTCAATGATATCTAATATCTAAACGGATCCGTATTGGGCTCAAGGCTGATCTTGTCGCGTTTTACTATTGCAGGAAGGAAGTGAATTCAATCATATCTAAACAGATCTGTATTGGATTAATTGCTAACCCTATATTTCTTAACTATGTTAGAGAGTAAGTCTCATTCTACGTCGTATATGAAGCTCTTCTTAATTAAAATATATGGTAGACGCCATTATCGCGGGCAGCAGAAAAGGACAATGCTAAAATTGTGGAGATACTTCTTAATAATGGCGCTCAGCCGGACTTGGAAGATGAGAATGGACAGACGCCCCTATCTCGAGCTAGAAATAGGGGTAATATAGTAGTTGTTGACCTACTTTGCGACTATTTTCCTAGCTCTGGTGAGATGTCTTTGAGTAACAATATCGCGATGTTTATGGATGAAATTCTCTAACATTCTCTGAAAAACCGACATCAGACTTTGATAATAACTCTATAACTATCATCTTATAATAATCTATTATTCGGTGTCGGTAATCCAGAGTCTGGTAAAGAAATAGGGTATCTCTTCCGAGTGCCTTGATGTTACGTTCGTTGAAAATCTGCTCTTGAGTTCCAAGCTACTGTTTTGTTATTTTATTTTATTTGTATATATATCTCAAGATGCCTTAGTGCTTTGCCATCTCCTTAACAGACCTAACAGGCAATGGAGTTATTGTAATAGGCTTGCATCCCTCCTTATCTAAAAAGTCAATGTCAGATATATGGTGTCCTGCGGCCTTTCTGCCCTTGCTAAGTGCCCATCAATCTTCCGATTTAATGTCCTTACTGCTATCCATGTCCGCATAGTCTCCTCCTTTTAATACTGTGTATACAACTTGGAGGTTGACTGTATGTAATAATTACAAGACAAGTATATATAGATATTTTAATATGACTTTCAATTCTTTTCGCCATCGCTTAACTTCAAAGCTGCAAAGTCAAGAATCTGCGCCACCGCTCCCAGACATAATCAGCCGTTTTGTGGACATTGCCTCGAGGGCGGATCTAACGAAATCACCCTTTTCTGTTTCGCAGATTTCCCTGCATATTTCGATGTGGCTGTGAATGAGACTCGGAGCACCAGCGTCGCCCATATCTGAAACTGAATCAGCTGAATCTATAAAGGACTCTTCATCGAGATCGAGGAAATATATCGGTATCACTAAGGAAAGAAAACCGTAAATTCGACCGAACATGAAATCCAATGTGCTAGAGTCGTGAGAGCCGTGAAATGCCAAAGGGCTGAAGAACCTACCTGCTTGCACGTGATGCTTCAAATTGAGGTCTCTCACGGAAAAAGATGCGACACAAATTCGGCCTTTCTGTGGCTTGTACGCCCACTAATATGTGTGCGTTTCTGTCTGTCTGTGTGAAGTGAAGTGAGTGTGAGTGAGTGTGAGTGAGTGTGAGTGAGTGTGTGTGAGTGTGAGTGTGTGTGAGCGTGTGTGTGTGTGAAGTGTGTGTGTGTGCGTGAAGTGAAGTTTGTTGGGAGTGTAAAGTGAAAAGTGTGTGTGTGTGGAGGGTTGTGAGCAGGGAACTTTGTGCCTTCTGGGATTGTGTTTGTGAAGGTTTGTGAAGAGAACTTGAATGGGAGGGAGCTATGTTATGTGAGCTTGTATGGCTAGTGTGAAAAAGGACGCTGCTCTCTCGTATAACTTGTGGTTTGTGAGCGTTTTCTTTGCACAAAAACGCATTTCTGTTTCCCGTGCTAAACAACTAATAGGCACATACAAAATCTTCTTTTGTGACCCCCGTACATTCACTCATAGGGTTTTGCTAAATCCCCGCTAAATTTGTTTATGACTGCCTCTCTGCAAGCCCCGGCTAAGCACTTTCGATGCTCATTCACAAGTCAAATACCTGACAGGATAAGTCTTCGATTGCATAGGATACACTAATCGAATAAGACACTACGGAGATATCGGCTTCAGCTCCTAATGATAGATTACAGATCATGCAAAATCCATAAGCATCTTTATTAGCAAGGTAACCTATCCTGTTCGATCAGAATAATTACTTGAGTGATGAGACATTTACGAGACCAGATCAAGGGCTAGATGGACTGGGCACAAGACAAGGTTTCTGGTGTTGCGTTGTGTGTGTTGTGTTATATTGGTGCGACGAAGGAGGAAAGGAAACCTGTGGCTGGTATGGTCTCACTTAGCAGCATATACAAACGCCAAGGTTACATTACTAACAGAAGCAACTACAGCCAACATGGTCCTGGCTAACATATTTCTGTGTGAATTGGCAAAGAGGAAAGCTTTCACAAAAACAAGAGAAAGTCCAACAAATGAGGGACAGGCAAAAGAGGATCCAGGAGGGCTAAGTTTAGAAGAGAAAACAAATCAAAAATCCGTACCAAAATGGATGCTGAGCAAAAGAAGATCTCAGCCTCAATTTGAGACAGGCATATTTTTGAAGCAGCCTATATTTGGCAGGTGGTCGAAATAGCAAAATTGATGCCTAAAAGGACCCCTGTAACTCCCATGGCAGCCTAAAAAAACTCCTCCCAACTCTTACATCAAAATAACAAAAGGTACAGAACTGGGTGCATTCTTATTCTGGGCGGGTTTCTTTGTGTTGTTCTTGTGGTATTCATCTAACAGTATAGCCTCCACTGTCATTCTCATGCCCCACTAGCTGCTCGTATTTCCGCCCTCAGCTCATTATGTTATATCCTCGTTACATGTGGGAGAGCAAGATGGTGTGAGAAGGGGGGGTTATATGTCGTGCAAATTTTGTGATGGAAAGGAGGCATTGTCGACACGAAAATATTTGACCTGAAGGGGATATCCAGGAGTTTTATGCCCGGCTTCCCCGCGAATGAGAAGGAGCCAACATTGCTTTGGAACATGGGGACGCCGGGTCGCCTTGCTGACTTTGTGTATCAAGGATATGTCCGGGGGTTCGATAACGAGGTACGGAACGCAGGGCGGCAGAACGAAAACGCGGAAGAATATATTGACTGGCTTTTGTTAGAGCTCGACTCGGAAATGCTGATCAGACCTATCCAAGCAAGTATCGGATTATCCATGATAAACGACGGTAAAGATAGCAATGCAGTAATGCAGCCCAATATGGGCGAAGGGAAATCCACAGTAAGTATTATGCCAATATTCTCCGAACTCATGTGACGAGACTCCACCCATTTAGAATATTTAGCGTCGAAGAGCTGAAAATGACCGGGGTATTTTACGAGTACATCACTTTCACTTGCAGGAATTTTTGGGCTTCTGTAGTGTGAGCGACAACCAATTAGTTCAGCAGTAAAAGCCCAACTGATACAAAAAGCCCAAATATCTCCTCGATTTAAAGAAAGGTTATTTTAATGGCCAAAATCGTAGGAATCCGCGGTTCTAGCATCATCACCAGTATAAGACTATGTGAGTATGGCCCCATAAAAGTCGCTATATTGAGAACCCCCTGGCCTAAGGCTTCCCAAGTAGCCCGAAATACCCATCCATTGTTCCCTCTTTCGATACTATCTTGTAGCTGATTATAATAGATGCCGAAAAACTCACAAACCTCCTGATCAACTGACCAACAAATATATCTAAAAAGAGTCTTGAGGCTGTATATACTCCATATAATGTTTCTGTATCTTTGAAACAGTGTAGACATCTAGATACCTAAAAGTCTGCATATTTCTAAAGATCCTTAATACATAGCAATAAAGGCTTGAGACGGAAGATTTCCTAAAAGCTTTCATTAATGCATTCGCTTCTCATGGGCAAATTAAGATGATCTCCAATCTTCCTTCAAGTGAGAAAAGCCATCAAACCGGCCCTAAATGGTCATTCATATCTTCGTCGAAATTTTGATCAACAGTCTCTGCGAAATCTTTTGTAACTAGGAGGTTCGAGGGCCACGCATTAGCTTCTAGGAGATGCCCTTGAGGCATTGCTAAAATCACTGATCGTATTGACGTACGCCCGACATAATTGAAAACAGAGCTGTGCATGTACAGCCTACTAGACCCGCGGAAGGCCCATATCCGGCATGCATCCGGACTACTTATGCATAACTTCAAGATCAGGCAACCAGCATTAACAGCGGCACAGGATAATGTCGAGTGGCAAAATGATCCGAGCAGTTTATGATACAGAAGCTTGGGATAGTGTTTGATGGTATCATTAGCTCAGATCATCTGGCTATCAGCAGCATTCGACGAAGTGCAAGGCAGAATCTAGCGAGACAAGACCTTTCGATCCTATCCAGGATCACATTGTTAGTGGTCTGAGGCGTTAACGGAAGTAGTTCCGGCATGATTAAGGAGCTACGCATAAACATCCATTCACATCCCAGTCCACAGTTGTGCCATTGCTGGTTTAATCCCCTGAAAGCGTTATGTGAGGGTCCGTGAAGGATAAATTGTAGTGGCGAAGTTGCATAGATATGCTTCCAACCGCCAGTATATAAGCTGGGAGCCCGCTTCTTCCACCAGGATACTTAGACAAGAACGCAACATTCTCCCCAATCGATCATACTCTATCAATTCCTTTAGTAATTATATACACTAAGATTCCATAATACGACCAGCCTCGACCCGTCAAGATGACAGAACTCGATCTAAAGTACTGCAAGAATGTTACTAGCCCAGATACGTACAAAAGAGAAACCTTCATTGACTGTAGCCGCACGCGCAGTCCCACCGTGGAGGCTTGTCAACAAGTTAAATGCTTGGACACCGCTTTGGATTCACAGCGGAAAGAACTGGCTGCCCAAGTTAGCAACTCTAGTACTGGCTCGGAGACTGATATTGATTTGACTACACATTCACAACGTGTAGCTCAAGCAGATCTCTGTCCCAACGAAGATACAGCGCATCAAGATATCGATACCATCGTTTCTCACTCTGTGGTGAACGGTGAGATTTACTACGAAGTACGTTGGAAAACAACAATTGTCGAAGAAACGACAATGAGCAAATATAAGGAAAACGTTCATTACTCAAACGCTCACCCTCTTCGCAGGAAGAATGAAGTGGTATATCAGGTGGAATGGAAGAACGGGCGCCTGTTGCATGAAAAGCTCGCGACCGACCACCCCAACCTCGTAAAGAGATATACGCAGCGTTGCATAGAAAGTGTCGAGCTCCTACGCAAGCACAAGGCCAAGCGATCAACCTTAAAGAAAACCAGGGCTCGGAAACGGCAGGGCTCTGAAACGGCAGGGCTCTCGGAAGAATTAAGACGGTTTCTTCGCTCCGCCACAGACTGTAGATCCAGTGCAGGATAAACAACACATCGGGATGTTGTATTTTGGGTAGCCGCTGCTTCATAGGATACACATCCTTTTTCAACTACGAAACCGTTAAGGATCGAGTGGGGGATTTTATATGTCATATACGTGATCACTGTATTTATCTTGGCGTTTGCATCATTTCTACTAGGCCCATCAAATGATAAAGGTTATGGAAATCTCCATGCGTGATATGGGAACTGTTGTTGCCCAGGCGACATACTCGGCACGAGATCACTACATTATGCCTGCCTATTCTATGGAGCCCAGCTAGGTTTGGGCCATCATCCGGAGTTATTTTGACAGTTTATTCCATTAACTTAATGGCATTTTCGAGATCCGCTTGGTTGTCAACCGGGTTTAGTTTGAATTTATAAGGGTACCATTTTGCTAGATTACCGAGGTAACTAGTTCTCACGGGACTGTCTTCTAGGGGCATAGTAGCAGCTCTCTCTGTAGCTTCAATAACTTTTTCGAGATCTTCTTCTTTTCCAAACCGATTGAATCGAGAGCTATATTAATTGGATAAATTATTAAGATACACATCTCGCCCTGGACTGCCATCTGTAGAAATGGCAATAGCTTGTTTTGTTAGTTTGATCGGCCTCCCAAGGTCTGCTGGTTTTCCCAGCTTATTGAACCGCGTGTTGTAATATATTGATATATTTGTCAAGTTCGGGTGCCGAGTTATAAATATATCGTTTTCAGGTATGCTAGGTAAAACCTTCCCTCCTAATCTAATAGCATGATCAAGAGCCTCTAGGCGACCTGTGCTTCCGTATTCACTATAGAGGCTTAGAGAAGTAGCCGCCTTGTCAACGAAATTGCGTTGTACTGGGATAATTTCCAGATCTTTCGTAGCCTCCATCTATAGCAACTTATACCAATCGTATACTGTGTTGAGAAAGCTGTTGCGCCAAAGCTCTGTCTTGGATCGTGAAGAAGAATTCTCAAGAAACGTCTATGGAATCGCGTGTGTGAAATTATCTAGCTAAGCCTTGTGTGCACAATTGCACGACGTGTCTATGGCAGTGCCCTTGGGAAATTCCGCCTACTTACTGAGCATTGAAAACCTGTTTTAAAAAACACCACATAAATCTAAGCTGGCACAATCTTCGTAACTATAGGCGAAATAAAATCTCACAGCAGCAAAAGAATCACTGAAATAAATTAGACAGTGCAGTGCCTCCACAGAAATTCGCCAAGCGTTTACTCGGGATGTAGAGTATCGCGGGCGGATTTGTGTTGATCCTGTTTGATATTGCATTTCCCGAACCATAGAAACACAAGAAGTGCGAAGAACTTATCACGCTATACTAAGCTTATAAAGGTAAGTTTGGGACAGGCTCTTCGACCAGATGACGATTTACGTACTGCCGAAGAGTACGGCATCAGCGATGAATATGATATCGGCAAAGAGATAGCCTCAGTCGAGCTGGCAGATATTGAACCTTCTAGGAAGATGACGGTCGCTCGACGAGCTTTGGGTTCCCACCGTTAGCAAAGAGGATGTTGCCTAGCTTCTCCAGGAGTTCGGAAAGAAGGGAGAGGAGGATAAGGATACGGCCTTTAGTTATTATTCACAATTATGATCAAGCGGGAATCCAACGGATACCGTTCTCGGACTAAAATTAGCCTGGGACACTGGAAGCAGTATACTAGACTAGGACTAAAATAGTAAGACGGCTACCCAGATCTTCAGCTCTCTGTCATGTATTTTTCTTTACCGCCAAAATCGAATTAAATTCCATAGAATCTCAAAGACTTGCTTGTAGCTACCAAAGCCGCTCGTCCAGGATGTCAGTCAATCTCATGCAAAATTTCAAAAGAGGGTTGTCGGTTCAATCATGGGATCATTATTCGAGTTCCCACCATATCCCCGGCTTTGGAACGTCCACCAAAAAAATTGCCATTAAATCCACTATCCAACCCAGAGGGTTATCCAGCACTGGTACCACCCCGCTATGCTCATAGGACATCCGGAATTCCAAGAAACCCCCGCGGGGGGTAATCACGTGACCAAAGGTTTCACAATTGCGAGACCCCATCGGGGAGCTCAGAAATGAAAAACTCTCCAATAGTTTCTTACTATCTATCCTGTACGTGCATATAAGGGAGACCATCATAGCATGTTTTCGATAGCAGACAAGATAAATCAATCAAGTTACCCATACATATATTTCAACATCATGCATTGCTATGGTTAGAAGAAAAACCACAAGCACAACAGAAGGAGACCAGCCCAGCTAATTATCACCATTTTCAACTTTGACACGTGTAAGGTTGGGTACAGCAGTAAATCTGGTGGTAACTCAAGCTTGGCTCCATTTCTTTCATTTGCAAAACTTTAAACAGGCCTGTGCGTCAGTCTACCAACTTATAGCATTTGTCATCAACCGCCCATCCACAAACCATTTTAACAACATAGCAGTACATACAGCTCTCAATTCATTTGGGAAAAGGGCTAGTAACTCATAAGCATATGTAAACACAAATGCATCTCTGTGTAATTTGATACCACAGGATAAATTAAGTGATAAACGGCCTGTATTACAGACACATTAACCACAGATACAAAGTTTGATAAGCTTTTGTCTCCAAAGCAATCCACGGGCTCGAGAGGATCTGACGAAAACTTATGATATAGTTGCTTGATCCAAAGCTAGATGAGCAAGCTTATCCGCCTCGACATTTTGGCTACGGTCGATCAACCAAAACCGGCACTGGATACCGCCATCATCACTATACTCCATCCAGTCCAGCCTGTCCCGGACCCGCTTGAGCAGATGAAAGTGTACGGCCGGTGTCCCTTTGGAGGTCATGCCCTCCCTCCCTTCCCAAATATATATCCATTCTGTTATAGCTTTGACCAAGTACTCAGAGTCAGTGAGGACTATCAAGTTGGAAAGGCTCATGTCCTTATTAGCTATTATCTGGATTCTATCCAACGCCTTGATAAGGGCCTCGATTTCCGCTCGATTGCTAGTTTGTGCGTCATCGCTTGTGATTAAACCTGACGCATTATAAGGGGAATTTGGACCGAAGTACACGCCGTAAGCACCGTGGGGGTTTTCGCCGCCATTGTTACGGCAAGCACCATCAATATTAACTATCATCGTATTTCTTTGAAGCACGGGGTTGCTTCTGCCAGCAGGAATAAACTGGAGTTGTCTGATCCCTTTTTCTTCATTAAGGATGACGAGCTCCTTTGAGTTTTCTCGGAAGATCTGCCTGTACGTATCGTCGATGTAGGGATGAAAGAGTCGAGAGCGACCGTATTCCTCTAGGTCAACGTTCGACGATATATAGTATGGCATAGGATTCATCATGCCAGAGACCTATTGGATGTCGGTAATCTAGGCGGGGAATTCCACTTTGAGATTCTATAAAAAAAAAAAACTCAACTGTAGAGGTGCAAGTTGATCGCTTGTAGAACAGGTACGGGCGTAATCGGGTTAATTGTCTGTGGTTTTCTGTGTTAGACTTGGGCGATTGGCGCAATCGGTCAAATAGCTAGCCAAAACCGTATATCCACGGAGTATATCGGAGCTTCAAGAATTTAGAGGAGTTGAAGCACTTACTTAAGTGTCCAGAGGCTAAAATGAACCAACCAGACCTTTCCCTGGCTTTTTGTCGAACTCAGAGCAGTTTAGCCTTTCCGGCTTATAGGGATTTTTACTCCTCTTGCGGGGCTAAGGAGCATTCGTAGGCTGAAATTGGAAGGCTCCTGACTTTAATACTATACTTTCAAAGCTCGGATTTTAGACTCTATGACTTTTCAGCTTATACTTGCCTGTAGGACTTAGGAATACGAGCCACAGACAAGCCAGAAGGGTCGCAGACGGTCGATTGCTGGGTTTACTGTCCTTGAATCTAAGCGTGAGCATGTTGGGAGGAACAGTGCTGAGTGCGGGGCTGCGGAGTGCGGGGCTTTTCTGTCACGTGGTGAGTTGTGTAGCAAACGACACGGCTTTTGGAAGTTAAACGGTGGCTCTATAAGAGGGGATAACCCTGCTTTCTTCTCCATGTCGAGCTACGAAGACGTGAAAAGTAACAAATAAATAATTGGTGTGATGCCGCCGGTTGTGTCCTGGCGCGTGGCACGGTAACTGAATAGCAGCGCTGGGCTGGGACATTGTCTTGGTGTCTCCAGCTTAATAGCAATCCCTCACAAATATTTAAGGTTATAGAGACAAATGATGCCCTCAGTCGACCTATTTCACATCACCTCTTTACAAACCCGATATCGCCTCTTATCATCAACCACAACTCCACGCTTCGTCATTCATTTCTGCTAGCCTACTGCTCCTTCCATAGTCCTTCGGCAGTAGTAGCCTCGTCCGCTCATTTATCCCGCCTCCATTAGACTGCTCTTGGCTGATCATAATCCTCGGTCTTGGCTCTTCTTCTTCTTCTTCCTCCTCCTTCTCTTCATCGCCAACTTCTTCAATTGTTCGAGTATTAACATGCTCCTCATATCCCAACCTCACAAACCACCATTCTGCAACCTTCGGATTCCTTAACACAATCATCAAGAACGCAAACTAGAAATCGATTGGTTCAAGGAAGGCGGTGAGAACTAGAAGGACGGAGGGGAATAGAAGGCGATATTGGGAGAATACCCACCGGGCGACGGCGTCTAGAAGGGACACAAGAAGGAGTGTTTGTTACCATTCCGGCTGCTCTACTCCCGAATTCGAATATTCTTCCACCGACGAACAAATCTCCAAGTGCTGGATACTTTTGTCTCAGCCAGCCGCATCATACCCCTAGAGGTGGCCTAGCGTTACTAGGGAACCTAACTATCCCTACAAAGCGTACACCACCTTATCCCCTCCTCGAACCTCCGAGGTCCGCCGCACAACCGTGCCAACAACCGGATTATCGTTCCTCTCTCGTTTCTGTCCTGAAGCACACATGTACCGTACGTAGTACAGTTGTGCGAGCCGGGTACAGATGGCGTCCTCGCGTCTATCTTTCTCTCCGGCGATCACGCACATGCATGTTAATGCTTCATACTGCGTCAGTAGAGAGCAAGCCCTCTCCCCGAGAAATTGAAGGGCGGCTCAACCGTCTTCTATCCGACGGGAAGGGCTTCCTCGCGCAGATTAAAGTTCCTTTGCAAAATATGAGAAGCAACGGGTTGCTCGACCTCCAGAGTGACAATATCTTAAAGCGAGTGTTGGAGACTGAGCAGGCCGATTTTTCGGCGACAGCCGTCCTAGCTTTCATTGGAGACAGTGGCGTGGGTATGTAACTTCGAGTAGTCTGCCTCAAGCCGTTAAATTTTCTAAGGCCTTTTCAGGAAAATCAAAGCTGCTGACTGCAGTTCTCGGGGAACCTAACCTTCTCCCGACTGTAAGGCCCCCCGCCCTCTTACACGTAGGCACGACTTCGCTGACGAGTTAGTCTGGTCTTCATGCCTGCACCTCATTCCCAATCGAAATCCGCCAACGAGAAAATGGTAAACAAGGATATCGTATTGAACTGGAACGGATCCAAAGTTTTCCTTTTACAAATCTTCTCGGTGAAGCTGAGAAAATTGCCTTAGCCAAAATCAAAGCTCTCTTCCCCGATATCTCCAGTTCTGCAGACGTACTTCAAAAGTCACTGAACTCTACAAGTCGAATGAAATTCTCATGAATGGGAAGCATACCCTTGAGACAGACCTGAGGGCCGATGCTGTTAATTATATGCAATCTCTGGTGCCTTTTACAACTGATGAAGAAGAATCAAAACTCTGGCCTCTTGTCAAAGTTGTCAAGTAAGCTGCTCGGAGCCAGTATCAGACCTTTGCCGCTGTGGGCTGACTTGAAGACTCTACGTCGACTCCGAGGCCCTTAAGACCGGTGCAATACTTGTAGATCTCCCTGGGCTTCGGGACTCTAATGCGGCCTGTACAACGGTAACCCGACAGTATATGACGCGAGCAAACGAGATAGTCGTCGTTACCAGGCTTACAAGAGCCGTCACCGACGAAACGACAGGAGAACTATCTCGAGAAGGCTATATAAAGCGACTTCAACACGGTGGGGGAAGACATCTAACGATTGTTTGTACCTGCAGCGATGTAAGACACCATTTGCCCTGTGATATCTCCTGCTGACTGACTTGGCTAGCAATTCGAACCCAGCGACGCGGCAGAAGACTTCAAGGGCGACAGGCAGTTCTTGGAGAAATACCATGCCCTGAACCACGAAATTGAGTCCCGATATCTGAATTTAGAGGCTAAGGGGCCAGGAAACCCGTCTTCTGGCTAATGAAGCTAACAGTATTGTAGCCCGAAACAACAGGATCGAGCCAAAGAGGAGATTTCATCACTTGAAGAGAGGTTAGTTCCACGGGCCGTATGACAGGATCCCGCTAAACAGCCAAAGCCTCCAGCAATTATGTATCGAGGCACGAGACAAATACGCCATTAAGTCAATCGCTAAAACCTACTCAAATCTTCTGAATGAAGAGACTTCAATTACCTGCTACGTTACATCTGCCCAACACTATCTTCGCCATATATCGCCGCGCAAAGCACCTGGGACAATGAGCCTGGACCAAACGCAGATTCCAATGCTACGTGATTACTGTGCATCAGCTCCATTAGAGCAGAAGTCAGCATTAGCAGCCCAATTTGTCCAGAGTATTTTGAGCATCCAAAGTTCGGCAAGCCTCTTCGCCAGCAACACTTCGACAAGTATGAGCGAAGCAGGGAGGAAGAAAGCAAAGGCCGAAATGGCCAAGGCATTTACGGCATTGTCGAATGCCTGAGTTTTACCCCTCTAAACACCGTAAAATTACTATTTTCTTCAGTCTAACGTGGCAACAGAACCTTAGCAATGAGTCACTGATTTTCGCGACAAATATTCAAAATGATGTGCGGCTCTTTTCCGGGAGTCTTGGTTAGTAGACTTGGATGGATTGGGCATTTATTCAGCTCTAACTTGTACTAGCAATCGCGATAGCCCGGGGCGAGGAGTATTGTTTGGAGTCACATGGAAAAATGGTCAAGGTAGGTAGCGACCGACGTTCTACAACCAGGTATTAACCATTTAGCAGGGAAATCGATACCGTAAGTACCACGGTCGATAATCTAGCGGTCGGCCTAACCAAAAAAGAGGCTGTTAGATCCGCTGAGCAATTTCTTTCTCCATTGGGCGCCGAGGTTGACAGTCTCTGGAAAGCGTTTATTACAAAGACTGAGGGGCATTTACGGACTTGGAATTCCCAAGTTCTTCGCGCTTTGGAGGAGTTTGAAGCATCCTGGCGGAGTACGTTGCACCTATGTAACAATGAGAGCGATTCTAATTGGCAGACTGCATCGATGAGAATTTCCAAAGTAGTCCGAAGGGGAGAGAGACTTCTATCAAACTACTTGAAGAATGTTTGACACCACGACTTGAAAACGCTCAAGCTATAGCTACGAAGTCTTGCGAGAAGTTGGTGGAGGACCAGAGGTACGGTGTCCAATACATATCCCTACCGCTGTGCTAACATTTTAGACCTGTACGTCGATTGTTTCTTCTTCCCGATCGTCTGACGGATCTGCTACGACCCGGGTATGAAAGAGCTGTTGAAGAGAAAGGTATGTCACTAACAAACTCTCGTTGGTTTTGATACTAATATCTTCTAGGGGTGGGCGCTTTGGAGAAAATGACCAAGACCTTCGAGAACTACATTCGTGAGGAACGCGTATTCAACACTCTTGCTGGGGAGATACAGGAGGAAGTTGAAGGTATCCAGGGCCAGTTTGAAGAAATGTGCCAGACATGGGGGCAGACGGTTGCAGAAGATATTCAGAGCCACATACATGGTTGGCTCAAAGGAACGGAGGGCAGCATGAGGAATTAAAAGCAGAAGTAAAAGCGGCCGGAGGAGCATTCCGAATGATTGTCACAGAAGTCCAGGCGTTGCTGGAGGAAAAACCACAAAGACAACACAAAGCAAGCCTCGAATAGCGCAATCGGTTGTGAAATGGGGGACCCGCGATCGGCTCCCTTTAATAATAGATAATCCATCGATTATATTCGGTTCTTTTTGGTATGATTTAGAGGACCGATTTAGGACGAATATCAAGAACGGACTTCCCCGGCCCGACATCATCCACAACGACGTCGCCGTTCACCAACACACCAGTCGCTTTCACCCCGTTGATAAGAATCTGCGGCGGATACCGGTGCTGGGGCTGCTGCCGTGTAGTTATGGATTTATTTTTATTCGGAACCACCACGCGCGCCGTCGTCCCTTCCGGAATCTCGACTTCCAGCACCCCGATTTGATAGTTTACGGCTACCGGGCCTACAACCGTGGGTACTACGCCACGAACCTCCGTTAGAGCACCGGGTTGCGGTGCTATCAGGATCTTCTTAAACCCTGGTTTCAAGGGGCGCACGCCTAGTACATAGCGTGAGATGATGTTCGCGGGAGAGGCGCCCCATGCGTGGTTCCAGGTTAGGTTAGGCTTGTATTTCCTGTCCCAGGCTTCGAGTGTCATCGTCGAGCCGAGTGCGATCATATTGTCTCTTCCGGATTTGAAGAGGGATTCGAGGAGATATTGAGCGCCGTAGACGCTACATGCCATTCCGCGGGATTGTACGAAGTCGGCAACGGCGTTTTGACGGGTGGGTGGCACGAGGTCGAATGCTAGCGGGAACATATTTGCATGTAGCGAGGTGTGGGTGGAACCTTCGCCGTCGATATAGATGCCGCGGGTGGGGTCGAAGAAGACGGTGTTGAAGGCGGCGTAGATCTGTCGAGCTTTTGACGTGAAGAGGCGGGCGTCCACTTCTCGGTTGGTCGCGTGGGCGATGTCGGCCATTTTATTCAGGACGTGGTAGTAAAAGGCGTTGACGACGGTGTTAATCTCTGGTCCGATTTGATTTCGCGTATCTACCCCATCGTTATAATTGTCACGCTCGCTGATGGGCCAGTCTACAATCCCTACCGAGCGAAGTAAGCCGTCAGTTGCACGGGCTTTTTCCATGAGTAGTTTCTTTTTCAGCGCTTCATAGTTGTTGGCGGACAGCGTGATGTCGCCAGTGAACCAGTAGTCGGCGGCGGCCATCATAGGCATGTGGAAGCTCCATTCCGTCGGCCAGGTTGGGTGCGCGAGGAGATACTCGACTGTGTAGCGTCCCACTTCGGGGTTGGCATCACACGCCAGATGTGACAGCTGATTAATGTAGCCATCGGCTTCGTAGGGGATACGCTCGCGCTCACCGTCAATGTACACGCCAAACGCGGTGGCAGCTTTGACGGTGTGCTTGCATAGCCCCCAGACGGCGTTGAGGGTTTCGTCGGAACTTGAAAAGGCACTGCTAGTGTCATTGAAGGCGGTGTGTACCCAGAGTTGGTACAGGGATCCTGCAGTTAACTTTGCAGGTGCAGGGGCATTGTCGATTTCGGTGTAGCGGAAAACCGTGATCTCACCAATTTCAGGCGGTGTGCGCACGGCCTTCGTATTATTGTGCTGGGGCTTGGGCGGGATTTGGAGTCGATAGAGACTTTGGCCGGACCGCGTCACTAGTGATAATTGGCGATAGTTCACGCTGCCGTAGGGCTTACGGTCGATTGCGCCCGTCTTTGCATCCAACTTCTCGCCTAGACGGATTGTGAGCGTGACATTTGCAGGAACAGGCGGAGGCGGAGAAAGCCTGTCACCACCCGAAGCCTCACAGCATACACATGTCGGTATGGAATTTCCAAGGTATCGGCTCAATACACTCGTGGAGGCCTCGCAAATCACGCCGACACTAGTTTTGAGCAATGCAACATTAGTCTCTGGGAGTCCTCAGCAGAAACGAGGGATCATTACCACCTTGTAAAGGAGAATTTGTTGTAAAAGCATTTACTACCGCTTCGGCGCTTATATTCGAACTGCTGGGTGACTTCACCGTTCCTATAACAATATTCAATAAGTAAAGCCGTCTTATCCTTTAAGAAGATCAGTCCAATACGTACTTTCTACTGTTCTCACTTCTTTTGACTTTCTCCATGCTCTTATAGCAAGAAAACAGGGGGGAATAGCAAAGATAACACCAAAAATTGCTATGATTGCTTCCGTTGAAAAGGCCATTTTCACATCAGCCGATAGATGGATCGAGAATTGGAATAAAACGGAGATTTGATGGAACGATGAAGTACTTCATATTTATGCGTTTCCCAAGGACTGACATTTCGTATTAACTTTGCCAGCTCACCAACGGTGTAACAAGATTGTGTAACATAGACAATTGCTGCACAACGCCTCGATATCAGTCCCGTTTCAACAAAATACTCTTCTAATTTATTGCGTATGGGTCGCGAATGGCCATTCGTCAGCCGTTTATCTACACTTTGCAGGTATTTCTGTTCAACATGCAAAGAGTTTGATTTAATATAAACTCAGCTCACAAAGGAATTATTGACTTCGGTCAAGCAACTTCTGCCAAGCGGCTGCTAGGACGAGTTGATATGTGACGGTATGGATAATCTTCCAGTTTGCTTGCTCAAAGTTTGTCACTGCCGTTCCGATCTTAGCTTTTCAATTCTCTAACTCATGAATTTGGCATCTATGCCAAGGACATGCCATCGACTAGATCTCAGTAACTAGCCGGAGCTTTCTGATGCAGTATCTAGCGTCTCAGCAGCATGCTATCATAGATTGCGGAAACCCCGATCACTTGGAAGAATGTTCAGATAAATTGTCCAAGCAGATTTCAAAGAAAGTTCTTTGGGAATCTTTCCCTTGATAAAAATAGATTGGGGGACTGGATCTGGAGTTTATTGGTGCTTGCACCAGTATCGAAGGGGTCACAAGGCACACCATATCATATCTTCCAGCGAGGCGCAAGCCGTCCTGTGTATCTAGTTGTTACACAAGTATCAGCTCCCCCGTCACAAGTTAGCGGTGCACAAAGGCTGTACCAGCAAGTTCGTCTACGGGTTAACAATGATTGGACATTATATCCCATCTTACGCAGAATTATATTATAGACGGAGCTCCTCCCATTTCCTATAGTTTACTTTTTCTTGTACAACCACAAAATTCACCAGGAAAACAACAAGCGTCAAAGTTATACATCATGACATCGCTATCTTGGCAGAATTACGCTGCCCAAGGGCAACCAGTTCAAATCCCAATGAAAAATTTGCCTACGCAATCGAACACTGTTTCAGCTGGTACACCAAATTCCGCTGATCTTCAACAAACCAATCTGGACAAGCGGATAAGACAACTAAACTGGATAGTACATATTCCTTTGCAGCTGCCTGTGTGGCTAATGTCGCACAAATAATATACTCAAATATATGTGTGTAAAAGCTGTTGCTGCTAAGACGGGGTAGTGACCTATTCGGAACCTGTTTCTTAGTGTTGTCCGTGTGGTTTTTCTTCTAGCTTGACTCTTACATTTTGACACACAGTAAGGCCTAGACTTCAATAATCATTCGCAATGCTCCTCCCGCCGCTTCTACTTCTGCTTTTCTGTAGCCTCGTTACACAATAATTAACTCTTTTTATTTATGTTACACCTGTCCCAAGTTTCCTATCTAACCCGGCATTTAGAAGGCATCCGAGGTGTGTTGAAGCAAAGCTTTGTCCCTTCCATCTCATCTTGATCATCTCAATTAAGAAAGGTATTGGACTATTCCCCTGCCTCGCGGATACCCACTCAAAGCCGGAGACGTCGGGACATGCAAGGCGATTTTGCGAATTATATAAGGGCTTCAACGGTCTCTTCGTAAATGGCTTGCTGCCCGAGTATTGGCTTGATGCAACTGCAGCGCGCTCAGGACCCAACTCGCCAGGTTCAGCTAAGCAGATTGCAGTTGGACTTGCTTTGTAGTGATCAAGGCCTTGAACTTCGAGTTACCGCTGATAAGTTTAAGGAGCAAATGCAAGGGGCGAAATAAAGTCGACCCGCTTTTGATTTTGGGAACAAGTATCTCATATGGTTATCAAAAGTACTCATCTAAAGGACACAACACGATATATGTAGGCCCGGTCTAAAACGGACGCTGAACCGAGAGTCCCTCTGCAAAATTCTTGAGTCTGTCTAAGTCAAGTTTACGATTTTGTAGTTTAAGGTCACGTTTCTCCGCTCCAAACCTTTCCAGCTCCTTGTCATATATTTCGCAAGGGTGTGGGGGCTTGCACATGCTGTATCTCCGGCGTCTGGAGACACCACGACATCAACGTCCGAGCCCACCCCAAAATTAATGTCCGGATCCACCTCGACGCCATCAAGCGTAAACCCGGCTGCTACGTCACATACACCGCCGTTAAAGTTATTTTCATAATCCGAAAGCACTGGTGCCTATAACTCACAACCAATGGAAACTGACACCAAGCAATCGTCTTCTGAAACAAATCTACCCCCCGATATAACTGGGCCTACGGGAACAAGAAGCACTAGGACTCAAAGCCTGATGTCTACCGGGACCTCGAAGCCCACTGATGAAGGTAGCCCAGACTCGGGTAAGAGCGGCCTATCTACAGGGGCGATCGTGGGGATTTCCGTGGGAGCTGTTGCTAGCCTCGCCTTTATAGGGCTAATATTCTGGTTCACCAAGAGGAAGAAGTGGCCTTCGGGAGATCCAAGGGCCGTGGCAACGATACAGGAGTCGAGTTGCGGGGTTAACGGACGGAGTGATCGGGGGATTGAGGGACAGAGGTGGCAAAGTATATCCGTATAAACAGAAAACACGTCATCTAGGTAGAACACATGCAAGATTTTGTAGAATGGGTATATCTTAGTAGCTAGTTTGATAAGAATTTTCATAACCACCTCTTCACTGCCTCAATTGTCCATTCCCAATAGCTTCTTCTTTAAAAGAGGCGAAGACGACCACAGCAACGGCGCTCTCTTTTTCACCACCATCGCCGTTCAACTAGCAAAGCATTTCCATAACATGACTTTAAGCATTCAAAGAGCAATTGAGGTCGACCTTGGTATTTCCAGAAAGCTTTCAGAGAGCAGTTTGATAAGCTGATAATCCAACCTCTTTCTGGAATAAAAACCCCTTCTCATAAGGCAAGGCTGGTTGTGGTGGTTGATGCGCTAGATGATCCCCTCTCAGATTGGAGCAGAGCTATGGACGGGCATCTAATCAAACCGATGTTCAAAAGATCCAGAGTGATAACAATAGGCGGAACGCATGGAAACGTTGGAAATCTCATTTTTATACAGAAGTTGGCCTCCGTAGGCCGTTAGATACAATAAGGGACAATACCCAGGCTTACTTGGTCTCGTGAACCAGTCTCCACGAAGTGACGAAGGCTTACCTAGGTGCTTTGAATTCTGAGACACAAAAATTTACTTATGAATACATTGGGCGTTTGATATTAACATTATCCGGCGGTACATATTCCAAAAGCTCCTTTGCATACGCCGCAGCCACAGCTGCAGCATATTCCTGCCAGTCGTCGTTCTTTCGTGAATCGGCATAATCGCAGATGCTTCGGATAACCAGGCACGGGAAGCTCGTCAGCCTGCCGTCTCCATCTCGACAACAAAACGAAAACTCTGGAAACCCATCACCGAAAAGGAAGCCGCGGAACGCAACGATGGCTTCTCTCGACTGGGGCTCGAAGGGCGCGCCGCCGCAAATGCCAACCACCAGAGCGAGCTGGATCTCCTGAAAGCTGGTGCGAAGGGAGGCTGCTGCAGTCGCAGCAGCAACTTTCCCCATATCCGGCATATGTCCCAAAACAATATTATGGTGTCCGATCACACCGGTGGAGTAAGCGTTTGAGTCTCCTCGTGCCTTACCGTATGTTTTTCATCATATCGCTGGTCAAACAATTCGGTGACGACTCTGGCCTCTAGAGGTAGCGTGCATATGATGGCGATCTCGAAATCATGTTGATCTCTCGGTGGGGAATGGTTCCATCGAGAAGGTTGGAGCGGATTATATGCGCAGGAGGCGCCAATATTCTCGCCACTGGCCTAGTCTCTGTCAGCTCGCAGGGTAACTGTTCTTTTTCGCTGTCCATCCCCAATACCTAGCTCCATGTCAGGGCGGATGTGCCCGGGCTCAAAAGAATCGTCTCCGTCGTAGACTAGGGTGTTGGCGATGGAAAGAGCGAAACTTGATGGTTAGATGATATTTATCCGGTCCCAGGGCACGTGCTGATCTTGATCAAAACGATTCAGATGTCTTTTCGGATCAAAAGCGTTGTAAACTTGGATAGTATAGGAGGGGCGACGATAGCGGCTTGAGTTGTCCCATATCGTTCTACTAGAAGACACAAAATTACATTATAGCTGCCTATTCTGCCAAACGTGTAGATGTCACCATCGGCAACGTCGAACTGGGAGCGGACCTCATCTACAACCGCAAGTACGGCCGCTAATTCTATCGGAATAGCGTAGGGATCGTAGAGTTCGTGGTTTGTTGTAAGGAATTGCCATAACCAGACCTCCCACACCTCAGAAGGAGCATGAAGATGTATTATCTGTTTAATGATAAATTATATCTTGGATTGCACTCGTCCCAGCTATCCTAAACGATGACCCAGAGGCCGAGACAGGCATTTAAAGATGAGATCCTATGAATTGCCCCACTTTCCACGTGTGTGGGCGCCTTTTTGTGTGTTCCCATTATAGAATATACGCAATTGGTACCACATTTACGCAAGGCAACCCCATATTACACTGTGGCAGCAAGGAAAGACCATGTTAGAAGGCATCCTGTTGTGATACCATGCTAATTTTGGATATACCGTTTGATCTCGCTACCAGAGTACTACTATAGGATGCAACCAATGCGATCCTTCGAAACCTCTTCAGTCCCCATAGCATAATGAAAATATCTACAATATACTCTACCTTAAGCTTGCCGATTTCAGCGATATACATAAATGTATGTCCGATATTACTGTGTTGCGTGCTGTTGCAAACTTTTGATATTAGATTAGATAAGATTATAACATCAGATTGAGAAGAAGATCTCTCACCGGCGGTGTGTTCGAAGTCTGTGCAGCGGAAACCCCGAAAGTTTCCACGAGAGTTTCCACGATCCGCAAATCCATCCACTCGGTCACTAAGGCGTCCTCGCTGGAAAGAACCCCGTCCTCTATGTCCACAATTCCCCCTATAGTTCCTTCTGAGTCTGTCTGCCTTGGGCTCAGTTGGAGGTTGTATAGCGAACCCAGATGCGGTCCCAGCCTCTTCGCAAGCACTAGCACTAGCCACCTGCTCCTTTTCTACAATAGTGTCACGCCTACGTATGCCTACAACACCAGCCTCAGGCTCTTCATTTCTGGGTCTCACCGGACTCCCAAATCACGCTCAATAGCCTTTGACTTCCGACGATAATGCTTAGCAACCTTGTGCAGAGGAGAGCGGAGTAGAGCTGGACAAACACATAACCACTCCAGCTATCTTTATCCCTTTATTACAGCCTCGGTTTTCTATTGGTATTCTCCGCATACCCCTTCGAGTTTAGCTTCGCTTAGTAAGCAAGCAGAAATTGATTCGTACTCTCACACGATTCAAAATACTACACAAGCCTCTCCAAGCAATATTCTTGAAACACCATCATTAACCTCCGCCTGCCGTATCTATTCGGTCAACTGCCAATCACGGAGTTTCCTTTGCACCAATACGAAATTCCAAAAGTCATGACCGTTGGCATCTGTAACATGCCGTTAGAGGTGCTTTGCGCTATTACAAAGTACCTGAACCATCCATCAACCGTTGCTCTGCGACTAAGTTGTCGTTTTCTTTATGCAACGGTGAAACAACCAGAGAGATTTAGCATGGCAGATTTGCTTGAGATAGAAATTTGGCCTTGCTATCATCCTGCTAGAGAATGTCCCGATCACCTCAAACAGGCCTTCGCATTAATTGATTATTTGCCTGCCATGTCTGTCTGAAGATTAAACCGGCCTTGAATTTTTCTAATGCTATGATGAAAGGTCGGCGAGGGAAATTCTCCGACAGTGCATCAAGTGCTCGAGAAGGTCGCTTTTGCATTTCGTGTGGAGTGGTTACAGGACGTTATCATCGTGGTACACAGCTTGATTATGGAGGCATGACCGGCTCTGGCAGACTGCATGGCGTAATTTGCAAAGAATGCGGCAGATTTAAACAATCCAATTCCATCAGTCATTTGAAACATTGTTACAGTTGTCTGTCTCGCAAAAACCTGCTCGTTAAAGAGTAAGCTAATCTATCACTGCTTGTCTTGTTGACAATTCCACTCATCGACTGGTAGATCTAAGATGAAGGAGGAATCGGTCAATTCCGCTCTAGCTGGGCTCTCTACTCTTTAACGAAGTTGCATATGCAAGCATGAGCGAGAGGTGTATTTTCGGATCGGTTGGAGGAATTGAAGATGGCCAGGGAGAATAGTGGTCTTTGATGAACCAAACTGTTGTATTCTATTACGCAACACAAAATGGGATATGTCGGGCTTCGAAGGGTTCCAAGGGGGCCTTAGAGGAGGCCGTTACGTTATCAATTTCTTCTGTTGCATTTTGCGTGTTGTGTACTTTTCAAAGCTTTGTACTTAAAAGACATGGCTAGCTAGGTATACACCGGCCATAGGGATATGTGTAAGAAATCGTATAGAGACTAGTCGTGGTATCAAGGTAATACACAAATGTCACAAGGCAAGATTAGTGTACTAGTGTGTATACAGATTGATACTTAAATTGTTGCTTGATTTCTAAATACATAACAGCGGAAGCACGCAATTAAATAGACAATGACAAAGGAAATAACATGTATGAACTGGACAGGGGATAAGTCTGTGAACTGGACATTCGGACATAGGTAGCTGAACTGGACAGGAGATAAGTCTGTGAACTGGACACTCGGATATAGACAGCTGAACTGGACAGTACATGATTCTGCGCAATTAGGCTGTCTGTACAGTCTGACAACCTATACAGGAATAAGGCCTATACAGGCCCTTATGCCGCACCAAGGAAATTAACCTATATAAGTTTAATAATCATACGGCCAAACTCCCTATACTGCTATTAAACCTATGCAGCTATTTTAACTTTTTATTTTTCATATAACTGTAATCTGATACTAATTCTACATTTTTAATCTATATTTATTAAATCTTCAAAATGCAGATAGTTGTAAAAGGTAACATGTTTTTCACAAAAGAATAGAAAATTTAAAAATGTACCTGAATCAGACAACATGGCAAACATATAATATCCCAACTACTTTCTAGCGTATATCTTGATATCAACCCATATTTTAATATCTAAAATCAATGTTGAAATAGTAAATATTCGCCCTGCAATCGCATAAAAGGAGATAACAATTGCGGCCATATTAAAACATAACTAGTGTAGACAAGCCCCATCTAACCAAATAACTAAGTCAAAAGAATCATACAATGCAGCCATAAAGGATATGTTTGAGGAAATGCACTTTACTAAAGATAATATTTTGAAAAACTTTAAGCTGATAGATGAGGAGATAATACGGTTTGAGGATAAGATTAGGAATTAGTGTCGAAGTTCCACAGGAGGCCTAGAAATGTTATAACTGGCTAAATTGAATGGTGAGAAATAGGGTGGAGGTAATGATCTGGATGAAGATGAGGTTAGAAGTGTGAACGAAAGGGGGACACGAAGAAGAACGATTCCTTTTAAAAATGTTTGGTCCTGGATACTCGATAAGCTAGGCGATCAAACAATAAATGCTTTTTGTATTTGGTGGCTAAATGTATGCCGTAAGGTTCAAGTACAATTTCCAGACACTTTTTGGTACATTTTGTCTTGCAGATTGGTAGGGCTGGTTCCGTTTGGCCCTTTTCCCATTTTTTTCTTTTTTTTTTTTTTGCACAACCCGGGTTATTCCATGACAAAACAAGCCGTTCTACTAGCCATTGTGCGGCATACTAAGTCATGGTGGGCCGCCATACGCACTAAGCCATAGTACGGCAAGCCGCGATAAGCCAGAACAGGCTATCTCGTGACATGATAGGCTGCCTTGTAAGACACGGCGCGAAAATTTCGCGCCCTGTTTTTAAGGACAAACAGGCACATCTAGGGTCGGCGGCATAGATTTTAATACCAACAAAATAGGCGGAGATATAAAAATCGGATTTTCTGGGGAAAATGCCGAGAGGTTCCCCGCTTTCCGTGAGCCGGCGATAGCTCCAAGGAGCCGAGGATTTGCGGGATTTAAAGCGAACGACTGGAAAGAGTTAGTGAGCTGAAAGAATACTATAAAGAAAAGGACACCAGCCAGGCATATTACACCATCGAGCATCTGGAGGGAGATCTTGACTTGGCAGCGGGGAAAGAAAGTTAGCTAAATTGCTAGAACCTTCAAGGAGCATAAATACAAGCATTCTCCAGCACCTTTTAGGGGTGTGAGATTTTAGAGAGATCGATAACATTAGTCAAATCAATTAAAGAGACTTCGTCGCTCATCTTCCTCAGAAAGAACTATAACAAAAAGACCAAAGATCAAATCCTGAACTCAATGAAAGAAACGCCACCGGAAGCATGACCTAAAACAACAAGATTACCATAAATAGCAGAACAGCTCGCTCTATGGCTATGTGGAAGCCAAATAAGCCTTTTTTCACCGCGATTTAACCAATTACCTTCAACAAAAATAATTTCCCTTTGGCCTACCTCCGAAGAAGCTAAAAGATGGGTCTCGGGCTGATAAGCAAATAATTGTTGATCAGCATTGATACAATGACCAATTTTCGAGAAAAATAATCGATCAGGTCTACGCCTAGTGGTAAATATTTGCAGCGGCGCTCCGGTGGCTGCGTCCCACAGCCTGACCGTACCATCTTCTGATCCTGATGCCAGAATCTTGCCGTCGGGAGAGAATACTATAGACGAGACGGTATCCGTATGTCCTTCTAGCGTCTGCAGCGGTGCTCCGGTAGCTGCGTCCCACAGCCTGACTACTTTATATGACGCCGATGCCAAAACCTTGCCATCGGGAGAGAATGCTATAGCCCAGATCCCATATGTATACCCTTTCAGTATCTGCAGCAGCACTCCGGTGGCTGCGTCCCACAGCCTGACCGTACCATCTTCTGATCCTGATGCCAGAATCTTGCCGTCGGGAGAGAATACTATAGACGAGACGGCATCCGTATGTCCTTCCAGCGTCTGCAGCGGCGCTCCAGTAACTGCGTCCCATAGCTTGGCTGCCCACCATGATACCGATGCTAGAACCTTACCGTCGGGGGAGAACGTTATAGCGGAGGGCCTGCCTAGCCATGAATCTTTCAGTGTCTGCAGCGGCGCTCCGGTAACTGCATCCCACAGTCTGACTGTTTCATCTGATTTCGATGCCGATGCCAGAACCTTACTATCAGGAGAAAATATTATGGCGGAGACCCAGCCTGTATGCCCTTTTAGTGTCTGCGGTGGCGCTCCGGTAGTTGCGTTCCACAGCCTAACTATGTTCTCTGATACTGATACCAGAATCTTACCATCAGGAGAGAATATTACGGCGGAAACTTCATTTGTACGCCCTTCCAGCGTCTGCAGTGGCGCTCCGGTAGCTGCGTTCCATAGCCTGACTGTTTCACGGTATGATACTGATGCCAGAACCTTGTTATCGGGAGAGAATGTTACGGCGTAAACTGTATCTGTATGCCCTTCCAGCGTCTGCAGCGGCGCTCCGGTAGCTGCGTTCCACAGTCTGACTATGTTCTCTGATACTGATACCAGAATCTTACTGTCAGAAGAGAATGCTATAACAGAGATTGTATTTTTATGCCCTTCCAGCGTTTGCAATAATACTCCGGTAACTGCGTCCCACAGTCCAACTGTCTTATCATCTGATACCGATGCCAGAACCTTGCCATCAGGAGAGAATGTTATAGCAGAGATCTTATTTGTATGCCCTTCTAATGCCTGCCGTGGCGTTTCAATAGCTGCGTCCCACAGCCTGATCGTACCGTCTTCTGATCCTGATGCCAGAATCTTGCCGTCAGGAGAGAATTCTAGAGCCCAGATCCAACGTGTATGCCCTTTCAGTATCTGCAGCAGCACTCCGGTGGCTGCGTCCCACAGCCTGACTGTCTTGTCGTATGATGCTGATGCCAGAACCTTGCCGTCGGGAGAGAATGCTATGGCGATGACCATATCTGTATGCTCTTCCAGCCTCTGCAGCGACGCTCCGCTGGCTGCGTCCCACAGCCTGACTGTTTTATCCCCTGATGCTGATGCCAGAACCTTGCCGTCAGGAGAGAATGCTATAGCCCAGATTTCATCTGTATGCCCTTTCAGTATCTGCAGCGGCGCTCCGCTGGCTGCGCTCCACAGCCTGACTGTTTTATCTTGTGATACTGATGCCAAAACCTTGCTATTGGGAGAGAATGCTGGGCAAACCCTATTTATATGCCCTTCCAGTGCCTGCAGCAGCACTCCGCTGGCTGCGTCCCACAGCCTGATTACTTTATCGTTTGATGCCGATGCCAGAACCTTGCCGTCGGGAGAGAATGCTATGGCAAAGACTAAACCCTCATGCTTTTCTAGTTCCTGCAGCGGCGCTCCAGTGACTGCGTCCCACAGCCTGACTGTCTTGTCGTATGATGCTGATGCCAGAACCTTGCTGTCAGGAGAGAATGCTATGGCGCTGACCATATCTGTATGCTCTTCCAGCGTCTGCAGCAAAGCATCCCAGGATTTCCGTACCTTAGGCACTTTCCGGGCCCAGCTCAGGTGACTTGGAGAGAATGTGGTCCTAACGATACTTCTCTCCGGCGAAAAAATGAGGGCCGAAAAGTATACTTGTAGCGGTGCTTTAGCAATGATGGATCGATTGAACCTGATGAATCGCTCAATGTCCCAAAGTAATTCTGACAATTTACTACCTCTATTTTCATTCTACATTACATTATTCTGTAAGTGCCGAACTAGTACAAACCAAAAGGCTAGAGGTGTTTTATGGCTTACCGAAACTATTGACTGTAAATCTTTGATCAAACGTATGTTGTTTTCGGATATTCCAAGAAGACTTGTTGCTTCGAGCCAGTGCAGCAGGTGCTCTTGAAGGAACTTGTGAACGGGACCGTTGTCCTTAATGACATGTTGGCTATTTTTCAAATGGTGTACCCAGTACTGACATGCGTATCCGACGTCCGCAGGGATGATCTGCTGTACGATGCCGGGATCGATGTCCGACTTAAATGCCCCAGGTGATCCCAGGTTGCAGATGTCTTTCCCGAGCCTTTTCGATAGAAGCGCGACGCACTCTCCGGCTATTCTCCCGTGCACCTCTGCCTCGTTCACCGAAAAAGGGTTTCGGCTCTTCTGTTCAGGGTCAGGGTCGAGGAGGAAATCTCGAAACGAAAGATGAAAGGTACTTATCGGGAGGTCAGGGTCGGTGGGGATTCTGAGGATCGAATGGAACGCTTTCAGCCTGCGCCAGATCGTATCTTCTTTTATGCCGATAAGCTCCGAAAGTGATCGTCGCGAAAGGGGATATTCGAGAATAACAACCGTGCTAATGACTTTTCCGACTTCTTCAATGATAATCTTTCTGCTGTTCCCGACCATGCCGCTCAGGCTGGCCAACATTTGTTCGAAAATCATGAGGTATATTTGGTAAACGCCTGGCATTTTGTAGGACGCTGTCAAAATAGTGTCGAGATTTTTCGCGAGGGAGGAATTTTCATCGTCGATGAAACGGCATACGGTCGCCGCGGAGATAAACAAGGGTTCCGCGATTTCCACCAGCTGTTGCATGGTCTCATTTTCGGGCCAGCATTCCGGCACTTCTTCGCTCCGTTTGCTTCGTATCTTTGCGAATTCATGTTCCAAAAAACAACGTATGTCGCTTCTGACCTTTTCTCGCTCGACATCGTGCAGGGTTAGATCGTGATAGTAGGTGTTGGCCTTCAACAAATTTTGGAACCCCGTCAGAGGCGCGAATTCCGGTCGGCTGGTGACAAATATACGCAAATCCACGGTCAGCTCGCTTAGCCGTCCTAGAAACCCGAGGATCAGCGGTATCTGATTCGCGCTTTCGCACTCATCTAGTGCGTCGATTACCACGACCGCAGTTGGTGCAAGGTCTATCGATGAGAGGGGTTTGAAGATGAGCTTCTCGAATTGGTCCTTAAAACTCTTTTCGGAGATGTCAGGGTTATCTTCGATCGCTGTGCTTATATGCTGCACCAGCAAAGGTATATGTTGCGTGAGACCATAGGCGAGGGTGGGAAAGAATTTTGAAGCGTTGCTACGCGAGGCTTCGGATCGTTTGAAGAAGAAGCTTGCCCCAAGCTGGTGGTTGCTTTCGAGGTACTGAGCTACTGTGCGCGCGATGGTGGACTTACCGGTCCCTGCCATCCCGCGCAACCAAAAGATGCATCTGTCCCGCGGACCCGCCACCCACTCTTTGATGGCCTCGAGGACTTCCGTTCTGGTCTGGGGGAGGCATTGCGGCTCCTCCTGATCGTCGGACGATCCGAACATCGCTTGTTTGACCGGGGTGAGCTTTTCGAGGTTCACTTGCATGTCCCTGAGGGCGACCATCGATAGGTTGTCGATTTGCAGAGCAAGCGTGATGGTTTGCTCCAGCGCCCTGAGATTTCCGACGATCTCCTCGACGTCCTTTTTCTTGAAAGGCCACTTCAAAGCTTCGCTCTTCAATCCCTTCGCCATCTTCTTTAGAAAGTTAGCTTTCTTCAGCTTCTCGTCCTCCCTCAGCCCTTGTTCTAAGTTGCTTTTCAAGCTTTCGAGCACCTTTTTGCTGTCGCGGAGCGTGCCTTCCAGCGCCTGAGAAGCCTTCAACTTAGCCCCGAATGGCCCTGTGAGAATCTTCTCGACTTTGATAAGCAGGCTGCTAAAGATTTCAGCCTCTTCCATAATTCTTTTGGCGTCATCTTTAGCGCTCCGAACATCTTTGATATACTCCGCGCAGAACGATCCGATTTTGGCGGCTACTTCGACAAGCGCAATGACACTGGAGGCGCCACCGATGACTTCCATAACTGCGAATGGTGAGAGAAATACCGCACAAGAGCCGACTTAACTTGATCTTTATGATATGTCAAAGATAGAGATTTTCCTTACGAAGGTGTTCATCACGGTGCTTGTAAGCTGTTCATGCGCATATAGGCACTTTAGCAATGCTTAAAGGATCCAGGCTACCAATCCGAATTTCGAAACACCCCTGGTGCGTTTTTGGCGTCCGATAAGACATGCCAAATCAAGCAACGGGATACGATGGGATAAGGGTTTCGGGTAGGTGTTTGCGAATCTGCCTTCGCACATATCAAACCATCGGCAAGACCACACAGCTCCTCGAGGGGAAATTATGATTCTGATTCTCTTAATAAGATACGTCCGCGCATAGGCCAGGCGTCCTCACGGCGAGGGAGGATATATTATACGCTTTGCGTGTGCTATATAATAGTGAATAAAATGCTGTATGCAAACGAAAGACCGTAGGTTCCGAATTTTAGAATAAGAAGTCTTCGATTGTTCTAAGCTATCCCCGGCAATCCGTTTTTTTAATGTACTTTCTGTCACGTGATCTGGAGCACCAGCTTTGCATATTTGAGGAATCAACCCCTTTATATTCCAGTTCTTGAGGTCCTCTGCAATGACCATCTTTTCGTTGTACCTCGTTACCCCTCCTCTTTTCAACTTGTTCAAAGCCTTCATGTTGGCGACCACCTAACCCATAAGGGGATCGGAGGAGGAAAGACGGAGAGAGCCTGGTGCCCGAAGATCGGCCGTTCGCGGCCGTGATTCCTGCCAGGAGAGCCTAAAACAAGCCAATGAATGGAGAGGAGGGGGAGGATGAGGAGGAGTCACTAGTCACTAGAGAGACTTGAGAAGAGAAGAAAAGTTGACAGAGAAGGAGTCGAATTTATATTGCGGACCCTAAGCGCGCGAAGCCCTAGAATTCCATCTCCCCTGTTTCTTTTCTAAATTTACTTACAAGCGGAAAAGACAGACAAAAAGTGGGCGCGTGAAAAAGAAGGAAAGGGAAGAATTGCCAACGCCGCGGAAAATGATGAAGAAAGGAAGTGTGTGAGAAATTTCCGAATTTGCGAACCCCCCAAAGTTAAAATCCAACAAAAAGCAATGCAATCTTGATCTGTCCATCTAAGCTAGTCTTGTCGCCAGAAAATCGTTTATCACCTGCATCTTCATCATCATCCTTTTCCTCTGCTATGCAGCTCAACAAATTTAATCACCAACCAGTTTTGGAAGAAAAAAAAAGAAGCTCACCAAAATCAAAATTCTTCATGCTTTTATAAGAAATTGGAGAGGCAAGACCCTTTGCCCAAGTATTAATAACACAAAAAGACATTCCAGAAAACTAATAGAAGTTATTAAAAGTTGTGTAAATAATACTTTAACACCAATTATAAAATATGATAATTCATCAACCTGTTTCGAAAAATTGGAGACAAATTTGACATACTGATCCCTGAATATGATAAACACTTTATTCTCAATTTCCAATTTACAAATACCGTCAGCTAACTTCTTAATCTCAGGATCAGATGCCAAACAAACTGAATCTACTGAAGCTGCAGAAGGATCACCGACAAAGAACCGGTGACGGGTAGCGGGGGGAGGAATGAGGGCTTCTTCAGGGCGCTTTGTGGAGGCACGAGGAGCTGGGGAATCGCCTGGGGAAGGAATAACCGGGGTGGCCGTTGTGATGCGCTGGATGCTTGGACCCTTCGCGGGATCGCCTCCGCGAGCTACTCAGTTGTCCGAAGTCATGGGAGTTTTGCTGATCAAGGTTTTCCATATTCAAGTCCCTCGCACACCCTGCTTCGCCATCACTGTACACAAAGTGAAAGGATGGACATTTGATCGGGTTGCAGTCGATTTACAAAAAAGGTAGTCAGCATTTAAAGGCCAGTGAAGATTTTCAGTCATACTATACACACTGCATTCTCTCGGGTAAAAACACCTTCCAAGCTCAGCTTTATTTGGCTACCTTACATTAAGATACTCACAGCAAGGCTTTTAAATGATATTATATTCAGTGACACAATGATGCATAGACTGGACCTACACATGATTGAGTCCATAATCTCATGACTTCTTTAGTTTTTTTGTACCTCCATGAAGTATATCCACCGTCTTGTCAATAAGCTCATAGTAAACTTCTATTCCATACAATGTGATTTATGCCTACAACATAGTACAAGAACTCCGCCGTATAATATCACCATCTTAATCTAAAAAAAGCCCCTTATTAGGGCCCTTATTAATACCCTTCTTATTACTATCAAAATTACAATTTGTTACTCTGCAATGTCAGAAGACATAATGTGGAAACCCCGCAATATATCATTCAGTTAATGCAGCAAAACAACACCAGCATTTCACTAATAAGAACATTTTAATATAGATATTATTATCATTAAACTATCAGACTCCTCTATTGTGTACTAGGAGTTTGTATATTCCTTAAAGACATCAACTACAAATTACATTTGATTTGCTCCGAGACTCAAAAATAATCTTTATTAACATATATATCACACAAGCGAATTACTACCTCAATAACCACAGTTATAACCTTGTTTAATACAGATAACCAGAAATATTAGTGCTATCATAAGTGCTAACAACAAATACCATAATTTAGATATTGAATGTGTTTACATTCAGATTCGATGTTGGATTTGTATGTTACCGGATAGATCATGTATATGGCTTATCGATGATGGAACGGATCAGAATCATGATCCGGATCCAAAGCTAAGCGAACCGGGACTTTTTGGCGTTGTTGTGTGGTCAATATACGAGGCTGCGCTGAAACCTGGATGAGTAGGCTGTTCGGTAGTGGGGGTTTGGTCACGGCGCGAAAATTCCGCGCCGTGGTCTGGAGGCACCGCGGACGCAAAATTTTGGAACATAAAAATTAATAATAAATTGGATTCCGCATTAAGATTTTTGAAAATTTAAAATTATATTGATTCTAGTGGTTTCTTTCTTGTTTAATTTATAGTAATTTTTCAAAGTTGAAAATTTACTGTTCCACTTCCCGGCTCTGTGAATACAGAGAGAAACATTTGTGCGGAGTTGATGGTCAATCATTGCCGAGCACGCATAACATTCGGGGACGCAATCGCAGGCATCAACACCACCATCCTGCCACAACTGCTACTATTATTGCCATTTCCATGTCTCCAAATACCGCTACTAGTGCTACTACTGTTACTGAGCAACGAGTTACCACTCCATGTGAACGAGCCCAAATATTAATATTGGTAGAAGTAGGGGTAAGTAAATTATTTAAAGTATTACTAATATTAATCTATTTCAAACTAATTTAAATATAATTATGTTTTAAAATTAAAAAAAAAACTTACTTTTTAAAATAGTCAAAAATAACAGTATTAGCCATCAATTAAATAACATTAAAAAAACACTGTTATCTTATACTATTTATAACAAACATGATAATATAATAAAGTTATTTTTTAAGAAAAGAACCAAAATTGATTCAAAGGATAAGATAATTATAGTACTACTTTTTTCTGTTGTGGAAAAAAACCGTGAGGATATTGTTAGGGTACTGTTTGAGATAGGTGAAGTCAATCTCGACTTAGAGAATGAATATTGCAAGATATTGCTATCACAAATTATAGTGATTGTACAATTTTTACTTGATAAGGGAGTGAAAATAGATTATAAGTATACTTTAATAAGTGAATTTATATTTATGAGTTGGTATTAAATCAATGGCTAATATCATCATTTTTGGTTATTATAGTTGGTAAATGAATTTGGTCATATCTATGTAAATTATTATTTGATTGATGGCTGATACTGTCATTCTTGGCTATTGCAGCCCGTAAGTGAACCCGGTAATATCTATATGAATCGTTATTTAATTGATGGCTGATACCGTCATTTTTGACTATTGCAGTATGTAAGTGAACCTGGTGATATCTATATAAGTCGTTATTTGATTAATAACTGATACCATCATTCTTGGCTATTGCAGAGAGTAAGTGAACCTGGTGATATTTATGTGAATCATTATTTGATTGATGGCTGATATCGTTATTCTTGGTTATTACAGTATGTAAGTGAACCCGGTAATATCTATGTAAATCGTTATTTAATTGATAACTAATGCCGTCATTCTTGGCTATTACAGAGAATAAGTGAACTCAGTAATATTTATGTGAGTTATTTTCCAAATCAATGCGGGATTCTGTTTTAAGTAGTAGTTTGATAACAGCTACATGTTTATTCCAAATGGTATAGATGAAATTAGTGTTGCAGTAGCGCCTTGGGTATCCTAGAAGCATTGAAACAATTTCTGGGCTGGATATTTCTCAGGCAACAGAAAATTAGTAATATAAGCTGAGGAAAAGACTGACAGGTCCTATCTCTCCAGTAACAGAAGAAAACTCACTAGCAGCAAACTGATTTTGAATGATCTTGCGAACAATCACATAATAATGATATGAGGGCTTTTGTAACTTGGTGGCATAGTCAGTCACATAGTAGATGAGTGCAAGATATTTGATTTTTGTAAAGAGCGGTGAGACATTGTGATTGCAATGAATGGTGTTTGCAATGACAGGATTGTAGGTATTGATGTACTGTTCAGATTGTTTTGGTGTCAAAGATTCCCCTGTTCATCAACATAACTTTTTCTCAATGATAGGCTAGGGATAACCAAAGCGACTGTGCTGGCCGCCCGGAGAATATTCGCCGGACATGATTGCTAGCTACTACACATGAACCGTTCGAACCCCAATTGCATAGGTCATCTCTTTACCCATTTTTAGGAAATGACTTTCATGCATGGTCCCGTGGACCAACGTTAGCTACTTACTTTCTCCTTCCGCCACCACCAACGTTTTCGCAACAGCGCAGCCTTTTTTTCGCGAATTCGCGCGGGATCATACTTCGGGTAAGATAAGTATTATGATGCCAAAAATCTCACATTTGTGATAAAACGTCCCAAACGATACGTATAAGGTTATCAATCGGAGTTAATACCTCCACGCTTGATGCGAGGACAGCTGTTAACGTTATCTTAGTCACTTTTGCTTCTAGCCCTTCATATTCGAAAATTTTAGGACATGAACACGTCGTCGAATGACGATATAAGGTACTTCAGCTAGTGAATTTAAACCTGCATGCAGATGTACATCATTTGTCTTAAATACAGGGTTGCATAAGCAAAATAACTAAGCTTACAGCAAAAGAAAAATATAGCTAAACGAAGAAGAATGATAAATATCGGATTTTCGTTATGGTTATTCTAGAAGAGAAGAAGATGGAGGGGTGTGGGGGAGGGCCCAAGGTGGATACTCGGCTATCCGGGGAAGTGCATACCCGGAAAAAGGAATATCCATCCACGAGATTCGAAGCTTCGAGGTTGCCTTTCATCCCAGCTTAGGCAGGCTAAAACACAAAACCAAGACTATCAACACAACTCGGGAAATCCAACAGGTCCCCTGCAATAACTGTGTTGTCGGTTGACTGTGCTTGTCAACAATCTTTTTTTGCATTTTTTGTCCTCGCGTTGAGGTGGTTTCGCCGAACAGACTGACCCGACAACACCTGTAGAATACACTACGTACGTGCACACATACCTGCGTCCGACTCTAAAAAAGGGATTTTAACCTTTCTTCCCAAGGGTTCTCGAAAATTATCGATTTAAAAATGAAAGCAGTCTCAAGACGATATCGACTATTCTTCAGCCAGTTCATTGAGTAGTTCGAGTTACGTGCGCCAAGCCCGTGGTCCGGTCTCTCCTTGAAGTATGTAGCGTAGTTGGTTCATGACGTTTCGAGCTAGACTTGTTGACCGTTATATTTTGCTCCAGGCCAATTATATTTAAGCAATTGAGCTACAAGGCATAGGCGAGCACCCAAGACTAATTGAGCCACAGTGCTCAATCTACGCGCACCCGAATATAGAGGTGCCCCACTCCATGGTAATATCTGTTAGGTGCCAACTTAGAAGCGTCACTTCACTACGTAGTCTGGGGTGGGGGCGTCACTTCAAAGGACTCTAAATTGGCGGAATGGCCTAAACGTTTAAAGGTTGCAAATAAATGTTCAAACGAGCGTGTTCAAACGGGCGACTCGATGCGATGTGTCAATGCTCGATATATAAGTTAAGTACCTATATATATCGCTAGATTCGATCAAGGCTAATATACATAACCAGATTATCCAAATGTCTAGGCACGGGGCGTGTGTCCCCGGAGATGTATTCTCCTACGATGTTGGCATCGGTGAACAAGTATTCCCGTCTTCAAGACTGTGAAGCTCAAATTAGTCCTTTATTAAGCGCCTAAAGTGGAGGCTAGTTGCTACGTAGTATCGGTCCTTGGGCGACATAAAGTAAAACAGGTAAAATCTAAAAATGTTACTAGCTCGAATTATCACACCATTTCCCTATTCAGTGTCCTTTGCGCTCTTCCTCCAATTTTCGTAGACCGTTTCTTTAGAAATCGATTCAACCGTAGGATCAACGGGTTCTGTTGGGCAGTTTTCCCGTGACCCGCTCCATCTGCTAGATACTCCGGTTAAAGTAGGGCACATTCTACAGGCTAGTCTACGCCGAACATAAAGTCCTGTCGCTCTGTCGTACAGGGGGCTGGATCGACTCTTACTGTGTCAGGGTGTCTGCACCTCGCACACCGAATCAAAACCTCCAACTTATCTTGCTTCCCAGGGTCCGCGTCCCTAAGCAGTTGGTTCTTGTCGAAGCCCTCACGCTTACGATGCATCAATGTTATATCCTTGAAGTTTGTGTCTTTTTGAATCGCATGGCCGAGCCGGAGCCCTTCCAGCTTTCGCCAGTTTGGTAGCCCACAGTGCCTCTCCCGTTTTTGCAAGTAGGCACGAATTTCGGGGTCAGGCGAAGACAGAAGATTCTGAGTTCCAATACTAAGTTCCATACCCGTATTCATATTGCTTTCTTCCACTCCGTGACGGTTGTATTTTTGTCGGAGAGGAGAGGCGCGATTCAAATGAATATTCTCTTCGCAAACAACAAAATCCGGAGGAAGTGCTTTTGATAATAAGTCCCGCGGGAGCGTTTGCCACATCAGACAATTCCACTGTTCCAAGAGGTTGATCATTGATATCTGGTCTTTGTCATCAAGTCCGTAACTTTCAATAATGCCTCTGAGCCCACCCAGAAGAACGAAGAAGTCTCCACGATCCTCCCCGTTCCAAATGTGGTAATGAAGACAAGCACGACTGGGGGTATGCCTTAAGTGGAAGAGCTGGAAAACAGTCTGTTAACAGCCTTGCAGACCAAGCCAACTAGATCTTTTGCGAGTTGCAACGAACTACTTCGTAATAATGCTGCCAATACCGACGATATAGTACGGTAGGGAAGGAAAAAGAAAAAGAGTTGTTAACACGCCTAAGAATCAATGTATGAGTTGCAGGGTACAGATTGGGTGCCGGCTTATTCGAGACTGGTGCTGTTGTGTTGTTGTGGTTTTTCTCCAGAGCATGGTTTGGATGGTTTCCGACGGTCAATAGCCGCCTGGATCTCCGCCTTGAGCTCATTATGCTATTGTATCTTTGTTACAAGACACATACCCTTGCATGTGAACTACAGTAGACATTACAAGGCGCACTTGCCAGACAGATTCACACGTTGTAGGAATGCTTGGCGTCTAATTTAGGCACAGGGGCAAATAGGGCTCGAAAATCCTATCCAACTTGTGTGTAACTTACCATATTTATGCTTGCACCTCTGGGTAACTCACAGAACGACCACAGCTGTACAAGACACGATGCTAAGACAAGGGTTGTGTTTCCGGCTGTCGCTCTAACCCACAGAACAAGAAACAATGAGCAAGCTTGGAGAACTGGCAGACTAATAGTCACGTAACCGATTTAGGCACCCGAATTAAGGCACTATTAATCGTAATTTGTGGGGCTTTCTGTTAAGTGCCAGATTTTAGGGTCACTTGACGTAGGGAACCTGTGTTAACAGGTGTTTGTGAGAGACTTTCTGCTTGTAACTTGTGGTTTGTGAGCGTTTTCTTTGCGCAGAAACGCATTTCTGTTCCCGTGCTAAACAGCTAATAGGCACATACAAAATCTTTTTTTGTGACCCTTGTATATTCATTTACAAGGTTTTACTAAATCCCGCTAAAATCCTGTTTATGACTATTTTCCTGCAAACCCCGGTTAAATACTGTCAGTGCTCATTCACAAGTCAAATATTTGATAGGATAAGCCTTCAATTGCATAGTATATACTGATTGAATCATTGTGGAGTCATCAGTTTCAGCCTCTAATGATAAATTATGGATCATGCAAGATTTATAAGTATTTTTATTAACAAGATAACTTATTATGTTTGATCAGAATGATTACTTTAGTGGGTGATGAGATTTTTACGTGACGAGTTCAAGAGCTGGGTGGGCTAGGCACAAGACAAGCATTCTGGTTATATTGGGGAGACAAAGGGGAAAGGAATTCTGTGATGTGTTATCACAGCCGGGCGGGGCAAACCCCCATCTAACATCACATTGTGATTGCTAGCAGAAACTGCAGCTACAGCCTTGTGTGAATACACAAAAAACACAAGTACCCTGGGCGGTTTATAAAGTTCTGGTTACCATATTTCTGTGTGGATTGGCAAGGAGGAAAGCCCTCACAAAAACAAGAGAAAAGGACGTGGCAGACGAAGGGCGATCCAGAAGGGCTAAGCTTCGGAGAAAACAAATCAAAAATCCTTACCAAAATGGATGCTGAGCAAAAGAAGATCTCAGCCTTAATTTGAGACACGTATATTTTTTGAAGCAGCCTATATTTGGCAGGTGGCCTAAATAGCAAAATTGATGCCTAATAAAACCCCCGTAACTCCTATGGCAGCCTAAATAAAACTCCTCAACTCCTATATCAAAATAACAAAAATTGGAAATATTTAAAATCTCTACTAACAATTACTATTAATAATAGATTTAACCAACTAAAATTACCATTTTATCCATCTTTCAAACCTGCGATTAATATTTTATTTAATATTTCAGATATTAGGGAATTTTTTAATTTATCTGTTATATTGTATAATAAATCTGACTACATCTATATACTATAATAGAAAAATAAAGACAATAAAGATTATAATATATAATAGCAAAAATAATTTATTTCAAATACTAAAACATAAATTAATTTAGTAGCTTAAAAAGTAATACAATAATAGTTAAAAGTATTTACCACTTTTCTAACAGGTTTTTACTATAATTTTATTAAGATGAATAAAGTAATTAAAAAAATTAGTCCCTAATTTAAGATTTATTATTAAAATTAAGAATTCTTTTAATTACTAGATAACGCATCACGCGCCTCGCCAGACCTTGAAGTCGCGGAAATCGAAGGGCAATATTTTGATCCGACTTCAGGTCTTACATTTCTGCACCGTGCCTGGAAACGCTTAGCTACGCAAAAGAGCTCAGTAGACGATGAAGGGAACGAAAAAAGACAGATGTGGATGGCCGCAGGGGACGAACCTTTTGCGGAGAAGGGGGATATATCGCCAGAGCTTCCCGACAAAGCCGTATCGAAGGAGTTACTGTCATTCTACTTCGATGTTTGTGTTGTAACCTACCGCTTTCTTCACAAATCGAGCGTCATGACATGGCTTGATGCCATGCATAATAACGTCCAGCAGAATCTTCCACTGTGGAATAGTGTGGGGCAAGCTAGGGCAGCTATCGTGTTCTCTATACTTGCTATCGCGTCGATTAGGCAAGAAAAGATAAAAGGAATAGGGTCTCCAGATCAAGAGACAACGTCCCTCAAGACGAGCGACCGATACTTTCGTGCAGGCTCTAAACTGCTGACCGAATCGGAAACCGGATTACCAAGGCTAGAGTCTGCTCAAGCCCGTCTTATTCAGGTTCTTTACCTTCTCCAGACGGCGCGCATGAACCAAGGGTGGTACGCATTTGGCAGCGCCGTCCAGATTATATCCGCGCTGGCGCTCCACCGAAAGTCTGGGAGAAAACGCAACGTAACGGGCAGGCTATCCAACGCAGACTATATTAACTCTCAGTATCGGAAAAGAACCTTTTGGGTGGCTTACACTATCGATGCCTACCTCGGTGTCGTATTCGGTCGGCCCCGTCACTACCACGATGATGATATTGATCAAGACTTCCCAGATTGCGTCAACGACGAGGATATGACGCACCAGGGACCAGCGATAACAGAGGCAGAAGAAGACTGTCACGTCGAGGCCTTAATATCACATGCAAAGTATGAAAAATGATTGTATGCCTCTTTGCAAAGCTGAAAAAACTAACGAACGGTAGGCTCGCACAGATCATTGGAGGTATTTCGAAGGAAGTGTACTCAACCAAAAAAATGCCAAAAAGTGACAGATTAGCTGCAGCCGATAGGCTAGGGAACCAACTTAAGGAGTGGAAAACTACGCTGCCCGCACACCTCGGACGTATCCGTCCTTCTAGTTTAATCCCCAGCTTCCGGAGACAGGCCACCGCCATGAAGTTAGCCCACTCCCACGCAGTTCTGCATGCATATCGTCCTTTTCTTATGAGACAAACCACGCAGCAATCTCAGCTTCCACTATCCGACGGTGTCCTCCAATGCTTGTCTGCCGCAAAAGTCGCCTTGCAAACGGTAGACGGGATGGCTACAGATGGAAGCCTCTTCCACGCTTTTTGGTGGACCCACTACGTTCTCTTCTGTGCTCTTTCTGTCGTCTACGTGTGGGAAATTCAGCAGAGCACATTGCCAGGGCAGCAAAACGGATCAGATGATGCAATCCAGATATTTGAGCTAGCAGAGAGATGTCATTCTCACCTTACCCGGGAGATGACGGCATGCTCGCCAAGCAAGCGGTATAGTGTAATTTTGGAGGAGTTAAGACTGGAGGCAAAGCACCGATCGGCTCGAAATACGCCCCGAGGCATAATCATCCAAACGCCACACGCTTCGAGTTTGCCACCGAATCCATTCGGCCAACAGGGAACAAGTCAGCTCGCCTACGGCAGTTCAAGTGAGGCGATAATATATGATACAAATCCAATATGGAATGAATGGCAAACGGGGGACTGGTTGGATTTAGATGGATCGGTGAGCCTCCCTTTCTAATTTTGTCTTAAGTTGATGGACTGTCTAAACCAAGCTTCTGAATAGGCATTCGGCCCATTCTCCGATACTGAGGGGTCGCCAATTTTTTGGTTTAATGAGATAACGGACAACCAGACCGGGCCATCATGAGGCTGTCGAGTATCAAGTACCGATACTATCTCTGTAATTTTTCATCGGGAGCTTCTACCGCCTGGTTCCGCCAAATGTCTCTTAGATCACCATGATCTACTTTTCATTCAATGCCACTATCGCATACGCGTATTGAATCTGCCCGTGCCCCGTAAATATACACTATGTCCATAGAACTACATCCCTTTGGTTCCAAAGAGGAAAGTCTGTTTACAGCTCGTTGTTTTCAAGTGGTTGAGGACTCTACTTGATTTCCAAAGACGCTGTATGGGTATTAGCACTCGCCATAGCTTCGAACGCCACCCGCAAGCTCTCTTGTGCATTCTGGGTACCCGTAGACTCGATATATATATATCGATATTCGCAAAGGTGAATGGCATCGCTCCGTGTAGTCTCTAAACTCCCGTCATTAGCTGGGTTGTTCCACTGAAAAATAATTAGAAGGGCTCAAGTAGCTAGTAGGCCATGCCTTTTCCCACTCCCTCTAGTTTGGTGGAGTGAGTGTGATCCCTATCCCGCAGTACTTTTGTGTGGCTGGCCCGTGAGACCAGTGGCGCCCGATATAACAACACCGCTTCGGTGTGTGTCTGCAGCTGTCCTGAATTCATGAAAACTCACCCTCCACACGAGCGACCCGCGCGCCTCTCAAACCACCTCTATCTCGCATCATACATCGAATGTTTCCCATTCAACGGCCTGTTCGGCGTGGCATTATCGATAGCTATACGGCAGCCTGATACAAGTTTCAATCAAGGATCGAGGCATTAAACCAGCCCCTTTTAGACGCCACGGGAAGTCAATCGATGTCGATTGCTCGTGGCATAACGCCTGGATCCTAAGCCGATTGTCTCGATATCCAATCAATTATACATATATAGATTTCGCGTTCGATAGCGAGAACAGCAGCTACTCTATAGGTAAGACACACGCTCATGCTAAAGCTCACATAACTACAATAACAGCTGAAGTGGTTTAGGGTCGATTATTTCATTTCCATCAGCGCAATCAGAGAAGTTGCTGCAAAATTCTTGAGGGAAGAGGATCCCAATAGCCTAAAACTTTGTCTATCGAAGTCGCAGAGGGGTTAGCATCGAAGGATGGCTTTAGCCATCGACGAAATCGTCGCCGCCACCAATAGAGACAAAAAGGTGGCACCAGAAACCATCGAGGCCGCCTATTCAGCTATCGAGAAGGAGTTAAATTCGCCTTGCTGTATGTCATGTCCGCCCCATAGAAAGAAAGTATAATTAAAAGGTCGCTAGGTATGGTTCTAACTCGTTTTATAGGTTGCTCTAGTCGAGAAGTATTACGTGAGCGCTTCCTCGATATACTGATAACCATCTCAAGGAAGTGGCCAGAATTGTGTGCCGCCGTGTGCTCCTGCAAGACCGACGGCCTGACCGCCACTTTGTTCAGCAAAGAGTCTGGGATCGCCGTCACTCTCCTTCGGAAGAGTACCCCAATCACGATCAAAATGATTGTCATCCCGTATGACAAAGCATTGATGGTCGCAGGAAGTATATACGCTAAACGAGAACTATCGATGAAGAGAATATTCCCCCGGTACATCTAGAGGTGCTAACTGAAGGCACCGTACCATCTCGACATGGAACGAATTCTGCGTTCACAGAATGTCGAAAGCCGGCTACCCTACCTTCCTTGCCGGCGAAATGTCGTAGAGCCAGACACAACCTTCCCGTCGTGTTGGATATATTGCGACAATGTTCTTGGGCTGAACTCATATTTCCTGGTTCAAAAGACGAACCCCAGGGTCATGCTAGTAATTACGAGCCCATTAACATCTACAATGCACCCAGCCTTGCGACGGAGGGCCGATTTCATATGCAGTGAGGTTGTGAGCCCCCTCGTTAAGGCTCTCTCCGACCCCGAACATATGAAAGAATCAAAAAAATGCCAATTTTCAGCAAGTGTCCTTTTCGTAGAAACCGATAAACATACTACAACTCAGCCGACGACTGAAGCACTAAAGGCTGAGTGCAAAATCGAGGAGCCCGACGAACAACAGGTTGATTCAACCCCCCGACAGCAACAATCTGGCGAAGCTGCGGGCTGCCGCAAACTATCATCAGAGGCTAAGAGAGTTCTCCGGCCCAAGTCATCAGTCCCAGACGAAATCCCCCCTCCAGAAACTCCCGCGCGATATCGCAATATGAAAGTTTTTCTTCGTTAGGTTTCCATCCGAAGCATATTCGTCACGCTTTAGCGCGAAATTCTAGCGTCACTCCCCCAATACTCAAACTGCCAACGTTAATTAACGAAGCCTGGTTATCTAGATAAGCCTGTTCCACTCCGTCACTTACTAGTGTCGCAGACCGCTAAATAAGTCGTCCCTATAGCTGCCGAGCACTTATTTCCTAGTTTCCAGCCTAGACTAGCTTATTCTTTCGAGAAAATTCCAATTGTATCGAAATCAAATATAAATATTAATAGTGAAGTCCTGCTGAAGTTGGATACGCATGGTATAAAGCCTGCAGTATGTTGACCTAAAATTTTGCCTCGAACGTGTACATAGAAGTGCCGAACTATCGGTGTCGAAAACAACTAAGTTCGCGGAGGACATCAGCGCAGCTACCCTAGCATACCTTAGCCTCGAGACCAGGCGCTCCTAGCGTACCTATTTATCCAAAATAAATACATACAAAGTATAGAGTAAAAGGCGCCTATCTGGGGCTAATTATAGGACTAGCTGTCACAGGAAGGATTCCACCACTGCATGTACAGGTCCCACTCACGCTCGCAACAGGGGGCCCATTCGTGCACCAAGCTTCCGTGGTCCATGGCTGGGTAATGGTGGGTGGCGGAGGCTCTCGTACGGTTGTGATCTTGATCAGAGTCGGGATAATCGCGCCGGTGACAAGGCTGAAAGGGATATGGCCAAGCACACTCAAAATGCTCCTCGCAGCCCCCGAATGTGTAGTAATACTAATGATGGTCGAGTGGTCATTCTCGAAAATATCGCTCAAGACGACCTTCATACGGTACGCTTGAGCAGAGGAAGTTTCGGACGTGATTCCATTCCACTGGCCGTCGACCTCGCTGAAGGAAGGTTCGATGTTCCAGCCTGGGTAATTGGCCTCGATCCAAGTCCTCGACGACCTTCTATCGCAAGTGTGAATGGAAATACCCTCGCGGAGCCACTCCTTAATAGTGGGGATAAAAGGATGCCGGGCAGCACCCCGGTGCTCAAGTCCAAAGTAGGTAATGTTCGCAGTCTCAAGGCATCTTGCTAACGGGCTGACATAGTATGCATCTGGTGCGGTAATCTTCTGAACTTCTATCTGGTGTTTCCAAAAGTTTCGCGCCTTGACCGCCTGCGAGATGCCAAAAGCTGTCAAAGATGGATCCTCCCAGGTGGCAGTATCATTTCCTGGCAGCTCGGCCCAATAACAATTCCAAGCGGGAGTGCCGACAAAACTCTCCTCGGCATTGTGGAATCCCTCGGAATGGCGACCGATGAAAAGTAGCCTATACTCGACATTTCGGCCGCTCCCGTGGTTTAGCTTATCCACGTAATGGTTGAATCTCTGCCATTGTGTGAGTTTGGCTGAGGATTCATCGTCCGTCGGGTAGGTGCGGTTGATCAGTCCAAAGTTCGTGGCAGTCTACACAAGTTACGCTCTTAGCATATCTCACGAAAGTAGATATTTATATACATTGAGGGACAAAGGGGACGCAGAAAGACATACATAATCGAACGTTGATGGGACAGTGGCTGGGTCGTCTTGCAAGAAGAATCCAGGGATGGTTTCGAAGGTCAAATACGCCTTCCCCTTGTTCACACTGACCCCGGACGCGGTCGGCGATGCGCTGGTGGCGGTGGGCTCGGAATACGTTACAGCAGTGGTAGTAGGCTTACCATTGCCGACGGTAAAGACCGAGAGCAAAGCAACGGACCAGAGATAAGCTTTGGAGGCCATATTGACGAGAGTCTGCGGCGGGTTGAAATCGATATCACTATCGACATAATCGATGGCCGGGTACACCACCCCTTTTATACATTTCCCCAATGCATTCATTCCAAGCTCAATCAAAGAAGGATTCTCCGTATCTCGAATAGATCAATTCAAGCGGTCGTCAGAAATCACGGAAATACGTCGCGTCGGTGGCCGGTGGATCGATGCCTGTAACTACTGTGGAACCTGGCGACCAGGACAGCGCTGATGAATGCATCTGCGCCAATGGCGTCCGCCACGTGCTGGGCAAGCTTGTCTCCTCGCTTGGTTCTTCCCCGGCCGTGGTTAGCAGCCTGATGCAAGATCGGGAAGGTCTGTTTAGTTGGTTCAAGCCCAAACCGGAAAATGGCCCGGGAAAACCATTTTGCGGGTCTCCTCGAGGTGACGTCGACCAGAATCAACTACTTACTTAAGTACTAACCGCTCGAAATTTACCAGGCTACGGCCCCGAAGTCGGCGGGTCAAGGTTATTTACCAATGCCCACTCAGGTTTATCTACTCTGAAAGGCTGACGACTGTGCTCTCCCGCACGATACCTAGGAAGGCCTAAGGTTTGCCATATTTTACTTCTCGCGCTTTCGTCAAGCTCGTTGTCGCGTCCTGTAAGAAAGACATCGGCTTCGTCGAGAAGGATATAATGGCTATCGTGCCAGAAGATGCGGTTTTGTCTCCCAATCCCGTTGCATTGTATGGCACAGTAACTAGTCCTTTTCCCAAATGTATTGAGAGCTGTATATACTGATATGTTGTTAAAATGGTTTGTGGACGGGCGGTTCATGAAAAATGCTGTAAGTCGGTAGACTGCTGATGCACAGGCCTCAGCAACGACGTTTCTGGCCACGGCTTTTTTAGACCACCAAGTGCGCCACAACAAATTCACGTAGACACGCTCTCAAATAATATAATTTCTACCATCTCAGTAATCTACTTAAGCGTTCGTGGGTCGGACAACACCACAAAACCAACCTCCACCTACCATCTCCATCACATCTCCATCATCTCACCATCATCTCACCATCACGACCTTCCGCTGACTCTAACCAACACCAGCAACTACCTTCCATTCAACTTCTCCCACCATGTCCTCCAGGACTTTCAACTGCAACGCGCCAGGTTGTACCGGAAGCTTTGAGACAAGAACTAAGTTAGCAGAGCACCGAAGATCTGTTCACCAAACTGAGGTCTCCCTGACCTTCAAAGATAATGTCTCCAGGATAGTCCAGCGAGGAGGCGATGGAGACTTCTACTGCCCAATATGTAACTTTCACCACGCGAATGCCAATACCTTCCGAATGCATGGGAATAGGCACCGAAGCACGCAAGCCAACACCGTATCCCTTGTCCACTCAGCTGGTGGAGCTTCTATTTCAATCGCCACACCCATCGTGGATGACATGCTCACGTTTGCCCCGACCCCCGAAGAAGACCCAGAACCATCTCAACCAATGTTTCCTGCAAGGTCTCCCGTTCCAATGTCTCCTCTTGCAAAGTCTCCTCCTGCAAAGTCTCCTGCTCTAGATGTCCAACCAGGAGAGCCTGAGGCCGATCCCGGGCAACAATTCGGCAGCATGTCGCCAGGAATTATGTCCCCTAGGTCTTCGCAACCAGCCCCCGTTCCGCACCCCACGAGCACCGGATCTACCCCTCCAGTTCGCCCTCAGAGGCCAGCCCAGCCAGCCAGGAAAGCGTCGGCTCCAAAGGTCCGGCGTTTGTCTTCCAGGCCTACCGAGGTCCGTTCTCCCATCCCAGGAGCTTCTCCAATCCGTGGACGTTCCCCAGAACCGGCCAGGTCGAGTTCCGTTCCCCTCCCAGAGCTCAAGTTAGTACCTGCTGCTCCTAAGATTACGCGAGAGACGGCACCTAGAATATTGAGTTCAAGCCCGCTCTGGATTCCGTCGATTTCCACTACTTGGGGCGAATACGGTGACCCAGGCTTCATTCGAAGGATGATTGCGTTGACAACGTTGGATTCTGGAGACGATCAGTGTTTCGACTACTTTCAAAAGAGAATGGCATCCAACCTCGAGATAGCTTACCAGAAGACCGTCGATGCATCCATAGATGACCAAAGGAGACTTCTGACTTCCATCGGATGCCTGTCAATAGATGCCTTGCAACCCACAACCTCAAAAAAAGGGCGGGAGCTTTTCCTTCGGTTCATCATGTTTCAACTACGTGTCCTGTTCTGCTGACGTGTAAACTGAGGGCCGCCCCGCAGCCTTGCGACAGAAACGTATCCTTACGCTTACGGTGCGATACGTTTTATAATATTAATGCATTCTATCGTGACACTCTAGTGCTCTCACAATTTTAATTGGACCTCGTTTTGTTTTGTGCTACCATGACAAACATCGTTCCTAGTCATATCCATGTCGTAGTTAGAGCAAACACCTGGCCTGCAGCTTATGTTACGTAGCTAGTCTGAGCGGTAATGGTGTTCCTGAAAATAGAACAGTAAGGTTGTGTGAGAGGCTTTGCTCTTTGCTCAAGGGCTGTTTCTTTATTTAACGGTTGTTTGAAACCAGTTGGGAGCTGGAAGTTTTCATTTTTAGAAAATAGAGGGGCATCAAGAGGGAGAGGTTCAAAGATCATCAAGGGTCCTACATTAGATACAAGAGCCACTATCATTGAAAGTAACAATTTGGGGACAAGTTACGTTGTTCGAATATTGGATGAAGATATTCCGTTCGAAGGTTTGTCTTTTTGTTGGGGCAATGGCGTTCGTGATGAAATGCTAACGGGTGGGGGTGTATTTAGGATTAGAGGGGAAAGTTTTAAACATGGCAATGTCCTTCAACAACTCTTTCGACGACCTTCTAGGAAACCGTCCTGCTTCGGCGTATATGATTGCCCTAGAAGGCATCGAGACGGATTTGAGGCGGGTGGGGACGCGTTGGATCCCTCTGGACGAGAAAGCAGCGCTCGCATGTTCACTTGATGCTGATGAATTCAGAAGGATGACGAGGGGGCGGTTGCGATTAGTCAGCGATGTCATGAACTTCCTTAACACGGAAGATGTGCGAATTTACAGCGGATGGGTTATGGTCGCGTGTTGGGAAGCTGAGAGTGGGTTGTTCTTGATAGTTAGGAATTATTTTCCAGAGGATGGGGACGCTGATGCTGCGGGTGAAGTGCCAGTACGAATACAGGCGCAATGATCGGAACTGTTTTGTAATTTACCTTTGGGGTTTGCTCGACTAGTTAGCAAATGGCGAATGTAACGCGAGAGTCCTAAGAGGTATAATGTGTTGGAGCCAGTGCCTGGTTCCAATCTTTTACCATACAAACGAGGTGTGGTCTTGGCATAAAAATCAGCGCTGGTTCCAGGCACTCGCTCCATTACTAGAATAGGAAAAAACCTAGGTCCAGAATAGAAAAAAACTTAGGCTCAAATACAGCCTGACTAAAACCTAGTTTAAAGCCTAGCCTAAACACAAAATCTAGAATACAAAAAAAAAAAAATTGAAATTGGCCAACACAAAATCCCGACAATTCCAGAATATATAAAATATAATAAAATAAAATAAAAAAAAAATAATTTTAAAATAAAATATATATATAAATATAAATATATTATAAAATATAAATTGAACAAAATTAATACTAAACTACAAAATATAAATTAAACGAAATTAGCACTAAACTATTTTAATTATATATATTAAACTAACGAGCTTAGTAAACAGCTCAGCGCTAATTTTCAATACTAAATTATTTTATTTGTTAAAGTAACCAAAGGTCTACGAATAAATAGGTATAAAACTGATTGTATATAAGTATATATCTTTATGGATAATAATCTTAAAATGGTTTATAACCTGTAATCTTTAATACATCATACCCCTATTTATAAATTAATACAGACGAACCTAACATAAAACTTGTGTAAGAAATCGTATAGAGACTAGTCGAGGTATCAAGGTAATACACAAATGTCACAGAGCAAGAGTAGTGTACTAGTATAAATATAGATTGATACTTAACTTGTTGCTTGATTTCTAAATACATAACAGCAAATATAGCGGTTTAAATAAACAACTAACAAAAAAAATAACAAAGTAAACTAAACAAAAGTTAAATTTAAACTAGATATTCGGATATACAAAATATTAAATTAAACAAAAATTAAAACTATATAATTTATTAAACTAAATAGGAGTTAAATTTAAATTAAATATTTGGATATATAAAATATTAAACTAGATAGGAGTTAAATTTATACAAAATATTAAACTAAACAAAAATTGTTTTTATATAAATTGGGAAATCTGTATAGGACAAAAGTTTAAACAAGCTTTATACCACATTTATCAAAATAATAGTTATAATCTTAATTTATAAATTTCAAAATCTAAATCTAGATATTTTTTTATTTTAAATCTGCAGTTTGTATTACGTCATATAGTTTTTCTTCTAATTACAGTATCACCTGGATGTTTCCTATGATCATTCTGAGGGTTTCTCCGGCCGCCTGGATTTTTGCTTGGAGTTCATTATGCTGCGATTGCTTTGTTACATTTGGATATAGAATGTTGAATTGGATAGGAGATAAATCTAAATTAAATATTTGAATATATAGAATATTGAATTAAATATATACTGTTTTTTGATAGTTTGAAAGTTTTGTAAGGTAAAGATTTAAATAGGTTTTTTGTTGTATATATTAAAATAATATTATTAATATTGTTTTTTATATTTTAAGATCTGGATTTGGGTACTTCTTTATTTTGGGTTTGTAGATTATATTATATTATATAATTTTTCTTTTAAATATAATATTGTTTAAATGTTTCCTATAATTATTCTAAGGGTTTTTTTTTGGTTGTTTGGATTTGTTTAAATTAGGGTTAGGGTTAGGGTTAGGTTAGGTTAGGTTAGGGTTAGGTTAGGGTTAGGTTAGGTTAGGTTAGGTTAGGGTTAGGTTAGGTTAGGTTAGGTTAGGTTAGGTTAGGTTATCTCTCTCTT